>CM035414.1:111211890-111844390 GCA_020310875.1 Ceratopteris richardii
TCTGTGGCCTCTCTAATGCTGTCCATACTGATGTAGCTAATCCTGGTCCCCATATGGCTGCCCCATACATGAGCGCTGGCGTAACCAAAGTGTCAAAGAGCCACCCCTTTGTGCGGGGCTCCTGAAAATATGCCTGGTGGCACTGTCTCTCCATCAAAGCTAGTGCTGCGTACCCACATGTGATGCGGTCACGGGCTGCCTGAGCCATAGAGAAGACCCCTGATGCTGCTGTAAATGTCACCCCCAAGTAAACATATGATCTGACCACCTCGATCGGTCCACCTACTGCTGAGTGAGAGTGAGAGTGAGAGTGAGAGTGAGAGTGAGAGTGAGAGTGAGAGTGAGAGTGAGAGAGTGAGAGAGAGAGAGAGAGAGAGAGAGAGAGAGAGAGAGAGAGAGAGAGAGAGAGAGAGAGAGAGAGAGAGAGAGAGAGAGAGAGAGAGAGAGAGAGAGAGAGAGAGAGAGAGAGAGAGAGAGAGAGAGAGAGAGAGAGAGAGAGAGAGAGAGAGAGAGAGAGAGAGAGAGAGAGAGAGAGAGAGAGAGAGAGAGAGAGAGAGAGAGAGGGGGAGGGAGGGAGGGAGGGAGGGAGGGAGGGGCGGGGGGGGGGGGGGGGAGGGAGGGAGGGGCGGGGGGGGGGGGGGGGAGGGAGGGAGGGAGGGAGGGAGGGAGGGAGGGAGGGAGGGAGGGAGAGGGAGAGAGAGAGGGAGAGAGAGAGAGAGAGAGAGAGAGAGAGAGAGAGAGAGAGAGAGAGAGAGAGAGAGAGAGAGAGAGAGAGAGAGAGAGATAGTTATATTAATGTATTCCAAAGACCAAACTTGGCTTATGAGACAAAACCATGTACAACTGTGGTCATCTCTGTGTAGAAGTGGAAAAGGGAAAATACTCGCTACAGAAAACTCTGTAGGCTGAAAACAACAAAAGGATGGTGTACCTGATAATGAGGGGGGATCCATGTGAAATGTGTATACCCTAATTGCATGCTGATGATGGGTGGAGGTGGGTGGAGTATGTGGTACATGGGTGACTGGTCTAAGTACCTCCTGAAAGAAGGCTTCCCAAGTGGTGGTGGTGCGCCTCTGATCCATCATGTGGTCGTGGGCTATCCTGATGCGTGAGATATCCTATCCTCTTGGTGTAGTCGTGGTCATTGGTACCCAACCATGCATGGTCGGCGTTGCACTCTCTGTGCTGCTGCTTGCTGGAGCATGAGATCCCCATGCCTCTGGGAGGGGGGTTCATCTGATGTGGCCCAGCTCGCTGAAAGAACTGAGTAATAGTCTGCTTGGTACTCACCTGTTTCTGATGTGTGGGCTGTAGCATTCGCTCTCGTCTCTCATTTGCCGCTGTGAGGAAGCGTCCCATCCTCCATTGGTCTCATGTGGCCATGCACAATCGGAGTGATTCCTCTATTTGGAACTCTACTCGTAGGTCTGAGTATGCTGGGCATCTGGTAACCAAGTGCTCCTCACTCTCTATCTGTGTATGGCATATTGGGCACCACTTCTTCTCTCAAGGGACTCCTCTCTGGCCTGACCTCTCTTGATCTCGAGCTGATATGATGAAACTCGAAGCTGCCTAATGACCACCCGGAGGTGGTATGGTAGGTATATCTGCATGTAGCATGGAGTCTCAATGAATCCCTGGTCTGAGGTATGTAGAAAATGCTCACTGTAGTGGAGCATTTTTTGTGGCAATTTATCCCTCGGGCTGATCCATGTCCTCTGTATGTATGTATGCCATATCTCCTGATGAATGATCCTATTCCTCTCCTGCTGGGAGAGCAAAAAGGTGGGGGCCTCGGAGTCAATTGTACTGATGCTAGTCTGTCTATGTCAAATCCATGGTGGGCCAGCCAATCCCGTGTCTATGCGTACCATGAGAAGGTATCACCTGCGTGCACCATGTCGCGTGATGCCTGAAAAGCTCTGTAAGTGATGTGCTATGTGTCCATGCTCTGGTCCTGTGTAATAGGCATATTGTCTAGAAAAGTGCCTCTACAAGCATCGATGGTGCAACAAGCTTTACCGTGATGATATCATGAGGTACCGAAGATTTGCTGCGGATGAGTCTAGCAATCATGAGAATATGCAGCCTCTCCAATGCTGTCCATGCTGATGCGGCTAATCACGATCCCCATATGGCTGCTCCATACGTGAGTGCTTGGGTAACTAAAGTGTCGAAGAGCCATTCCTTTGTGCGGGGTTCCTGAAAATATGCATGGTGGCAGTGTCTCTCCATCAAAGCTAGTGCTGCGTATCCTCGTGTGATGCAATCACGGGCTGCCTGACACATGGAGACTCCTTTAGCCAGACCCCTCTCGATCTCGAGCTGATGTGCTTGTAGGTCCGAGTATGCCGGGCATCTGATAACGAGGTGCTCCTCACTCTCTATCTCTGTATGGCATACTGGGCACCACCTCTCCTCTCGAGGGACTCCTTTAGCCCGACCCCTCTCGATCTCGAGCTGATGTGATGAAACTCGAAGCTGCCCAATGATGACTCGAAGGTGGTGTGGTAGGTATGTCTGCATGTAGCGTGGAGTCTCAATGAAGCCCTGGTCTGAAATCTGTAGAAAATGCTCACGGTAGTGAAGCATTTTCGGTGTCAATGTCCTCCCCGGGCTCATCCATGTCCTCTGTATGTATGTATGTATGTATGCCATATCTCCGGATGATCCTATTTCTCTCTTGGTGAGAGAGTGAATAGGTGGGAGCCTGGGAGTCGTACTGTACTGGTGGTAGTCTGTCTATGTCAAAACCATGGAGGGCAAGCCAATCTCGTGTCTGTGCATACCATGATGAGGTGTCTCCGGCTAGTGCCATGTCGCGTGATGCCTGGAAAGCTCTGTAAGTGATGTGCTCTGTATCCATGCTCTGGATAGTGTGTAATAGGCATACTGTTTGGAAGAGTGCCTCTACTAGCATCGGTGGTGCAGCAAGCTCTGCCCTAATGATATCATGGGGTACCGAAGATTTGCTGCGGATGAGTCTAGCAATCATGAGAATCTGTGGTCTCTCCAGTGCTGTCCATGATGATGTAGCTAATCCCGGTCCCCATATAGCTGCACCATACATGAGTGCTTGGGTAACTAAAGTGTCGAAGAGCCACCCCTTTGTGCGGGGCTCCTGAAAATATGCCTTGTGACACTGTCTCTCCATCAAAGCTAGCGCTGCGTATCCACGTGTGATGCGATCACGGGCTGCCTGAGACATGGAGAAAACCCAAGAGGCTGCTGTGAAAGTCACTCCCAAGTAGACGTATGAACCAACTAACTCAATGGGTCCGCCTGCCGCTGTGAAAGAACTGTGTCTCCTCACCTGTGCTGATGTATGGAAGATCAAAACCTTGGTTTTACCAAGGTTCACTGATAACCCTCTATGTGTACAAAAATCATCTAGGCCGTGTAGGTGACGTTGTAGACCCTCTGGAGACTCTGAAACGAGCATAATATCATCAGCATATAAAAGAATGTGGATAGTAGTCCCTCGTACCTCAATGCCCTCTCCTCCTTGCTGCCATATGAA
The DNA here is from genome assembly GCA_020310875.1 of Ceratopteris richardii. NCBI lineage: Eukaryota > Viridiplantae > Streptophyta > Polypodiopsida > Polypodiales > Pteridaceae > Ceratopteris > Ceratopteris richardii. Next base: position 111,215,414 of record CM035414.1, read on the forward strand.
GTCCACTATCTCGTCAATGTATAAACCAAAAAGGGTGGGTGAGAGGGGGCACCCTTGCTTCACCCCGATGGTGCTAGCAAGTGAATCGGATAGACTGCCTGGGCATCTGACTCTACCTGATACTCTCTTATATAAGGAGTAGATCCCCCATATCATCTCCTCTGGAGCCCCGATATCGTGTAGACGTCTGAAGAGCCTCTCCCTGGGAATTGTGTCGAAGGCTTTGCGGAAGTCCACAAAGCAACAGTAGTATCGTACCAGCGATTTTGGGGCATGGATCCCGTGCGTGGAGGGTGTGTATGTGTGTGGTGTGGAAAGCTGTGTAGGGCTTAGTCATGTAGGATAGTGGTGATCTGTGATGTGAGTGTGTCTAGTGGTGATAGTGGGTCGAGGGAGAGTAGGCGGGTGTGTAAGTGGTGTGCATAAACATGTGAGAGCTCGTGTGTGAAGTGTATTGTGGTGTGTGGCTCAATGAGTGTGGGAGGGTCTAATGCAATATGAGATGAAAGTGTGAACGTGATAAATGTATGGTCAGCACCGAGTGGACGTCGTCCAATACTAAGTGAGGGAATAAGTGAAGCTCCAGAAATGGTACCCAAAATGTAGTCAACCGTGCTCTCGCCTCCCCCGTGAGGGAAGCAAGTAAGTCCACCTGAGCCTGGCCAACGGTGCATCCTGTTATATATAACGAGACGATGTCGACTGCCTAGCTCAATTAAATGTCTTCCATACACGGTGGTGTCCTGACCCATATCCGCTGATACTCTGCCGGTCCCTGTCTCGTCTGGATCTCTTCTCCTCATGATCTGTGGATGCTAAATAGCATATGACTCGCACTGATGTGATTGGGTGCGGCCGTTGAAGTCCCCCATGAGGAAGACTTCACCTAGGGTGCTGTAATGTAGTATCTCATCCGAAAGTGTTGTGTATGGTGAATCTCTGTCCCGAGTCAGTCCCCCATGGTCATATCCTGCATATCCGGATCCCCCTGGTGGGGGATCCGGATATGTAGACCAAGCTCTCCGGTGCTATCTCCATGCGAACCCACATGTATCGTGCCTCCTCATCTCTACCTATGATGTGGATCTTGCTCTGTATCTCCTGTCTAAATATGATGGTGACTCCCCCTGATCCTCGTGCTGTACTCTGTCTTGTCGTGGCCCTGAATGCAGATTCCCAATGAAAGCCTGCAATGTGTGGGAGGCTTCTTTCGGGGCTCTCATGAGTCTCTGTGATGCAAGCAAAGTCATGCATATCTAGGATCTCCTCCAGTCGGTCTAGCCGTGTCCAAAGTGCTCCATTGCAGTTCCACACTGCTCCCCTGAGTGGTGACTCCTGGTGTGGTTTTGCCTCATAGGCCGCGTATCCCTATTTGATAGGGCGTCCATCTATAAAGACTCTACCGTCGCGGTAAAAAGCCTTCTTTCCTTCTCTCCTTGCCTGTAAGATCTGAGGCATACATGCCTTTCTGTGCCTTATCTGCATTTTTGTGAGGTCCTCGTCCATGAATAAAGATTCACCTGGAAGTCTTCTTAGTATGGATCGCTTTTTGAAAAAAGCAATTCTATCCTCTACTGACCTCATGTGTAATATAAGAGCTCGAGGTTGTGTGATCTTTTTCGGCTCTCCACGCATGGGTGAATGGCATATCGCTATATCCTAGTTGACGACATATATGTGATGCATCAGCCTCAGCAGAAGTTCCTTCAGAGAGACCTGTGATCCTTACATGTAGTCTACGGACCTGTCTAAGTCTCTCCTCTTCAAGTGTGTCTTGCACCCTTATGTATTCATCTCTGATTGCCTCTTCCTTTACTTCTTTTTTAACACTTTTGCATACGACTTCAACCCAACTGTTTTGGGTTGATTCTACCTCTGATCTGACCTTCTTTTGGATGTTCTTTATTTCTTCTTTCAGATCATCTATTTTGGTAATTTCTCCCTCTTCTTTGGAGATCTTCATGTGGATGATTTCTTCTTGAAGACTATGTGTTTCAGCTTTCCATTCATCCCTGTCTTCTTTGAGTTGTTTGATTTGATCCTCAAGAGCTTTTATTCTTTCTGTTGCCTTCCTCATCTCTTGATTAAGAGCCCTGTCTGCCTCTTTTTTTGCTTCTCTTATGGCTTTATTTATCATCTCTTCCACATCCTGCTTCTCGATTTTTGCCATGACCGGCTAATTGTTGTGAGGCCCAAAGAGGTGATCTGCTTCAGGCTTTTGCAATCCTCATCAGTTTAGAATTTATGAGAAATAGAGAGGCATGATGGGCAGGTTTGGTTAGCTTTCGGGCGGTTAGGGTTTCAGTCTCACAAGTTTGAACAGTTAGGGTTTCAGCTGACCTCGTGAAAAACCAAACAGAGCTTCAAAGCCCTAAAATAACATTACGAAACCCTAAAAAAACCCTAAAAACAGACCTTCGAAACCCTAAAAAACAGAGCAGATATGGCGAAACCCTAAGAAGGCAGCAAATATGATGGCGAAACCCTAAAAACAGACCAGCGAAACCCTAAAAAAGAGAGGAGATGAAGGCAAAACCCTAAAAACAGACCGGGACAGACCTACGAAACGCTAATAACAGAGGGGGACAGACACACACAGAGAGAGAGAGAGAGAGAGAGAGAGAGAGAGAGAGAGAGAGAGAGAGAGAGAGAGAGAGAGAGAGAGAGAGAGAGAGAGAGAGAGAGAGAGAGAGAGAGAGAGAGAGAGAGAGAGAGAGAGAGAGAGAGAGAGAGAGAGAGAGAGAGAGAGAGAGAGAGAGAGAGAGAGAGAGAGAGAGAGAGAGAGAGAGAGAGAGAGAGAGAGAGAGAGAGAGAGAGAGAGAGAGAGAGAGAGAGAGAGAGAGGGGGGGGAGAGAGAGAGAGAGAGAGAGAGAGAGAGAGGGGGGGGAGAGAGAGAGAGAGAGAGAGAGAGAGAGAGAGAGAGAGAGAGAGAGAGAGAGAGAGAGAGAGAGAGAGAGAGAGAGAGAGAGAGAGAGAGAGAGAGAGAGAGAGGAGAGAGAGGGAGAGAGAGAGAGAGAGAGAGAGAGAGAGAGAGAGAGAGAGGAGAGAGAGAGAGAGAGAGAGAGAGAGAGAGAGAGAGAGAGAGAGAGAGAGAGAGAGAGAGAGAGAGAGAGATGAGAGAGAGAGAGAGAGAGAGAGAGAGAGAAAGAAAGAAAGTCATATTAACGTCTTCTGGAGGCCAAACTTGGCCTATGAGACAAAAACCATGTACAAGTGTAGTAACCCTGTGTAGAAGATAAAATGAAATAAAAAGTATATTGCTACACAAAGCTATGTAGGGCTGGAAAAGGCTGGGGAGACGTGGCTCTGACTCTGCAGATAGTGGCCACCTAATACATGGGGGATCCAAAAATGTGAGTAAAACGCCCTAGCTACTGGTGATGGGTGGAGGTGGGTGTAGTATGTGGTACATCGGTGGTGGTCTGAGTGCCTCCTGAAGGAAGACAACCCAGGGGGTGGTGGTATGCCTATGCTCCATCATGTGGTCGTAGGCAATCCTGATGCGTGAGATATCCTCCTGATATAGTCGTGGTCGACGATATCCGCCCATGCGTGGTCGGCGCCGTGCTCTCTGTGCTGCTGCCTGGTGGAGTGTGAGCCCTATAGATGGACCTCTCTGATGTAGCTCAACTCGCTGAAAGAACTGGGTAATGGTCTGCTGGGTACTCACCCGTGGCTGGTGTATGGGCTGTAGTGACCGCTCTTTCCTCCCGTATGTTGCTGTGAGAAAGCGTCCCAAGCGTCTCTGGTCTCCCATAGTCATGCACAGCTGGAATGACTCCTCGATCTGGAACTGTGCTCGTAGGTCTAAGTATGCTGGACATCTGATAACAAAATGCTCCTCACTCTCTACCTCTGTCTCGCATACTGGGCACCACCTCTCCTCACGGGGGACTCCCCTGGACCGATCCCTCTCAATCTCGAGCTGATGTGATGAAACCCGGAGCTGCCCAATGACGATGCGTAGGTGGTGGGGAAGGTAGATCTGCATGTATCTCGGAATCTCGATGAAGCCCGTGCCCGATATATGTAGAAAATGCTCGCGGTAGTAGAGCATTTTCGGTGGCAATGTACCCCTAGGGCTCACCCATGTCCTCTGTATGTATGTATGCCATATCTCTTGACGAATGATCCTATTCCTCTCTTGATGAGAGAGCGAGTAGGTGGGTGCATGAGAGTCGTACTGTAGTGGTGGTAGCCTGTCTATGTCAAAGCCATGGTGGGCAAGCCAGTCTCGTGTCTCTGCATACCATGAGGAGGTGTCGCCTGCTAATGCCATATCACGTGATGCCTCGAAAGCACGATAGCAATGTGCTCTGTATCCATGCTCCGAAGTCTGTGTAATAGGCATACTGTCTGGAATAGTGCCTCAACTAGCATTGGTGGTGCAGCGAGCTCTCCTCTAATGATATCATGTGGTACTGAAGGTTTGCTGCGGATAAGTCTGGCAATCATGAGGATGTGTGGCCTCTCTAATGCTGTCCATACTGATGTAGCTAATCCTGGTCCCCATATGGCTGCCCCATACATGAGCGCTGGCTTAACCAAAGTGTCAAAGAGCCACCCCTTTGTGCGGGGCTCCTGAAAATATGCGTGGTGGCACTATCTCTCCATCAAAGCTAGTGCTGCGTACCCACGTGTGATGCGGTCACGGGCTGCTTGAGCCATAGAGAAGACCCCTGATGCTGCTGTAAATGTCACCCCCAAGTAAACATATGATCCGACCACCTCGATTGGTCCACCTGTTGCTGTGAACAAACTATGTCTGCGTACCTGTGCTGATGTATGAAAGATCAAGACCTTGGTTTTACCAAGGTTCACAGATAACCCTCTGTGTCTTCTAAAGTCATCTAGGCCGTGTAGATGATGCTGTAGACCTTCTGCAGACTCTGAAACCAATACAATATCATCAGCGTATAAAAGAATATGGACAGTGGACCCGTGTACCTCAATGCCATCTCCCCCTTGCTGCTGTATGAAGTCCACTATCTCATCAATGTAAAGACCAAAGAGGGTGGGTGAGAGAGGGCATCCTTGCTTCACCCCGATAGTGCTAGGAAGTGGATCAGATAAGCCCCCTGGACATCTGACTCTACCAGATACTCTCTCGTATAAGGCGTAGATCCCCCATATCATCTCCTCCGGAGCTCCGATGTCAACTAGTCTTCTGAAGAGTCGATCCCTGGGAATAGTGTCAAATGCTTTGCGGAAGTCCACAAAGCAACAATATAATCTCCTCTTCCTCACCCTGGCCTGGTCGATCAGGCATCTCAGAGTGAAGATGTGGTCAATGGTAGAGTAATCTCGTCTGAAACCTGCCTGTCCTGGAGCCCTGATGCCCTTCCTCTCAACGAGAGTACTCAACTCTGTCTCTAGTACCACCCCGTATAACTTGGCCAATATAGGGCCAATCATGATCGTCCGGTATGTAGCTGGATCCATAGTATCACCTGACTTATGAATGGGCACTATGGTGTGCTCAGTCCATGAGTCTGGAAACCCTTCAACCAATGCACGGTTGAAGAGATGGGCAATGAGCGGTGTGAGAGTCGTGCCTCCATAGATGAGGTGCTCTGCCTGTAAATCGAAATGATCATGGGCCCTGCCATGCTGCAGCCGGGCAATAGAGCGTCCCACCATAGTGGGTGTGAAGAAGTCAGAGGTAGTAGGACGTGAGCTCTGCGGTCTGGGAATGGGAGGCTGGTCTGGGATCTCGTATAGGCTCCGTGCATAGCTATGCAAAGTGCTCTGGTCTCGGATAGGTGTCTGCTGTCTCCTCTCTCTCAAATGTCGCCATGCCACTACACTGTCTCGACTCATGAGCAAATGGTAAATATCCCAATACCGTCTCTCCTCCCAATCTCGCCGTTTGCGGCGAGTAAGGCTCTGTGCGACGCTGTGCCTGTGTGTGTGTAATATCTCCTCTATGCTCTAAAATCTGTAGGTGTTTACGCAGCTCACGACAATCTACATCATACCAACGGTTCTGGGGCATGGATCCTTTGCGTGGAGGGTGCATATGTGTGCGGTGTGGGAAGCTTCGGAGAGCTGAGTCCTGTTGGATGGAGGTGATATGTGATGTAAGTGTGTCCAAAGGTGAGAATGGATCGAGGGAGAGTAGGCGGGTGTGTAAATGGTGTGCATAAACGTGTGAGAGCTCATGTGTGAAGTGTATCGTGGTATGCATCTCAGTGGGTGAGGGAGGGTCTAATGGAATCGGAGATGAGAGTGTGAATGTGATAAATGTGTGGTAAGCACCGAGACTAAGTGAAGGGATGAGTGAAGCTCCAGAGGTAGTACCCAAAATGTAGTCGACTGTGCTCTCACCCCCCCCGTGAGGGAAGCAAGTAAGTCCGCCTGAACCTGGCCAACGATTCATCCCGTTATATATAACGAGATGATGTCGGCTGCCTAGCTCGAGTAGATGTCTTCCATAGCCGGTGGTGTCCTGACCCGTATCCGCCGATACTCTTCCGGTGCTAATCTCAACCGGGTCTCTGGCCCTCATGAGATGTGGGTGATCCATGTCGTATGCCTCGCACTGATGCGACTGAGTGCGGTCATTGAAGTCCCCCATAAGGAAGACTTCACCTAGTGTGCTGTAATGTAGTATCTCATCTGAAAGCGCTGTGTATGGTGAGTCTCTATCTCGGATCGGTCCCCCCAGATCGTGTCCTGCGTATCGAGAGCCGCCTGGTGGGAAGTAGCATATAGCAATGTAAATCGAGCTGCCCTGTGCTATCTCCATGCGAACCCACATGTATCGTGCCTCATCTCTACCTATAATATGGATCCGGCTCTGTATCTCCTGTCGAAATACGATGGCCACTCCTCCCGATCCTCGTGCTGTACTCTGTCTCGTCGTGGTCCTGAATGCAGATTCCCAATGAAAACCTGCAATGCGTGGTAGACCTCTCTCTGGGCTCTCGTGTGTCTCTGTGATGCACGCAAAGTCATGTGATGCGAGGATCTCCTCGACTCTGTCTGGTCGCGTCCATAGTGACCCGTTGCAGTTCCACACTTCTCCTCTAAGTGGTATCTCCTGGTGTAGTGATGTCTCATAGGCCGCGTGGCCCTATTTGATAGGGCGTCCATCTATGAAGACCTTACCATCGCGGTAAAAGGCTTTCCTCCCCTCTTGACGTGCCTGGAGTATCCGTGGCATGCAAGCGCGTCGGTATGCCACCTGCATACGCGTGAGGTCCTCGTCCATGTAGAGGGTGCTGCCGGGTAGTCCACGTAGTACTGATCGACGTCTAAAAAAGGAGGTCCGTGCCTCCTCGGAACTCATCTTGAGGATGAGTGCTCGCGAACGCAATGTATCCCTCCCAACCCTCCATGCGTCTGTGTAGGGCATGCTCTCGTATCCAAGTCGACGACAAATGTCAGTGGCGTCTGCCTCCGGTGATACCCCTTCGGGTAGGCCTGTAATCCGAATGTGAAGTCTTCGAGTGTGTCGAAGCCTCTCCTCCTCAAGAGTGTCTTGGACTCGTATGAGCTCTTCTTTCTGCACGTCTTCCCTAACTTCCTTCTTAACCCTTTTGTGTACTACTTCCACCCATGACTCTCGAGTAGATTCTACCTCCGTTTTGATTTCCTTCTTTATTTCTTCCTTGAGTATCTCCACGTTGGAGATCTCCCCCTCTTCTTTCATGTGCTCATAAGCTGTCCTCCAATGGTCTCTTTCTTCTGTGAGAGTCTTCACTTGTTCTTCCAGTCCTTTGACTTTATTCATTACTTGTTCTTCGAGTCCTTTGAACTTTTCCATCATCTTTCGTATCTCCATATTGAGGTTGCGGTCTGCTTCCTTTTTGGCCTCTTTGAGAGCTTTAGCAATAAGGTCATCCACTTCCTTCCGGTCCATGGGAGCCATTTCAAGGTTTAGGATTAGGGCTCGGGTAGAGAGAGAGAGAGAGAGAGAGAGAGAGAGAGAGAGAGAGAGAGAGAGAGAGAGAGAGAGAGAGAGAGAGAGAGAGAGAGAGAGAGAGAGAGAGAGAGAGAGAGAGAGAGAGAGAGAGAGAGAGAGAGAGAGAGAGAGAGAGAGAGAGAGAGAGAGAGAGAGAGAGAGAGAGAGAGAGAGAGAGAGAGTATATAGGGTTAGGCTTGGGGCTCGGGTTAGGGATGGGGTTGGGGTTTAAGGTGTAGACTTAAGGCTAAGGTTAATTGTGAGAGTAGATTAGGTTAGGTAATTTCGGGTTAGGGTTTCAATCCGTGAGCTTAGGGTTTGGGTTTGAGATTAGGGTTAGGGTTAGGGTTAGGGTTAGGGTTAGGGTTAGGGTTAGGCTTGGGGGTTAGGTTTTTGAGTAGGGCATGGAAGCTTAGGGTTTCCATAGCGTAATGGCGGGTTAGGGTTTCGGCAACGGCGGCAGATGGGAGGCGTGACAGGTGGCTCTGCCGGAGAGGTTGGAGGCGGGAAGGTGACGGGGTTGCAGGGGGGGTGCTGGGCAAAGGTGGATCCCGGTGCTGCAGAGGACTGACAGAGGCTGCGGACGGAAGCTAGTTGGCAGAGTGGTGTTCGGCGCAGATGGCTGTAGGCGGGTGCTGCAGGGGGTCGAGGGGAGACGGAGGCTTCTGGGTAGAGGGGCGACAGAGGCTGCTGGGCGACGGGGGGCTGCTGGGCGATGGGCGCCGCTGGATAGAGTCGACGGACGGTGCTGGAGACCGACGGGCGCCGCTTGACAGAGGGCAGAGAGAGAGAGAGAGAGAGAGAGAGAGAGAGAGAGAGAGAGAGAGAGAGAGAGAGAGAGAGAGAGAGAGAGAGAGAGAGAGAGAGAGAGAGAGAGAGAGAGAGAGAGAGAGAGAGGGGGAGAGGGAGAGAGAGGGGGAGAGAGGGGGAGAGAGAGGGGGAGAGAGAGGGGGGGAGAGAGGGGGAGAGAGAGAGAGAGAGAGAGAGAGAGAGAGAGAGAGAGAGAGAGAGAGAGAGAGAGAGAGAGAGAGAGAGAGAGAGAGAGAGAGAGAGAGAGAGAGAGAGAGAGAGAGAGAGAGAGAGAGAGAGAGAGAGAGAGAGAGAGAGAGAGAGAGAGAGAGAGAGAGAGAGAGAGAGAGAGAGAGAGAGAGAGAGAGAGAGAGAGGGGGGGAGAGAGAGAGAGAGAGAGAGGAGAGAGAGAGAGAGAGAGAGAGAGAGAGAGAGAGAGAGAGAGAGAGAGAGAGAGAGAGAGAGAGAGAGAGAGAGAGAGAGAGAGAGAGAGAGAGAGAGAGAGAGAGAGAGAGAGAGAGAGAGAGAGAGAGAGAGAGAGAGAGAGAGAGGGGGGGGAGAGAGAGAGAGGGGGGGAGAGAGAGAGAGGGGGGGAGAGAGAGAGAGAGAGAGAGAGAGAGAGAGAGAGAGAGAGAGAGAGAGAGAGAGAGAGAGAGAGAGAGAGAGAGAGAGAGAGAGAGAGAGAGAGAGAGAGAGAGAGAGAGAGAGAGAGAGAGAGGGAGGGAGGGAGGGAGGGAGGGAGGGAGGGAGGGAGGGAGGGAGGGAGGGAGGGAGGGAGGGAGGGAGGGAGGGAGGGAGGGAGGGAGGGAGGGAGGGAGGGAGGGAGGGAGAGAGAGATGTTGGAGTTAGACGTTTGCGGAAGCACGCGAACAACACAATGAAGAAGAAGAAGGAAGGAGAAGAAGCTTGGAGCACAACACACAATACTGAATGTATTACCACTAGAATGTACAAAGATAAGTAGCTCATTAGGGCAATAGGCGTATATACAAGCCAGGGGAAAAAAACCTCTTAAAGAGTGAAAAAAGTGCCCCGGCGGTCCTAGAGTGTTCACACACATCACTACCTAAATATATCAACAAATCCCCCCTGGGAGTGATGGGGTGAACAAGAAGCTGGCACTCATGTATAAGGAAGTGGCATGCTATGTGGAAAGCACTCCACAAAAGGAAGTAAGCCCAAAGCTTTGCGAAAAGCTTCAAACTTCTCCCTAGGCAGAGCGTTAGTGAAAAGGTCTGCAATGTTCTCATGTGTGGGCACATATGCCAAGCTGATCTCCCAGCAGAGAACCTCTTCCTGACATAATGATAATGCACTTCAATGTGCTTAGTGCGAGCATGGAACACAAGGTTCCTTGCAACTGTGAATGCGCTCTGACTGTCAGTGAAGATGGTGGTGGCAGAAGACTGACCAACACCCAAATCAGCCATAAGGCGTCTGAGCCACAAACACTCAAGAGTCGCTGTGAAAGCTTTCCTATACTCAGCCTCACAACCGGAAGTGGATAGAGTAGCCTGCTGCTTGCTCAACCAAGATATACATGAGCTACCAAGCATGACGCAAAAGCCACTAGTGGACACACGAGTGTCATAGCAACCAGCCCAATCAGAGTCAGAAAAAGCATGCAAATCTGGCGGTAGTGATCCCCCCTTGGGATAAAACAACCAAAGTAGCCGAGTACCACTCAAATAGTGAAAGATGCGCTTAACCGCTTGCCAATGCTTGACTCCTGGGCAATGCATAAACCTCCTCATATGTGAGACAGCAAACTGAATATTTGGCCGAGTACTGCATAAGTAAATCAAGCACACAAAATCTTGCTGATAGAGAACAACACCAAATGCATCTCCAGCATCTTGAAGACTCAATCATAAAACTGTCTCCATAAGAGTGGCAATAGGTTTACAGTCTTCAAGGCCAAAATGCTGCAATAATGTGTCAATATATTTCGTTTGACACAACCATTTCACCATAACTTGCATAAACTGAATCCCCAAATAGTGATGCAAATGCCCCAAATCAGACATCTCTAATGAGGCATGCAAATCAGCCTTAAAATTAGCAATATGCTTCTCAATAGGACCAGTGAGCAGCATGTCATCAACATAGACAACAATGATTAGAAGCACATCATTAGCACGCTTAACATATAAGGTGCTCTCAGTTGGACTGTTCTCAAAACCATGTGCAATCAGATAGGCATGTATCTTCTCATACCATGCATGTGGTTCTTGCTTTAAACCATATAATGCATTCTTTAACCTGCACACCTGATTTTCATGCCCTTTTTGCACAAAGCCACGAGGCTGAAAAACATACACTTCTTCATGCAAGCCACCATTCAGAAATGCAATTTTAATGTCTAACTGATGTACATTCCAACCATGATGGGCTGCAAGTGCACAGATGCTCCGAACAATAGTCATACAGCATGTAGGTGCAAAGGTCTCATCAAAATCAATGCCTCTTTCCTGTGCATAACCCTTTGCAACAAGCCTAGCCTTATACTTGTCAACTGTACCATCAGGTTTACGCTTCAGCTTGTATACCCACTTAGTGCCAATGGCCTTCTTGCCAGGAGGCAAGTCACATAAAGACCAAGTACCATTCTTCATTATTGCATCATATTCAGATTGCATAGCAACCATCCAATTTTTTGAATTTTATACTTCATCAAACGAAACAAGCTCAGTCTCATCACAGAGACTAGATGCAGCCATAGCATAGCAATCTGATGCAAAAAGGTCTGCACCAACCATTTTGGCATAGTTCTTGCCTTCTCAATATCAGCTCTCTCATCAATAAGTGCATCATGTAAATCTACATAAAAAATGGAATGATCTGCATCATCACATGAAACCTTGCAAAGGCTGAGAAGTTTCCTCATTAGGACCAGCACTAGACTATCCACCTGTAAAAAGAGGAAGCAAAGTATCATACATGTCTTTGGAGCTAACAAATGTCTCCTTAGTACATGAAAGCAATGGCTGAATAGCATCTTCCACAAAAACATCACGGCTAACCAAAATGCGTTTAGGATACAGACGATAGCCTTTACTTTCAGAATTGTACCCAACAAAAATACATTTTACTGCTCTATCATCCAATTTTCTACGATGTTGTTTGGGCACTAATGCATATGCCAAACAACCAAAAACACGCAGATGAGCAACAGATGGCTTGCGGTCATGCCAAGCCTCATATGGAGTGATAGATTGCAGCGCTTTAGTGGGACACCTGTTAAGTACATATGCTGCACACATGACAGCCTCAAGCTAGAAACTATGTGGTAAAACCTGACTCTTGACCATACACCTTGCCATCTCCATGAGTGACCTGCTCTTCCATTCAGCAACTCCATTCTGTTGAGGTGTATACGGCATTGTACACTGACGTTCAGCAAGAAATGCATTAAAATCAGAAGACATATATTCCCCCCTTCGATCAGAATGGAGGGTGCCCATTTTACATGCTGACAGATTTTCAGCCAAAACCAAAAACTGTTTGAAGCACATGAACACTTCGGACTTTGCCTTCAATGGATATACCCATGCATGCCTGGCAAAATTATCGATGAAAGTCACGAAGTAAAGATAATTCCAAGGTTGTTAGCAACGTGTTCGCAATGTTCAAGGCAACGTGTTGCTAACGCATTAGCAACATCGCAACTTTTAGGCATGGACGTTGCGAAAACGTTGCGAACCATTTCTTCTTTTTTTTCATTTTTTTTTTGCAAATATAGTAACCTAGATGTACATTATAGTATTTACATATATAATATGTATTATGTAGTATGTATTATGTTAATTTATGTAATATGTATTGAATATCTAATATTTATGATTCATTCCAAATTCCCAAATCCCTGTTCAATGCAGTGATGGCAGAATCCAGATGCACATTGCACATGCATGATGTCAGAATTTACAAATAATCATTATCATGACTCAATGACTCATTCTAAAATTCAGATTCACAATGCACATTCAAGCAACTTACTAGTAACTACTAACTACTTAGTACATACTACTTAGTACTTACTACTTAGTACTTACTACTTAGCAATGTTCATGTTGGAACTTGGCACCAGGCAATTGCATTATTTTCAAGAATCAAACTTCAAAGCATCTCATATGACATCAGAGTCTAGGCAAATACATTAATATATATATATATATATATATATATATATATATATATATATATATATACAACTTACAAGTTACAAGTAACATTGAAAAACAAACTTCAAAGAATTATAATTTATGACATCAGACAAAAACATGTCAAAAAGTCAACCTCATCTCAAAATTATGACACTGGTGACTGTCATAACTCATATGTGATATCAGAATCCAATGTCCATAATACATATACATCAATGATCATATCAGTAACCATCATCCATGATACCATTAAGTAGTCAAACAATAAACCGTCAATAATACAATGATCAATCAACATCAACTAAATCATAAGTCATAATATCATAATACATATGACATGTCACATGATCGGTCATCAATCCTCAAAATCCTCTGAGTCACTAATAACTATCACCATCATCATCATCACTATCATCATCATCACTATCATCATCGTCATCATGTGGTGCTCGACTAGTAGATGCCTCCATCCTACTAGTAGATGGACCTGGTACACTATGTGCTCTATGACTAGAATGAGTCTGAGATGCCCTCGTATCATGCTGTGGCACTGTCAACTCCTGATAGAGCATGTCATATAGATCAAGGTCCTCTGCCGGAATGCTAGGTATATCATGGACCCTCTCTATATCAAGCTCATCGACGTTCACCTGCCGCACCTCTACTGAGTTGCCACCACGCTCTAATAAACGCAAGTTACAGTGGCAATAGACAAGCCTCTCCAACTGCAATGTAGATAGTCTATTCCTCTTCTTTGTATGGAAGAGGGCCCATGTACTCCAATTCCTTTCACATGGATTGGCACTACAGTCTTGTGAAAGTATGCAGATGGCTAACTTTCTCTGCAAGATAAAAAAGAAAGAGTTCATTAAAAATTAAAGACTCAAGAGGAATGACTCATGAGACAAAGCTATAACTTATTAGTTAAAGACTCAAGAGGAAATTGGAATGACTTACTAGCTCAGGTGTACCAACACCGTATCTCTCCCACCATGTCACAGGCATCAACTGCATGCTTCTCAAGCATGCCATGTCTCTACTAAAAAGTCCTTCATTATTCTGAAACTGGGTGAGCTGAAGCTCCAACTTCCCACGTAGCTCCACATCAGAAGGTCCATACAATCGATCTACATAGTCATTCCAAGCATTCACAAGCTCCATATCCAATGACTCTGATGCAGATCTCCATAAAGGATGTAGTAGATTGGCCATCCCATGTATAGGGCGATGGAACCAATCCCACCTCTTCCTCCATATTCCTTTTATTTACTCTATCCTATGGATAAAAAACAAATCAAGTTAGAAAACAATAAGATTTAAGAATGTTGAAGAGTCAAGACTTGAACATGAATGCTCATACAAAAGATAAAATATGGTTACCCAAGTTTCAACTTACCTCTCCAATGTCAAATAAGGACATCTCTGTATAGACTCTCGAACACGATCCATGAACTCATAAACAAGTCAAAGTGTGCAGCCCTCTCTATCTGCTATGCGTATGAGTGAATATAAGGGCTGTAAGGCCCTCACTAATCCCTCCACATCCCTCCAAAAACTGTCATCCAAACATGTGCGTCGTACAAGCTCTGCCTTTGGACTAGTATGTCCATCCCAAGCTAACCAATCAGGTGATACAACTGTCTGCATCAGTGCTTGCCTCACTCTTAATAATCTTTCCATGACTATGCACATGTATGCAAATTTGGTCTTCGCGGGCTTCACCAAATCAATATCACTGTAAGACCGAAATAAAGCAAGCAATTTTGGTTTCTTTGTGAACAAAGAGATCACTTTTATGCAAGTGGTAAAAATGGTGTAAATCCATGGTATCTTCCCCACATCCTCTATCAGCAAATCAATGCAATGGGAAGCACACGGTGTCCACACAAAAGAGGGGAATTCTTCTTCTAGAAGCTTGCCCATAGCCACACAATTACTTCCATTGTCTGTGACCACTTGGACTACCTTTTCTACACCAATGTCCATGATAGCTTGACGGATATGGTCATAAATGAACCGACCTGTTTACATATAACACAATGAATCATTAATCAATTGATAAATTATAATTTATCTTGACATGTGTCATGCACAATGCATGTGCATGTGCATGTGCATGTGCATGTGCATGTGCATGTGCATGTGCATGTGCATGTGCATGTGCATGTGCATGTGCATGTGCATGTGCATGTGCATGTGCCATGTGCATTGTGCATGTACATACATACATGCCAATGCACATTGCACATGCACATGCCCATGCCCATGCACATGCCCATGCACAATGCACATGCACAATGCACATGCACAATGCACATGCACAATGCACATGCACATGCACAATGCACATGCACATGCACATGCACATGCACATGCACAATGCACATGCACATGCACATTGCACATGCACAAGTGACAATGCACATGCACAAGTGACAATGCACATGCACAAGTGACAATGCACATGCACATGCGAGATGCCACATGCATGATTGATCATTGCACAATCAAATATAAACTGAAAATTCAGAAATCAGTTCACTCACTTGTGACTGTAGTACGAGCAATTGATGCATCTATGGCTCGAAGGAACATGGTCCCTTTGCAACAATGCACCAAAATGTTGTACACATTCCTCTTTCGTATGTCCGTCCATCCATCACACATGATTGTGCATCCATACTTTGCCCATGTCTCTTTCATGGGCTCAAGCTCTCTCTCTAATGCTTCCTTTGTTTTTTTGAGCTCTGTTGTCCTCAACTCCTCATAGGTAGGCCCTTACTAACGAAACCCTAATAGTGATACCTTCTCAATGGCATTTCTCCATGCGGGTGTCCGTGCAACATTAAAAGACAAACCACATCGTATAAAAGCTTTCATGATGGCTTGTGTGGCTTCTTGTTTACGTTGTTGTTGCAAGCTAGCACTTATAGATGCTCCTCCAAGAGAGCCAAGTGCGTGCTCTTGTGGATCATGCTCTACTCTTCTACTCTTTCTTGGTGGCTCATGCTCTATGTCAATGTATATGGAAGCCTCATGAGCTTGAGATGCTTGAGTTTGGGGATCACAAGAACCATGTGAAACGCTTGCAAATGATCTAGCTTGTGATTGGGCTCCACTATTCCTTGAACCTTCTACCTTGGGCTTTTTGAGCTACCCATGCCATTAGCTCTCCCTTTATAGTTTCGAGCATTGGCTCTTTGCAAGGTGCAACTCCTATGCCACTAACTCTTCCAAGGTGTGCCTTATCCTATCGGCTCCACTATAGCCACAAAGCTTGCAATTCCATCTCTCACTACCCCCGGAGCCCATCTTTCCTTGGCTTGTCACATATTCCCAACATGCTTGTTTTGCTTTAGGCATGTTGATGGAAGAGGTTAAAAGCTTGGAGAGGACTCAAGATAGGAAGCAATAGATAGGGGGGTCACGGGTGTGTGAGGGTGTGTGTGTAATAAACCTACCTTCTTTGAATCTTGCCTTGGATTGCTCTTCCACAGTGCGAAACTCGCTCTCTGGTCAAGTTGTCAACCGAGCAAAATGCCTCAATGAGGCCGTTTCGGCAAAACGGCCTCATTTGAGGCAAAAATTTTTGTGTTTGTTCACAACGCGTTGCGAATGTCGCAACGTTGCGAACGCATCGCAATGCGTTGCGATGCAACACTGGATAATTCCCAAAAGAAGGTGTCTGCATAGGACCACAAACATCACTATGTACAAGCTGCAACTTCTGAGTAGCCCGAACTGAACCATCTTTTGGAAAGGACGAACGCTGCATTTTGCCCAAAATACAACCTTCACAAACATGTTTTCCAGGTGCCTCAAATTTGGGCAAAGAGGACACCATTTCAGATTTGTGCAGGCGTAGCAAACTAGCAAAATTCAGATGACCAAAGCGTGCATGCCAAAGCTTTGCATCTAACATAGCATGAGAATCATGTACTCCACATGTCGAATCATTTACAAATCTTTCATAGTCTATGAGCTTATACAACCCACGACATAAAATGCAGAAGCAATAATCACATCGCCATTTGATGGATCATGAACTGTATACCTGTCATCAACAAATTTCACAACCAAGCCAATCTTGGCTAATGCAAAAACTGATAACAAATTTTTCTTGATCCCTCGCACAAACAAAGCATATGACAAAGTGAAAGAACTACCATCAGAAGTAGTCAAAATGATCTTACCAACTCCCATAACAGGATAAGAGGAGTTGTTAGCACATGTAACAGTATTCCTTGTAGGGGCCGGCTCGAGTGAATAGAAGAAACTGCGCTGCGAGGTAATATGTTTGGTCGCCCCACTGTCAAAGTACCAAACATCTGAGTCTACTGCAGACATGCACTGCTCATGAGAAGATGGGTCAAAACCGCAAATAGTAGTAAATGCCCATTCTTCTTCCTGCACAAGATTAGTAGACTCTGTTTTTGGTGTAGAGGCCTCTGCAACAACCATTCCAGCCTCTTTCTTCTTTGACTCTTTAGCAGCCAGTTTTGGACACTTCTTTATGATATGATCATTTCCTTTACAGTACTTGCAAAACAATTTCTGCTTTTCTGATTTCTTTTCATCTTTGTCTTCCCTCTTTGATTGTGCAAAATTAGCAGATTTTTGCTTACTAGTTGAAGAGCTCTATTTTCCTTTGCCCTTCCGACTAGCCAGGAAAGCTTGATCTGCAGGAAAGCTTGATCTGCAACACGCATAATGGACCTGTTCTGCCTGGACTGATCCTTCTGCAACAAAACAGAGGCTAACTCCTCAAAATACAAGGCATTTGGATTGCCTTTCACCATCAACCGAAGAGTAGAAGCAAAACTCTGATATGAATCAGGAAGACCATTTAGAACGGCCTGCACAAGTGAGCTATCTAGTATAACCTCATCAGCAGAAATGTTCCTTCAAGTCTTTGATCTTTGTTAAAAAACTGTCCATAGAATCACCTTCATTCATGTGCTCACTCTCCAACTGTTTTCGGAGGTAAACAACACGAGCCTCATTCCTAGTTTGGTACAATGTGGTAAGTGTATCCCAAGCATCCTTAGCTGTTCAACAAGAGTGAATTTGAGGAATAATGGCACGTTTGACAGACAAAGCTATCAATGAATGTGCCTGGGCATCTCCGCCATCCCTATGAATCTGCTCTTCAGTAGGTGCAACAGAAACCGCAGCACGAACATGAATATGCAGAATATCATCGTCTTCGACACCTTCTGCATCAGCTTCAGTACCTGCAGTTGTGACAGTTGCAGGTGTGATAGGACTTTTTTCAACACCCTACACAATGTTCCAGAGTCCTTTTGCAACCAGTACATGTCGCATCATCTAAGCGCACATGTCGCATCATATAAGCCCATAACGGGTAGTTGGTACCATCCAACTTATCCTCAACAGCCAACGTACGGAATACATCACTGCTTTCGGCCATGGCCGGTGACCAAAATACCTTGACGCAGAGGCTGGTGACCAAAATACCTTGACGCAGAAAATTGACTGTACCTTGAACAGAACTGCCAAGACAAATTCTACTAGACTTGTAGCAGACTTCGAGACGCTTATACCGGCGAACCGAAACTGGTATATACCTTTGGCACAAAAAGACGAAATAGCCTACACAAGTGCTTCGATCTCGAAAACATGCTGAGTATGCTCACCAAAATTCGTGCGATTCTGAGACTGCAACCGGAGAGGTGTCGACAACTCCCTAGATGAAGCGGCGACCTGCTCTGATACCAATTGTTGGAGTTAGACGTCTGTGGAAGCACGCAAAAAGCACAAGGAAGAAGAAGAAGCTTGGAGCAGAACACACAATACTGAATGTATTACCACTAGAATGTACAAAGATAAGTAGCCCATTAGGGCAATAGGCGTATATACAAGCCGGAAAAAAAACCTCCTAAAGAGGGAAAAAAGTGCCCCGGCGGTCCTAGAGTGTTCACACACATCACTACCTAAATATATCAACGAGAGAGAGAGAGAGAGAGAGAGAGAGAGAGAGAGAGAGAGAGAGAGAGAGAGAGAGAGAGAGAGAGAGAGAGAGAGAGAGAGAGAGAGAGAGAACACTTTCAACTTCCAATTTCGTCTTAATGAATCAAGCATAATTTATAAACAAAGAAAACAATTTACAAGTGACTTTTAATGTCATTAATTTGAAGGCTTATACCCTACCGCAAAGTCTGTCATTGAAGTTACATAGATGGAAGCAGGATGATCGAACAGAGAGTATCCTCTCTACTTGTTCAGATGCTTGATCTTATGTGCATTCCTTCATTGGAGTGCTGTATTTGAGTCTGTCACCTGGGCAGAACTTCCCAAATCAGGACAATAACTTAAACTTTCTGCAATATCCATCTTGCATCCTATTTTCATTATGTAGAATGATTCCCCTTGTATTTCTTTCAGATATGCAATGTTTCTAACATTTGATGCACTGTCAACCAAGATGTAGTAATGGGCATCCAAATAACCTGCAAATTATTTAAATGATGAGAGTCTGTTTCGCTGTTGATAGTGTTCATCATGCCTTTTGATGTGTAACAGAGGGCTTTCGAAAAGTTGAGGCCAGATATGCTTTTAATTCTTGGAGATCTGTCAGACTGGGGAAGGAAGTCATCCAAAGAAGAATGGAATTCAGTGATTCTTAGATTCAAAGATATGATGATATATTTTAAAGGTAGCCAGTACCATGTTATACCAGGTAACCATGATATTGGGGACTATTACCAAATTACAGACACTTTATTGCAGCAATTCACAGACTCTTTTCCTAGCCTGGATGAAATGGGAAATAGTTTCTTTGTATTAAGAAACATCTCGTTCGTCTCCCTGAATGCAATGGCTCTTGCCTGTGATCATTGTTCCATGCATAACTCCATGAAAGTAGCAGTAGAAGGGTATAAGATTGCTCTGCAGCAGGCAGAACCTGATGACATGTATATGTCCATCGAGGAAAATCAATCTGCAGATCGACATAGACATTCAATTCAAGATTCCTCTGCGGGACCTGTTTTGCTGACACATCTTCCTTTGTACAGGGAGGATGAAAGTGTGTGTGGTTCACTCGATATCCCAATATGTGCTCCATGGCATGAAGTTGAAGGAGGGTGCATACATTTACTAGAATTGTCCAAGAAGTAAGTATTTACAGGAGAACATTTCTCAAGATTTTCTGTATAGAATTGACATTGTTATTGTTGCAAAACTTCTAAACTTTCGAACACATACACATTCACAAGCAGACACACACATACGCACACATATGCATATACACATACACATATACACATTCACATATACACATACACATGCACACATACACATACACATACACATGCACACATACGCATACGCATACGCATACGCATACGCATACGCATACGCATACGCATACGCATACGCATACGCATACGCATACGCATACGCATACGCATGCGTACGCATACACATACACATCATGTATTGATATATTATGTTTCAAGTTTGAATTTAATTGTATGAGATCATCCATAGTATATGTATCATTGTTCTCAAGTTTGTGTGTCAAAGTTTAAGGTCACATTAGAAACCATAAGCAACATTTTATTGGACTTGTCAGACAATAGATTCCCGTCAAAAGTAAGAAGTCCGATTCACGTAGGAAACAAGTACTTATACAAATACACATACACACGCATACACGTACATGTGTGCACACACATCCACATACATACACATGCACATATGGATACACATATATGCATACACATATACACAATACATGCACACGTGCGTGCACATGCATACACATACATGCACATACACACACATGTACACATACACATACGCACGTACACATACACATACACACGTACACGTACACATACACATACATGTACAATACACGTACACAATACATGTACACGTACACAATACACATACACATGCACATGCACATGCACAAATGCATATGGAGACAGAGACACATACACATACAAATGCACATGCAATGCACACACACACGCACACACATACGTGAGCACACACACTTCCACATGCACATACGCACATGCACACACTCATATGCACACACATGCACATACACATGCACACACATATACACACATACACATATACACGTACACATATACACATATACACATGCACATATACACATACCCAGACATATACATACACATATACACCTAGCCATACATTCACATATACACATACACATGTGCACACGTACACATAAAGGTACACATAAAGGTACCTACACATACACATACATTCACATTCACATTCACACACATACATATATGCATACATGCACATACACATACATACACATACATACACATACATACACATACATACACATACATACACATACACAAACATAAACATACACACATATAGACATACATATACACATGTACACATACATCTACACACATATACATACACATACATATACACACATATACACATACCCATACACATACACATACACATACACATATAGACATATACATACACATACACATATGGCCCCAAGGAGCCTGCTAATGCATATTTACACCTTTCAAGATAATAACTCTCTCAAAGAGCTACAAAAATATATATTTTTTGTATTATTTGGCCTACATTTGAGGCCTCTATAAGCATTTATGCTCATTTTTCTTTTTTGGGTTAGGACTCACTAGGCATGTCTGAACATGCCAAAGCTATTTAAAGTCACTTATTAAGAAAACATAAGGTCCCTAACTCACATAACTTGAAGGGACTTATCAAACTTTTAAGTGTAGCTCTCTTTTTTCTCCTTCTTGGATTTGTGAGCAACACTTTATTTTTTCTCTCTTCTTGTGCCTCCGCTTCTAGTGGGACTCTTCGACAACAGGTGTTATCAAATTGAAGCTCAACACTTGAAAAGCATAAACCGAGTACTAGGATAACTGTAGCTTGGGCCAACCTCAATAAGAAGGCTGTACCTACATTGAAATGGCCATGTTAGATGAAATCCTTGTTGTCTTGCAAGGCACTACCATTGCACATGAGGTATTGGAGAAACTCAAGTCCACATGCAAGAATACCACTCTTGTAAACTAGGTTTATCTTATGAGAAAGCTCATCAATATCGAGTTAGATGAGTCAAAGAGTGCAATAGAGCACCTAGCTTCATTCACAGGTACCTCTTTAGAGATTCAAGGTTCAGGTTTACCTTGCTTTGATGATAAATTGAAGGAAATCGTTTTGCTTATGACATTGCGTGACTCTTGGGAAACTCTTGTTGTTTAGCTTTCCAACAACCCCAATCTCATATTTGACAATATAAGGGTTTCTATTCTCAATGAGGAGATAATGAGGAAAGCTACTAAGATGGAAGTAGCTGAGCAAACATGGCCAAAGACAAGTCAAAGAAGAAAGGAAGAAGTTCACAAAGAAACCATTAAAAAAAAATAATAATAATAAATAAATAAAATTTTTAAATTTTAACGAGCCTCGAAAGACAATTCATAAGATGGCAAATAAATTCACTTAATGACGATGCTTTCATGGCTATGGCTCCCCTCTTCTTGAGTTTTTTTTATCTTGGGTAGGAAGGTTTAGACTATAAGAGTTGATTGCTTGTCTGTAAGTCCTTGACCATCTCAAAGGGATATGTAGGTCCATGGTAGTGCTCCATATGGGTTCTTGAGACCTTCATAAGGTTTTGTGAGAGAAAGAGACTTGGCTAAAACACTTTATGGCATGGAACCTGTTCTCCACATCCTTGAGATTTGCAGTAAGAAGACAGAACCAAAACAGGGATTCGGTTGATTAATCATTTTGTAGAATTTCTTCCTATTCGGTCTCTTCTTCTTAACTATGTCTTCCAAATTTTTGTATTCGCATGCATGTCTTCTGAAACACAGAAGATAAATTGCGGAAAGCTTTAATAACAAGCTGCATGAAGACATTGTCATGGTGTGACAAGGCGACGACTTCACACCAAATATGCTATCATAGGGTGCTGAGACACAACTCGAATCCCTTAGACGAGATAAGTTCGGGTAGAGTGGATTCCCTCTAGCAAGTTGTGGTTTAGGATTGAGCATTCAGCTACAATGGAGATCATGGCCCACCGTTAGCCATATCGCTTGTAATGGGGCTAAGTTGTTAGCAACCTTTGGAGATCTTGTAGTGACATTGCCCAGAGCATTGGTCCTTCAACAAAGTTGATTGACTCTAGCCAAGGAAGCTTGCCAGATGATTTACTCTTAGTTAGTAGTGGTCAACACTTGCTTTTGGAGAAAAGTACTTGATGGCTTCTTGAAAGGAATATGTGAGTACTAAAGCAAGATATACATGTGCTCTTTCCTCACATACAAGGGCTCACTCTTGTGCATAGGTTTGGACAAGTGCGTCCTATGCAAGGCTGTGTCATATTGCCCTATTTCTAATGCTTACTTTAAGTGCAATTGTCCTGAATGGTGCAAGAGACAGGGGTTATTGCATGAAGAGGTGTTTTGATAAACGAACTCTATATGTCTTATTTCTTGTGATATAATCTGGAAGCATTGGGTTGCAAGTTTTAGTTTTGATTATATAAAAGAATTAATAAATATGTACATATATACAAGGGTGCTTGTTCTTTCTAATCATGTGTCTAGGAAATTCTTGTTCTTCTTGTGCTTGAAGTGGGTTCTTTTACTCTGTACAATATGCACTATGTGTATGCTTTGCACAAAAAAACAGAGAAATAGAGAATGAGACAAGAATCATCAAAATGAGAGGCACTGAAGCATTACTGCATCCATATCAAGCATGGAAGAGGTACAATCGTACAGGTATAGAAAAATGAACAATGAAAAGAGAGCAATGGTTACAAATGGAAGATTCCAATGCAAAATGGAAACCTCCAATGCATTGCTGAAGCACACAAGCAGAGCACAAGCCTTCTGTTACATGCCCTCTAGACTCACTCTACTTGTCCATCCTCTGTGACAAGACGAGAGACTCTAGTCCAAGCCCTAGGTCTTGAGCTTCTTAAGCTTGAGCTTCCCTAGACGCACTTCACTCATGTACCCTTCTATGTTACTCTATGCAAAACCAGGCACCCATCCCTCGGCCACAGAGCTCACGCCCACCACCTTGCACTTCTTTACACCAACGATGGTAAGCTCCACGATCACCCACCTACAACATGACAAAGCTTGAAACCCTCTCGGTCTACGAGCATAGCATCTCATCTACGGGTGCACGATTCTAGCATAGCATCTCATCTACGGGTGCATGGCTTTACTCCAACGATGGTAAGCTTCAGGATCACCCACCTACAACATGGTAGAGCTCGCAACCCTTTCCGTCTACGAGCATACCATCTCATCTATGGGTGCACGATTCTAGCATAGCATCTAATCTACGGGTGCACGGTCTACGGGCAGAGCATCTCATCTACGGGTGCACGAGCAGAGCATCTCATCTACGCCCACCTCTTCAACTGAGCACTGGTTGAGGGGTTCCCGGTCTCATGGACTGAGCACATCATAGTGCCCATACATAAGTCGGGCAATGTTATGGATCTGGCCACATACCGGACGATCATGATTGATCCCACATTAGCCAAGTTATATGGGGAACTTCTAGAGATAGAGTTGAGCACCCTTGCCGAGGGGAAGGGTATCAGGGCTCCAGGATAGGCGAAATTCAGATGAGATTACTCTACCATAGACCACATCTTCACTTTGAGATGCTTGATCACTGTTGTATACGCAATGCGTTGCGAACGTTTGCAGCTTTCGCAACGAAACTCCACGTTGTGTACATGTTCGCAACACGTTGCTAATCTTGCAAAAAAAGTTCCTTCCCAAAAGTCCAGAAATGGTCCACAAGGGTTTCTAAGTCTTAACCCTTACAACTTATGAACAAAAAAGTTGGTGATCAAGCAAAAAAGGCCAATGCCGCAACAAGGAAAAAGGAGAGAGATAAAGAGAGTATACAATGTCCCACTTACCATATGATCATTCCTACATCATGGACCATATCACATCATGCATATGCATATATATCTATGTATGTATGTATGTATGTATTATATGTGTAATCTATGATGTATATTCCTATTTTTGTATGTTTACCCAAAGATATGTTTATTTACTTACCTATGTATGTATGTATGTATGTATCTATATATGCATGTATGTATGTATGTATGATGTTATTACTAAATACTATTACTCTATGTTTATTGAAAGGCATGTGTATTTACTAATGTATGAATCTAAGATATATGTTTCTATTTTTGTAGTGTGTACCTACTATGTACATAATATATATGCATCTATGTGTTGTGTATATATGTAATATGTATATACTATGTGTATATATTTTAATTATTATTTTTTCATATATTTTTCAATTTATTTTGATTTTTTAATATTTAATATATAAATAAATAAATAAATAAATAAATATATAGATATATTTATTTATTTATCTATATATTTATTAATTTTTATTTTTATAATTCTTTTTTATTTTAAAATTCCTTCCTTCTTATTATTTATTTGTTCTTTGTGTAAGACTTTATCATGGCTGAGTTTACCCTTCACTTCCGGAAGTGATAGAAACTCAATTCGTTGACTTTATTAGAGATCTTGATTTAGAAAGACTCTTTATTAAAGTCTGCACCTACTCTAGGGCACTGATGACGTGAGTAGGGATGTCATAGCTATTTGTCCAAGCTATGCATGATAAAGTTTAATTCTGATACTTCTTGTTTAGGACATACATAGAAGTTGACGATGCACTTTTTGTTTTGTTTGTTTTTGTTTAATTTGTCTTATATATATATATATATATATATATATATATATATATATATATATATATATATATATATATATATATATATATATATATATATATATATATATATATATATATATATAAACTAATTTATTTATATAATAATTATTATTTTTATTCATTTTCTTTTATAATTTTATTTTTATTTATATATATGTATATTTTATTATTTTATTTTTATTTATTAATTTTTTAAAATTATTATTATTATTTTTCATTTCTCTCTCTCTTTTTTTTTTTTTTTTTTTTGGTGTGTTTCATTTTGTATTGGTTTTCTTTCTTGTTTGTATTTTTCATGTTTTATATTGATCTTAAGTCTCTTGCTTTTGTTTGTTTGTTGTTGTTTTTTTTTTCCCAAGGTGTATGTGTTTGTGTTCTCTATCTTGAGTTCGTGAGTTTGGATAACTCTGAACTTATGAAGGGATATATACTATGTGTATATGTACATAAAAATGTATGTATTACGTTACACATATGTATGTAGTATATATTTATTGCTATGTATATAATATAATATATTCCTCGCATGTATGTATGTATGTATGTATGTATGTATGTATGTATATATGTATGTATGTATGTATGTATGTATGTATGTATGTATGTACATGACAAGACACATCGAGGACCTATATATTTGATATGAACACTGTATAAATGTTAACATGTCTTGTTTTCATGCCTTTTTTATGATGCTTAAGCATCAATAGGAGGATGTTTGTACTAGGATATCTAGAATTTTTAATAAACCTAAAATAAAAATTGATCTGTACGCAACTTTATCGCAACTTGTGCTTTGCAACTTGAACCCGTTGCTAATGCGTTAGCAACCTGTTGCCTACGATGTTGCCATCCTGTTGCTAACCACTATGTGGTTGATCGACCAGGCTGGAGTGAGGAAGAGGAAATTATCCTTTTGCTTCGTGGATTTCTGCAAAGCCTTTAACATAGTTCCCAGGGAACGGCTCTTCATATGCCTACTCGACATCGGAGCTCCAGAGATGATATGGGCCATCTGCACCCTATATGAGAGAGTATCAGGTAGGGTCAGATTCCCTCGCGCCTGTCACAGTATCAAAATCGCATCAAAATTGGTTAGCATACTCAAGGTGCTTAGGAGTTCAAAATGGTTTCGATTTTTGGCATCGAAATTTGGATCTGAGATTGTTTCGGCCTCCGAACGTACTATCGAAGCGCTTGTGCATGCAATTTCGTCCTTTTGTGCCAAACATATATACAGATTTCGGTTCACCAATACAAGCTCCTCGACTACAGTTTTTTGAGATAGAGTCATTTTCTTGCATCAATCAATGGCCTTGGCTGAAAGCAATGATGTATTTCTTAGCTTCTTCAGTTCACTTGAGCCTTCCCCCATAGGGAATACTATCACATGCGCTAACAACTCCTCTTATCCTGGAGTGGGAGTTGGTAAGATCATCCTGACTACTACTAATGGTAGTTCTTTCACATTGTCATATGCTTTGTTTGTACTAGGGATCAAGAAAAATCTGTTTTCAGTTTAAGCATTAGCCAAGATTGGCTAGGTTGTCAAATTTATTGATGACAGATGTAGATCTTTCAAATGCAGACGTTATTATTGCTTCTAGCATTTTATGTCGTTGGTTATATAAGCTCATAGATTCTCAGGCTATCTTAGATGCAAAACTTTGGCATGCATGTTTTGTTCATCTGAATTATGCTAATTTGCTACGCATGCAAAAATGTGATATGGTGTCCTCTCTCCTCAAACTTGAGGAACCTTGTAAAGATGTTTGTGAAGGCTTGATTTCGGGCAAAATGCAATGTTCTTCTTTCCCTAAAGATGGTTCAGAGCTGTTCATAAATTGAAGCTTGTTCATAGTGATGTTTGTGGTCCTATGCAAACACCTTTTTTTGGGAACTACCTTTACTTCCTGATTTTGATGATTTTTCCAGGCATGCATGGGTATATCCATTGAAAGCAAAGTCGGAAGTGTTTATCTGCTTCAAACAGTTTCTGGTTATGGCTGGAAATCTGTCAGCATGTAAATTGGGAAGCCTCCGTTCTGATCGAGGGGGGGGGGGGTACATGTCCTTTGATTTTAATGCATTTCTGGCTGACCTTGGGATAAAACATCAGTGTAGAGTGCCGTATACACCTCAATAAAATGGAGTTGTAGAAAGATTGGAGAGGTGTATGGCCAAGAGTCAAGCTTTACCGCATAGCTTCTCGCTTGAGGCCGTTATGTGTGCAACATATGTACTTAACAGGTGTCCCACCACACACACACACACACACACATGTATATATATATATATATATATATATATATATATATATATATATATATATATATATATATATATATATATATATATATATATATATATATATATATATATATATATATATATATATATATATATATATATATATACATGTGTGTGTGTGTGTGTGTGTGTGTGTGTATACACACACACATACATACATACATACCTCATGAACCTTACCTAGGAGATAAGAGTTGGTTCAGGTTCTGAACCTTGAATCTTAGAGACCTTAGGAGCCTAAGTACCTTGTTTCACACATGTTTTAGGAGATGCTGTGCAAGGATAAGCGGGCATCCTTTATTATATCTATTTGGGGATGGCATCCCAACATCCCTAGGATCTGAGGATGGGTCCTTTTGTATCTTTATCACACACATACACATACACGTACACGTACACGTACACGTACACGTACACGTACACGTACACGTACACGTACACGTACACGTACACGTACACGTACACATACACATACACATACACACACACATACACATACACAGACACTGCTTTCCTATGGTATGTGTGAGCTGCCAAGTGTCAAATGTACTCTGAAATTATTGCATGCTTTTCTGATTTGGCCATGTGGGCTGCCATATGTACTATGTTTGCCACATTCTGCATGATCAACAGAGGGAAACATGGTTTCCAAGAAAGAAAAGTATGTATGCATGTATCATGTATGTGTGTGTATGTATGCATGTATAATGCATGATTGATTTTGAGAATTTGCTGAGGGATAACCTTTTTCTTTTTCGAATAGAAGCTCAGGGCATTATAAACGACAGAACTACAGAAAGAATATTGATATGCTGTCCTTGAACACAACAAATTATCTTCTATCAGCATTAAAACCAAGGCACGTTTCACTCAATCAGATTTAATATTGATTGATAATAATATGTAATTTGATGGTACACGTTGCATTCTATTTCATTGTATATTGTTGTATGATCCAGGTTAGTTTTGAGTGCACATGCTCATCGATTTTGCAGTAGGCTTCTGGACACTGGCACAAGGGAAGTAACTGTTTCGACTTTCACATGGCGCAACAGGGATGATCCAAGCTTTCTTCTGGTGCAGTTCTATAAGGATGGAAGTTATGACATTCAACAATGCTTCCTTGTTCGTGAGTCTGTGGTGGTATTGTTGCACCTCTTCCAGGGAATATTACTCTTTGTGTTATTAGTGTTTGGTGGGCATCGATGTTGGAAGCTGCGTAAATCCAATAAATTGCACTTGAAGTCTTGAAGTTGCTGAAAGCTCAGGAATTCAAACATTCAAGTTTGGGAATGGATCTGCTGGATTGTGCTTTCATATCCAGGAGAAGCCTATTGATATCTCCCTTGACAAGATGGTGATTCCGGTACATTTAAGAGGCATAGATTGTGATTATATTGTGCATCTTCAAAGATAGCAGGAATTTCTTAAAGCTCTCCAGTATGTTTTCTCTGCCAGAGGCATGGTTGCCAGCTGGACTTATAGATCGCTTATATATCTGAATGTCTTTGGATGGCTTTGACACTTAAAGTAGTTGTTCTTTTTTCATTCATATAGCTCGCATACTACATTATTTTGTACCATTTCTAAGAGTTGAAAGGTGAGACCCTGCATTTGATGTCAGCATTATTGTCTCACATTTACTGCTTGGATAAAACAATTTATATGTGACCATCAGCCAAATTTGCTAAGTACAATATACTACAACTAAGCTAGAGAAATATAAATACACGCTTCTGAAATTATTTTATTTTCTTATGTCAAGTAGCATAAGGTCTGGAGAGGATCAGGCATGGAACTTCCTTGGGTGAAGCAAAATAGCGTAAGTCTTCATGGTATTGATTTTGTCACGCTCAGCATAGAATCTGTTATGAAGTAACTTGGCTAAGATCAAGTTTATATCTAGATATAAAATGACAATTGGTCAGGAAGCAAAGTCACACGGGGATGTGTCCCCGAGTCCTAGGGATGCCCGGATCCCCTCAAGTTAAAATCTAGGGATACCTAGCCGGGATGGTTGGTGTCCCCTTAGAACTGTTTGAAATAGCAAAAAACATCCCCGAGACAGATCTTCAGGACGGTTTCTTGTGGTGATGCTGTTTGGGGACAAAAATCCGGGACAATCCTCTTGGTGGGATGATTTTTTTTGCCAAAAAATTTTACTTCTTTTTCACCTCTCTTGGAGATTCTAGAGTCAACTTTAGGGGTCTCTAGAACCTTCTTGAGGCCTATAAGCAACCATAAACAGAGACCATTGCTCCCTCAAAACACACAATCTTACTTTCAATTTTTCTCCTTGTATCTCATGAGTATGGAGGCTTGAGCTTCCTTCAGCCTTGCATATTCAGCAGTCCTCTCCACCCTCTTAGCTCTCTCTTCACCCTTCTCCTTTTTTTTCTCCAGTGTCATTACATCTATGTTGTAATCTCTATATTTTTTTACTTTACTTTCTAGAATCTACACTAGTTAGTACGATGTAACAACTTTTTCTTCCCATGATCATGCGATATCATATATGTTAGACGATCTTTGACTCTTGATCCTTCCTTTTATGTATATAAAATTTTTATACGATGATGATGAATTTTTATACGATGATGATGATGATGTAGAATCTTTTTTGTGCAATGATGAAATATATATGACAACTCTGAATGTTCAAAGTTCAACATGTTTCTACTTAAAAGAGACTTTTCTTTTGTAGTTTTGTTGATTTTGGTCATTTCATAAGTTAACACATTCATTGTACATTGCTTTCATTGAATATTTATGAGAAAATCAACATTTTTCTAGTGTCATCCGAGGGATGCATTCCCATGACACCTTAGGCTCCATCCCTATCTTGGGGACACCACCATTCTCGGGATCTGTTCCCATCCTGTGGTGGCTTTGTCAGCAAGTTAGAAACTTATCCTAATGGTTGAAATTAAAGCGTGTGAAAGAGATTGTCTTGGGTTCAATTCCTGTGTGTGACATGGGAACAAGTTTTTATAAAAGGCCTCTAACTCTGGTGTGTCCTTTTAAGTGCAATATGCACTGTGGGTCCTGTTGGAAGTGAGGTGGGCCATAATAATAATATTCACAGGTTTATAGGATCTTCCAACACATGAACCTTAGCATATATACTTCAAGACTCAAAATTAAATGAATGAGAAATAAAGAGAGAATACACGATTTGTTAAAGTGTCAAAGTAAGCTGAATGCTTACTTACACTATCTAATATGAATGTCGAATTACAATATGTGTAATGATACAAAACTAAATGTATGCTAATACAAAACTAAATCTAGTCTGAATTTAGGGTTCAAGGTACAAGAAATTGTGCATAAAGTGCCTAAGAGGTATGAAGAGTGTGTCTATGTGCAACTGAAGTGAATAAAAACACTGTTGAACTGTTTGTACAACAAAACCTAATTTTGAAATTAAGGTTTCAGAAACCCTAAATCAAAAATTGACCTAAATAGCAAGATAATCTTCTCCTTGTGTTGAAGTAGAAGGCACAAGCCTTGGAACGGCAGCAACAATAGAAGAACTGAAATTGGGCTTCTACTTACAAAACTCAACAAAATCTGATGGTTGGCTTCCAAAGTCTCTTACAAACCTGCACCAAAAGTTGGGCACACCTCCTCTGGGTGGTAGAGCACTCAACACTTCTTGAGTATGCTAGAAGTTGATCTTGGAAGATACCAAGAGTGACTTAATTTATAAGATTATAGCTTCTCCAAAAAGCATGGTGAAAAATATGCGAAAAAGCAAGAAAGCGGCTTTCGTTAATTAAAAAACGATCTTAGCTTTTCTAGTTTTGTGATTTGCGTTTAGGGCCTGAAGCTTCAACGATCTTCAAATTAGCCATGGGGTTTTTACATGAATTAGCTTTTCTAAAAGCTCATGACTTGAGGAATTGAAATATGTAAAAAAACATTTTGGACAGAAATTAGGGTTAGGGTTTTCTTGCTTTTGGACATGGCATAATGTTATATGGAAAATGAAAGCTCTCCTCAAGTACTATAGATAGATAGAGATAGATAGAGATAGACAGATAGATAGATAGATAGATAGAAAGACAGGCAGACAGATAGATTGATAGATAGATAGATAGATTGATAGATAGACAGATAGATAGATAGATAGATAGATAGATATATCTAATGGCATAATGTTATATGGCAAATGAAAGCTCTCCTCAAGTACTATGTAATGAGCTAATAATAATTTTTGACCTTCTGTGACCAAAATTTGGCTAAGTATAAGAAATTTTGACATTGTTTCCAACAGGTTGAAATTTGAAAAACTTCAACTGAGAAGAATAGCACATACAATGACAACAATGATACTAGAGAATGATGCAAAAAAAAGAGTATATACAACTCATAATCATACTAGCGGCAAGATGCTGATATTATGAGTATACACAGCTCAAAAAGAGTAATAGTACAATCTTTTGGATGCAAGAGATAGAAGAATACACATTCACTCTATTTGTTGAACTTCAATTCTACAAGTGTACATTCTCAAAACTCTAACCTTCCAAACTAGCTACTCATAGTGCCAAGCTAGTTGATCCCTCTTCTACTTAGTGAAGTACTAGTGGTAGGGTAAGAGCTCTATACACACACAAAGTGAAGGCAATGCTTGAGCTCTACATTCCCTCCTCGAGTCTCTCTCTTAGCTTGTTTTTTCTTTGATGGAGAGGTCTTCTTATATAGTTTTCTTGGACTAATAAGAGTTGGCTGGTAGCAAAAGGAACAAAATTAGTTTCTTCCCTTTGAAGGCTCACTGTGAATTTTGGCACTCTGAAAACTTCCCTCTTGGTCCACTTTTCCTCCGTTGTCGCTATCTTCCAAATTGTGGTATGTCTTTCCCTTCTCCATTGGCGCCATCCACCATCCATGAGTCGACATGCAAGTGGCTGAAAATTTAGTCCATATACAAAGTCTTGGCAAATTTAGTCGCTTTTCATGGTAGACTAAATTTAAGTGATCAAAAGTAGACCATTAAAAATAAAAAGGGACGACTTTACAAAAAATGGACAACTTTTGAAGTAGGCAAACTAAATTTATGAAAATGATCAACTTTTGAAATAAGTCGATTAAATTGTAAAAAATGGCAATTTTTGAAATTAGTCGACTAAGTTTATAAAAATGCTCAATTTGGAAACATTGGAAAATAGGCAACTAAGCTTAGGAAACTAGGCCACTAAAAAATAGGCAACTGGAAATTGGTCTAGGAAATGAGAAATTAAGAAACTTAGGAAATTAGGAGTTTGCTGATTCCTTTCTCCTTGATTGATGAACTCGATCGTCTTATTTTTCTCCATCTTTAGTCCTCTTGCTTCTTCTGCTTCCAATCTTGCTGAGGTATTATTTGGTATGTGGACGGGGGGATGAGGGGTTCTTTTCCATGCATATGTACGTGAAGATGAAGGGGGATTATTATCTCGTGCTATTGCATAACCTTGATTAGAAATAGGAAGAGCTCGTATGTCTTGTAGTGAGTCACCTTATACTCATGTCCTCTTCACTTGGAGTTTCCTTCTTGCTGGAGTGGATGGATTTCGTTTTGTGGAAGGTTGGATCTGATATGAATCCCTTTGTATTTTTGTAAGTTGTGAAGGTAAGTTTCTTAACCATAGAATTATCACTGATGAGTATACATGAAATTTCTTTGCCCCTTTTTGTACCTGCATCGCGCACCTTTTTCTTTTTTCCATGATAGACATCCATATGAGATGATGGAAGGGATATGGACGAACCCAATCTAGGCACAAAAGTGCATCGTAAGTTATCATATTGTTGAAGGGAAACTTGGATTCTATATTCCTCAAGAGGAGGAAAAACTTGCATGCACATAGAATGTGATAGTTCCTTTCTGAAAGGTCGTTGGCTGTGAACAAGTTAACATACTCCTCACATACTTGCTAGATTCCATGCCTGAGTATGACATTCTTGGTCTTAGCTTCTCTGATTTCTTTCATCCCCACTACTTTGGTAACCATTTTCTTGGTAACTGTTCCACCTATAAAGTGAGGAAATGACTCGAAGAAATCAATAACCTCTATATTTGAGATATCCTTGGTAAGTGGCACTTCAGATATCTCCATGAGGTGCATCCTTTGCAATTCTTCTTCCTTGAAGAGCTCCTTCAAGGATGTCGGTGAAAGAGAATCATGTGAAATCAATGTGATCGTATCTTCTCCATTGCTCGTTGACTGGGATGAACCTGAATCTTGCTGATATGGCTTGTCATTAGAGTCAAGATTGTTGCTGCTCATTAAATTTTCTGAGTAGAACATGGACATGTTGAGCCTCCTAGTGATTGTAGCTAATGTCAAATTGTGGCTTCCTTATTGGTGCAAGTCAACCACCAATTGATGTTTTGGATGAAGGATTGAAGTCAAAGATTGAAGAAAAGATTAGCCTATGAAGTTGAAGATAGTGCACATTCAGAAAATGAAGACTTGTGTATATGTACATTAAACTTATACTTAGCTCACTTATGCCTTTGGTATGGTCATGAGCCTATACATATATGCCTATATATATAAGTAAAAAGTCGGGGCAAGTATGAGAGAGCATGAGATAAGAAGAATTAGATGTTGGAAGAGTCATGAGACACTTTAGAAGTGAAGGAGATCTCTCTCATCATTCAGTTGTAAAATTTTCTGAATAGAAGAAATAGTTGCGCCCGATATTTTGCTGTGTTCTCCTTCTGTACTCGATCATTTCAAGAATCCTTTTGTAGATGTCTAACTCCATAGTTAATGCTTCTATGGTTAAAGTTTGAGAGCCTAATTATAAACAGGTTGAGAGAATTATGTGTAGGAACATTTGTATGTGAAGAAGTGTTGAGTGTCTTCTGAAACAGGCACAATCTCGATGGTCAAAGAATTGATCAATTCTCAGTGCATAGTGTAAAGTTTTGCACAAATAAGGAGTAAAAATCTAAGTTGGAAGGTAAGCCATCTATGGCTAAAAGAATTTGCTTAAACAGGTTCTAGTTTGGGAGAACTATGTGTTAGAAGTTGCACGTGTCAAAGTCGACTCTACAGGAGAACAATTTCAGACATAGGTGAACTATTTGAATCATTTCTAAAGATCTACTAAATCGTTTGAGATGATTTAACTTGGAGAAGGTGTGCAATCTTTAGGTGACACCTTGTGCAAAGTTTTATAAAAAGCTTTACACATTTGATCAATCAATGAGTGAATCATGTGCAATAGACTTTCTGAATAGTGACTCTCTTCACAATTAGTTCAAAATTTTGATAATCAGGTATTGATCCTCCAAATTGGTAAAGGTTTTGAGTTATTCTTGATATAGAGGTGCTCTAACATCAAGGATAACTTGTTCCTTTGGAGATTAACACTCTTCATCAGTGGTATTAGAGCAAGAATTATCAAAATAGAAGAAAGAAGGACCCCGACTGCTGCAGTCATACAGAAATCAACACTTGAAGGTTGAAAAGGTGAAAGTTTGAAGTGAAAGCTAGAGAAGGTGGCCCGAAGCTATCAAGAAGATCAAAAGAAACTTCATTCGAAGTAAAGTTACACTTATTCCTCGTAAAGTTTGAAGAATTTAATACACAGGTGAAGAAAGGATGGGAGATTCTCTTCAGATAGAGAAATTGGATAGAGAAAACTATCCAGCTTGGTCAATGAGGATGGAAGCTCATCTCATGAGCAAAGACCTGATAGGTTACATCACATGTGAAGAAGAAAAATCACAATTCAGAGATTCTAGTGTTCCAACTAGGGATGAACTTTCGGGTTTGAAGACTTGGATTGTGAAGAATGCGCAAGCAAGGAGCATCATCTACATGGGAGTCAATGACTACTTGCTACCTCATATTAGAGGACTTGAAAGTGCAAGTGACATATGGAATGCTTTGGAGGAGCATTTCTAAAATACTACAAAGTCAAGGAAGGCATCTTTATGGGCAGAGTTCACTACATTCAAGAAGAAGGCCTCTCAATCCATTTCTGACTATGTAACAAGAATGAAGCACATTGCACATGCATTAGGAGAAGTTGACGAAGATATTGAGGAGGATAAATTGGTAAGGAAAATCCTCACAAGTTTGAGAGGAGATGAGAAATGGAAGCCATTCATTTTGTCTACTGAATTATCACTAAATCATTTCACTCCTGATTTAAATCAGTTGCTAGGACACATGCTAACTTTTGAGCAAGATGTCAAAGGTGATGGTGATAAAAGTACAAGTCAAGCAATGTATTCAAAGGATAATAAGAAGAATAGCAAAGGCAAACAACAATTAAAGAAGAAGGTACAACTAGCCAAGCCAACTTCCTAAGAGGAAGAGGAGGTGGCAAAGGTAGAGGAAGAGGAAGGAGCAATAAAGATGGAGCCAAAGCTTGCTGGATTTGTGGTAAGACAAATCACTTAGCTCACAATTGTTGGCATAATAATAAGAATAATGGTGGATAGAATCAAAACTTTAATTCAAGAGGAAGAGGTGGTAGAAACCAAAGAGGTAATTTCAGAGGTAGAGGTTACTTTGAAAGAAATGCAGGTAGAGGATTCCAAAGTCAATCTTACAACAATACCTACTACAATTATGCTTCAGATCAAAGAAGATTCAACCTTAATCATGAATGCAACTTGTGAAAGACAAAATGAAGACCAAAGAGTCTTCTACATTGACTCAGGGTGTAGCAATCACCTGAGTGGTAATATAGCCTTGATGACTGATTTGGAGAATAAGGTAACTAATAATGTAGTTCAAACAGGTGATAATACAAAGCACAATGTGAAGTCAATTGGATCAGTGAAAGCCAAGGATGGAAGTACTCTTTTGAGTAAGGTCTTGTATGTTCCTATAATTCCAAAGAATCTGATAAGTGTAGGGCAAATTGTTGAAAAAGGTTATGAAGTAAGGTTCACTAATGATGGAATTTTTGTGGAAGACCCTAGCAATGGGTATAAACAAATTGTTTCAAGTAAGAAAGAAGGAAGACTCTTCACATTGAAGATTCAAGGTAATGTTGGTCATGCCTGTTGAGGAATCACTCACGAATTTGACATACAGACAAAAAAAAAAGGGAAGCGGAATCTTCAGAAAATCAAAAGCCTCAGTTGTACAGCATACAAAATCAGTCCGTTAACCAGATTCAAGAATTGTACGAGTAACAGAGCAATAAACAGCGGTGTGCGCATAATGCGCGCGTAACGTGAATTAAAGAATGAGAGCGGGAAGAGCGCAGAAGAAAAAGTGTATATATACACCAAGGATTGAAGGACTCGGATGATGAGGGATGATGTGAGGATGAGAAGAAGAGGATTATGAGAGATCGCGCATGAGTGAAGAGAGAATGAGAAGTTCTCAGAAGACGCCATAGATCGCGTATGTACAGATGAATAACAGAAACCTGGAATGTCAGGTATTCATTTGAGAGGGATGGTAATAAGAAACTACTCAGTGTAAGAGAGTTTCTACAACTTGAGCAAGAAGAGGCCAAACTTGTTTGTACACATCTTCTCTAATAGAAAACACATGTTCATGTGGAAGTTTGCGCGCTCTGTTCGCATGTGAAGAATCTGAATTTTTTCGTGTTACAGTAGAGAGTTTGTTAACCATTAACAGTTACAGTTCGTTACTAAACGTGTCTCTCGGTACTCTCTAAGTAAACGAATGTCTCGGTCAAAGATATCTCAGTAAACACATTTTCGATCAGTTATAGTTTGATATGTACACACAGTACAAAGTCTAACCGGAAAGTGCCACTTCAGAACTGTGAAGTTTTCCTTAAGAAGTTCATTCAGTGAAGGAAGTTCACGTATCACTTCCTTACTTCACATAACTCATTTGAAGTAATCACGAGCAGAATCAAAGTTCATTCCGGTGATATTCCGGTAAATTTTCGATGACGTCCCAGTGACAGTCCGGTGAAGTTCTGGTGGAATTCAAGTCGCAGTTTAACACAGTTAAGCGACAGTAATCCTGCTAAGCTACTGTTTATTACAGAGATGCTCTATATCACTTTAGCTTAGCTCTCTATTCGGCGGTGCGACAATTTCCGCAGGCCTGACAAGGTTCAAGCCTTGCCGTGACGACCATCATCAGCGATATCAGAGAGAAAGATAATCACCAACAAGTGGTATCAGAGCAGGTTAGCTCCACGAGCGGCATCAGAGCCAAAAGACTCTCAAAGGCAACCTAAAGCAAGTAAGAAGATCATGGCAGATCATGTCCAAATTGATAAGCTGGACAGAGATAATTATCCCGCATGGGTAATGCGTATGGAAGCCTTACTTATGAGTAAGGACTTAATGATGTATGTGACCGGAGAAGAAAGGAAGCCGACCTTCGAAGATGATAGCCAACCGGAAAAGGAGGAGTTAGAAGCTTTGAAGCTGTGGCAGAAGAAAGATGCAATGGCAAGAGCCTACATTTACAACACTGTTTCAGATCATCTACTACCGCACATTAGAGGTCTGGAGAAAGCGGAAGACATATGGAGCGCATTGGAAGACCACTTCCAAAATACTACGAAAGCTAGAAAGGCTAGCTTATGGTCCGAGTTCACAACGTTCAAAAAGAAGCCGAGTCAAAGCATTAGTGACTATGTCACTAAAATGAAGGATCTAGCAGATAGTCTTGGATCCATAAAAGAAGATGTCGAAAATCACAGATTGATAGCGCAACTGCTAACAGGGTTGAGAGGAGATGAAAGGTGGAAACCTTTCGTACTCTCAATTGAACTTTCTTTAAATCACTTTGTACCAGATTTAAATCAGTTGCTTGGTTTGATGCTCACATATGAGCAAGATCTGAAAGGAGATGGAGATAAAGGACAAAGCTCTGCAATGTACATGAAGAATAAGAAGAAAGACAAAGGTAAGACAAAAGATGAAGAAGAGTCGAGCGCTCAGGCTTATTATGCTAGAAGTACAGGCATCGACAAAGCAAGAGGTTTTGGAAGAGGAAGAAGTAGTCAGAATACCAACAAGAAAGTTTACTGGATTTGTGGACTAAGTAATCATCTGGCGCATGACTGTTGGCACAACCAACAAGGATCAAATCAAAATCAGAACAGTAATAGCAGAAGCAGAATCGGAAGATATCAAGGTAACTTCCAAAAGGGTAGACAGAATCAAAGAGGAGGCTATGGTAGAGGTGGAACAAGAAGTTGGGGACAGGGCCAATCCTACAACACCACCTACAACAACTACGCAAATGACACGCAGAATGAAAATCATACATCATTGATGATGAATTCAATCAGCACATCTGATAACGAAGATCTAAAGGTATTTTACATTGACTCTGGATGTTCTAATCACTTGTCAGGAAACATAGAACTGATGTCAGAACTGGAAAAAGG
Organism: Ceratopteris richardii; assembly: GCA_020310875.1. Classification (NCBI taxonomy): domain Eukaryota; kingdom Viridiplantae; phylum Streptophyta; class Polypodiopsida; order Polypodiales; family Pteridaceae; genus Ceratopteris; species Ceratopteris richardii. The sequence continues at coordinate 111,254,756 of CM035414.1, forward strand.
AAGTTCGAGTCACACTGTTTAAACAGGTGACAATACAAGACATAGCGTGCATTCAATTGGAAAGGTGAAATGTAAGAGTGGAGCAGATTTGCTAACCAATGTTTTGTATGTTCAAACAATACCAAAAAATCTGATTAGTGTGGGACAGATAGTCGAGAAAGGTTTTCAGGTCAGATTTACAAACAAAGGAGTATTTGTAGAAGATCCCGAGAATGGATATAATCAGATCGTCTCTGGTAAGAAAGAAGGAAGACTCTTTACCTTAAGAGTACAAGGGAACATTGGCCAAGCGTTGCTCACATATGATGAAAAGGTGATTACAGAACTTGATCTCTAGCACAATAGATTAGGTCATTTCAATGAAAAAGGAATCAAAGCTATGATAGCGAATCAATCTGTACTGGGATTACCGAACGTACAGAACCAACATATGATTCACAAATGCGAAGCTTGTCAGATGGGAAAAGCCCACAAGTTACCTTTCCAGAAGAAAGGATTCAAACATGATGGTGTGCTAGAACTCATACATACAGATGTATGGGGACCAACAAAAGAAGGATCAATTAGCGGATCAAGGTATTATGTCCTTTTCATTGATGATGCAACAAGATGGATAACTCTTTATGTTTTGAAAGAGAAATCAGAAGTGTTTGGAGCTTTCATACATTTTCATGCATATGCTGAAAGACTCACAGGTCGAAAGCTTAAAAGACTGAGGTTTGATGGAGGTGGAGAATACTTCTCCCGAGAGTTCAATGATTACCTTTGGAATGCAGGAATCAAGAGAAAAATAACCTGCAGGTATACACAACAAAACGGTGTAGCAGAAAGAAGGAACCGAACTCTAGTCGAGTTTGCACGAGCTATGCTGAAAGAAAAGAATTGTCCAGATTATCTTTGGGCTGAAGCCGTAAATACAGCTACATACTTGGTAAACAGATTACCATGTACAACGTTAGAAGGAATGACCCCTTATGAAGCCTGGTGGGGAAAGAAGCCAACACTTGATCATTGTAAAGTGTTTGGATCAGTTGCTTATGCTTATATACCATCTCAACTGAGACATAAGCTTGAACCGAAAGCAGAGAAATATGTGTTCGTCGGATATGATGAAAAACAGATGGGTTACAGGTTATGGAGTCCTCTAACCAAACAATTTACTGTTTCCAGAGATGTAACATTTGATGAACAGAAAAGCTGGTATGCAGATCAGAGTCATACAGCTGAAGAATTTGAAGAAGAGATAAAAAGAAAGGAGAAAGGTAAATCAATCGTACAGGTGAATAAAGATGAAGATTATACGCAGGCAAGTACGTCCAGAACCGGATCAGGTATGAGAAACAAAGATGAAGAAGTGTATTCAGATACACATGAAGAGTTTGAACCAAGAAGGTCAAACAGGAATAGAAGACAACCGGAAAGGTACTCGTATGATACATTGTATATAACTCAGAAAGATTATGCATATATGGTCAAAGATGATGAAGAACCTCAGAGCTATGCTGAAGCTAAGGGAAAGGAGCAATGGGAAGAAGCAATGGAAGAAGAATTCAGCGCACTGGTAGAGAACAAGACATGGGAACTTGTTCCGAAACCAAATGGTAAGAAAGTAATCAGAAATAAATGGGTTTTCAAAGTTAAGAAACTTGCAGATGGAAGGATAGCCAGACATAAAGCGAGACTGATTATCAAGGGCTATGCTCAGACGCATGGCATAGACTATGACGAGACGTTTAGTCCGGTGGCAAAGATGTCAACCATAAGGACAGTGATTGCTATAGCAACATCAAAATGATGGAAGCTAAGTTAACTAGATATAAAGAATGCATTTCTGAATGGATATATATCAGACGAAGTCTACATGGAACAACCAGAAGGTTTCGTAAATTCCAGATACCCAAAACATGTGTGCAAACTAAGAAAAGCACTTTATGGACCGAAGCAAGCTCCAAGAGCTTGGAACTACAGACTTGTGAAGTATCTCAATGAACTTGGATACCAAAGTTCGAAGGCAGATGCAAGTCTACTCATCAAAAGAACAGAAGAGGGAATGATTTACATTGGCATTTATGTAGACGACATAATAATTACAGGTACCTCAGATGCAGGAATCACAGAGGTGAAGAAACTGCTTGAAAAGGAATTCAAAATCAGTGACCTGGGAAAGTTATCATCCTTTCTAGGTATGGAAATCACATATACAGATCATGGTGTATATGTTACGCAAAAGGGGTATCTCCTAAACTTACTGAAAAAGTTTAATATGGAGAATTGTAGAGAAGCTTCAACGCCGCTTGAAGTAAATCATAAACTCAGTAAATATGATGGAACAGAGTTCAAAGATATGAAGAAGTATCAGTCGTTAGTAGGAAGCTTAATTTACGCTACGCTAACACGACCGGATCTCAGCTATCCGGTGGGAGTTCTTTCACAGTTTATGCATTGTCCGATAGATCAACATTGGGTTGCAGGACAAAGAGTTCTTATATATATAAAAGGAACTATAAAGGAAGGATTATATTATCCTTTTACATCAGATATAAAGCTGAGAGCATTCAGTGACTCAGACTGGGCTGGAAGTCAAGATGACAGAAGATCAACACACGGGTATATGATATACCTAGGAGATAAGCTAGTAAGCTGGTGCTCAAAGAAACAGCATACAGTAGCTTTATCGTCAACAGAAGCCGAATACAAAGGACTGGTAGAAGCAGCTAAAGAAATAATATGGATGCAGACCTTGCTCAAAAGCATGGGGATTGATCAAGGTATACCAATTATACATGGAGACAATATGAGCTCTCTATATCTTGCAGCGAATCCGGTGTTTCACGCAAGAACAAAGCACATAGAAATTCAGTATCACTTCCTGAGGGAAAAGGTAATGAAGAAGGAGATAGAAATAGTCTACACTCCTGCAAAAGATCAGATAGCAGATATCTTGACAAAAAGCTTGGATGGAACAAAGACAAGCAGATTCAAAGAAATGGCAGGTATAAAAGAAAGAAAGATATATGAAAGATCGGAAGAGGTCAAATTAGTGGTTGAGGGGGAGCTGTTGAGGAATCACTCACGAATTTGAGATACAGACAAAAAAAAAGGGAAGCGGAATCTTCAGAAAATCAAAAGCCTCAGTTGTACAGCGTACGAAATCAGTCCGTTAACCAGATTCAAGAATTGTACGAGTAACAGAGCAATAAACAGCGGTGTGCGCATAATGCGCCCGTAACGTGAATTAAAGAATGAGAGCAGGAAGAGCGCAGAAGAAAAAGTGTATATATACACCAAGGATTGAAGGACTCGGATGATGAGGGATGATGTGAGGATGAGAAGAAGAGGATTATGAGAGATCGCGCATGAGTGAAGAGAGAATGAGAAGTTCTCAGAAGACGCCATAGATCGCGTATGTACAGATGAATAACAGAAACCTGGAATGTCAGGTATTCATCTGAGAGGGATGGTAATAAGAAACTACTGAGTGTAAGAGAGTTTCTACAGCTTGAGCAAGAAGAGGCCAAGCTTGTTTGTACACATCTTCTCTAATAGAAAGTACATGTTCATGTGGAAGTTTGCGCGCTCTGTTCGCATGTGAAGAATCTGAGGTTTTTCGTGTTACAGTAGAGAGTTTGTTAACCATTAAAAATTACAGTTCGTTACTAAACGTGTCTCTCGGTACTCTCTAAGTAAACGAATGTCTCGGTCAAAGATATCTCAGTAAACGCATTTTCGGTCAGTTATAGTTTTCTCAGAAAGCGAATTTTTCGGTAGAACAACGAAGTATATCTCGCCGTAGAATTTGAAGTTTTGTATGAGAGATAGCTCATCTTGTAGCTAGACGTCTCTACTTTAAGCTGATCATAGTTTCCGGTGGAATGGATATGTACACACAGTATAAAGTCTAACCGGAAAGTGCCACTTCAGAACTGTGAAGTTTTCCTTAAGAAGTTCATTCTGTGAAGGAAGTTCACGTATCACTTCCTTACTTCACATAACTCATTTGAAGTAATCACGAGCAGAATCAAAGTTCATTCCGGTGATATTCCGGTAAATTTTCGGTGACGTCCCAGTGACAGTCCGGTGAAGTTCCGGTGGAATTCAAGTCGTAGTTTAACACAATTAAGCGACAGTAATCCTGCTAAGCTATTGTTGATTACAGAGATGCTCTATATCACTTTAGCTTAGCTCTCTATTCGGCGGCGTGGCAATTTCCGCAGGCCTGACAAGGTTCAAGCCTTGCCGTGACGACCATCATCAGCGATATCAGAGAGAAAGATAATCGCCAACAATGCCGTGTTCACTTATGGAGGACATAAGATCTCTGAGTTAGATCTTTGGCATAAAAGGCTTGGACATTTTAATGAAAGAGGTATTAAGGATATGGTTGACAATGGTTCAATGCTTGGATTGCCTAATGTTGCAGGTCAACATATGACATACAGATGTGAGGCATGTCAATTAGGTAAGGCTCATAAGCAATCATATTCTAAACATGGTTTCATGTATTCAGAGAAGCTTGAATTGGTACACACAAATGTGTGGGGACCATCAAAGGATTTTAGTATTAATGGTTCAAGATATTATGTGATTTATGTTGATGATGCTACTAGATGGATCACTATATATGTGATCAAAGATAAATCAGAGGTATTCAATACATTTAAACATTATCATGTGTATGCAGAAAGAATCACAGGTCAGAAGTTGAAGAGACTAAGGTCAGATGGAGGGGGAGAGTATTTCTCTAATGAGTTTAGTGATTACTTATGGAATGCAAGTATAAAAAGGGAAGTTACTTGTAGGTACTCTCCTCAACAAAATGGTGTAGCAAAAAGGAGAAATAGAACTCTTGTTGAGTTTGCAAGATCAATGATGAAGGAGAATAATTGTCCAAATTATTTGTGGCCTGAGGTTGTAAATACAGCTACATATTTGATCAATAGGTTACCATGTAAATCTTTGCAGGGTATGACACCATATAAAGCTTGGTGGGGTAAGAGACCCACCTTAGATCATTGCAAAGTATTTGGATGTTTGGCTTATGCATATGTGCCATCTCAGTTGAGGCATAAATTGGAACCTAAAGCTAAAAAGTATGTGTTCATTGGATATGATGATAAGCAGATGGGTTATAGGTTGTGGAGTCCATCCATAAAGCAATTCCTTGTATCAACGTAATGTTACATTTGATGAGCAAGGTACTTGGTATGCAGGTACAATCAATAATCATGCAGATGATGAAGAAGTTTTGAATTAGAAGAAACGTAAATCAAAGGTTCAAATATTTGATGAAGAAGAGAACAATGAAGGACATTGAAGTTGAAGAAGTGCCAAGGTTTGATCCAGAATGTGATGAACGAGAAACTTCAAGAAGTGGAGAACCTAGAAGGTCATCAAGACACAAATGGCAACCTACAAGGTATAGTATGACACTTCTTTTTTGACTACTAAATACTATGCTTACATGGTGAAAGCAGATGAAGACCCTTCTATATATGAAGAGGCAAAAGGTAAGGAAAATTGGGAGAGAGCTATGCAGGAGGAGTATGATGCATTGATGGAGAATGAGACTTGAGATTTGGTTCCTAAACCAAATAGTCAGAAGATCATTGGATGCAAATGGGTCTACAAGACAAAGGGGTATGTAGATGGAAGTGTGTTTAGGTATAAAGCTAGACTTGTTGTGAAAGGGTTTGCTTAGACATATGGTATAGACTATGATGAGACCTATAGTCCTGTGGCAAAGATGACAAACATCAGGACACTCATAGCCATTGCTGCATGTAAAGGTTGGAGATTGTGACAATTAGATGTGAAGAATGCTTTTCTTAATGGTTATATTTCAGATGATGTTTTCATGGAGCAACCACAAGGGTTTAGAGATAAAAGTTATTCAGAATATGTATGCAAGCTCAAGAGAGCTTTGTATGGTTTGAAGCAGGCCCCAAGGGCATGGAATTATAGACTTGTGAAGTTCTTGAAGGAACTTGGTTTCCAAGTATCTAAAGCTGATAGTAGCTTGCTTGTTAAAGCAAGTGATGATGGGTTCATTTACATGTCCATATATGTTGATGACATAATTCTTACAGGTACAGATGAGAAGGGCCTACAAAGCCTCAAAAAGCAAATGGAGAAAGAGTTCAAGATTAGTGAACTGGGAGAATTGTCATATTTTTTGGGCATGGAGATCACATATACTCAACATGGAGTGTATGTAACTCAAGAAAGGTATTTGAAGAACTTGTTGATCAAGTTTAAAATGGAAGATTGCAGGGTAGCACCTACTCCAATGGAGGTGAATCACAAATTGAGCAGACATGGAGGAGAAGAATTCAAGGATATGAAGTTATATCAAAGTCGGCCTGATTTGTCATATGCAATTGGAGTGTTGTCTCACTTCATGCATTGTCTTAGGAAAGAACATTGGGTTGCAGGACAAAGAGTGTTGAGGTACATTAAGGGTACACTCAAGGAAGGTTTGTATTATGGTTTTACATAAGATACAAACATCAAGATATATAGTGACACAGATTGGGCAGGTAATCCTGATGATAGGAGATCAACATATGGATAATTGTGTTATGTGGGAGATAAACTTATCTCTTGGTGCTCTAAGAAGCAACATATAGTTGCTTTATCATCTATAGTGGCAGAGTATAAAGGTATGGTTGAAGCTTCATATGGTTAAAGACTCTTATGAAGAGTTTTGACATCATTCAGAGTACATCCACTATTCATGGAGATAATATGAGCTCATTGTATCTAGCTGCTAACCCTGTTTTTCATGCTAGGACTAAACACATTGAGATTCAGTATCACTTCTTAAGAGACTAGGTGATTGATAAGCAGATTGAAGTCATACATACTTCAACAAAAGATCAGATTGCAGATATGCTAACCAAAAGCTTGGATGGACCAAAGCTACAAAGATTCAAAGACATGGCAGGTATAAAGAAGATAGAGAAAACCTCAATTGATGATTGAGGGGGAGTTGTTGGTACAAGTTAACCACCAATTGATGTTTTGGATGAAGGATTGAAGTCAAGGATTGAAGAAAATATTAGCCTATGAAGTTGAAGATAGTGCACATTCAGAAAATGAAGACTTGTATACATATGTACATTAAACTTATAGTTAACTCACTTATACCTTTGGTATGGTCATGAGCCTGTACATATATGCCTATATATACAAGTAAAAAAGTCGGGGCAAGTATGAGAGAGTATGAGATAAGAAGAATTAGATGTTGGAAGAGTCACTAGATACTTTAGAAGTGAAGGAGATCTCTCTCATAATTCAATTGTAAAAATTTCTAAATAGAAGAAATAGTTGCGCCCGATATTTTGCTGTGTTCTCCTTCTGTACTTGATCATTTCAAGAATCCTTTTGTACATTTCTAATTCCATAGTTAATGCTTCTATGGTTAAAGTTTGAGAGCCTAATTGTAAACAGAATGAGAGAATTATGTGTAGGAACATGTGTATGTGAAGAAGTGTTGAGTGTCTTTTGAAACATGCGCAATCTCGATGGTCAAAGAATTGATAAATTCTCAGTGCACAGTGTAAAGTTTTGCACAAATAAGGAGTCAAAATCTAAGTTGGAAGGTAAGGCATCTATGGCTAAAAGCATTTGCTTAAACGAGTTCTATTTTGGGAGAACTATGTGTTAGAAGTTGCACATGTCAAAGTCGACTCTACAGGAGAACAATTTCAGACATAGGTGATCCGTTTGAATCATTTCTCAAGATCTGCTGAATCTTTTGAGATGATTCAACTTGGAGAAGGTGCGCAATATTTAGACAATACCCTCTGCAAAGTTTTATAAAAAACTTTACACATTTGGTACAATGAGTGAGTTATGTGCAACAGACTTTTTGAGTAGTGACTCTCTTCAGAGTTAGTTCAAAATTTTGATAATCTGGTATTGATCCTCCAAATCGGTAAAGGTTTTGAGTTATTCTTGATATAGAGGTGCTCCAACATCAAGGATAACTTGTTCTTTTGAAGATGAACACTCTCCATCATTCCTAACTTCTTCTTCTTCCTTGGTCGATTGTAGCTAATGTCAAATTGTGGCTTCCTAACTTCTTCTTCTTCCTTGGTCGATTTGTGGGTATTCTTTGTGGAACAATGTGCTATACTTTTCTAGTACTTAGCAACTAACCTTAATCAACAGTCGGTAATTTTCATCTTCTAATGGGTACTAACCTTAATCAGCAGTTCTTAGCAACTAAGCTTAATCACAGTCGATAATTTTCATCTTCTAATGGTTACACATTGGCTATTGCTGGCGCATGGGTAGGAAGTTCTCCTGAGGCTAGTGAGTCTACTCTTTGCGTAGAGGATTCAACTAGCGGACCATCTTAGACCTTATTAGACAGTAGCATGTGTAATTTGACCTTTTTAGAGAGGAAGCTGTGTTAATTCGACCCCTGCACAATCTCCATAGTCGAAAGAGAGCAGATTTGTCATATAGCAATTAGTGAGATTTCCACCGAACACTACCTTAGCTTTGAGGGGATCCAATAAGTGACTGAAAAATCTACTCAATCGACTCACAAACTTGGCTGCTAAAAATGACTCAATGACTCACAAGAAATCAACAAAAAACTTGACTTAGAAGACCAATTCAGCCATGATTGACCACCAAAATTGAGCACAATAGATTGTTACAAAAAGTCGATCAGAACACATAAACCCTGTTGGACTAAAAAAAAAAACAAAAACAAAATATTGACTTATAAATAATCTCTAAAAATCTATCAAATTTGAAAGTCGACCAAACAAAATGAGAAAAATCGACTCAAAACATTTGACTTATACAAATCGTCCACATAATTGACTAGAAAATCGACTTAACACTTCATATGAATCGACTGCAAATTTTGGAGTTGACTAAATCATATAAATCAACCAATTAGTGAAAATTGACTATCAAACTCAAACATCCTCAACTAAAAAGTCGACCAACAATTATAAAATTGACCCAAAAAATCAACCAAAAAATAGGGCTTAGTCGACTTATTTTCTTCACAATAGTCGATTAAAAAAAAGAGGGGGGCCAAATGATTTTGGTTGATTTTTCTTTTGAATAGGACTTAATCTACTTATTTTCATCACAATAGTAGATTTTTTGTTCCAATTGATTCAACACCTATTGAACAAAATGGTTGACCTATACTCTCATATGATTCTGGGCAATACACTAAAGGGAGGAAGAGTGAGCAAGCCTTATGCATGTACTTGAACATCATGATAGGTTTTATTGATGCAAAACTAAGGTTAATTCCTAATAGTGCATAAAGGAAAGGAGTATGTTACTTATTGCTTCTACTTCAGTATATACAATATGCACAGTTATGATCTGATGTCCTCAGAGTGATTCTTGGTAAGATTTGAGTAATGGTTTACTAGAGGGATTTGGTCTCCTTCCAAAGTCGAGAGGCATACTGCTCCTTGAGGAAAGATCTCTTTTACCTTGTAAGGGTTGGTCCATCCAGTGGATAACTTCTTTTATTTTTTGTTGTGTAGGGTTGGTTGGTATAACAAGACCATCGATCCTTCCTTGATTTTCGTCTTCCATAGATTTCTATCATGCTATCCTTTCTGCTTCATCCGCCTCTTTCTCGAGAGTCCGATTTGCAATTGTTCTCTTTTCCTCCAGTTGATGTAATCTGTTCATATTGATGTTACTTATGACTTGCAAATTATCAATTCTTGCATGTACTAATTTGCTTGATCCCTTTCGATATTCTATGGGAGCTACTGCTTCAAGACCATATACCAAATGGAAGGGGGTATGTTTCGTAGTTACCTAGAACATTGTCATGTATGCCTATACCACTCCTAGGTAGGTGGTGCCCCATGTCAAGGGATGGAGATAGCACATTTTCCTCAAGAAAGAGATGAGTACCTTGTGGTGCTTTCTGCTTGACCATTGGTTTGTGGGTAATATGCACATGAATTTTTGTGAAATATTTTGTACTTTGTAAATATTTTGGTTGAGGTTTTGTTGATGAAATGAGATCCTTGGTCACTTGTAACTTCAATGAGACAACCATATCTGCAAAAGATGTTCTCATATAAGATAGCAGCTACCATGTGAGAAGTACAATCTCTTCTTGTCAGAACTTCTGCCTATTTGGTGGCATAATCAGTGGCCACCAACAAATACTTCACATTCGATGGCAAAGAGGTGGGATAGATTGGCCCCATAAAATCTAACCCCCATTTCTCAAATGGTCTCCATGATAAAGAAATTTGCAATGGTTGGTTGTTGAGCTTACTTGGTTTTGGTGCACAACGTTGGCAAGTGTCACACATGTTTACATGTTGTGTTGATTCTTGAAAAAGATAAGGCCACCATAATTTTCCATATAAGATCCATGGGCATTGGATAATGGCATGCAACAGTTTTTTTTAATATAAACAATAGCCTACTCTTCCGGACTTGAATTAAATAAAGAAAAGTACAAGAGAAGGGGAACCCCAAATCCCACAAAGCAGGGGAAGCTTTTACAGAGCTTAGATGGCATTAGAAAGAAGGTTAATCACCCTCTCATCACCCTCATGTGGGGCCCACTTTAAGCTTGTTATTGATCAAAAGGAGTACTTGATGATGCCTGAAGGGGGGGGGGGGATTTCTTACAATTGACAATCCTTTTGCTAAGGAGGAACAACGATTTCTCAATTGACCACTCTTTGGGGGAGTCACCGAAGTTGAAAGCACATCTTTCCCGCCAGATTTTCCATAGGACCTCCCCTCCGATGGCGTTCCACAGAGTCACGGAGCAACCGATCGCTTCTCCTAGCAGGGCTTGCTGCCAACTAAGATGTTTCTGAAGTCTAATTTTCTTTCCAACCGTCTTCCAGAGTCTATTGGAGTTGGGGCAGGTAAAGAAGACGTGTGAAACATCTTCGATAGACCGGTAGCAGTGTTTGCACCAGGGAGGAATCCCACAAAATTTGCTAGCCTTAAGGTTGGTCCAGATTCCATGATGAAGAATTTGCCATAAGAGGACATAATTTTTGATTTCTATGAGGGGGTGCCAACTAGCCATGAACTTCATGTCCCACCGAAGCCGCGTCCATGACAGGCACCACTTCTTGTTGAGGTTAACTTGATAGTCAATCGTTTCTTTGATGTTTGGGATTTTTGATAGGCTATTCCCATTGTTCCATTTGAGACCAAACGAGCTCGATGTGTCGTGTCCCGTGAGAAGGCAAACTTTGTGTCGGTCCCAGGCGAGACAATTGCTTTGCAAAGTGTTCCATTCTTCATACGAAATGTTGACGCAAGGCTCAATATCCTCGAAGTTGATCCAGAGGTTGGTGTCTTGTTTCCAGAGATTTTTCCATTTTTTGAAGCCTTTGTTCCATAACTTGTTGGCATTTTGAATGTTCCAAGATTCCACACTCCGGATGCCATGGATCGAAAACCAGATAGAGTCGTTTTGTCTGATACCGGCGGCCCACTTCCAGTCTTCACTTATTCTTGTGTAGTTTTTGACTTTATTCCAACTCTTCCATAGGGAGCACACGAGATTAGAGCCTTTTGGGAAGACGGGGATCGGGGAAAACAACAAGGTCAAGATTTCAAGATTCTTCCATTTTGGGAAACCCATGAGAGCCAACTCATTCTTGTTTCTGAAGATCAACTTGGCCCACGAGGCCTCCCCGTTGCACCAAGCCTTAATCATCCATTTGGCCGCCAGTTTGTTAGTCATGCACCCAATGTCCAGGATACCAAGTCCCCCACTATCTCTATGGCTGGTGCAGATGGACCATTTGATTTTAGGCATCCCCCTCCTATTGTGGTCGCCCATTCAAAGGAAGTTTCTACAAATACTATCTAGTTTGGACAGATCTTGCTCTTTCGGTCTCCAACAAGAAAGGAAATAAATGGTAGATGATAAGAGGAACGTGTTGATAACCATAGCATGACCAGCAAGATTGAATTGCATACCTCTCCAATAGTTAAGCTTGTTTTCGAGTTTAGCCAGCACCCAGTTCCACCGCTGTTCCATAGAGACGCCAAACCCCAAGGGAATCCCAAGAAGCCAAAAAATTTGGCCTTGTGGAATGATTTGACAGCCATGATCAATGAGAAGGTCGGGCTGTGACCCAACAATAGCTCTAAAGGCGGTCTTAGAGTGGTTGATTGTGGATCCAGAGGCTTCACAAAAAGTAGCCAGACACCTCCAGAACGTCTCCACGCTAGTACTATCATTGTGAACAAACACATGCAACAATTTGTCCATGGGCTTCTTCTAGTATTTGTTGTGCTTCATGTGGTAGGACGCATCTCCTATACATCCCATGAGGTTCAACTCGAAAAAGAGCATTTTGAATAATTGAAACATTCTTACTTTTGAGAAGCAATCTTCTCAGTTCCAATGGTGTGAGATTAGATGGACAGGTTCCCATGGTAAACAAATGACAAATGTTTTGATACCAAGTAGGATAAGTGCTCACTGGGAATAAAAATTGATCCATAAGCTTATCTTCTATGCCCATATCTGGTACTGGTTGTCCTTTAGTCCTTGAGAGGTGATCTGGCATCACGTGCTTCCCAGGTCGTTGAACTAGTTCAAAGTTGAATTCTTTGAATAAGAGTATCCACCCCCACACTCTTCCATAGGTGTTTGTCTTGTTTAGCAAATACTTGATCGCTTGATGATCGGTGATGACATTGGAATGAATTCCCAATAAATAATGAGGAAACGTTTTGAGAGCAAAAACGATAGCAAATGCCTCTCTTTTAGTCGTATAATAGTTGCGATCCACCTTAGTTAAACTTCTGCTAGCATAGTAATGGGTTGATCAAGTTTATGTTCCTTGCTAGCTTGTGTGAGTATGGCTTCTAACCTTGTAGAACTTGCATCCACATGTATGTGGAAAGTAGAATTCCAATATGGTACTATTAAAATAGGTGCACTAATGAGTTTGGTTTTTCAAAGAGCAAATGCATTGTCTTCCACTTCAAGCCATTGAAAGGGTAGAATTTGGCTAACGAGCCTAGAGAGGGGCTTGGTTATCTCGCCATACATTTTTATGAACTTGATCAGTGAAGTTTTCCACTGGAGTAGAACATCTTGTATCTACAAAAGTGGAGAAGTTGTCCATAAAGATTTTCAAGAACTTTGGCAACAATGATCGGAAGATTGAGTAGACCACTCGATTGAAAGAAGAAGGAACATTTCATAATTGTAGCGGGGAACTTTGATACACCCTTAAAATAATGTATTTTATGTTTTGCTTTTCGAGATGTAGAAGTCAAGTACAAGAAATGTTACCTCAATTTCGAGCAAAAGGAGAGGGAGAAGAAGCAAAGAGCATTAAGATGAAGAAAAGGGGATCCAGCTTGTCAATTCATGAAGGAGTCGGAATTCCCAATCTCCTAAGTTGCCTAATTTCCTACTTCACCAATTTCCTAAGTTTCCTAATTTCCTACTTCACCAATTTCCTAAGTTTCCTAATTAGCTACTTCACCAATTTCCTAAGTTGCCTAATTTCCTAAGTTTCACCAATTTCCTACAAGTTTAGTCGACTTATCTCAAAAGCTCACCATTTTCATGAAATTAGTCTACTTACTTCAAAAGTTGCCAATTTTTGTAAAGTAGTCTATTTTTTTTAAAGAAAATGGTCTGCTTGTGATTTAGTCTACTCTTTCACTTGACAAAGAGACTAAATTTCTTAGGTCTGCACATGGACAAAATTTTCAGCTATTTGCATGCAGAGGATCATGGATGGTGGACAACATCAAATACCAGAATTTGGAAGATAGTGACGGCGTAGGAAAAGTGGACCAAGAAGGAAGTTTCCAGAGTACCATAATTGTTAGTGAGCCTGCCAAAGAAGAAACTAATTTTGTCCCTTTTGCTACCCTTCACTTCCATAAAAACTATATAAGGAGACCTCTCCATCAAAGAAGGACAAGCTCAGAGAGAGAGAGAGAGAGAGAGAGAGAGAGAGAGAGAGAGAGAGAGAGAGAGAGAGAGAGAGAGAGAGAGAGAGAGAGAGAGAGAGAGAGAGAGAGAGAGAGAGAGAGAGAGAGAGAGAGAGAGAGAGAGAGAGAGAGAGAGAGAGAGAGAGAGAGAGAGAGAGAGAGGGAGGGAGGGAGGGAGGGAGGGAGGGAGGGAGGGAGGGAGGGAGGGAGGGAGGGAGGGAGGGAGGGAGGGAGGGAGGGAGGGAGGGAGGGAGGGAGGGAGGGAGGGAGGGAGGGAGGGAGGGAGGGAGGGAGGGAGGGAGGGAGGGAGGGAGAGGGAGAGGGAGAGGGAGAGGGAGAGGGAGAGGGAGAGGGAGAGGGAGAGGGAGAGGGAGAGGGAGAGGGAGAGGGAGAGGGAGAGGGAGAGGGAGAGGGAGAGGGAGAGGGAGAGGGAGAGGGAGAGGGAGAGGGAGAGGGAGAGGGAGAGGGAGAGGGAGAGGGAGAGGGAGAGGGAGAGGGAGAGGGAGAGGGAGAGGGAGAGGGAGAGGGAGAGGGAGAGGGAGAGAGAGAGAGAGAGAGAGAGAGAGAGAGAGAGAGAGAGAGAGAGAGAGAGAGAGAGAGAGAGAGAGAGAGAGAGAGAGAGAGAGAAACTAGAGGAAGGAATGCACAACTGAAGCATTGCCTTCACTTTGTGTGTATAGAGCTCTTAGCTTACCACTAGTACTTCATTTGGTTACTGATAGAATCAGAATCAGCTAGTTTGGCACTATGAGTGAGTAACAGTGGGCAAGTAGTGACTGGCCATAGCTAGTTGGAAGACTAGAGTTTTGAGAATGTATGTTTATAGAATCGAAGTTCAACAATTAGAGTGAAGTGTGTACTCTTACGTCTCCTACTGATTGCCCAAAGTTTGTATAATCATCTTTGTATACTCATAATTTCAACATCTTTCTCTCGTCTCATTGTGTCACTATATGTGCTATTTTTTCATGCTATTTTTTGTGTTGAGTCTTCAGGTTGCAACCCATGCAATCTTGGAAGAATTCAAAGTTGCGGCCTCAAGGATCGAAGCAGCAATACTCAAGTTCAAAGAACATGAAGGTATGGATGAATTCACATCTGATCCTCTCGCACAACTAAGAAGAGAGTTAGAAGCGTTGAAGTTATGAAAAATCTTGCAAGAGGAAAAGGCTGCTTGGCAAGGAAGGGATGAAGCACTAGCTCTACTGCGACAAGAATTGGAGGAGCGTAGAACACAAAAAGAGGTAAAAACATCTATTTGGTGCACAATATGTAAGAAATCAGGATGTTCTTCTCAAGATTGTTCGGAGAGGTTGGTGTGTCAATTTTGTGGAAAACTAGGCCATGAAGCAAGGGATTGCTATTTTCTCAAGGGTATGCAAGCAAATCGGAGAACACCAAGTGTATATGTAAATCAGCCCCTATATCCGAATCCAAGATTTCAAGTCGAAAGCATGTATACCACTACTAAGGTAAACTCTTCTAATGAAAGGAAAGCTCCATTTAGAAGACTAGCTTGTCCTATAATGTGCTACAAATGTGGCGAATATGGACATTTTCAAGAAAATGCTCCCTCATAGAAGGGTCTCCATCTTGCAGGTATCATCTAGGTACAATGGATCATTATTTGAAGGACTGTCCAAAGTAGAAGGCTTCTACAAGTGGTTCAACTCCATCCTACCAAGTTCATGTTATCTCTATTGTTGGGAAAGATGGATGGACACTTCAAGTGATGAGTTGGTACAACCAAATCCTGGTTAGTAGCAGCCCTTTCTGACTTCAGAGTTGATATGTGGGCCCTTTTAACTTTCCAAAGACACCATAAAAGTGCCTATGTACTTTGGAAATGATGTATGAAAAGATTGAATCAAAACAGACTACTTCCAAAAAAGAAGACTCAATGAAAATCTTCTATTTTTTATCATACACTTGCTGCTTGTAATGCTCAGTGCTACCAGTACAGTAGGAATTAGAAAAATTCCTTTTAGAATTATGTAATTAGCTTATTAAGCTAATGATTCCAAGTGGAATCACTTGGAATGATCCACTATACATAGAGCATCAATTTAGCAAATAGATCATTAACCCCGATTTTTAGGACCTTTGCAGAGTTTGAACAGTAAGTGCTTCGACGCAATTTTCTCCAAATTGGCTGAATGGATTTGCTTCAAAATTTGTGAGCATGTAGATAGCTGATTCCAACAAGCTATAGATAATTGAATTTGTTGAAGAATTGACCGAGATATGAGCAACACAAGTTGACAGTTAAGAATGACTATAATAGAGATATCATAGATGAACAATGTAGATGTTTTGTATTAATGAACACTGTTGTACAAGATCATAGGCTTGGTAATCATAGCCTTATGATGGAGAATAGTGTAGGCTAAATGTAGGCCTTACACATATACAAAATGGCAATGAAGAGCTCGGATAATGAAGCTACATACCGTGACTTTTCAAGTAAGTTTATATAAGAGTTCCCTTCAAATTTGAATTTGAATTCAACTTTTGGCTCTCTAAAAAGTGATCCTTCATTCTAGGAGATATTCCCTCAATGTAGTGGTTACTTTCCTAACTAACAATTCCATGACTTTTGGGTAGGTGATTACAAATATTCTCAAGTAAAAAAGAAATGACTTTTACAAAGGTAAAAAGATAAATTTTCACTAGCAATGGTTTCCATGGAACTTCATATCTTTATGATCCTCAAGCCAAATATGTGGGCTTGGACTTTGCACCAACATCTATCAATAAGGGGAAGCAGCAAGCACTCCATTCAACTTTTTAAAAATAGTCCACTTAAAATGGTCAACTTTTTGAAGTCGACTTATTTCCCCATATTAGCCCAATTCAAGAAAATGGATGATTTTTTGAAGACGACCCATTTTCCCAAGTTCACGCCACTCCAATAATTGATCTTGATCGACTTCATGGAGTATGATTCCCTACAAAACTATGGTCAAAGAAGGAAACCCCAAGCTATGCTTCAAAGTTTAAACCTGTTTCACAACAGAGAGAACAAGAAAAAAAGAACTCAATGCTGTCACTCTAGCACAATGGTGAGTACCAACGTGAGGAGATACACCTCATAAATGTCAATCCGTGGAGACGTGAGGACCGGTATGAAGACCGTGAGCAAGTGATGGCACAAGTGCGTGAGTGAAAGCACACAAGCATGTACACACATACACACACACGCGCACAAGGTAAGAGCAAAGAGTGGAACAATGGAAAGCTTCGATTACCAAAGAGCTCTCTTACAAAGCTGAAATCTACAACAAGCTAACCTCAAAAATGAGCTCTCCAGCCCTTTTTATAGTTTTTGAGTGGTTTTGACCCTGTCCAGACCTAGTGTCCGGCCTAGTTAAAAATAGGTTCCAGGGCTTATTTGGGGGCTCAAACGGAGTCTAAAAATTATGAAAATTGGTAGGATGGTAGTTCTAATACTCCTCAAGCTCGAGGACTCCTCGGCTTGAACAAAATGGAGTTACAAAAATGGAAAATGGTATTTACAATGGTTTTTAGTGATAAAAATCACTATTTTTGTAGGGATTTCTTCTGAAAATTTGACAGGTGCTTCTTGGAGCTCCCTACTTGCTCCTTCTTCTTGTGTGTCCACTTCCTTGATGCACTTCCATTCTTTGTCCTTGATCTTGAGCTTCAACACTCCCCCCCCTCTTGAGTCTGTTGTCCCTGACAGACCCTTGTTGGAGTGGTCGTTCCATGTAGTACGTTGAGAGGTAGCGTCCTTTGCGTCCAACAGGGGTGATCCCTCTTCCCAATGTATCCTGGTCGTTTGTCTGGTTCTTCACTTTGCCACTGTTATCTCTTGCAGTTTGTAGTCCCTTTGTACGTACTTCTGCCTTGTATTCCATCTGGATGGTGCATTTGTGAGTTTTCCAAAACTACTAGTTGCTCAAAGGAGGTGTTCAATGTTGATTATGAGCAACTCTCAGTGGTGGATGGCTCCCTTGTTCTTGTAGTGGTCACCGTGATGTCCTCTGATTCTTCCAAAGATGGCTTTCATAGTTTTCATGCCAAGTATTTGTAACCCATAATGGATGATGGGTAAGTGCTTTAGTGCGTGGGTTGAACAAAATATGTGCCTTGTGCATGGCCTTGTAATGTGGCCCTACGTATGCGTACTTGGAAAATGCATGGCAAGAAGTATGGTGCAAGAGATTGGGTCGTGAGCTAAGTGCTCAAGGGTATGCTGACGAAGAGGTTTCCTAATCGATCATGGTTATAGTGTTGTTGAAGCATACACGTCTTACCATGGTGAAGGGTCCGTTGATCTTCATCTCTTCGTGTTGTAGTTCCATCATGGTGTTTGACCATCGGCTTGTCCTTTTTGTTGATGGATGTCCTTGCTGAAAGTTCGCTGATGAGCATTTTCTAAGCTCTTTCGCAAGAACTCTTTGAAGACATGACACATGAGCCTTTGGAATGTTGCAGGTGCATTGGTGAGCCCAAATGGCATCACACGAAATGCAAAGATTCCCCATTCTGTGGCAAAGGCCATTTTGTGTTGATCTTCGGGAGCAATGGCTACTTGGTTGTAACCTGAAAATCCATCAAGGAAGCTATAAACTTCCTTGCCTGCAACATGCTCCAATAAATGTTCAGTGATTGGAAGTGGATAACTATCTCTGATTGTAGCAGCATTAACTTTTTTAAGGTTAATACACACTCGCAATTTTCCATTCTTTTTGGGCACCACTACAATGGGGGACACCCATTCTGTATGCTCAATCTCATAGATAAATCCATCTTCAATCAATCTATCAATTTCTTCTTTTATTTTGGCTGCATAAGTGTCATTATATGTGTAGGGCTTATGTTTAGTGGGCTTGGCATCTGCTATCATGGGGATAGTATGAGAACAAATTTCCGGATCTACTCCTTTCAAGTCTCTGTAGTGCCATGCAAATACGTCCCTATATTCCCTTAATAACGCTACCAACTCTACTTCCTCTTCTTTACTCAGGTCATCTCCTATGTATGTACATCTCTCTTCGTTCTCTTCGATGGTGACTACAATTTTTTTGGTCTTTTCTTTGTTATCATATGCTTCTCCTGTTGTGGCCTCTCTCTTAGGCATTCGTACCAGAATTTTTCGGTCTTCCACTTCATATTTCTTGAAATTTTCTGGTACTTCAAGCAATGATTCCTCCTCTTCTAGTTTCACTGCTTTTCTTTTCATTTTCTTTTTACTACCTTCACTTCCTTCCTTTGAATTTATCGATTTAATACTTGTGAGGGGTTCTTCTTCTTTTTGGGTTAACACTCCTATGTCTTCTAAATAGTGTTCCTCAGAGTCAAAGTAAGTATCCATCACAATGGATTCTAGATCATCGTCATTCTCTTCTTCTTCTATGAACTCACTAGGATCACACTCTTCCAATAGGGGCTGACACATGAACACTGAAATATCATAACCCTCCTCATCACAATGAGGTGTCCATTGTTCTTCATTGACTGCTATGTCCATGGTAGCTAATATTTCTGCCCAACCATGAGGTTCGAATTCCTCATCTGGAAATATCATCGGTGTATAGGCTAGGTCTTTTATTGGTCTATCTCCTGGGGAAGTTCCTTCTTCTCTTGCTTTTAGGCGCTTTTCCTCTTCCTCTGCGACCTTGCACATCCACAAGTGAGTATCTTCATGCAGCCAGGATGGATCAAGTGAACTACCAGAATGCACGGAGATAGCATCTTCTTTCGCTTTGGGGATAGGATTCCACTGTAGGGGTGGTACATCTCTGAAGGTGTAATCCTTCAAATTGACCTTGGTGGTGACCCCTAAGTGCTGTAAGTACAAGGAGTTGGTTCCCCAATCCTGTACTATTTGCAGTTGTCGTAGGAAGGGTCTTCCTAGGATCATCTCATAGACATTATTTTTCTCAAAGTCACATATGGAAAATGTATGTTCAAACTCTACACCACAAGTGGTTAGAGTTATCCCCTCAAGCAATCCTAGAGGTCTTTCAAAATGACCATCTGCCATTTGAAGCTTCATTCTAGTTGGTCTTAATGTGGGTTTGCCCCATTGCTTCCACAAGGATGTGGTAGCAATAGCAACGCCAGCACCTGAATCTATGATTGCTTTGGTTGTGTAACCTTGGTAGGTGATCGGAAGATAAGTATTACCTTCTTCACCTTCACTCATGTCTCCTATCTTGTCTAGAGGTATCTCTAGTACTTTCTGCTTAGAGCCTACTTTTGGCATATTGGAATCAAATTCTGGAACTTGATCCTTCACATGATTCCATAGCTCAGGTTTTGCTTTGAGCAGCTCTTCTACCGTGAGATGGCACTGAACTTTGGTGTTCTTCACAACATTAGTGTTCCTTGGGACCACTGAGTCCTCATTTCTTACCAATATTGTGGGAGCCTTGATATGAAGAGATTCAGATTCCCATGGGCCTGTGAATTGAGGCAACTCTTGTAAAGAATTAGATTCAAAATCTAATCTTCCATCTTCTTGTTGCTCTGCTTGGTCTCCGTAAATAGATGGAATGTCTTGGGGAAATTGGTCATGAAGATCATCAATCTCAGGAATAGGAGGGGAATTACCCTTCTCCTTGGCCCATTTCTCTTCTTGTATTTCCCGCAAGAACTCTTGAGAGTACTGTTGAATTGAAGGAGGTATTTCAGCATCCGTGGAATTAGGAACATAAGCTCCCATTGGTGGTGAGCTTCCTCTTTCAAAAACTGGTTGAGCTTGTGGAGGTAAAGAAACTTGTGGTTTGTTTACCAACTGCTCTAATCTTTCTAGTAAGCCTTGGAAGTGCAAATCTGATTTGACAGAGTTTGTCTGATTGAACTTTTGACTAGTCTCAAGTATAGCTTGAGCTTGTTCCACCATTTTCATGCACATTTTCATCCGTTCAATCTCTAAATCCGCTCTAGGGTAACTCTTGTCTAGGTTTGCAGCTATTGGCCCTTCTTGAAGGCGAGCCTGGTAGGCCTTGAACATCATGTCCAAGCCTTCTGGGGTTGGATCTGCAAGAACAGACCCTGACTGCGGTCTATTTACAATGGGCAGTGGGGTGGAATGAGGTGGTGTGGATGGAGCTTCAGCATGCGAGGGGCTTTGAGATGCAATGTCCTCTATTTTTGTTTTGGTATCCCTTAGGCTTTCTTCTAGCTCGGATAGCTTTTTGTTCCACTTGCGATTAACCTTCTCTCTGGTATCCTTCCATGTTCTTGCTTTCCTCTTACTAGGCTCTCCTGACTCACTCGACTCCGATTGCTCGGATGGTTTTGCTTGTTGTGCAGCCTGTGCCCTAGTAATTGCCTGTACATGAGCCACATTACTGCTACTTGAACTTGAATCTGCCACTAAGCCTACCACATTGATGGGTGTAACCTTGGGTGCACTAGAGGGGTTTTTCAGACACTCTCTAGGAAGATGTTCCTTGCCACACTCAGGACAAAAGCCTTGTATTGTGATGTTTTGCCCTTGTCCCAGAGCTAGTTGGTGGGGACATTCACGAATGAAATGGTCGCCCTGGCATCTAAAGCATGGTCCTCTAGGGGCTTGTGGTCTTACTTGTCTCAATTGGGGCCTCGTAGTTGGATTCGTATACATGACATTGGAGTATTCTGGCTCCCAATTTTGTTCGATAGGTGGTGCCTCATATTGATACTGAGAAGTCTCACTTTGCTCAGGTGACTCTATGTAATAAGCATGTGGACTATCTTCATGGAAGTAGTTTGAACCATGAGCGTGAGAATCATTTTCTGAGACCAATGGGGTTAGTGGCACCAATGCTCTATTAGGGTTCTCCTCCGCCATCGTATATTTAACTGGGATCACATTGGCAGGAGTTGGTGGTTGGTTTCCCAGGACTGGCTGTGGCCTGTTTAGTGTCTGATATTGCTGCTAGTATTGAGGTTGATATTGTTGTTGTGGCCTATAATATGGCTGTTGGTATTGGTTCGGATACCTACCCTGCTGGTAAGGTTTCTGATAATTTTGTCTAACAGCCTGCCTGTTATAGGGACAATCTTGGGCCGTATGATTTGTGTATTTCCTCTCAATGGTGCAATATAGAGCATTAGGGTTCCCTTGGGGTTGAGTCATCAACGGGCAAACATTAGCCATGTGATCTCCTCCGCATGTATAGCATCGCTTCAATGAAGTGACCCTTGGCATTTGTCTATTTTGAACTCCTAGCTTTTTGGCCACTTGCTCAGCTATCTCATCTATCTCAGTGGAGGTTCTAGAGGTATCACTTGTAGAACTATCAGAGTCCTGATAGAGTTTGGATAGTCCTAACTCCTCACCCAAGTTGTCTTCTATGTCAATGCATATCCGTACACACTCTTCTATGGATCTAGGCTCTTTCAAGTACACATATGACCTTAACTTTGTGCACAATAGGCCATCTAGAAACAAGGCCACTTGTTTGGCTGCTGTGGGTAATTCTTGCACAGGACATCTTTCCAACTATTGTCTAAATCTTCTTCCTGCAAGTCGCACTATTTCTTGAGGTGTCTGCTTGAAGTTGTGGATCAAGGATGATGTGTTATGCCTAATGCCACTCTTGGAAAACTCTACAATGAATTCTTCTAGCAGTTGGCCTATCTCTCGGTAGTTACGACTACTCAAGGGCTAAAACCATGCTAAGGCAGTGCCCTTAAGAGTCAAACCAAATGCCTCGAATTGGGTGAACAAGTCCTCTACTTGTTCAGCTCTTAGCACTTGTTTGAACTCGGCCACATGATCATAAGGATCTCCTGACCCATCAAAATAGTTCTTCATTGTCTTAACCACTTGAGAAGGTCTAAGGGTTCTTGAGTGCTCTCGGGGTCTGGGCAATGGAAAATCATGCTCATCTCTTTTATGACTATGAGCTCTATGTATCTCCCTTTCAGTTCTTTCCATTCCATGTCCTGATATGTCTCTGCCCACAGTTTCTACAAAGCTTACCTCCGGTCTTTCTCTAGTTTGTTCCCTCTGGGTTTCATGAGCCTTGGATGATCCGACTCCTTGGAGGCCATGGGAAACATTAGATCTTGGTGGAGGGAAAATTGATTCACCTTGCCACGTGTAAGCATGTCTGTCCTGCTCTGTTACCAAGAACAATTTCTCTGAGGTGTGATCTAGATAGACAACTTTGCCTGGTGTCTCTGGGTCCTTGAATTCATAGATGATGACTACTGGGCTGGGTTGATCTGGCCTAAATCTCCAAAAGGCTTCCTCCGTTTCTCTATTCATGAATAGTTCTATGCTTTTGTTATCTTGAGGAATCCATTTTGGAGTGAGTACTCTGGTTAAGACTGGCTTACCTCTAGGGGTCTTGGGTTCTCGTCCCATGTCTCCTTGCTCTAGGTCTCCTATCTCATTCTCAGGAATGATATTTCCAAACTCATCTGTCCTGTCTAGTAAGTTGGTAACCACATACATGGTTCCTTCCTTATCAATGTAAGCACCCTCTTCGAACTTGACTACTGGGTGTTCAAGTCCAAAGGGGTGGTCAGAATTTTTGAGTTGGACCACTGATCGTCTTAGACCATCCTCATAGATGCGAGCACCTAATTGGTTGGTCCTGATATACTCCAATTGTGTCTTATAGGGACCTTCTGGGGTCTGTAAATAGGCAGTGCCTGAGCAACGTGTGGGTCTTTCCATGCTAAAAGGCATTTCTGAGTCACTGGTTTCTGAACTTCGTGTGTAAGGATAACCACTAAGCTGTTGAGCCCAAGACTTGGATGTATGGTTGACACTAGCCTCAGATGACCTAATGCTTTGTCTATCCTTGCCTAAGTGTCTGCCAGATCTCAGGTTCATAAGCCTTGGCTTCTAGTCCCAAAGTTCTCTTATTTTGTTCAAAATCCTTTGGAACTCCTTGGTTTTCTAGTTTCCCTGAGGGTCAACTTCAAAATACCCTATCTAATAATCTTGGTACTCCCCACAAGCTTTCCAAAAAAACCAAAATCACAGCAAACGGATTTCGTATGAGAAAGTTATGCCAGTTCAGGGTTCTAGGGTTTAAAACAGGGAAACAGGGTCTCTCAGGAAATGCTTCAAAATAGGCATACACGATATTTTTAGGACACGATACTTGATACTTGAGGAACTCAATACACGATACTTGGTATGTATCGCGATACTTGAAGTAGGCGATACACGATCTTCAACAAGTATTGCGAGCAAACTCCACGATACACGATCTTTGATAGGTATCGCGATCGCTGTATGAACGATACACGATACTTGACTATCACGATACTCGGGCAAAACGATACTTAGCTCAAGATGATACACGATCAGTAACAAGTATCGCGATCGGTACGAAACGATACACGATACTTACCTTGTCACGATACACGATATTTGAGAAATATCGCGATACTTGATGTCCACGATACTCGATCTTTGAACCAGACGATACACGATATTTCAAGGAAAACGATACTCGATACTCAGAGAACACGATACTTGATACTTGGTAGGTATCGCGACCGGGATCACATGATACACTAGACACGATACACGACCTCGATTAAGTATCGCGATCGGTATGAAATGATACACGATACCTGGGCAAAAACGATGCGCGATCTTTGATAGGTATCACGATCTCTGACGATACACGATCTCTGGCCAAAACGATACACGATACTTGCCAAGTATCGCGATCTTCCTGAGACGATACACGATACTCGGACAGTCACGATACTCGATATCTGGTTCACAATGATACACGATACTTCTCAAGTATCGCGATCGATATATCACGATACACGATACACGGTAGGTATTGCGATCGGTGACAGAACGATACACGATCTTTGCAAAATATCACGATCTTTGGAACACGATACACGATATCTGGGAAATATCGCGATACTCAACCACAAGAGATTCACGATACTTGTCAGGTATCGCGATACCTCAACCGCGGGAGAAACACGATACTTGGATTTTTTGGAGTCCAAACTCAAAAATTTTTACAAATATGAGTACCTTGTGTCCTCCTTGTCACTCCTATGTGTCTGTAGATGCAAAATCTTCCTTCAAACCCACGATATTGCACTCACGATACTTGGCGCAGGTTTCGTCACGTCTGGGGCTGTTCACTCAGATTTTTAGCTATTTTGGTGCTACTTCTTCAGCGCCTCTGTTCTGCACCCTCTCTAAGCTTCTTGCTCACAACCACAAGTAAAAACAAGGTGAATGTACTCTAAAAAATGGACAAAACTGAGAAGATGAAGGCGGGTGGAGATGGTGATGATGATGAAGATGAAGAAGAAGGAAAATTCAAAAACTGAACTAAAAATGATGATTTTTTTACCTTCCAACGTCGCTACTCTACGTCTTACCGTCACACGCTCGTCCTCCAAGCTCTCTCCCTGGCAACGGCGCCAAATTTGGTGTCACTCTAGCACAATGGTGAGTACCAACGTGAGGAGATACACCTCATAAATGTCAATCCGTGGAGACGTGAGGACCGGTATGAAGACCGTGAGCAAGTGATGGCACAAGTGCGTGAGTGAAAGCACACAAGCATGTACACATACACACACACGTGCACAAGGTAAGAGCAAAGTGTGGAACAATGGAAAACTTCGATTACCAAAGAGATCTCTTACAAAGCTGAAATCTACAACAAGCTAACCTCAAAAATGAGCTCTCCAGCCCTTTTTATAGTTTTTGAGTGGTTTTGGCCCTGTCCAGACCTAGTGTCCGGCCTAGTTAAAAAATAGGTTCCAGGGCTTATTTGGGGGCTCAAACAGAGTCTAAAAATTATGAAAATTGGTAGGATGGTAGTTCTAATACTCCTCAAGCTCGAGGACTCCTCGACTTGAACAAAATGGAGTTACAAAAATGTAAAATGGTATTTACAATGGTTTTTAGTGATAAAAATCACTATTTTTGTAGGGATTTCTTCTGAAAATTTGACAGGTGCTTCTTGGAGCTCCCTACTTGCTCCTTCTTCTTGTGTGTCCACTTCCTTGATGCACTTCCATTCTTTGTCCTTGATCTTGAGCTTCAACAAATGCCAACCCATCTTTCAGCCCGAGTCCAAAAGCTTAATTGGTTGCATTGCAAGAAATGGATCAAGAAAAAGGGATGTAGAATAGAGCTCAGAGAAAGAAAGTAGAGGCAAGAATCCTGCAAGAAAAAGACTCATGTATGAAAAATTCTGAAGTTTTACAAGAAATAGACAAGGCTTTTGAAGAGACGATGAATGAATTTCATTCAACTGTTAAACGCTGTTGTAATTGTCAGAAGTGCGTTTAAACATTATTGGGTTCTTGGGAGTGGAAGGGGTCTGTTAGACAGAGGCCCTATACTTGGTTCCCAGATTAACCACTTCATATACAGAAAGACATTGATGCTCCAACTCTATCAAGACTCTGTTACACTTACACTTTTATAGTAATCGGTCAAATTCTCCCCAAGCCAACCACACTGTACCCGACTATATATATATATATATATATATATATATATATATATATATATATATATATATATATATATATATATATATATATATATATATATATATATATATATATATATATATATATTAGTGATACAGAGTTGCTTGATTAATTCAAGATCTGTTCCGAATACAACCATTGTCACAATGAAGACAACACAATACAAATCAGAATCCCAGAAACACTACCACAACTACACAGACTTCCTCAGCACGTTACGGTGCATTACAAGAAGAGTGACACCACGATACACATACTTAATTGATCAGTGCCATAGAAACTCCACAGAATAACTCGCTCAGACCATAGTCGGATAATCTTTTGAACATCTATGAAACTCACCAACAGACATGTATCGACAGATAACAAAACAGAAACAAGAACAATATACTCAGGATTGCTCAATCAAACAACACAGTAACGTTCATTCAATTACCCAGACAGACAGTCTGGTGAATCCAACGAACGTCACTCTATGTCTCTTTTTCATTGCTTTATATAAAGATTACAAGGTGTCTGCGTAACAACCTTTCGCTCGTGCGAACAAGATTCAATTTTTACAACTTACAATCCGGCGGTCGACTAACACTTGGCATGCACGGTGGACTTGAACCCGCAGGTTTTACAAAAGTTACGGTTCATCTATAATTCCTTCTAAGTATATGGATCGTGCTAATCTAAAGGTTCGGGCGATTTTCTTTTTCAAAGCTTCTAACATTTGTTTTAAAACATCGGGTTCTACTAATTGGGCATCTATTTTTACAGAGTTTAGGGAAATGGCTTCGGTCAGCAAAATTTCTACCTGTGTCTGTAGAAAAGCCTCTTGTAAGTAAAATTTGTTTGATAAGGCCGCATCTCTGGAAACCTTCATCTCTGCAACTTGCTTCTCCATTCTGATTACTCTGTCTTTTTGTGCGTCTAGCTGGTTCTCCCTTCTTTTGATTTCCTAATTTTGAAATTGGATGGTTCTTGAGTATGCATCTCTTTCTCTGCGAAGATCTGTAATCACTTTCTGTAATTGTGCTTCTACTGTCAATTTTCGTTTGAGGATATTGTTCACTTCTGCGAAGTCCATCTTACATTTCTGTAGTTCTTCAGCTGTTTTTATAGCCAGATCATGCTGTTCTTGGCCTCTCTGTACCACTTCGTCTACCGTCTGTCTTGTTTCTTCCAATAGATTCCCTAAGGTGATTCTTGCATCATCTTTATTCTGGAGTAATTGCTTCAGGTTAATTATCTCTGCATCTGCAACATTAAGAAATTCCTCCTTCTCTTGTGTTGCTGCCAGGGCCTCATCTCGTTGAGTTGTAATTACTTCCTGCTCTTGAAGTCTTGCCTGTAATTGCTTAATTTGTTCATTTAGCGCATGATTTTCAGCCTTTACTGCCTCATTTACGGGAGTGACAACCAACAAGTCCTTGAGCTTCAAGGAAGGATCGAAGACTTAGAAGAATGTGTTAGAGTTAGACATCTGCGGAAGCACGGGAAGAGCACAAGGAAGAAGAAGAAGAAGCTTGGAGCACAACACACAATACTGAATGTATTACCACTAGAATGTACAAAGATAAGTAGCCCGTTAGGGTAATAGGTGCATATACAAGCCGAGGGAAAAAACCTCCTAAAGAGGGAAAAAAGTTCCCTGGCAGTCCTAGAATGTTCACACACATCACAACCTAAATATATCAACAAATCCCCCCTAGGTGTGATGCAGTGAACGAGGAGCTGGCACTTACTGGCAAACAATGTCACATTAGTCCAATTCCCTATTAGGGCAAAAACCCTAATTTTGGTACTTAGTCATTTTTGGGCACAAAATTTGGGTAAAATTTTTATGATCCTATCTTGTTGAGCTTGATGAGAGTTATCTAATGGTATAGAACATTCATTCATGTGACATCAGATTTGGGAGAAAACCCTAACCAAGCTACTTAAAATAGCGATTAAAAAAAGCTAAAAATAACAATAAATAAAAAGCTATGCTAAAATTTAGCGATAAAAAAATAAAACAACGATCAAGTTTTTTTTGGTGATTTTTTGCATGGACTTCATGTTGGAGATAGATGTCTGCGGAAGCACGCGAACAACACAAGGAAGAAGAAGAAGCTTGAAGCACAACACACACGACTGAATGTATTACTAGAGAATGTACAAAGATAAGTAGCCCATTAGGGCAATCGGCATATATACAAGCCGGGGGAAAAAAACCTCCTAAAGAGGGAAAAAAGTGCCCCGGCGGTCCTAGTGTGTTCACACACATCACTACCTAAAATATATCAACAAATCCCCCCTGGGAGTGATGCGGTGAACAAGGAGCTGGCACTCATGTATAAGGAAGTGCCAAGCTATGTGGAAATCACTCCACAAAAGGAAGTAAGCCCAAAGCTTTGCGGAAAGCTTCAAACTTCTCCCTAGGCAGAGCCTTCGTGAAAAGGTCTGCAATGTTCTCCTACGTGGGCACATATGCCAAGCTGATCTCCCCAGCAGAGAACCTCTCCCTGACATAGTGATAATGCACCTCAATGTGCTTAGTGCGAGCATGGAACACAGGGTTCCTCGCAACTGCCAATGCGCTCTGACTGTCAGTGAAGATGGTGGTGGCAGAAGACTGGCCAACACCCAAATCAGCCATAAGGCGTCTGAGCCACACACACTCAACAGTCGCTGTGAAAGCTGCCCTATACTCAGCCTCACAACTGGAAGTGGCCACAGTAGGCTGCTTCTTGCTCAACCAAGATATACATGAGCTACCAAGCATGAAGCAAAAACCACTGGTGGACACACGAGTGTCATAGCAACCAGCCCAATCTGAGTCAGAAAAAGCATGCAAATTTGGCGGTAGTGATCCCCCCTTGGGATAAAACAACCCAAATAGCCGAGTACCACTCAAGTAGCGAAAGATGCGCTTAACCGCCTTCAAATGCGTGACTCCTGGGCAATGCATAAACCTGCTCATCTGTGAGACAGCAAACTGAATATTTGGCCGAGTAATGCATAAGTAAATCAAGCATCCAACAGCCTGCTGATAGAGAACAGCATCAAATGCATCTCCAACATCATGAAGACTCAATCGTAAACCTGTCTCCATAGGAGTGGCAATAGGCTTACAATCTTCAAGGCCAAAACGCTACAATAATGTGTCAATATATTTCGTTTGACACAAAGCCATTCCACCATCAACTTGCATAAACTGAATGCCCAAATAGTGATGCAAATGCCCCAAATCAGACATCTCAAATGAGGCATGCAAATCAGCCTTAAAATCAGCAATATGCTTCTCGATAGGACCAGTGAGCAGCATGTCGTCAACATAGACAACAATGATCAGGAGCACATCATTAGCACGCTTAACATATAAGGTGCTTTCAGTTGGACTGTTCTCAAAACCATGTGCAATCAGATAGGCATGTATCTTCTCATACCAAGCACGTGGTGCTTGCTTTAAACCATATAATGCCTTCTTTAACCTGCACACCTAGTTTTCATGCCCTTTCTGCACAAAGCCACGGGGCTGAAAAACATACACTTCTTCATGCAAGTCACCATTCAGAAATGCTGTTTTAATGTCCAACTGATGTACATTCCAACCATGATGGGCTGCAAGTGCACAAATGCTCCGAACAGCAGTCATACGACATGTAGGTGCAAAGGTCTCATCAAAATCAATGCCTCTTTCCTGCGCATAACCCTTTGCAACAAGCCTCGCCTTATACCTGTCAACTGTACCATCAGGTTTACACTTCAGCTTGTATACCCACTTAGTGCCAATGGCCTTCTTGCCACGAGGCAAGTCACATAAAGACCATGTACCATTCTTTATTATAGCATCATATTCAGATTGCATAGCAGCCATCCAATTTTCTGAATTTTGTGCTTCATCAAAAGAAACAGGCTCATTCTCATCACAGAGACTAGACGCAGCCATAGCATAGCAATCTGATGCGAAGGAGGCACTATGAGATCCTGAACGAGTACGATATGACAAAGGTGCATCTAATTTGATGTCACGCAAAGTCTGCACCAGCCATTTTGGCATAGTTTTTGCCTGCTCAATATCAGCTCTCTCATCAACAAGTGCATCATGTAAATCTGCATCAGAAATGGAATGATCTGCATCATCATATGAAACCTGCAAAGGCTGAGAAGTTGCCTCATTAGGACCAGCACTAGACTGTCCACCTGTAAAAAGAGGCATCAAAGTATCATACATGTCTTTGGAGCTAAGAGATGTCTCCTTAATACATGAAAGCAATGGCTGAATAACATCTTCCACAAAGACAACATCACGGCTAACCAGAATGCGTTTAGTCTGTGGATGATACAGATGATAGCCTTTACTTTCAGAACTGTACCCAACAAAAATACATTTTACTGCCTTATCATCCAATTTTCTGCGATGTTGTTCAGGCACTAGTGCATATGCCAAACAACCAAAAACACGCAGATGAGCAACAGATGGCTTGCGATCATGCCAAGCCTCATATGGAGTGATAGACTGCAGCGCTTTAGTTGGACACCTGTTCAGTACATATGCTGCACATCATGACAGCCTCAAGCCAGAAACTATGAGGTAAAGCCTGACTCTTGACCATACACCTCGCCATCTCCATGAGAGACCTGTTCTTTCGTTCAGCAACTCCATTCCGTTGAGGTGTATACGGCACTGTACACTGGTGTTTTATCCCACGTTCAGCCAGAAATGCATTAAAATCAAAAGACATATATTCCCCCCCTCGATCAGAACGGAGGGTGCCCATTTTACATGCTGACAGATTTTCAGCCAAAACCAAAAACTGTTTAAAGCACATGAACACTTCGGACTTTGCTTTGAGTGGATATACCCATGCATGCCTAGAAAAATCATCAATGAAAGTCACGAAGTAAAGGTAATTTCCAAAAGAGGCTGTCTGCATAGGACCACATACACCACTATGTACAAGTTGCAATTTCTGTGTAGCCCAAACTTAACCATCTTTTGGAAAGGAGGAACGCTGCATTTTGCCCAAAATACAGCCTTCACAAACATGTTTTCCAGGTGCCTCAAGCTTGGGCAAAGAAGACACCATATCAGATTTCTACAGGCGTAGCAAACTAGCAAAATTCAGATGACCAAAGCGTGCATGCCAAAGCTTTGCATCTGACATAGCCTGAGAATCATGAACTGCACATGCCGAATCATTCACAGATCTTTCATAGTCTATGAGCTTATACAACCCACGACATAAAATGCCAGATGCAATAATAACATCGCCATTTGACAGATCATGAACTGTACATCTGTCATCAACAAATTTCACAACCAAGCCAATCTTGGCTAATGCAGAAACTGATAACAGATTCTTCTTGATCCCTGGCACAAATAAAGCATCTGACAAGGTGAAAGAACTACCATCAACAGTAGTCAGAATGATTTTACCAACTCCCATAACAGGATAAGAGTAGTTGTTGGTGCATGTGACATTATTCCCTGTAGGGGCAGGCTCGAGTGAAGAGAAGAAACTGCGCTGCGAGGTAATATGTTTGGTCGCCCCACTGTCAAAGTACCAAACATCTAAGTCCACTACAAACATGCACTGCTCATGAGAAGATGGGTCAAAACTGCAAACAGTAGTAAATGCCCATTCTTCTTCCTGCACAAGATTAGCAGCCTGTGTTTTTGGTGTAGAGGCTTCTGCAACAACCATTCCAGCCTCCTTTTTCTTTGCCTCTTTTGCAGCCAATTTTGGACAGTTCTTTATGATATGATCATTCCCTTTACAGTACTTGTAAAACAATTTCTGCTTTTCTAATTTCTTCTCATCTTTATCCTGGTTCTTTGAATGTGCAGCATTTGCAGATTTCTGCTTACTAGTAGAAGAGCTCCATTTTCCTTTGCCCTTCTGACTAGCCAGGAAAGCTTGATCTGCAACACGCATAATGGACCTGTTCTGCCTGGACTGATCTTCCTACAACAGAACAGAGACTAACTCCTCAAATGATAAGGCATTCGGATTTCCTTTCATCATCAACCGAAGAGTAGAAGCAAAACTCTGGTATGAATCAGGAAGACCATTCAGAACGGTCTGCACAAGTGAGCTATCTGGTATAACCTCATCAGCAGAAATCAATTGTTCCTTCAAATCTTTGTTCTTCGTTAGGAAACTGTCCATAGAATCACCTTCATTCGTGTGCTCACTCTCCAACTGTTTTCGGAGGTAAGCAACACGAGCCTCATTCCTAGCTTGGTATAACGTGGTAAGTGTATCCCAAGCATCCCTAGCTGTTTTGCAAGAGCGAATATGAGGAATAATGGCACGTTTGATAGACAAAGCTATCAATGCATGTGCCTGGGCATCTCTGCCATCCCAACAAATCTGCTCTGGAGTAGGTGCAATAGAAACAGCAGCACGAACAGGAATCTGCGGAATATCATCTTCAACACCATCTTCATCAGCTCTAGCACCTGTATTTGCAGTACCTGTCGTTACAGGTGTAACAGGACGTCTTTCAACACCCTGCACAATGTTCCACAATCCTTTTGCAACCAAAACATGTCGCATCATATAAGCCCATAATGGGTAGTTGGTACCATCCAACTTATCCTCAATAGCCAACATACGGAATACATCATTGCTTTCAGCCATGGCCGGTGACTAAAATACCTTGATGCAAAAAATTGAATGTATCTCAAAAAGTTGAACAGAAGTGCCTAGACGAGTTCTGCTAGACCTGTAGCAGACTTCAAGACGCTTAAACTAGCGAACGAAAACTGGTATATACCTTTGGCACAAAAAGACAAAATAGCGTGCACAAGCACTGTGATAGTGCGTTCGGAGGCCAAAACGAGCTCAGATCGCGATTTCGACACCACAGAGCAAAGATGTTTTGATCTCGGAAACAC
This sequence comes from Ceratopteris richardii, assembly GCA_020310875.1. NCBI lineage: Eukaryota > Viridiplantae > Streptophyta > Polypodiopsida > Polypodiales > Pteridaceae > Ceratopteris > Ceratopteris richardii. The sequence goes on from CM035414.1 coordinate 111,288,042, forward strand.
GTTGAGTATGCTCACCAAAATTTGTACGATTCTGAGACTATAAACGGAGGAGTGTCGACGGCGCCCTAGATGAAGCGATGACCTGCTCTAATACCAATTGTTGGAGATAGATGTCTGCGGAAGCACGCAAACAACACAAGGAAGAAGAAGAAGCTTGGAGCACAACACACACGACTAAATGTATTACTAGAGAATGTACAAAGATAAGTAGCCCATTAGGGCAATCGGCGTATATATAAGCCGGGGGAAAAAACCTCCTAAAGAGGGAAAAAAGTGCCCCGGCGGTCCTAGTGTGTTCACACACATCACTACCTAAAATATATCAACACTTCAAAGACCTATATAAGAAGGTCATTAGGCACTTGTTTAGTCATCCTCTACCATCTAAGGATCAGCCGTTAGGCTGATATTTTGAAGGTCTTGTTGATGCACACATGGGGCAGCCATGGTGTATGTATGGAGCAACTATGGAGCAACCTCGAAGAAGATAAGGAGCCGCCATGGAGTTCTTCTTGGAGAAGAGTGTGCTCACACTCTTGTTGATGGAGAAGACTTACTCATCTGCAGATTGATGGTGTGGAGCATCCATCTACATGATGTATTTGGAGATTGTCTTCTACATGAAGATTATGGAGTACTTCAAAGACATGAGGCAGTGGCATCCATATCTGGAGGAGTCCTATTCGGCATACATGGAGGTAGTGGCATCCATAAAGGAGAATCAGTACATGCATGCTACATGCATCAGATGAGATGTTAGAGAAGGTGTTTCCACATGAGTATGATGATTTCTATCAGCAACATGTTAGCATTATATGATAATTCCATAAGTATGTGATCTATCACACACACATCTGATTTAGGATCTTCCATAGCCTAAATTCAGATTAGGGTTTTTTGAATATCAGTTTCAAACTGATCTTTCCTCTTTCAGTCACTCATATTCACTCATCTACAACCTATCAGGTCCTACACCTGATACATATTCAAATTTCTATCCCTACATCTGAATATTCTTGTAAATTTTGTACATACGCTCTTCCATCTATTTTTGTTCACATAGAGTGGTTGAGGTTTTGACTCCCACATTGACATTTGTATATATGATGGTGTGAGTAAGCAGTGGCTTACGTAACACTTTGTACATGTTGTCTAATCTCTCTCTATCTTTATCTCACCATTGTATGATTAAGTGATGTATGCTCATGTCTGCCAATATTGGAAGATCCTGGAATGTGTGTTTGTAGTTATGGGTCTACCTAATTTCCAACATTTGGTATTAGAGCAACTTCCAACATATGAACATACACACTTAATCTAGATGAGTAGATATTTGAGAATTAGACAATCTAGTCACATGCTTATTTATCAATGTGAAGTATGAAGTTGATGATCTGTTAGTAGCCAAAAACTTTTGGAAGAATGAAGATACTTTACAGAAGTATTGCGTGAAGACCAATACTTGATGAAAAGAAGGCTACTTCAAATTCAAGGAAAAGCAATGGTTTGGAGAAGATTGAGGAACCAGATCAAGATCAAATCACATGTATTAGTTTCTACTATCAAATTGTCATTTGCAGGTCATATCTTAGAAGAGCAGTTATGAAGAGATTTGAAGGATTCAAGAAGCACTTTTAAACACTTTCATTACTTTGAAAGTTAAAGCATTAGCTACACCAAATCAGGTATCTAGAGGTTGTTCTTGACAGTTTCGATAGAAGATCTCTTTCATGGCAAGAAAGCTCATATAAGAAGACCAATTTGGAGATTAGATCAGTTTTGTTTTCAACCAACACAAGATTTTATTAGATTTTGTACCTAGAGAGGTTATTCAACACTCAACCAACTCAAGGAAAAGGTTGATGAATTCAGTCATATCAACCAAATTTGAAGCAGAATATTGATTCAACATATGAGGAGATGGTAAAACATGCTTCTATGTTCACTTCCATTTATATACCGTGTTTGTTTTGTCTCTTACTCTTAGCACTAGAGGAAGAGAAAAATTCATTTGAAGAAGTTAAGAGTGCTTGATACTTCAAGATGAAGAGAACAAAAGGTATGGAAGAGAAGTTTGAAGATGTTGACATCATCAGGTGGAAGAAAGATGTAGAAGAAGAAGGTCCAACAATTTCAAAGGGAAAGTAAGAATTCTTTTTTTCTCTTATATTTTCCATATACTTTTCCTAGTTTTATCCTCTACATCCAAAGACAAGTCTACGAGAACATCTTGTGTGAAGAAGATAGTTCAAAGTAGAAGCAATTTCTTGTTTTGCATTATACTTGGTCATGTTTTAGTAGGTTTTGACAAAGAATTGCATTGAGAAATAGGAAAGCAACAAATATCTAAGACAACTTATATGTTTTGACTCACATGTGTATGAGTTACATTTTAGTTGAAGCTTTTGAGTAGGCAACTTATATGTTCCCTCAAAGAATTCTTGGAGTGTCAATTCAGAGCTACTTGGTATATGACAAGTGTAGAGAAGTATTTTTCTTCTTTACCTAACTCTTGAGGTAAAAGAGTATTTGTAGCAGATGTTGAAGACCTGGAGTGAGGTTTTTTGTTTAGAAAAGTTACCTCATATTCAGTATACTAGTTTTTAGGAGGAAAATTCAAAAAATTTAGTATTAAAAAAAAAAAAATTCAGTATTTTTAGAAAAATTCAAAAAAGTTTGTATTTTTTTAGTGTGCCAATCAGATGGAGAATCTACTTTCTATGTTTGTCTTGACTTTTGGATACATGCTTGTATTAAAAAAAAAGGTGTTCCATCAGATCCTATCACTTGATTGAGAAGTGGAGTTAGCCAAAAGAAAGTCAAGCAGATACTATCACATTTCACCCGGGAAGAATATGAAGAGATGAAGTATCAACTTGCAAATTTTGGAGTTCTCAAGGTGAGAGTTTGTCTACTTGTGTTCGAGTAGAAGTTGCAGATTCTTGGGAAGGATTTAGTTGAAGAAAAGTTTTACAACTTTATGTAAGAAGCATGGACACTTATAGTCCATACATGTAGCAAATCAAACATTCAATCATGAAGGCTTGATGAGAGCAAATTCTACATAGTTATTTTGTTGGAGAAATCATAGATCTTGAGTATTTTTGAGTTAGATGTCTATCCTTTTTTTGTAAAGTTCTTAGCATTGGAAGAAGTAAGTCAAAGATTCAGATTCTATCAGAAGAGTGTTGCAGAGAAATAGAAGAAGATACTTGTTATGTTGTAGAAGGTTATGAATCCTAAAGTGCTTTCATCAAAGTTTTTTGTTATGATGTAATAGGATCAACTAAGCTTATTCTAGATTATGGGAAGCTGAGGAGTGGAAGTGAAAGCTATTGGCATCTGCAATGCTAATGAAAAGGGGTTCAAAGTATTTGTTTCAGACATAGGTATTGATGTTATGAAAGCAATGCTAAATCACTGAAGATCAGATTTATTGAAAAGAAGGAAGAGATTCCAGATTTCATAGTCTGATATACTTTGAAGAAGTTTGGATATTGATGTTAAATCATCCAGGGGGTGGAGAAACATGAAGACTTATTTTCAGCCATATTTGAAGGGATGCAGAATTATACCTACATGTATTTCTATATTTCCTTTGTCAATTTCTCTATATGTTTCTGCTTTTGAAGAAGAAGGAAGAAGGAGAATTTCTGGAGAAAGTTCCTGTTGGGTGTTCCTGTTCGAGAGAAAGTTCTAGAGTTCTATTGCAGAGAAGCTTGATATTTCAGAGAGGTCAGTTACTTATGAGGTGCGCACATATATGATTATACCAGACTTTGAAGGAAAGAGGTATGAAGGACTTACAGATAGAACAAGGATGAAGACAAGATAACAATGTAGATATGAAACTTTGGTGAGACTCATGAGTGTTGAGTACAGTTAGAGATGAACCAACTAGTGTTCATAATACACCAAGTTGTGAGTTGTCAATCAAAAGTCTCAGGATTTGGTTCTTGATTCTGTTTAGTGTATTTACATGACATATCAAAAGTACGTTGAGAAACCTTTCTTAAGGTAAATGCAAATATGTGGATCCTAATATATTCTTACAAGTTTTAGAAGACTTATTTCAGGAGATAGCAGATTCAGAGTCAATTCATTTATGATCCTATCTTGTAGAACTTGATGAGCGCTATCTAATGGTATAGAACATCCAGTCATGTGACATCAGATTTAGGAGAAAACCCTAACCAAACATGGGGCAGCCATGGTGTATGTATGGAGTAGCTATGGAGCAACCTTGAAGAAGATAAGGAGAAGCCATGGAGTTCTTCTTGGAGAAGAGTGTGCTCACACTCTTGTTGATGGAGAAGAATTACTCATCAGTAGATTGATGGTGTGGATCATCCATCTACATGATGTATTTGGAGATTGTCTTCTACATGAAGATTATGGAGTACTTCAAAGACATTGGATGGAGCTTAACATAAGATTGCATCTTATGTTAAGCTTCTGGAGGTGGTACATATTCTCTTTATGCACACATGTACTACTTGGAGATTATGGAGGTGGTGGCATCCATATCTGGAGGAGTCCTCTTCGGCATACATGGAGGTAGTGGCATCCATAAAGGAGAATCCGTACATGCATGCTACATGCATCCGAGGAGATTTTAGAGAAGGTGTTTCTGCATGAGTATGAGGATTTCTATCAGCAACATGTTAGCATTCTATGCTAATTCCATAGGTATGTGATCTATCATACACACATCTCATTTAGGGTCTTCCATAGCCTAAATTCACATTAGGGTTTGCTAAATATCAGTTTCAAAGTGATCTTTCCTCTTTCAGTCACTCATATTCACTCTTCTACAACCTATCAGGCCCTACACCTCATACATATTCAGATTTCTGTCCCTACATCTGAATATTCTTGTAAATTTTGTACATACACTCTTCCATCTATTTCTGTTCACATAGAGTGGTTGAGGTTTTGACTCCCACATTGTAAATTGACATTTGTATATATGATGGTGTGAGTAAGCAGTGGCTTACGTAACACTTTGTACATGTTGTCTAATATCTCTCTATCTTTATCTCATCATTGTATGATTAAGTGATGTATGCTCATGTCTGTCAATGTTGGAAGATCGTGGAATCTTCGTTTGTAGTTATGGGCCTACTTAATTTCCAACAACACTCATGTATAAGGAAGTGCCAAGCTATGTGGAATCAATCCACAAAAGGAAGTAAGCCCAAAGCTTTGCGGAAAGCTTCAAATTTCTCCCTAGGTAGACATCCACGACAAAGCGAAAAATCTCTTTATGGCAGCCCAAAATGCACCCTTAATGATGGTGGATAGCATTAGATGTTCTTTCTACTTTGTATTGGAAATCTTTTGTTCTAACTAATTCCTCTTGTAAGAAGCATGTATCACATTTGACTTGCAAGTATCTCCATTTTTTTTGTATTATCTTTCACTTATAGAATTATTAAAAAAAAGAGGAAAAAAAGAAGAAAGAAGGGGAAAAAAAGAAAAAAAAGAAAATAAGGGAAAAAAAAGAAAAAAAAGAAGAGAAAGAAACAAAAAAAAGAATAAAGAAGAAAAAAAAAGAGTATTATTTTTCTTCGGGGACGGAGAATGTCTAAGTGGTGGGCAACCTTTAGTGGGGTACTCTGTAATATCCTTAAAATAATGTATTTTATGTTTTGCTTTTTGAGATGCAGAAGTAAAGTACAAGAAATGTTACCTCGATTTGGAGCAAGAGGAGAGGGAGAAGAAGCAAAGAACACTAAGATGAAGAAAAGGGGATCCAACTCATCAGCTCATGAAGGAGATAGAATTCCCAATCTCCTAAGTTGCCTAATTTCCTACTTCACCAATTCTCTAAGTTTCCTAATTTCCTACTTCACCAATTTCCTAAGTTTCCTAATTTCCTACTGCACCAATTTCCTAAGTTGCCTAATTTCCCATTTCACCAAGTTCTTGAGTTGCCTAATTTCCCATTTCACCAATTCCTTAAGTAGTCTAAATTCCTAAGTTGAACAATTTCTCAAAGTAGTTATCTATTTTTTAGTCGACTATTTCTCATTTCAAAAGTTTTCCTTCTTTACAAGTTTAGTTGAATTATACAAAAGTTCACCATTTTTATGAAATTCTTCTAATTACTTCAAAAGTTGCCAATTTTTGTAAAGTGGTCTTTTTTTTTAGAGAGAATGGTCAACTTTTGATTTAGTCTACTATTTCACTTGAAAAAGCGATTAAATTTCTTAGATCTACACATGGACTGAATTTTCAGCCACTTGCATGCAGAGGATCATGGACGGTGGACGGTGCCAAATACCAGAATTGGGAAGACAATCACGATGCAGGAAAAGTTGACCAAGAAGGAAGTTTGCAGAGTACCAAAATTGTCAGTGAGCCTGCCAAAGAAGAAACTAATTTTGTCCCTTTTGCTACCCTTCACTTCCAGAAAAACTATAGAAGGAGACCTCTCCATCAAAGAAGGACAAGCTCAGAGAGAGAGACTAGAGGAAGGAATACACATATGAAGCATTACTTTCACTGTGTGTGTAGAGCTCTTAGTTTACCACTAGTACTTCATTTGGTAGAATCGGAATCAACTAGCTTGGCACTGTGAGTGAGTAACAATGGGAAAGCAGTGATTGGCCATTCTTCTCTTGAGTAGCTAGTTGGAAGACTAGAGTTTTGAGAATGTATGTTTATAGAATTGAAGTCCAACAATTAGCATGAAGATGTACCCTTATGTCTCCTAGTGATTGCCCAAAGTTTGTATAATCATTTGTTTGAGTTGTGTATACTCATAATTTCAACATCTTTCTCTCGTTTCATTGTGTGCTATTTTTTCCTATTGAGTCTTCAAATTGCAACCCACAGTGAATATTGCACTTAAGAGGACACACAACATTGAGCAGATAGATCAAGAAATTGATCTACCATAGTCCAAAAGCCATTTTGTGTATAGACACGTACCCCATGGTGTTACAAATGCAGTTTTTGCTTGGTCCTTTTGTTGAGCCCATAAAAGTCATATTGGTCAAAGTCAACTATAGTCAAAGTCAAACTGTTCAAATTCAACATGTTCAAGGCCAAAGTCAACATGGGCAAAGTCAAAGTGTTCGAAATGCAGGTGTCAAAGTGCATAGGGAGTGCACAAGTAATTGCCCACAAAGGGTGAATTGGAGAAAGTGGTTGCAGGTTGCAGAGGTATTTCTCTAATTTCCCTAAGGTTCAAAAATGTTGTTTAAAGTGTTTTGGAAGGTTCAAGTGAACCATCTCTTATGTGCAAAAGTGAAGAATTAAAAGGAAAATGTGAAGGTATGTGAAGCCGCAGCATACACAAAAGTCAAAGTATGGCCTCCCCAATTAAAATTTTGTTTTTTAGCCTAAAGTCATTGCAGGACAAAACAAGGATTTGTTGGTTGCCACTTGTGAAGAAAATCTTGGGGACATCAAAGTGAGCACCAAGATACACTTGCAGTTAGGAGTGTACGTGAATCGACACTCAAATGAAGGCAAAGACTATTCTTGGAAATTCCAAGTGTAAGCAAGAGGAGCATAGTCTAAGTTAGGCAAGGGAGGAAGTGAAGAGACGCACAGTGTGCGATGCAGAGAAGTGAAGTGCAAGGTGTGCATGAAGAGTGACCAAGTAAGTGTGTAGAGAAGTGCTAAGCTAGTGCCCCAAGGATCCCAAGGTCTTATTGAAGTGTGCGCATGCCAATAGAAGGTACCCATCCCTCCCCCTTAGTAGAAGTTTGGTGCAAGGTGTGCACAAGTGCAGGCTTGGAGAAGGTGGAGGTTTGGTGCAGAGGAGGCCGACAGCAAGAAGTCCCTTGGGTATTTGGTATTTTGTAATTGAGAACTCTATGGGATTTTGCACAGAAGCATTGGATTGTATTGTGCTTCAACATTGTATTTGTCTTATTATAATCAATCGACAGAGGCTTTCAGTGTGTATCTTTCTTCTTGTCTTTCCCTTTTCTCCTACAAACACTCAAATCCCTTCTTGTCCAAGAATCCCCAACAAAATTCGGCACGCTCGGTGGGACCTCCAAGGAGATTTGAGCATAGGAGAAGATATATTGCAGTTGGAGAGGCAATATTCAAGTGTCAACATTACTACTTCAATGGACTAAGATGTACATATTCTTATCAATTATTTCATACTAAGAGGACTATGAACAGCCCATGACCGCAACCCGGTCCCAAACATTGAGGGTCAACTACAAGCAAACAAGAAGGAAGGCTGTTAGAAGATCATCTAGTCCACTTTCATCAACTTCATCAGTAAGGAGCATGGCTGGTGAGGTAGACTTGGAAACCTTACTATCAAGATTAAATCTAAAATTTCCTTCTTTCAAAGGCCTAACTCAGGAAGATCCGGACGAGCATATTAGAAGGTTTTTGGCACTATGCAAAACTAGAGGCTTAATGGGTAGGGAGGATGCCTTTTTGATACTCTTCCCTGCCACATTAGAAGGATTAGCAGATAAATGGGTCAGCGAGTTTGCTGAGAACCATTTTACAACTTGGGACCTAATGAAAGATGCATTCAAAAATCAATTTCAGCATGGAAATACTGCAGAGATCATCATAGAGGAATTAGAGAATTTGAGATTGGGTCCAGATGAAAAGTTCCCAGAGTTTGTGACTAGGGCCAAGGCACTAATGACTAAATTACCAGACCCACCACATGATTTTTTTGTTGAAAATTGGTTAGCTAAGCCACTTCCAGTGGCCACCCAATTTAAAATCAAGGAATTAGTGTTACCTACAGCCTCCATAGAGGAATTCATCAACAGAGCTACACGATTGGAACAGATAAGACAATAGTATGGAGCAACTTTGTCTCAACTACCATATTCTACAGAAATGGAAGATCCAGTAATCCAACTAAGGAAGGAGCTAGAGGGCTTAAAAAGGAATAAGCCCTACAAAGAGGAGGAGAATGCTGTTACTCAGTTGAGAAGGGAGATTGAAGCACTAAAGCTCCAAAAGGAGGAGGAGGCCCAAGTAGAGGAATTGGCTCAGCTACGACATGAGTTGCAGGAACTCAAAGGAGGTGGCATCAAGAGTGGACTTTGGTGTACCATGTGCAATAAGCAAGGCCATATAGTAAGTGAATGTCCTCTGTTAAGTGTGACTTGCCAATTATGCAGGAAAGCTGGTCATGAGGCCCATGAATGCCCATCAAGAGGAATGCCTGCAACAACATATTGGACACAAGGAGGACCCCTACCACCAACAAATGTAATGGCGAGTGCACCCAATCAAGGTAACAATTACAACCCTAGACAGAGGAATAACTTTGGAAATGGGCCTAGGAGACCAATCATTTGTTTTAGATGTGGAGAATGTGGGCACTATCAAAGTAGGTGCACTCTACCAGAAAATGCCCCTCCTTGCAGAAACTGCCTAGCGGCCAGAGACCACTATACAAATTGTTGTCCTAAGAACCAAGCCTCTTCATTTGGGCCACACATTCAAATGATTTATGTGCACAAAGAAGAAATGTTAGATCAAGTCAATGAGCCATCACCATCTACTAGGGTGGTGCAGGTAGAGGAAATTGAATATTTTACAGTGTAGACAAGAAGCAAGGGAAAGGCTCAAGTAGATATAGTTCAAGAATCAAGAATTGATGGATTGAACAAAGACAAAGAGATATCTGAAGACAAGGCCACCACATGTGCAGAGACAAGGCAAAAAGGAGATCTCATATGTACAAGTGATGCCATTGGGCATGCATTCAACAGGGCTCATGAAGAGTTTGAGAAGTCAATTGGAGCCCATGCTCTTAAGGAGTCAGAGGCTTCAAAACTACTCAAGTCCATGAAAAAGGAGGTTAATATTAATGATTTAATAAAGATGGATGGGAAATTCAGGTCAGAACTCTTGCAGATAATTGATGAAGCTTCCACTACAAGTTTGGTGGCAAAGACTGCTGTTATACATAAAGGTCAAATTGTAGGGGAAGCACCCCTTACAGATTATAAGAGCCCTTAGTTGACAGTATCTATCAAAGGTCATGAGTTTCAAGGAGTTATTATGGATGGTGGTTCTGGCATTAACTTGATGCCTGAACATACAATGGAAAAGATTGGACTCCACCCCTCAAGGCCTGCAAATTTCACTGTTACTTTGGCAGATCAAAGCAAAGTAAGGCCCTTGGAAGTGATCCCAAAATTCCCACTTGAAGTAGAAGGTAATCTCTTCATTATGGATTTTGTGGTTTTGAGTCTGCCCAAGGTTGAAGGAGGATTCCCCCTCTTAATTGGAAGACCATGGCTGAGACATGCAAGTGTCATCCATGATTGGGGTAAAGACACTATGTGGGTACAAAAGAAAGGGCAAGAACTGACACAAATACATTTAGAAGAGGGCCCAGATAATCAAGGGAACACTAGCATGATGCAAACATTTGGCATTTGCATGGAACCAGAATCAGAGGACCAACCCTAAATAGATTTCGAGGAAGAAGAGGATATTCTAAATTGGCTCCAAGCAGGCAAATCTTCCTCTTGTTTTTGAATTTTTCTTAATAATTCTTGCATAGCTGAAGGTTATGATGAAGATGAGGAGAAAGTCTAGGTTGATGGATTGGGAGAGCCCATCACAGACCACAGAAGGGGCAGGAAGACACCCCTCAAATACAGCTTGGAGGAGGATACTACAACAATAAATAAGGAAGTTACTAAAGCTAAAGGCAAGGTAAAAGATTCTAGTGAAGAGTGTTCTCTCCCAATTCAAGAAATACTTGCAGGATGGATGCAGGACAAGGAGGAATACATTGAAGTCCAAAATACCCGTGCTTATGAAACAATGCACGAAAAGCTAGTGGAAGAAGACGAGGATGGAGAGGAGCACGAAGATAATATGGTAGAGAGAAACCCTATCAAAGAAATACAACTAGGCACTCAAGACAATAATCATCCAGTTTTGGTGGCCACTTGGTTGTGGAGCCACCTAGGGCTCCTTGAAAAGGTAAAATCCTTCTTGAACCACTATACCGATGTTTTTGCATGGCATTATAAAGACTTAGAAGGAGTGCCTGCCAACTATGGAGAGCATAGAATACCTCTGGTTGAGGGAGCCAAACCAATATGAGGGAAGAGTTATAGACTTAACCCAAAATATGCCGAAGTTGTTTATGTAGAAATACAGAAGATGGAGGATGCAGGAATCATTATTCCTGTGGAACACTCAGAGCTCTCACCTATGGTTATAGTGCCAAAGAAGAATACCAATAAAATCAGAATTTGCGTTGACTTTAGAGCACTCAACAAGGTAACCATCCTAGATGGATTCCCAATGCCCTTTGCAAAGAAGGTCATTGAAGAAGTGGTTGGACATGCATTTATATAACTTTGTGGATGGCTTTAGTGGCTATAATCAAATATCAACACACCCAGAGGATCATGAAAAGACTGCTTTTATCACACCTTGCCTTATTGCTGGAAACACTTAGAATTTTCATGGATGACTTCTCTTCATTTTCAGGTTCTCATAATGAGACCCCTTTAGATTGTTTGGACCATCACTTGCGACAGCTGCAGAATGGTTTTAAGAGATGCAGGGAGACTAAGCTAAAGCTCAACCCAAACAAATGTCATTTCCTTATGACAGAAGGAACTCTCTTGGGACATGTGGTGTCTGCTAAAGGTATGGCCCCAAATCCTGACAAAATCATTTCTATATTAAAGTTGCCTAAACCTAAATCTCCTAAAGAGATTCAGAGTTTCTTGGGGCATACTGGATACCACAGACGGTTTATAAAAATGTATGCAGAGATAGCCAGACCACTGGCTAGACTTATAGGTAAAGAAGTACCCTTTAAATGGGAAGAGGAAGAAGAAAAGGCTTATCAGACATTAAGGTCCAAATTGGTGGCTGCACCAATTCTTATCACACCAGATTGGTAAAAAATTTTTCATGTGCATGTAGATGCTAGTGCATTTGCAGTGGGTGCAGTATTGGCTCAACATAGTGAAGAATTCAAACTTGAAAGGCCTATCCAGTATGCTAGTAGAATTTTGACTAAAGCTGAAAAGAATTATAGCACAACAGAAAGGGAAGCTCTAGCAATGGTCTTTGTAGTACAAAAATTTCATCATTATTTGCTAGGTGTGAAGTTTGTCATCATCACTGATCATCAACCACTGAGGTATTTATTGAACAAGCCACAATCAACTGGGAGGATATGGAGGTGGCTACTTTTGCTCCAAGAGTTTGATTTTTCTGTAGTCCATAGACCAGGTAAAGAAAATGTTATGGCAGATCACCTATCCAGGATCAATATGATGGATCATGCTAGTGGAGTCAATGACGATTTTCCAGATGCTAATCTGTTCACTGTACAAGCTCAAGGTTGGTATTATGATATCAAGAATTTCATTAAAACTGGAGTGTATCCAGAGAAGGCTAGTGCTTTGCAAAGGAAGAGACTGCTAATCAAGAGCAGAACTTATACCTTCATTGAAGATAAATTATATAGACAGGGAAAGGATGACATGTTTAGGAAGTGCTTGGAAGAAGAAGAAGAAGTGAGGGAAGTCCTTCAATCTGCACATGAAGGAACAGGTGCTAGGCACTTTCCAGGGCATATTATGAGTCAGAGGATCCTTGATGCTGGTTTATGGTGGCCTACATTATTCAAAGATGCTGATGACTGGAGAAAAGCATGTGATGTTTGCCAGAGGTGTGGAACTAAGCCCACCAAGCAGCGGCATAACCCCTTGATTATTTCCACTTCTTGGCAACCATTTGAGAAGTGGGGGTTAGATTTTGTAGGGCCTATCTACCCTCCATCGATTCAAAAAGGAGAAAAGTATTTATTGATAGCCACCGACTATGCAACAAAATGGGCTGAAGCTATTGCATCACCTAACTGCACCGCCCAAATTGTGGCTGATTTCATTTACAGTAGCATCATTGCAGGTTTGGATGTCCACTTGAAATTTGTACAGACCAAGGTACTCATTTTGTGAATAAGGGCCCACATGAAATTTTCAACAGGTATAGAATTCTACATAGGACCTCTTGGCCTACTATCCAAGAGCTAATGGACAGGCTGAATCAACAAATAAGGTACTAATTTCCATGTTAAGGAAGGAATGTATGTTATAGCCCACCTCCTAGGGCATTGCTTATCAAGGTACCTTATGGGCATACATGTTAGCTTACAAAGAGGCCACGGGATATTCTCCATTCCAACTAGTTTATGGCATATTGCCAATTGAGCCTTTGAATTTTTACATGGATCACCTAAAGTGGCATTCATGTAGGGAAAGAAAGATTGTGGTGTCTCTCAGAGGCTTGGAGCACTGCATAAAGTAGAGGAGATTCGTCTACTAGCAACAAAACAATTGATAGAGACTCAGATGAAGAGGAAGGAGGCACATGATCGACATCTGTGGAACAACAACATAACGCCAGGCATGTTAGTTCTTCTCCATAGACCCCATCTTCAAACACAAGTGAGAGGAAAATGGCTCCCACACTGGGAAGGACCTTATCGAGGTAAAACAATGCTGCATTGGGGTGCTGTGGAGTTAGAGACGCTAAAAGGAGAGGCCTTGCCACTGGTCAACATATCAAGGATCAAGGCCTACCATCAACACAATTAAAGATGTATGGATCACCTGGAAACTGCAAAATCTGTTCAGGTTGTACATAGCCCTCTTATTTTCTTTTTGCTCAAGTTTTAGTTGTTCCTACACTTTTTCATGCTTGTTCTTTAAGTTCTTAGCAATTTTAGCAATCCTTTCATAGTCCTTGACAAAAGTACAATGTTTGGACTTTGTCTGGGAAATTTTCAAGCATTCTTAGAATTTTTCCACTATTTTTCATCATTTCAAAAGTTATTTTCTTATCAAAATGGAGAATTTGAAGAAGCTCTATGTGGTTTTGAGGGAGGAAATTGGCATACACTTGTAGGATATTTCTTGAGAGTTTTTTCATAATTTTTTTGGATTTTTTTTTGGAGATTTTTGGCAAATTTTCTCTATTTTTCTTTAATTTTTGATATTTTTCCCACAAAAACTCTCTCTCTCTCTCTCTCTCTCTCTCTCTCTCTCTCTCTCCTTATCTCCCCTCTTCCCCCCCACACATTCCCCCCCCTCCCCCCCCCTTCCCCCTCCCCCCCCCCCCCGGCCCGCCCACTCGCTGCCACCCACCCACAACCACCCGCCCATCCCCCCCCTCTTCTCCCCCCCCTCCCCCCCCTCCCCCCGTCCCCCCTCCTCCCTCCCCCTCCCCCCCCCTCCCCCCCCTCCCTTCCCCCCTGCTCCCCCCCCTCCACCCCCCTCCCCCCCCCCCCGCCCGCCCACCCGCCACCACCCGACCACCCGCAGCCATCCGCCCACCCCCCCTCCCCGCCCCCCCCCACCCGTCGCCACCCCCCTCCCCCTGACCCCCCCTCCCCCCCTTCCCCCCCTTCCCCCCCTTCCCCCGCTCCCCCCGCCCGCCCACCTGTCGCCACCTGCCCATCCGCAGCCACCTGCCCACCCGTAGCCCTCTCCCCCCGTCCCCCCCCGCCTACCCACCCGCCCGCCCCCCCTCCTCCCCACCCCCTCCCCCCCTCCTATAAATATAAGCATAGGCACCCTCTCCCCTTACGTGGCCGTGGATAATCAAGTATGTTTCTTTTTTTTTAATTTATTTATTTTATTATTATTATTATTGTTTTATTTATTTTTTCTTCTTTTTATTTATTTATTATTATTTTCATTTATTTATTATTATTTTGTTTTTATTTTTTTATTTTATTTTCTTTTTTATTTATTATTTGTTATTTATTTTTATTTTTTATTTTTTATTTTTTTTATTTTTTATTTTATTTTATTTTTTTATTCTTTTTATATATATTTCATTTATTTAACTATTTATTTATTTCTTTCTGTCTTTTTATTTTTATATTGCAAATTTTTTTCCTTCTTTTCATCCTTCCTCTCTCTACCCTTCTCTGTTTTTTGTGTTTTTTAGGTCGTTCTTAGGGTTTTTCAATGTGCATTCTGATTTTTGAGTCATTTTTGGTCAATTTCTGCACTTCGAGTTTTTATAGTAATTCTCTTTCATTCTTGACTTTTCCGTCTTCATTCCAGAGCATTAACTTGTAGTGTCTTTCGCATCCGATAGCAGCATGGCTTCCTCCGTTCCCCAGTCGGCTTCTTCCAGGGCTACCGAGGATCATTCGGAGCTCCCGCCCTCTGCCCTAGGTTTGCCTCAGTCAGACTCCCAGGTATTTCATACCCACTTTGCTCCACCCACCTATCCTCCAGCCTCAATCATATCCCCCATTGCCCCCCCAACATCTCATTGCCCCAGCCTTTTCCAGCCACTCACTCTCCGCCTCATCTTTGTATAGCCCTTCACGTCCCCCGCCTGGTTTCCCCTTCCCCACACCATCCACGATTCAACCTACCATTTCGTCATCCCTTTCGGTGCCTTCTATGAGTGACTCGGGCTCGGCATCCTCCCAGCAGGCGTGCACTTTCGATTTCGCCATTCCATCTTCCTCCCTTTGCCTCCGACTTCACCTCACCCTCCTTGATTCCTTCCTATTCGAACTCTTCACTGAGGATTACTTACTCATGGAGGGTATTCATCGTCTGGCTTCGATCATGTGGTCGGCGCCTGAGGGTCAAGATATTTATTCGACCCTCACTTCGTTTCCCCATTTCCCTTCTGGTTCTATATCCCGCCAGTCCATTGTGGCTGGTATTGGTTCTTCATTGACCACATATCGGCCACCTTCTTTCCTTTATTCGATTCTCTCTCGAGAAGAGACTATCGCTTTTTGCACTCGCATGTTTAGCCCTTCCACAACCTCCCACAGGATGGTGTAGCTCCTGCGGGCTTTCATCTTCCTTTTCCTTTTCCGCAGCCCGGCTTCCAACCAGCCAATTTCGGACATCCATATAGCCGATCCCCCATATTGCTTTGTCCATGGGTGGCCCTACCCCTATGCCTTTGTAACATAATCCCAGTAGGAGATGGTTGAACTACACCCTAAGAGAGAGGATTAGGAAGTAATCCTCAACCATGGCTTTTGGGGCAAGTGGTTAGCCCATCACATTCCTAACCAAGAGGTTGTGAGTTCAATTCCTTACATTGGTATCAAAGCCTAGGAAGTAGGCTTGGGCAAGGTGGAATGACCCAATGGCCTCTAAAAAAGGCGCTTGGGCATCCTCTATGTGAAAGGGTAGGAATTGTAAAAGGCGCGCACGTGGGTTTCAAGGATGGACCTAACAAAGATTTAGGTGTATCTCTCAATCCGTAGGTCGGATTGAGGCGTGTAATATACCGTTGGAAAGCTCTTGGAACGAAATTTCCAATGAGCTAAGTTGGAAGTGTGAATTCCTTGGGAATCCTTGGGTGGCACTTGATTGAGTGTTCAAGATACCAAGCATGGGTGAGAACAAGGTTCAAGACTGAGGTTGAGAACAAGGGCTCGAGACACCAAGGTTGCGAACAAGAAGGTTCAAGACACCAAGGTTGAGAGCAAGGGTTCAAGAGACCAAGGTTGCGAACAAGGTTCAAGAAACTGTGCGAGGTTGAGGAACATCAATTCAAGGACACCTAGGGAGTTCAAGGGACTGATCACCAAGGCTAGTGGGATACAAGAGTAGATCATTGAGGACAATGATCGACCAATGGGGGAAGAATGTAACATAATCCCAGTAGGAGATGGTTGAACTACACCCTAAGAGAGAGGATTAGGAAGTAATCCTCAACCATGGCTTTTGGGGCAAGTGGTTAGCCCATCACATTCCTAACCAAGAGGTTGTGAGTTCAATTCCTTACAGCCTTCCTCATGTTTGCTTCTTTCCAGCTACGATGCCGACGCTTCCATGAGGCCCTTGCCCGAGGTTCTTGGTCTTTTTTTGTCTACTCAACCCCCATCCTGGCTTGGCTCTTTCATTTGCTCGATCAGGTCACCCCAGCCCCCTCTGCCCCCCCTCACGTCGCTCCCCCTCCTCTGCATGTGCTTGATGTCGCCTCAAACTCACCCACTAGCCTTCCCCCCTACTTCCTCCACCTCGTCCACTCATCGGGTTCGCCCTCGGACTGCCACATACTCACCCGACACAACACAAGCTAGCCCCCATGTGGACCCGATAGCCCCACAACCCCTTCAGCACACATCCTTACCACCTTCCCCTCCTCTTTCCGTCGACTTCGCATCTCCACCGCCCTCCCATTCCCCGTCGCATCCGTCTCCACCTCGCACCACCAGCCCCATTTCCTCACCGCACGCGACCCCGCGCCCTCCACATGATGACATACGACCACCTTCAGTGGACTCCCCTTCCTAGACTTACTCCGGGATGCGAGCACCGTGGCCCTGGATGGAGCAGATGCTGCATGACTATCCCTCGATTTGGTTACAACGACGGCTGCATTACATCGCCAGTATGCCTCTCTGATCGAGCGCATACATGCTTCAACTGTTGCACAATGGCAGTCTTCTCTGGCCACTACGAGGACACATCAACAAGAGCGGGACAGGTTTCGGGCTGAGGCCGATTCAGCGACTCGGGTTCTTTTGGAGATGTGGCAGCAGGCTTCTTTGGGCATTTGCGACAGCCCTGCTTATCAGCTGGTTCGACGCGAGCGCGACCATCTGCGCCGTTATCGGAGCATGGTTGCTGCTTGTACAGAGTAGTCAGCTATCATCCCCCCATTATCGCCAGACTTGCTTCCCCATCCTAGAGATGCTTCCCCTGTGCGGGGTTCTCCCTTTTCCCCAGGACACCAGCACGACCCCGCCCACTAGTGGCCATTTCTACTACCTATGTCGCCGCTTCTCATCCCCTTTTGATCGCTCTGCCTCATTTTGCTCTTCGAGGCTCGACCTCTTCGCATTCATCTAGTTCGACATCTTGTTTTTTACTTTACCCTTCTTTAGTTTAGTGGCTCTTTCCTGTACTTCAGGCCATTTCCATGGCACTTTCATGTATTTTAGGCCTTTTCAAGGCTATCCTTGTATCTCATTTTGCTATATATATATATGGGATTTTGCTTATCGGTTCTGCCTGCGATCTCTTGTCTGGTTATTTAATTGTGTATTTTTGCAGTTTTAAGTATTTCTATTTCACTGCCATTGTTTGATTTATTCATGTACAATTTATGTTTTTTCTTTTATACTTTCCCTTCCTCTTCCCTTTTCACCCTATACTTGTCCCAATCCTCCTTCACCTCCCACCCACTTTCCACTCCCATTTCCCCAAACCACAACCCCAAAACTCAAACCTCCACCTGCATAACCTTTTCCCCTGCCCTTTTTCCACTTCATTCCTTCTCCACTCAAATATCCCCTTCACTGTCACTAATCTTCACTACCATTTTCCCTCCTCTGGTTTTTCATTCCACATGCTCTTCATACATATTCTCCGCATTCTGGTTTTTCAAGAATGCTGTTCTGGAGGAGCTGATCTTCTCAAAGGAATCAAATGTCCTCTCTGCCCTGCTGGAGTTTTGGTTGTCACTCTCTGGGACGGAGAGTACATTAGGTGGTGGGCAACTGTTGAGCCCATAAAAGTCATATTGGTCAAAGTCAACTACAGTCAAAGTCAAATTGGTCAAAGTCAACATGGTCAAGGCCAAAGTCAATAGAGGCAAAGTCAAAGTGTTCGAAATGCAGGTGTCAAAGTGCACAGGTAGTGCACAAGTAATTGTCCACAAAGGGTGAATTGGAGAAAGTGGTTGCAGGTTGCACAGGTATTTCTCTAATTTCCCTAAGGTTCAAAAGTGTTGTTTGAAGTGTTTTGGAAGGTTCAGGTGAACCCTCTCTTATGTGCAAAAGTGAAGACTTAAAAGGAAAATGTGAAGGTATGTGAAGCCGCAGTGTACACAGAAGTGAAAGTATGGCCCCCCGATTAAAATTTTGTTTTTTAGCCTAAAGTCACTACAAGGATTTGTTGGTTGCCACTTGTGAAGACAATCTTGGGGACATCAAAGTGAGCACCAAGATACACTTGCAGTTAGGAGTGTACGTGAATCGACACTCAGATGAAGGCAAAGACTATTCTTGGAAATTCCAAGTGTAAGCAAGAGGAGCATAGTCTAAGCTAGGCAAGGGGGGAGGAAGTGAAGAGACACACAATGTGTGATGCAGAGAAGTGAAGTGCAAGGTGTGCATGAAGAGTGACCAAGGAAGTGTGCAGAGAAGTGCTAAGCTAGTACCCCAAGGATCCCAAGGTCTTATTGAAGTGTGCGCGTGCCGACAGAAGGTACCCATCCCTCCCCCTTAGTAGAAGCTTGGTGCAAGGTGTGCACAAGTGCAGGCTTGGAGAAGGTGGAGGTTTGGTGCAGAGGAGGCTGGCAGCAACAAGTCCCTTGGGTATTTGGCATTTTGTAATTGAGCACTCTGTGGGATTTTGCACAGAAGCATTGGATTGTATTGTGCTTCAACATTGTATTTGTCTTATTATAATCAATCGATAGATGCTTCCAGTGTGTATCTTTCTTCTTGTCTTTCCCTTTTCTCCTACAAACACTCAAATCCCTTGTTGTCCAAGAATCCCCCAACACCTTTGGATGGATAAATACTTGGATATACCTACAAAATCCATTTATGAAACCATATAAGACATGACAAGGCACATCTTCCAAAACCTTTTTTGAAAATGGGGTGGGAAATCCATCTCGAATCGTAACCTTGTTGAGAGCCCTAACATCGAGATAAACACACATCTTGTTGGATTGCTGCTTTTGTACTATTACCACCGATGATAACCATTCAGATTGGTCCACTGGGAGAATGATCCTTGCTCCTCTATGTTTTCTATTTCCTTTTTGACCCCTTCTACATACTTTCCTCTTATCGGTTTAGCATCGTTAATCAAAGGAAGAGAATGATCTTCAAGATGGATAGGAATCCCTTGTAAGTCATGGTAACTCCATGCAAACGCATCTTTGAAATTTTGCATGAAAGCGGTTACCACTTGTAGCAATGATGGGTGATCCCATAGCCAATTGGTTGTGAATGTTCTTCGTTACGGAGGTTGACTTACCTTACAGGTTGAGATACCATGGTTGAATCTTCATTTTGGTCCCCCAAAATTCCTTGTGGATAGGCCGCAGATTCATCCTTGTCGGATGGTATAGGCAAGTTGTTTGCTATTGTGATTTTCTCTTTTCTTTTCTCAAGTTGGGCCAAATCTTTCGAAGCTCCTTTCCTTCCCCTCCTGAAGTCCATGACTAGTTCTCTAAGCTCAATAGTTTCTATCTGTTCACAATCCTCTTCATAAATAGATACACCATAACATGGATAGGACAAATGTGTAGCTTCCATCCATTCCAAAAGATCTTGTTCATTGTTTATTTCAATTTCATTGGACGGTTTGACAAGAGGAATGCACTGTTCTTCAAGAATAGTGAAAGAATAAGCATTACCTCCATGATATCCTCTTTGATCTAAATGTAATTACTTTTGTACATGCTCTGGTAGGTTAACTAGAATGGTGTCATTCCCCCAAGATTGCATGGCTTGGATGTGCCTTATCCATGGCCTCCCTATGAGTAGAGGAAAGCCTCTGTTGACCTGAGGTAGATTTAGCACCACAAAATCGAAAGAGAAGGTACGACCGTCCATCTCAGCAAATACCTTTTCTACAATACCAAGAGGCTTAACCCGACTTTGGTTAGCCTAGGTAATTGTGAACTTTGCTTCACCCAAAAGTTGGAGTCCTAGTATTTTGCGAGTAAAATGTGGCATGAGATTTATGCTTGAACCTCCATCTATGATTACTTCATTTATAGTCCTTCCATATATAGTGACTGATAGACATCGACTCCTGAAGTCAGTTAGAGAGTTTGTTGATACCATTATGAACTTATCTATAATTACACCTTTCATCAAATCTGTTGGAGTGTGCCTACCACTTATTGCAAGCACTATTGGAGCTTGGAGGAGACAATGTTTTCATGATCCCTATGACTTCACTTCTAAATCTTTAATCCAATCTTAATAGATCATACAATGATACCTATTGAAAGGTGTTCTTTAGTATCTCCTCATTTTTTATGATGGCTGAGGTTGGCAAAGGTAGATTCATTAGTTGAATGTAGTTCCTTTATTGTCTCTCAAAAGCCTTGTCTATTTCTTGCAAGACTTCATATATTTTCATACCTCAGTCTTTTTCTTGCAAGATCCTTGGCTCTTCTTTCTTTCTTTGAGCTCTAGTATGCACTCTTGGTTCTTGATCCATTTCTTGCAATGAAACCAATTTAGCATTTGGACTTGGAATGAAAGATGTTTTGGGATTGAGTTCTTGATTTTCTTCTTCCCTCTATTGCAAAACAGGTTTAAACTCTAGAGCATAGCTTGGGGTTACCTTTTCTGGACCATAGTTGTGCAAGGGAACAACTCCATGAAGTTGACCAAGATCACTTACTAGAGTGGCTTGAATTGGGCTAATATGGGGAAATGGACATAGTTCAAAAGGTCGTCCATTTTTTAGTAGACACTTTCCATTAACTTCATTAAGTGGACCATTTTAAAAGAATTGGGAAACTTCAAGTTGACCATTTTTCAAAAATTGGTCCACTTTATAAGCATGGCCATTTGTAAAAAATTGGTCAACGTTTTCATTAACTTGCCCGCTTTTCAAGTCGACTTCATTCACTCGACCATTTTTCCAAAATGGGTCAACTATATTAACTTCACCATTTTTAAAAAATGGGTCAACTTCATTAGTTTTCGAAAATCATCCAAATTGTCCAGGAGCATCAGAGATACTTCTTTGGATCATTTTTCTCATATAAGCTAGCAGAGTGTGGAGAATGTATAGGAGAAGATTGTATTGTACCTCTACAGTTTTGAGTATTGCTCTCTTCTCTCCCACTTGAATGGATTGCTTGCTACTTCCCCTTATTGATAGAGATAACATTGACTTGGTAGGATGGAGCTGAGCCACTGGTAGAAGACTTTTGCTTTGAAAAGTCCTTCGAATAATGATCCATTGTATCCGGGCAATACCTACAAGGTGGTGACCCTTCTAGGAGGGAGGATTTTCCTTGAAAGTGCCCATATTTGCCACATCTATAGCACATTTTATGATGAATTGGTCTTCTAAATGGAGGCTCCCTTTCATTAAAAGAGTTTACTTGAGTGGTAGTTTGGTAATAGGGTCAATTTAAAGGTACACTTGGTGATGCCCAATTCGCTTGCATACCCTTGAGAAAA
Organism: Ceratopteris richardii; assembly: GCA_020310875.1. NCBI lineage: Eukaryota > Viridiplantae > Streptophyta > Polypodiopsida > Polypodiales > Pteridaceae > Ceratopteris > Ceratopteris richardii. The sequence goes on from CM035414.1 coordinate 111,310,195, forward strand.
TAGCAATCCCTTGCTTCATGACCTGATTTTCCACAAAATTGACATACCAACCTCTCCAAACAAGCTTGAGAAGAATGTCATGATATTGTGCATATTGTGCACCAAATAGATGTTTTTACCTCTTTTTGTGTTTTAAGATTCTCCAATTCTTGTCATAGTTGAGCTAGAGCTTCATCCCTTCCTTGCCAAGAATCCTTTTCCTCTTGTATGGCTTTCTATAACTTCAATGCTTCTAACTCTCTTCTCAATTGTGTGAGAGAACCAGATGTGAATTCAACTGTACCTTCATGTTCTTTGGACCGGTGTCTTGTTGCTTCGATCCTTGAGAGTGCAACTTCAAATTCTTTCAGTAATGCATGAGCTTGTAGTAATTCTCTAAGCTTTTGCTGAGAAGTTTTTGGTAAAGCTTTTTCTACCCATTTCTTAACTAGAAAATCAAGGTTGTGAAGAAGGCGAAAACCTTTTCATCAACTCATGCCTCTCCCTTTTGTAGTTTCAGATTTTCCAATTGATCGGGAGTGCGATCCGTGGAGTTACTTGGGTAAACATACTTTTGAAGGCGGCCTTAAGAGCTTCCTGCTCCGTCGTTAAATGCTTCCACGTCGTCTGTGCCTCTGGCTGCTTCCAACACCCCCCTCCCTCTCGCTTCTGTCGTCCCTGAGAGAACCTTGTTGTGAGGTCTGCCGGATATAGTTCTGTAGGAGGTCTTGAGCGAGGGTGTGCTCGGAGGTATGAATGCCTCGGGCCAGGTCGGCCTCGAGTTTCTCCCAGTCGATTGGTTGCGGTTCTTCCGGTGGCGGGAGCTGATAGTGTGTGGAGTAGACCATTCGTTCACAGGCAAATAAGTGTAATAAATATGTAGGCCTGCTTATGAATACCTCTGAATGGTATTCCCAGAAGCCGGTTGTGAACATCTCTTCGAACGTCTGCTTGTAGCACGCCGGTAGGTACTTTATTCTGCAGTGCCAGGCATAACACACCCGTAGCGATGGCGTTGTACTCATATCATATACCAGATCGAAATTGCCATGCTCAAAGCCCGGGGTGTTGACATGTGGTGCCTTGACGTGTCGGAAGACTTTAAAAATCATTTGCATCATGTCAAAGATTTTGACAGTCATATGCGCCGCTATATCATCCATATGCTTTAGTCTAGGGAGCCAGTGGCGAATTGTAGCCATCATGTAGCCTACAGTTGGTAACTCAATGGGTGGCTTAAAATAGGGGTAATTCAACCAGTCTTGGCACTGCTTATTGTTTTGTACCTTAATAGCAAAGGCAGTCCAGGAGCGGCGTCGTGGTACTTGTCCCCAACATGGGTTATACTTCAAATGCAAAGGTGCCTTTACCCATGTACTCATCATTTCTGGATACTGCTGTAGTAAATCTTTTTGCCACTCTGGTTGATAGATCCTTCCTTGCTGTGCATCTAGTGGCAAATCATCCGCCTCGAATTGAGTTGCATGCGATGGTTTCTTACCTGTCTCTTTCTCAATGGCTAACTGGTGTTCGGCCATTAACATAAAATACGGTTTATACTGTAGCTCATGCCCAGATATGTATCGTCGCGAGGCCAAATGAGCAAAGAATGGAGACTGTAATATTCTTTCTTCTATCATCGCCATGGCATGTAATTGTGCCTCTACTCTCGCTGAGTGCGTTGTTCCAAGTTCCTCAATAGTCTTCATCCACGCGGGGGTCGGAAGTTCGTAAGTCATCTGACCTTCGGCCGTGATGCGTCCGCCTGGGATGGGTTGTGGCTCGTACGCCTCTTCAAACGTTTCCTCCACCGGAATGGTGACAGTTTCTTCCTCAGCTGGAAGCTCAGGTGGGGAATCTGGCCTTGGTGGTGCTTCATATACTACAATCCTTGATTCAAGGTTCGATACCTGGGCCCGTAATGCGTTGAGTTCCTCTAAGATGTCAGGAGAGGGGTCCACAGGTGTTGGTATGTCTTGGTGTGCCGGTTCTCGTAATTGGAGTAATTTGTGATCTTCTTTGAGTTTCTGTAACTCCTCGTTCATGCGGTCGTATTCATCTAGTAATCTTACATGATCATCTAGCAGCATCCTCATCGAGTCTGAGGGAATGGCTTTGAACCTGCTAGGACTGAGTGGTTGATCTGGGTGGTCGAGCGCTGCTTCTAAATTTTCTCGGTTCTGATCCTGTAAGCGCTGGTTTTCTTCCTTGGCGGCTGCTAGGTGTCTTCGTAGTAAGCCTATGTTTCGTGTTAACGTTGCATTGCAGACTGTCTGGGCTCTTAATAAGTTATCCAGGTCAGCAGTGGCTTCTTTGGTCTTTTCTTCGCTTTCTAGTTCCAATTTGTGATATGCCTCGCGTAATTCTTGATATCGGGTGTTCAGAGAGGCATTCTCAATAGACAATAAATTAAGCTGCGATTGTAAGTCATTGGTTGTCCTCTGCAGCTGCTGATAATTATCACCAAGAGATGTGAACTCATCTCTTACTTGCGCCATACACATGAACATCTGTCGGAATGCATTATCTACATTGGGTGATAGTATTAATGGGGTGCTAAATGAAGATGCAGTTGGTGTAGATGCAACGGGAATGGGGAATGGGGGTGGGAAGGTGGATGATGTAGTGATTGTTGAAAATTGTGATGTGCCTAAAAGTGTTTGTGCCGTGAGTGAAGTGAGTGATGTTGCAGTGGGGGGTGAGATGTCCATGCCATTGGACGTATCTAGTGTGGTGACCGTGAATATGGGTGTGATTGTGGGTACTCGTGCTGGTGTAAATACGGGATTTACAAAGGTTGAGGGGTAATTTACAGGGGGGCTGGCTGGAGCAGCTTGGTGGAAAGGGGAAAGAGCGGTTACAGTGGGTCGGGGAGGTGAGACGGGGGAGAAGGTTAATGGCGGTGGGAATGGGAAAAGGGGTCTTGGAGTTGTGGGGAAAGATGGAAAAGATTGATGAAAGAATGGGTTGGATAGAAAGGTGGGTGTGTGAGGGGGTAGACTAGGGCTAATGGGTGCGGGAATTGTGGGGTGAGTGGTCGTAAAGACGATTTCTACAACGCCACCGGCGAATGTAGATGTTGGTCTGGGGGAAGGAGGGTGAAGAGGGGAGGCTGGATTGACGGGCGGTGAGAGAGGAGCGGTTGGGGTGGTCGGTACTTCAGTGACTACTGAGGTTTGTACAGCTGTAGCGCGGGGTGGGGAATCTACAAAGATGGTTTCTACAGCCAACGAACTTTCGGGGACGAGGCGTGCCTCCCTGGCTTTGTTCAGAAGACTGTGCTCCTGTTGGTACACGAATGTATTCACCGGGCTTTGAAAGTAGTCGTACTCTGCGGGGGTCAAACTATGGTAGTGGCTTTCGTTGCAAGTACCTGAGGGCTTTGTTGGAGCCTACTGATTTGACTAACTCTCTGAATCCTTTGACGTATGCGTCTTCGAATCTGCCTGTGACAAGTTCTTGTTCTATTATTGTTTGACTCTCTTCCTCTGTCAGCTTTTTGCGTGCCCAAACTTTTTCCATAGTTCTATATAGCTTCTTGATAGCTAGTGTGTAAGCTGCTGCTTCGTAAGTTTCATCTTCATGGGTACTTGTATCACCATGTGTGTCTGTTTGTTGGCCTTGGCCATTTGTCTGTTCATGCTCTTGGGATTCCTGAGTTCCCTGGCTGGCTTCGTCGTCTCCTTCGTCGTCCTCGGTTGCTGTTCTTTCGTCATCAGAGCTGGACACGATCTGTCCTTGTGGCTGATCCCTGGGTGTGGTAGGGTAGCTAGGCCTTTCAAATTCTTGAGAAAACAATTGTCCTTCTGAAAACTGGAACTCATTGGAGAATGCATCAGGCATCTCAAAATCAAAAGTTTGGTCCAGTGGCTCTGCTTGTCCTGCTTCTAAATGGGGTATTGGAAAAGAGAAAGCTTCCGCATCAATAGTGGTGGGAAGTTCAGCTGCTGTGGTGATAGGTTCTGTGGTTGTGGCTGCTTGGGGTGCAACAGTACTGGTGGTGCCCTCCGGCGTAACTGGTCTTGATAACCGTATACGAATTGGTGGTACTGTGGGAGTGGCTGCTGTTGGTGACTGCTCTGGAGATGGTTGTGGCGAGGGTGATTCTGGGACTTGTAGGCACGGTATGGTTCCTCTCATGCGTTTTCCGGCTCTGCCTTTGCTAGACTTCCTAGCCTTCTTAGTGGTCCCTTTGAATGCTTTCAATTCCTCACTGGTCATGGCACGCTCAATTGGTAAGTCATACGCCAAGCACATATATATGATCCTGGTGAGGGCGCAACACCCATTGATGACCTTCTTTTGCTCCCACCTATGTTGTGCCAAATAGAGCTGATCAATTATCCAGCTGGCTAGATCAACCGTTTGCGGTCCAGTACATGCTAAGTATAAACCAAACCAGATTCTTTTGTGGGGCATTGTAAAACGATCCTGAGTTGGGAAAGCAAAGTGCTGCATGCATATCCGTAATGGCTTAGAGAGCTCATGTGTTATAGCAGAAATATCCTCCCACTTAGTTACGTCACCACGTTTCATCTGCTCTGGGACTAGCCGTTCTCTCTCTGTCGGAGTGTGTGTTCCATGTATTTTCAGAGCTGCGCGAATTAAATCTTTAGACAAATAAAACCTTCTGAATGGAGGATCATTTACCAAGGATGGTAACATGAATGTGCCAGGTAGATCCTTGTTTTCTGAAGCTGTTAAGGTGGTTACCAAGTAAAAACATCTGTAAAAATCGGGTTTAGGCAGAGGGTCGCTAAAATACTCTGTAAATCCCGCTTGTGCCCAAACGTGCGTTAGATCTTGTGTATTCTGTAGTCCTTCAAATTCTCTTGAAAAGAACTGGTACTTGGCCCATGTGCGAAGATCAAATGCCAAATTGGCCTCAAATATGAAATCAGCATCTGCTAATGGTCCTGCTAGGCCTTGAAACCAGTGAGAATTACGATGAATTTTCTCAGTATATCCTCTAGGAGGATCATCGATTGGCATGGGTCCTGGAAAACCTTGAAACTCTGGTGGTTGCATCGTAGGATAAGATTCCGCGAGTAATTCTCCAAGATTGGCCATTGGTGTGCTTGGGCCAGCTTCTGATGGTCCTGCTTCAGTTTGCATGATGACTGACGAGTAAATGGAAAAGATCTGCTACAAAAGATTAACACATTAGCATGGAAATTAATTATGATCCCAATAAGGTGAGACCGCAATCCCTTTCCATAACCGATGTGTAACCCGTGTAGCCAAGTGTCGTGAAGTGATTGATGCAATGATTTTTTGCAAAACTAATGCACGTCTCTAGACGCCTACATGGTCAGATTATGCATACATTTCTTGATGAGCTTTTATTATGCGGGACGTGGGGTTAAGGTGTGTGAATTCATACAAGGTTTAGTTGAGGGTGAATTATTACAAGGGTGGTGTTTAAGCGGGGTGGGAGAATTGTTAGATAAGGGGATACAAGAAGACGTCTGGATACGTTTCGGTATCCATTTCCTAAGAGTCTTGGAGTGGGTGGTATGTTTCTGCTGAGGGACAAAAAGTGGTATCAGGTTTGGTGGTATTGAAGGATGGAAAGATTTCTGAGGGGTATATATTACATGGCTTGAGGGTTGGGCTATAATACATTGTTTGGGTACCCAAATCTGCGTGGGTTTGGGTCGATTGATAAGATACTTCTTGGCGATCCAAATCTGCCGAGTATTTGTACTTGGGGAAGAAGATCGAGGGGACTTTGGATGCTGACTCTGCTTCTGTTGAAACTTTGTCCTGTTCTCGTCTGCAGTGCTGCCAATAGCCTGTGGTTGCTGTCCTTTTGGCACCCATATTTGTCTCGTGCCACTTGTTCTGTGATGTTGATACTGCTACTTTCTTTGCCTTGTCTGGTGGTGTCGTCGGTCTGGGTTCCTCTGTTGTGGTTGACTCCTTCGAGGTTGGGTTTGAGAGGTCCATTGGATGCTCTGCTTTGGAAAAGAAGGGAGATCCAACACTTGCGTGACCTGCCCATTAGGAAGTGACTCGTTCTTTATCTTTAATCTAGGCCAGTCCGCAGCAAGCTTGGAAGGATGAGCACCGCAGGGTGTTGTGCTCATTTGGCCGCTGATGCAACCCACCTGACCGCTGATTGTGTCCATCTGCCCTAGCGGTTGGGTAGCTGCCCCTTCTAGTTTGCAGGAAGCCCCAGGGAAGATCTCCTGTCGTCCTTCTGATTGACAATTGTCCATAGCCAAGCCCGAGTGGGTTGGTGTAGACGTAACGTGACTCATCTGACCCAAGATCTCTCGGTCTTCCGTCGCATGCATTTCATAGGGTCTAGGGTTACAAACCTCAGTTGGGATGCCGTTAGGGAAGTCAAGCGGTATCACTCGCTTCTGTTCTAAGGTTCCAATTTGTATGGAGCCTTGTCTAAGATTTAGGTCCACTGAGTGATCGTATAGCCAATCTTGGCCAAGGATTAGGGGTTCTATCAGGTCGTCATCATGGCACACTAGTAGCTTCGCTGTCATGGTCACATCCTTAATGAGGATAGGAAGGTCCACCTCACCCATGCAAGGGGTTTCCATGCCTCCTAGCCCTACGAGGTATGCCTCGATTGGCCGCATTTCTATTCCTGAATCCTTATAGTGGGACCATCTAATCGCACTAGTCGTAGCACCTGAGTCAATTAAAGCCCTGAGCTCTTGGCAAGGGTTGCCCTGCTCTAACCTGACTGTAATGAATGGTCTCCTGTCCACTATACTAGGATGAGTGTTTGACTTTACTTGACACATGGCCATGGGGTATCTGGGTGTAGTTTCCATATGGTTATAATGTTCTCTCCCTAGTCCTTGTCTTCTTAACTTCATGCGTTTAATGCGTTCTATTGCTTCTGCCTGAGCTTCCGCTCGTATTCTATTTTCTTCCTCCTTACGCTTCTTTGCCAACGTGAGTCGTCTAAGCATATCCTCAGTAAGAGGTTCCTGATATAACTTGACTCTACAGCCACTAATGTAATTAGGCATTACGTCTCCTTCTAAGGTGGCTAACTGTACTGCTCCACTTGTTGAGAGTCTGTTAATGATCATAGGTCCATAACCTCGCTTTTCTAACTTACGAGCGTGTTGCTTTAGCGTATATACTAGAACTAAATCTCCTTCTTTTAAGCCTTTATCTTTCACATGTGCATCAAAAAATGCCTCTGTCGCTTCTTCGCTGCATATATTCCTACTGCTGCCTTTATCCTGGTTTCTCCTAATCGTTCCAAGTCCATTATTCTTGCTGATAATTCATGGCCGGTCCACTGATGTTCTTGTGCAACCTTAAGGGTCGGTATCAAGAAGTCCAAAGGAAGCACAACATTCTGACCAAAAACCATCTGAAAGGGAGTTGCATTGAGTACGGTCTTGTAGGCCACTCGATATGCCCAAACAGCGTGGTGTAAGTGTTTGTCCCAATCTGAACGTTTGTTGTTCACGAGTTTCGTCAGTATGTTACAAAGGATCTTATTAGTGCTTTCAGCCTGACCATTGGCCTGACGATGATATGGTGCGGATTTCTTGTGAATCACCATAAAATCCTGTAACAAATATTCAATGACTTGGTTTAGAAAGTGAGTTTCGCGATCGCTCACTAACTCTATAGGCAATCCATATCTTGTAAAGACATTTTCAAATAAGAATTTTGCAGTTGTGTGTGCATCATTCTTTTTTGTGGCTTTTGCCTCTACCCATTTCGTAAGATAATCTGTGGCAACAATAATGTATTCCGCATGTGTACCTTTTGCAGGGGGGTTAATGGGTCCTACAAAGTCTATACCCCACTTAGAAAATGCACGTCCGCCCATCATGGGTTTCAATGGCATTTCATCTCTGCGAGTAGGAAACTGAGTTCTTTGGCACACATCACATCTCTTAACATAGGTATGAGCATCCATGTGAAGAGTGGGCCACCATAATCCTGCAAAGAGGATGGCTTTGATTATCCTATTGGGTCCAAAATGACCTCCTGCAACACCTTGGTGTGCAGTCTCTAGTATGCTCAGATAATCGCTCTCATGAACACATTGTCTTAGATATCCATCTCGTCCTCTTTTGTATAGGTTATCGCCAATAAGTGAATAGTCTTGAGCTTCCTGCTCTAGACTGCGTTGTCATGCTAAGGTCATTCCTTGAGGGAATGTCTTCGTCCTCAAATATGTCACTAATGGTTCACTCCAGTCTGGTGTGAGAGACACGTGATATAATGTAGCATGCTCTACTGGTGGTTTTTCACAACAAGCATGGCATTCTTTACACAACTTGTAGACATCTGCTTCCATCGTAGGCCAATATACTCCTAATCTATGTAGATTCTGTAGTGTTCGATGTTTCGAATGATGATGCTTTAGTGCACCTACATGTGCTAATTGCAACCAATTCTCATGTTCTGATTCATCTACACAACAAGCAAGAATCTTTTGATTATCCTGTTTATATATACTTCCTGCTATGATTTGATATCTCTGAGACTTGGTAATCTCTCCTTCTTTGATCTTTATCCTAGGATTCTTGGGTCCGTATGTCAGAATAGGGACTATTGGTTTAGCCCATTCTGGTGCTATCTCAAGGTTAAACAAATATGCATCTGGTAGATCATCCGCTACTCCTTGAGGAGCTTCTCCTGAGGTTAATCTTGAAAGGTGGTCAGCTCTAAGATGTGTCTTTCCTTTCCTGACTACTACTTCAAAATCATACTCCATGAGTAAGCGAAACCAACGTATTAGTCGTCCTGTGTTACATGGCTTGTTGACTAAATACAATAGGGCTTGATGATCTGTAAAGAGCTTGAATTTGTTTGCCAACAAGTAGTGCCTAAACTTCTTTACCGCGTAGATCATCCCTAATCCTTCCTGTTCCGTCGTGGTGTAATTTCTTTCTGCTGCGTTCAATTGTCTGCTCGCATAAGCTATGGGGAGATCTATATTACCTTCATTCGTGGGTTGTGCTAACACACATCCTATGGCGTAATTGGATGCATCCACATGTACATGGAATGGCTTACTCCAATCCAGGGTTGTCAATATAGGTGCTGAGCACAAGCGCCGTTTAAGGTCATTGAATGAATTTTCACATTCATTTGTCCATTCAAAATTGGTTAAAAGAGAGTACAAAGGCTTGGCTATGATTGCATACATGTGTATGAATCTCCTATAATAACCGCAATGGCCCATAAATGCCTGTACCTCTTTCACATTAGTTGGTCTAGGTAATTCTGCAATTACCTTCACCTTTTCTTCATCCATAGAGATTCCATTTTTTGACACAATGTGTCCTAGAATTTTGCCTTGTCTGACCATGAAAACGCATTTTTCTGGGTTCAAACAAACCTGATATTCTTGACATTTGTCAAATATTTGTCTTAACTCTGGGATATGTGTCTGTCTTACATTTGAATGTGCACATAAGTCATCGACATAAACTTCCAAACTCTTGCGTAAGAATTCCTTAAAAACATGACACATGAGTCGCTGGAAAGTGGTGGGTGCATTTGTTAAGCCAAATGGCATTACCCGAAATGCAAATATGCCCCATTCAGTGGCAAATTCCGTCTTGTGTTGGTCCTCTGGAGCAATGGCTACTTGATTATAGCCTGAGAATCCATCAAGAAAGCTGTAAACTTCCTTGCCCGCAACTCTTTCCAATAGATGTTCTGTGATAGGAAGAGGATAACTGTCTCTAATCGTGGCGGCATTAACTTTTTTAAGGTTAATACACACACGCAATTTTCCATTCTTCTTGGGCACAACCACAATGGGGGATACCCATTCGGTATGCTCAATTTCGTAAATGAATCCTGCTTCTATCAAGCGATCTATCTCCTCTTTGATCTTCGCAGCGTAGTTATCATTGTATGTGTACGGTTTCTGTTTTGTCGGTTTTGCATCTGGAGTCATAGGGATTCTATGAGAACATATATCTGGATCTACTCCTTTCAAATCTTTGTAACTCCAAGCAAAAACATCTCTATATTCACGCAATAGGGCAACTAATTCTTCTTCTTCTTCCTTCGTCAAATCATGCCCTATGTATGTACATTTTTCTTCTTCTCCTTCTATGGCTACTATTATTTTCTTGGTTTTCTCTCGGTTATCATATACTTGTCCGTCATTCGCCTTTCTATTAGGCATTTGTACCATGATTCTTCTATCTTTGATTTCATATTTCTTGAAGTTCTCGGGTACTTCAAACAAAGATTCTTCTTTTTCTGACATGGTTTCTTTCTTCTTTCTTTTCTTGCCTTCACTCTTAGTAGTCACTTGAGTGGCTAACCTCACCTCATTCGTAACTTCCTCGTGTCTCTGAGGGTGAGTGTCTACTTCGTAGAAATATTCTTCCTCTGATGCAAATGGAGGGTCCATGATAATTGATTCTAAATCGAAATCACTTACATCCTCAAATGCATCAGTGTTAGGTTCACACTCTTCTAAAATTGCATCGCACATGATTGGCTCTATCGTGAAAACTGAAATGTCATAGCCATCCTCGTCACAGTGGGGTGTCCATTGTTCTTCATTGATGGCTACGTCCATGGTTGCTAGGATTTCTGCCCAACCATGGGGTTCAAACTCTTCGTCAGGGAATACTACCGGTGCGTAGGCTGGATCTTGAAGGGTTCTTGGATGTTGTTCTGCACCTAAGGTCCTGGCTTCTAACCTTTCTTCCTCTTGTTTTGCTATTTTACACATCCATAAATGGGTATCCTCATGCAACCAAGAAGGATCTGATTCTAATGAGTGCACGGATTCCGTCTCTACTGGTGTCTTATGGATGGTATTCCATTGTATTGGGGATACATCTCTGTGTGAATAGTCTTTAAGATTGACTTTGGTAGTCACTCCTAAATGTTGCAAGTACAAAGAATTAGTTCCCCAATCTTGTACAATTTGCAACTGACGCATGAATGGTCGTCCCAACATCATCTCATATGCATGATTTTTTGCAAAGTCACAAATGGCAAAGGTATGCTCAAATTCTACACCACAAGTGGTGAGAGATATTCCTTCTAGTAAGCCTAATGGTTTTTCTATGTGTCCGTCAGCCATTTGTAGCTTCATCCTGGTGGGTCTCAATGCTGGCTTACCCCAACGTTTCCATAAAGCGGTGGTAGCAATGGCTACTCCGGCTCCTGAATCTAAGATGGCTTTCGTGGTGTAGCCCTGATGGGTTATTGGAAGATAAGTGTTACCTTCCTCTCCTTCGCTTACATCTCCGATCTTTTCTACTGGTATCTCCGATACCTTATTTTGTGATCCTATTTGTGAGGGAGTAGTAGCAAGCTCCGGGAATTGATTTGCTACATGTTTCCACAGTTCTAGTTTAACCTTTAACAACTCCTCTAGAGTGAGATTACACTGTACTTTGGTATTCTTGATCACTTCCGTGTTTCTAGGGATTACTGATTCTTCATTCCTCACTATTATCGTGGGTGCTCTCATACTAATAGACTTTGCTTCCCAAGATCCTGTGAACTGAGGTAATTCTTGTAAAGAATTAGATTCAAATCCTGTGTGTTCACTCAGTTGTTCTTCCTCTACATCATCGTATATAGAGGGAATGTCTTGGGGAAATTGTTCTTGCAAGTCGTCTATTCCTTGAATAGGAGGATGGGTTCCTTGTTCCTTTCTCCACTTCTCTTCTTGTATTTCTCTCAAAAATTCATGTGAATATTTATGTATGGAAGACAAATTGTCTTGACTTTCTGTGTTGGGTACTTGAGACAGGGATGGCGCATTCCTTTCCTGTGTCTCTGGGACAATAGGGTTCCTAGGCTGATCCTTTTTCTCTTTGCTTTCAATCAAATATTCTAGCCTCTCCATTAGTCCTTGAAAGTGTAATTCCGGTTTTGCCATGTTATTCCAATTAAGATATCTAGAGGCTTCAAACAAAGCTTGTGCTAGTTCTACCATCTTCATGCAAAGTTTAGTTCTCTCAATTTCTAGATCAGCTCGAGGGTAGTTTTTGCTCATTTCAGCTACCTGAGGTCCTTCTTTTAATCTAGCCTGATATGCACGAAACATCATGTCTAGATTTTCTGGTATGGGTTCCGCTAAAACTGATCCTGATTTTTGAGCTGGATTCTCTTGATTCAAGTCCTGTGAAGTCAATTCTAGGATTTTGGCTCTAGATTCCTTCAAACTTCCTTCCAACTCAGTTATCTTTTTACTCCATTTTCTCTTAATTCTTTCTCTAGAATCTTTCCAAGATTTTGTCTTTTTACTGCTAGATTCTGCAACTTCACTAGTTCCGGCTACTTTCTCCTGATTAAGCTGTTGGTTCTGTAAGAGCGCGTGGGCTCTTGTTATAGCTTGGATAGGCACGTATGTAGGGTTGGATCCATCTGCGTTATTTACAATACCTATCACGTTGATCGGTGTCACATTCGAAGCATTAGCAGGGTTCTTAGGGCAATCTTTGATTATGTGCTCTTTGCCACAATCGACACAAAAGCCTTGTATGTTATAGTACTCTGATTGCCCTGCTATAGGAGGATGTGGACAATCCTTTATGAAATGGTCTCCTTGGCACCTAAAGCATGGTCCTCTAGGGCCCTATGGTCTTTGTTGTCTTAATTGGGGCCGTGGATTTGGGTTTGTGTACATCACATTAGCATAGTCTGGCTCCCAACTAGGTTCCACTGGTGGACTATCATAATGATATGTTTCTACGTGTTCTGGTGACTCCGTGTAATAAGCGGGTGGACTATCTACATGCATAGAGTCAAAACTGTTTGAGTGTGGGTCACTCTCGTCGCTCTCTGTGATCAAAGGTGAAGAAGGCACTAAGGCCCTACTTAGGTTCTCTTCTGCAGCAGCGTATTTGACTGAGATGACATTCGCTGGTGGGGGTGGCTGCTGAGCTAAGAAAGGTTGAGGTCTCTGTTGAGCCTGGTATGGGTAGTTCTGAGGAGGCCTATAGTAATAAGGTTGAGCATTGTAATGGCCTTGATACCTACCTGGCTGCAGGTATGCTTGCGGGTAGTTCTGTCTCACGGTCTGTTTGTTGTATGGGCAGTCCTGAGCCGTATGATTCGTGTATCTTCTCTCAATTGTACAGTATTGGCCACTAGGGTTGGCTTGAGGTTGTGGTGCATTGGGGCACACATTTGCCATATGGTCACCACACAGGTGTAACAGCGCTTGTTCATTAGCACCCTAGGTTTACTAGAAACTCCTAATTTCTGGGCCACTTTTTCTGCTAGATCTTCTATCGAGTTAGACAATTTTGTGGATGCTAGAGATGAACAGTCTGAGTCCTTATAGACCTTTGAGAGTTCCAACTCATCTCCTAAGTTGTCCTCAATGTCTATACAAATTCTTACACATTGCTCTAGCGTTCTGGGTTCTTTTAGGTACACATAGGAGCGCAGTTTAGAGCTCAACAAGCCATCTAGAAACAATGACACTTGCTTGGCTTGTGAGGGTATCTCTTGCATTGGACATCATTCAACATATTGTCTAAACCTACGTCCTGCCAGTCTAACTGTTTCCTGGGGGGTCTGTTTAAAGCTATGAATCAACGAAGATGTGTCATGTCTAATCCCACTTTTAGAGAATTCAGTGATGAATGACTCTAAAAAGTGATGGATGTCTCTAAATTGCCTTTGTTGCAAAGGTTGGAACCAAGTTAAAGCGGTATTCTTTAACGTTAGTCCAAATGCATTGTATTGCGTGAACATGTCTTCAACTTGTTCTTCTCTTAGTACTTGCTTGAATTCTGCGACATGGTCATAGGGATCTCCTGTCCCATCAAAATAATTCTTCATTGATTTTACTAATTGAGTGGGTCTTAACATTCTTGCATGTTCACGTGGTCTAGGTAGAGGAAAATCATCTCTACCACCTGGTATTCCATGATCTCTTTGTCTATCCGCTCTATTAGTGTTCGTGGTTGTTCTATCTCTCCCTATGGGATGAGTGAAGCTTACTTCGGGTCTTTCTTTATTTTTCTCTCTTTGCATGCCATGGGCTGAGGATGTTCCTGCCCCTTGTTGAGTTGTATTCATGTTCGTTCTAGATGGAGGGAATACCAATTCACCTCTCCATGTGTATGTGTTTTTAGCGTGGTCAGGTACCACAAAGACTCTTTCTGAAGTCTCATCCAGGTATACAACCTTTCCAGGTGTATCCGGGTCCTTGAACTCCTATATAGTGATGATACCTACCTCACTAAGTATTTCTGTCTTGTATCTCCAAAAAGCTTCATCAGTTTCTTTATTTACAAACAACTCTATGCTTCTGTTGTCTTGAGGGATCCATTCCGGGATTAGTACTCGTGTCAGTACAGATTTCCCTCTAGGTGTTCTAGGCTCTTCTAATGGTTCTTTTCCTTGAGATTTAGTTTCCATCTCTGGCTGAATCACGCCAAACTCATTGGTATTGTTTGGCTGCGTACTTAATATGTACATTGTTCCTTCCTTGTCTATGTACGCGTCTCTCTCAAATTTCACCACTAGATGTTCCAATCCAATGGGTTGATCGGGCTTGTGCATTTGCACCACTTGCCTTCGCAAACCATCCTCATAGATGCGAGCACCTAATCGGTTGGTTCGGAGAAACTCTAGTTGAGTCCTATAGGGTCCTTCTGGTTTTTCTAAGTATGCTACATTTGACCCTCCTTCTGGTCTGTCTGTGCTAAATGCCATTTCTGATTCGCTAGTATCTGAGCTCTCGTAGGGGTAATTACTATTCAATTGTTGAGCCCACGATCGTGCAGTAGTTCTTACACTTGCCTCTAATGATCTAAGGCTTCGTCGGTCTGACTTGCCTATATGTTTGCCTGATCTAAGGTTCATTAATTTTCTTCCTTGCACACTCAGTACACGCTCAGATCGTCAATGATTCTTTGTGATTACTTTCTTGATTCTTTTTAGATTTCCTTAGATTCTTGTCTTAATGTATGCGTCAGGAATTCGACTTTCCGTGGTACTTTGAGTTCTCGTTCCGTCAGACTTATGTTCTTTCCTTTAGGTTTTTGTGTCACACACCTTTATCTTTAGTCTTGGACTTGATAAATTTAATTCTCTTGAACTTGAGGCGTTCCTATCGTCTTTAATCCACAATACTACCGTTTATCCTAGGCTAAGAATTGACTGAGGGGGTTGAGTAATCTTCCAACCTCGAGTCAGCTTTTCTGGTTGCTCTGATGCCCAAGAAGCCGCGCTTCCCAAGCCTTATGCCCTTCACAGCCTTGCTTTGGTTGCCTTTGATTGCCCTTGCTAGACCTGGAAAAATCCAACATTAGACCAATTCACAGTTGGATGATCAAACACTTGAGTATATACACCCTTTAAATCCCTTCCCTTTTGCCCAACTTTTCAATGCTTGCCCCCTGGCTTTCTAGTCCCAAACTAGGTCAACCTCAAAATAGCTTATCTAAAAATAGACGTATCCTTTAAGAAAAAAATAGTTGAGGTCACGTAGTACTCGTCAAGAGCTTTCTAATGAGCTACTAAGCTCAAAAAACGGACTTCGGATGAAAAAGTTATGACCGTTCAGGCCCTGGGAGGTAAAAACTGACAAACCGATGTTTCTCCAAATATGAGCTAAGGGGTCTCCTATGAGTCTAATCACCCAAAAATTTCCCAAAAATAGCCCCAAAATTGGCCAAAAAATGAAACCCTAAATTTTGCGATGGGGGTGCACAATCGCGATGGTGTGAGACAATCGCGATGGTCTGGGACCGTCGCGATGGCGTGAGGGTGAACAATCGCAATGGCGTGATGCGCGAACCGTCGCGATGGTCTGAAGTGCACGGTCGCGATGGTCCAAAAGTGAGCAATCGCGATGGCGTGAGTGTGAACCGTCGCGATGGCTCGATCAGGCGGACAATCGCGATGGCGTCAGTCAACAGTCAACGTGCACAATCGCGATGGTCCAAAGTGAACCGTCGCGATGGTCACAGATGCGATGGCTCGAGCCAATCGCGATGGTCTGGGCGCGATGGCGTGAGCCAATCGCGATGGTCTAGCTTGCCACGTGGCACCGTCGGCGCGATGGCGTGAGCCAATCGCAATGGTGTGGGGTCAACCGAACAGTCGCGATGGTCCGCGAACCGTCGCGATGGTCCAAATGAACCGTCGCGATGGCGTGAGACCGTCGCGATGGTCCGGCCGAGCCGTCGTGATGGCGTGAGCCAACCGCGATGGTGTGACACAATCGCGATGGTCTGAGACCGTCACGATGGTCCACCAAAATATGATTTTTCCAAATGCAAGTGTGGATTCCTAGAGGCGCTGGTGTCGCCTACACGCTGGTGTGGTCGCTTACCAAAAATTCCGCACTTCGCAGACCATCGCGATGGTCTGACACAGACGGAAATCTCTGATAGAAAGTGAAGTTTTTACCTTTTCCAAGCTTTCCTGATGCACTGGAGCTCTGTACCTACAAGAAACTCCAGAAAACAAAAGCACATGCAAGCACAAAAGCTCTCTCTCACTCTCTCGCATGCACAAATGAGGGGAAATGAGGAGAATGGGTGGATATGGTGAATTTTCTGATTTTTTTTTGGAGATGAAGATGAGGATGCGGTGATGAAGATGGAGTGTGGGGGAGGTGAAAAACACTAAAAACTAAGTAAAAACAACAACAAAAACTGAAATTTTTACCTTCCAACGCCACTTCTTGCTATACTCTTACCATCACACATTCGTCTTAGACTCGATCCTCGGCAACGGCGCCAAATTTGGTGTTGCTCTAGCACAATGGTAAGTACCACGTTAAGAAGCTTCACCTCCTTAATTGTCAATCCGCGGAAGAGATAGGAGTGATATGAAGATCGTGAACATGAGATGAAGTGAGAGTGAAGGTGAGAAGCATAGAAATGCACACACACATACACACACACTACGAAGAGACAAGCAAGACACAATGGAAGGTGAGAATTCAACTCTATTACTCAAGAACACTCTTACAAGCTCAAAAATAGCTCTAAGCTCATACTAACCACCTCAAAAATGAGCTCTCTAGCTCTTTTTATAGTTTCTAGACTAGTTTTGACCGGTTTCACATCTAGTGACCGGCATAGTTAAAAAGTAGGTCCTAGATGCTATTTGGAAGGGTAAACGGTGTCTAAAAATAACGAAAATTGATACGTTTGTTCTACCTAAGCTCCTCAAGCTCGAGGACTCCTCGGCTTGCACAAAATGGAGCTATGGATTACAAAATGGGGTTTTCTATGTTACATATGTTACAATAGTGATGAAAATCACTGTTGGAGGTTTTTGAAAAGTATTTTTAGAACATGATTCTTTGAAAAAAGATTCCACTAGCTTCCTGCTCCGTCGTTACATGCTTCCGCGTCGTCTGTGCCTCTGGCTGCTTCCAACACTTCCTATGTGGTGAAGTGTCCTCCATTGACTGTACCATTGATCCACGAGCCCTTCAAGATGTTGAGATATCAAGATCAACATGTGATGATCCAGGATGACACATATCATTTTTTCCTTTCTCCAACATGTATAGTGGTCACGCTGGTATATGTTAGGGACACTTCATTGAGCTTTATTAGATTTATCTACCGAGAGTGATGGCATATTTTTTTCTTGTCAGCTAACTCATTCGCAAACATTAGATTTTTCCTTATGTACTGGTCTTTATACATTGCAATAGTTGTATTCTTGTTTTTTCGTTCATTCTTTTACATTCCCTTTTTATGTAATAGAAGAAGAAGAAGAAGAAGAAGATCATTCTTCCTTGCATCAATCTGAGTGTGTGCTTCTCTTTGATTGTGAGTGTGTGTGTGTGTTAGTTCTATTCCTTATCTCCTTCCTCATGACATGGTATTGGAGCTAGTGTGGCTGTAGAGAGCTCGTGGAGAAGGCCGACAGTGAAGAGTGCGCGAGAAGGCGTGGAGAAAGTGCGATTCACAAACGACCTCAAATTGCTACAAAAATTGGCGTGAAGGTAGAAGACCTCAAAATATTTTTATGAGTTATCCGTTTAGGGTCACTTGTTTTTGTCAGATCGAAGTTTCGGAGCCATCTCGACCTCCATTTCAAGCCCGCAACATGGGACCCACAAAAAAGCCAAGTCAATTTTGGAAACTGTTACTTGCGTCATGTTCGGCAGTACTCATATATTCCAGATCCAGAATTTCAAGCGATTTTGTGTACTGTTGATACACAAAACCTGTGTTTTTTTTAGATCAAACCGTCACATCATAGTGAGATAGTGTTCAAGCAGAAGTGCTTCTTGTAGTGTTTTGCAATGTTGTGAATAGTTGCAAAAATGGCAAATGTAGATGGAATGAGTCAGCTTATGAGCGATAAGCTAAAAAAGAACAAATTCCATGATTGGAGATTTAGAATGAAGAATTTCTTGATGGGAAAAGGCTATTGTAAGTACATCAAAGGAGAGAACGAAAACGCTCCGCAGTTACCAGAGAGGAATCGGGCTACAGGCTAGTTAAGATCGTATGAAGAATGCAATCAAGGAGCACACAAGGTAATGTATTGGCTATCTTTTAGCATACATGATAGCATGATTGGACACATATAGGATGCCAAGACTCCAAAAGAGGCTTGAAAAAGTTTGGTCACATTGTATGAGACCAATAGAAAGGCATGGAAATTGCAACTCAAGAACGAGCTGCATACATTGGAGAAGAAGGGCATGTCGATAAGTGACTACACCCTAAAAATCAAAATCATATGTGAGTCACTTGAATCTATTGGCATGAACGTAGATGATGATAATAAGGTGGAAGTGTGCCTTCCTAGTTTGGGAGCTACATATAAGCACTTCAGAACTTCTATACAGACTAGGGAAAATATTCCAAATTTTGTTGATCTGGTATCTATTTTGATTATTGAAGAAAAGAATATTGGTGAGGATTCAAACTCCTAAGGAAAACCTAGTTCTGAGTAGTTATTCCACTCTGGCAGAGGAGGAGGCAGAGGTAGAGGTTTCGGAAGTGGAAGAGGAAACAATAACCAAGACAAAGGTCAACAACAGAATCATACAAGAGGAAGACGACAGTTTCGAGGCAAGGGGAGCGAAAGAGGTCGTAGAAATTTCCAAAGAAATGATTCAGGTAATGACAATAAAGGATGCTTTAATTGTGGTAAACTTAGACACTTTGAACGTGATTGCAGGTTGAAGAATCAAAATAATAGAAGGTAGCAAAACAACTATGCATCCACAAGTGCAGATGATTCTAGGAAGTGGTTCATGGTTCAACATCACATGATGAATACAATGTCTGCTAGTGTTTCAAAATCGAATGATAATTTCTAGTATGTTGATTCAGGTGCTTCAAATCACATAACCAGTCATGCGGAATGGTTTAGTACTTTGCAAAAATTGCCAGTTCCTAGATATGTTGAAACAAGTGATAACACATCACACCCTATCGAGCATACAGGAAACATAGAATTGTCTATGGAGGACGAAAAGGTAAAACATCTTGTTGATGTGCTGCATGTTCCAAATATAACAAAGAATTTGGTTTCTGTTGGACAAATGGTTGACAAGGGGTTACAAGTCAGGTTCATACATGATAGCATGATTGGACACATACAGGATGCCAAGACTCTAAAGGAGGCTTGAAACAGTTTGGTCACATTGTATGAGACCAATACAAAGGCATGCAAATCGCAACTTAAGAATGAGCTGCATACATTGGAGAAGAAGGGCATGTCGGTAAGTGACTACACCCTAAAAATCAAAAGCATATGTGAGTCACTTGCATCTATTGGCATGAACGTAGATGTGAAGAATGCTTTTCTACATGGTGAGTTACAGGAAGAAGTATACATGGACCAGCCACAAGGATATGAAGATTCAAAGCATCCAGAATATGTTTGAAGGTTGCAAAAGGCTTTATATGGGCTAAAGCAAGCGCCACGTGCATGACATGTAAGGATTGATGATTACTTGACCACCATTGGATTTTCTATGTGTGATGCTGATCATTCACTATATGCAAGGAAGGGTGATGATGCCATCACAATTGTGGCTATTTATGTTGATGACTTGATTGTAGGTGGTGATAATGAAGAAAGCATTAAAGAGGTAAAGAAACTTCTTATGCAAGATGATGGAATGGGGGGTGAAAATGGATGTGGTGGAGCTCTAGGAGGGATGTAGTGTAACCTCTTCCATTGATAGCTCTTTATGGGAGTGTTTATGGGACTAAGAGATCCTTCCTTATGTTGGAATGAGTATGAGTCAAAGACTCTCGCTCTAACACTCCTCATCAACTTCATTCTTCTAAGGATTGAGCTTTTAAGAAGTTCAAATTGCAACCAAGGTCTCACCATGCATGCCAAAATGAGCACCTGTAGATCAATTTCTTGATCTATTACTCAATGTGGTGTGTCCTCTTAAGTGCAATATGCTTGTGGATTGCAATTTAAAAACTTCAACAGAGAAGAATAGCACATACAATGACAACAATGATACTAGAGAACGATGCAAAAAAATGAGTACACAACTCACAATCATACTAGAGAAAGATGCTGAAATTATTATTGAAAATGGGGTGGGCCTCAATAACAATAATCCCAGGTTTATAGGATCTTCCAACAGATGAACCTTAGCATACACACCTTAATACTCAAAAAGAGATGAGTGAGAGATAGAGAGAATGGACAAGATTTTGAAAGTGTAACGGTAAGCTAGAATGCTTACCTACACTATCTTAGTATTAATGTCAAATTACAATCTGTGTAGATGATACAAAACTGAATGTATGTTGACATTGGATACAAAATCTGAATCAAGGCAGAAATTTAGGAACTAGATAGAAGGGTTGTGTGTATAGTGCCTAAGAGGTATGTAGAAAGTTTAGAACTGTGTTACAACACCATAGTTCAAAGTTAGGGTTTTAGAAACCCTAAATCAGAAATTGATGACGTAGCAAGTGAGACACTGAAATTAGACTTGCCACTCACAATACTCAGCAAGATGCTGATGGTTGGCTAGAAATAATATCAAAATAGCATAAAACCCTAATTTTTGGGCACTTAGCCAAATTTTGGTCAAAAAAGGAAAAAAAAGTATTATTGGCTTATCAGATAGAGCTTGAAGAGAGCTTTGATTTGATATATAACATTCAGTCATCAGAGGTCTACATGAGGAGAAAACCATAACCCTAATCTCTGTGCAAAAGTGGTTTTCACCTGGTTTGATCCCTCTCAGTGAGTGGGTCAAGGAAAGCAAGCTCTAAAGTCAAGATAATGGATAATTTGAGAGATTGAAGCACTTTTTTTTTCTTGAAAAGCAAGTTTTTGGCATTAAAAAAATTAGATCGCAAATTATAACTTTTCGCATAGCTTTTCAGCTTTTTCGCAAAATCTTATGCTTGGGCAGCTAAAGCTATATAATGGAGGCATGGGCTTACAATCAATCATTGTTGGAGATCCATCATCTAAGCATACAAGACTCAAGGAGATCATTGGAGGAAGTGTCTACACACTTGGAGGAGGTGTGCTCTATCCTTGGTGAAGTTGTGGAGGAGATTCTGTCAGCCGAATGTGCTGATTTACTGTGAGTAGCAAGTCTATATTAGTCTCACACTTGTTAGTTCACTGGTTTTTTATTTAAGGTTTCTAAAACCCTAATTTTAGAATTAGGGTCTTCTATAAAATAGTTCTAAACTGTTTGTATTCTCTACACTCACACAAACACACACTTTTCATACCTCATAGACACTTTATACACAAATTCTGTATTTAGTTCCCAATTTCTGCCTAGATTCAAAATTTGTAATCATCTACACACATTGTAATTGACATTTATATGTAAGATAGTGTAGGTAGGCTATTTTCTTATCGTTACACTTGAAAATATTGTCTACTTTCTCTCTCTCTCTCTCTATCTCACTCATCTCTTTTTCAGGACTAAGGTGTGTAAGCTAAGGTTCATGTATTGGAAGATCCTGTAAACATGTGATTAATATTCTTATTGAGGCCCACCCCACTTCCAACATTTGGAATCAGAGCATAGTTGACATACACCCTTAACAGAATGAGTGACTATAGACTTGAGAATGAAGACAAGCTTTAAGGAATGTCTAACTATCCAATGTGGAGTTTTATGATGGTGAATCTGTTAGTATCAAAAGACTTGTGGAATATTATCAATGGCACTTATCCAAGGCCAAGACATTTTGGAGAAGATGTTGCTTCATCTTCTAGAAGATTTGCTATAATTCCAATTTCTACTCAAGAGGAGGTTAATGAAGAAGAGAAACTACTTCATTGTAAGGAGTCCATACTACTACCAGATTACTTCCTACAGAAGACCAAACGAGATGGGATTCAAGTGATGCACAAGCACTTTCATATATTGCTATGGGAGTCAAGAGGCATATTATACCCCAAATCAGGTCATGAAGAACCTCTCGTCATGCTTGGTTGGAGTTTGAGAATCTCTATCAGAGCACAAACCGTGCTAGGAAAGCTCATATAAGGAGACAACTAGCCAACACAAGGATGAAAGTCATATTTTGAAGCTCAAAGACTTATGAGATCAATTACTTAATGTTGGAGTAAGAATTTCAAATGAAGAGATGATAAACACACTTCTAAACTCACTTCCATCTTGTATCGTGCTTTTGTTACTTCTTTATCTCTCTATACAAGAGATAGAGAAGTTTCATTTGAAGAGTTTCAGTTCTTGTTACTTCAAGATGAAGATCAATAAAAGAGTATGGAAGAGAATGATGAAGCCATGCTATCATCATCAAAGGGTAAGAAGAAGGAGACTACAAAGAAAGAGAAGAAGAGTCAACAAACTAAGAAGGAAAGTAAGTCTTTCACTCCTAAACCTTCTAGTCCTACACCTATTACTTCCTTTACACCCAAAGAAAACAAAGGATAAGAAGAAGGAGACTACAAAGAAAGAGAAGAAGAGTCAAAAAACTAAGAAGGAAAGTAAGTCTTCTACTCCTAAACCTTGAATCCAGTCCTACACCTATTACTTCCTTTACACCCAAAGAAAAATCTGTTACTACATCTACTTCAAAGAAAAAAATTTGTTGTTACTGTAAGAAACTAGGTCATTTCATAAAAAAACTTTTGTAAACCCTAAACCCTAAACCCTAAACCCTAAACTTTTCTTGGCCCTAAACCCTAAATGTGTCTTGGCCTTGGATAAGTGCCATTGACAATATTCCACAAGTTTGTAGATACTAACAAATTCATCATCAAAAAACTCCACATTGGATAGTTGGACATTCCTTCAAGCTTATCTTCATTCTCAAGTCTATAGTCACTCATCTTGTTAAGGATGTATGTCAACTATACTTTGATACTGAATGTTGAAAATGGGGTGGGCCTCAATAACAATAATGATAGGTTTATAGGATCTTCCAACAGATGAACCTTTGCATACACACCTTAATACTAAAAAAGAGATGAGTGAGAGATAGAGAGAATAGAAAAGATTTTCGAAGTGTAACGGTAATTTAGAATGCTTACTTACGCTATCTTAATATTAATGCCAGATTACAATGTGTGTAGATGATATAAAATTAGATATACATTGAAATTGGATACAAAATCTGAATCTAGGTAGTATTCTGGAACTAGATACATGAGTTTGTGTGTATAGTAGTGCCTAAGAGGTATTGTAGAAAGTGTGTGTGTGTGAATGGAGTGAATATGAACAATTTAGAGCTATTTTATAGCAAACCCTAATTCTAAAATTAGGTTTCAAAAACCCTAAATAAAAAATTGATGACCTAGCAAGTGAGAAACTGAAATTATACTCAATGCTCAGCAAGATGCTGATTGTTGGCTGCCAAAATCTCCTCCAAATCTGCACCAAGGGTAGAGCACGCCTCCTCCAAGTGTAAAAACCTCCTCCAAGTAGAGCACTCTAGCATTGATCCTTGAATGACCTTCAATTAATACCTCAAAGTGACCCAATGGCCTTATTTTATAGCCTTCAAGCTGCCCCCTATGATAACTTAATTGGAAAAGCAAAAAGCAATCGCTAATTTAGCGAAAAATCCAAGAATGGCGAGAAGTTTTTACCATCGTAAAACTTGTTTTTTGAGCATAATTTTGCTGTGATCACATTATTGAGGCATCAGCTTGATAATTTGAGTTGCTCTCCTACATGTTTAGGTCATGAGGAACAAAATGATGTAAAAGCCTATATTTGCACAAAAGTTAGGACTAGGGTTTTCTCTCAATCTGGACCTCTGATGTCTGAATGTTATATAGCAAATGAAAGCTCTTCTGAAGCTCTATCTAATGAGGTGATAAAGATTTTTTCACCTTTTGTGACCAAAATTTGGTCAAGTACCCAAAAATCAGGGTTGTTGGAAATTAGGGTTTTGTGCTATTATGACATTGCTTCCAACAATTATGATTATACATAGCTCAAAAAGAGTAATAGTACAATCTTTTGGGCAATCAGCAAGAGAGAGAAAAATACACATTCACTCTACATGATGAATCTCAATTCTATAAGTATACATTCTCAAAACTCTAACCTTCCAAACTAGCTGCTCAAGAGAAGAATAGCCAGCCCTTGGTTGCTCACTGTCACTCATAGTGCCAAGCTAGCTGATCCCTATTCTAACTAGTGAAGTATTAGCGGTAGGCTAAGAGCTCTATACACACACACACACAAAGTGAAGGCAATGCTTCAGCTGGGCATTCCCTCCTCTAGTCTCTCTCTCTCTCTCTCATCTTGTTTTTTCTTTGATGGAGAGGTCTTCTTATATAGTTTTTTTGGACTGATAAAAGTTGGCTAGTAGCAAAAGGGACAAAATTAGTTTCTTCTCTTTGTAGGCTCACTAACAATTCTTGCACTCTGGAAACTTGCCTCTTGGTCCACTTTTCCTCCACTGTTGTCTTCCAAATTTTGGTATGGTTGGCCCCTCCTCCATTTGCACCGTCCACCGTCCATGAGTTCGCGTGAAAAAGGCTAAAATTTTAGTCCATATACAAGGTCTGGCCAAATTCAGTCGCTTTTTGTGGTAGAGTAAATTTAAATGATTAGAAGTAGACCATATTTAAGAAAAAATAGAATACTTTACAAAAAATGATAACTTTTGAAGTAGGTAGACTAAATTTGTAAAAATGGATATTTTTTGAAATAATTCAATTAAATTTGTAAAAAATGGTAATTTTTGCAATGAGTCAACTAGGTCTATGAAAATGGTCAACTTGAAAAAATTGGAAAATAAGCAAGTAAGCTTTGGTAAAGTAAGCGACTGAAAAATAGGCAACTAGAAATTGGTGAACTTGGGAATTGGGAAATTAGGCAACTTAGGAAATCAGGAGTTTTCTGGTTCCTTTCTCCTTGATTGATGAACTAGATCGTCTTATTTTTTTCCATCTTAGTCCTCTTGCTTCTTCTGCTTCTGATCCTGCTTGAAAATAAGGTAACATTTCCTTGTCATGTGCCTCTTCTGCATCGCAAAAAACATAATATACATTATTTAAGGGGCGTCCAAATCAAGAGAACTGGGACATGTACCTGTTGTAGTTGAACTAACCAACCACCATATGATAACTCAAGATTTCCCCTAGCATTTTCAAGCTGTGTAGAGGGCTAGGTTGGGAGGAAATACATCTCTCTACTTAGTGATTGTGCATGCCCTAACTTTCTGTAATAATGTTTGTATTGGGGGCATCATTGCTGAGAATCACATTCATTTATTTGATAGAATACATGTGATGTCATTAACCATGTAATTTATTTGGATATCGGTATCATTTTTACATGATCTCTTTATTGAAATGCATGAAAAGTTATAACTTGTAATTTGTGGATATGGGAGAGGCCCTAAGAAGAGTGGCTTCCACTAGATGGGGCTTAGGTTTAAGATAAGTATCCCCAACTGAATGTATGTACTTGGTGCATCAAGGATTATGTTTAAAATGTTTAGGATATGCAACTCCCTCTCTCTCTCTCTCTGTGTGTTTTGCGGCACTCCAACGACAGATGGGGATTTTATATTTACAATTAAGAAGTGCTTTTCATTTATCGTTTGATATATATCTTTAATGATAACTGACAAGTAGTCTGCCATCTATTTGCCCTCTTAGCTGGCCCTATTTGGTGCTTAGCCTAATCTCTTTCAGGTCTCAGATTTTCAAGTATGGCTGCTATTGTTATCTATGCATACTTGCAGTTGAATGTTAGACCTCGGATGGATGCAATGTTTCAATAGTTATTGTGGATGTTTCATCAGTGGGAACTGACCAGTAGTCTGCAATCTACTTGCCCTCTTAACTGGTCCTTTTGGTCCTCAACCTAAACTCTTTCAGATTTCAGATTTTCCTTAGTCCAGCTTACCCATCTGTCAACTTTAGAACTTTAACTGCGGTAATGGATATCTATAGACTGGTATCTATTCATTTGCTATTCTTTCCAACAATCATAGCAACAGAAAACTCAATGGTATCGAGTCATTATTCTGCCGTTTTTATTTAATTTTGTCATGCTCATGTAGCCTGGTGACTTTAGTTAGATTAGGTCTACCTATTTGCTGTGCATGTTTAATTTTGATATAATTTAGATTTATTATCTTACTACAAATGATTCAGTTTTGTTTATCAATCTGCTTCAATTGCCCATTGTTTCATTTCTTTCTGTGAATCTATGATTGAACATCTCAGAATCAAAGTTATTTTACCTGGCACTTTCTCCAATCATGCTTACATTTGTCATGCATGGGACATGCAGCTCACCAAAGATGATTGAGTGGATGCTCACTCACTATGAGTGATTTGATGTTATAAGCACGGATTTTTTTATTATGGCATGTGATTTCGTGGGATTCCAAAGAAGTATTTTGTTACATTCTATGTAGGTAGTTAAAGAGGTTTGCATTTGTAGCAATCATTCCCATTCCATATATGGTACACTTTTCTTTGGATGATGGCCAACCACTTTCTTTGAATGATGTTAAATATGTTCCCAACACAAAGGCAAATTTGCCCCTTTTTTTTTTACAATGTGCATGAATACATCACTACTATCACAAAAAGTTTATGGAAAATCACAAAGGATACTGTACTTACGGTGAAAGGCACCAACAAAGCCTTATTTCATTGTTTTCATGGAAAAGCCTTGCAAAGAAACTCTTATGGTGTAGCTAAAATGGCTTCTCTTTTAGAAATTTAGCATAGAAGCTTGGCCACACTAGTCAAAAGGACTTAACATTTCACCTTCTATGCATAGAGTTGATTCCAAATACATTAAACTTGACTTTTTTAATGACATGATCCCTTGAAATCAAAAGTTAAAGTAAATTAATTGTGAGAAAAGCTTGCACGTCAACACAATAAATTCAATTTGAGAACATTTCATATGAAAAAAACCTGCTCAAAGGAGTTTCAAACTCCCAAAAGTCTTTTCAGCTTCAACTGAGGACTAGAAGTCATGAAAGTCACAAGATGAGGGCATGCGATTACATGATAATATGTAAACCATAAATGAGATGGGTTGCAGCACGTGTAGAGAAAAGCATGGTATTATTGTTAACCAAAAACTTAAAAAATTCTTTTTTGGGAGTAAGAACTGCCTAAACAACCCTAAACATCACTTAAAAATTTTCATAAAGTCTTTCATAACCAAAAAATGGGATATTTGAGATAAAAATTAGAATAAAAGCATTGATTGAAATATCATAAGAACGTCTAGAATGTGCTACCTTTAAATGTGTACCATAGACTTCTGTCGTGCTTCAAAGATATATTTAATTTTATTATGTTGAGTTTCAATATGTGTTCATAATCATAAATAATGTGCAAAAATATAAACCTCTCACAACGACACTATTGGAGTGTATGTATATATATATATATATATATATATATATATATATATATATATATATATATATATATATATATATATATATATATATATATATATATATATATATATATATATATATATATATATATATATATATCCTCTTGTAATGGAGGAATTAAGAAAACAGGGGACTTTATGTGAGAGAGCACAATGCATGTTGTCAACAACTAAACTTTGGAAAATATTTTGGAGAAATTTAATAATCAATGTACATGATGGCCTTTAATTTTCTCGAATAACATTTTAAGATAGCATCCTGAGGAGGTTTGATCCAACATACCTACTTTATATGATCATTTGTGAATCTTTGGATGTGATGCTTTTGTCATACTAGGCATCATGTGACATGGATGCTAGATGTAACAAAGGCATATTCATATGTTATGGGGATGAAGGTGAAGCAACCTCATAAGCTATGGCTACCTCAATTAAAAATAGTACACAATCAATATGTCGTATTTGTTGAGATAAAATTGCAAAAAACTATTGTTTCCCTCAGTATTGACTACAAGAAGGTTGAATTTCAACACATAAAGGCAATTGTTATGTGCTGCATGCCAATGATTGACACATGGGCAATGCATAAACCTACACATATGAGAGACATCAAACTGAATATCAGATCAGGTAATGCATAAGTAAATCAAACATCCAACAGTGTGTTGATAGAGAACAACGTCGAATGCATCACCAACATCATGAAGACTCAACTGTAAACCTGCTTCCATAGGTGTGGCAATAGGTTTGCAATTTTTAAGGCCAAAAAGTTGCAATAATGTGTCAATTTATCTTGTTTGACATAACGCTACTCCACCATCAACGAGCATAAATTGAATGCCCAAATAATGATGCAAATGCCCCAAATCTAACTTCTTAAAAGAGACATGCAAATCAGCCTTAAAATCAACAATATACTTCTTGTTAGGACCAATGAGCAGGATTTCATCATTATAGACAACAACGTTCAGAAGCACATCATTTGCACACTTAACATATAAGGTGTTCTTAGTTGGAATGTTCTCAAAACCATGTGCAATCAAGTAAGCATGTATCTTTTCATACCAAGCACCTTTTGCTTGCTTCAAGCCATATAATGCCTTTTTCAACTTACACACTTTGTTTTCATGCCCTTTCTGCACAAAACCATGAGGTTGAAATACATACGATTCTTCATGTAAATTACCATTCGAAAATGTAGTTTTAATGTCCAACTGATAGGCATTCCAACCATGATGGGTCAAAGTGCACAAATGCTACGAATGGTAGTCATTACGCATGTGGATGTAAAGGTCTCATCAAAATCAATGCCTCTTTCCTTAGCATAACCTTTTGCAACAAGCCTAACCTTATAACTATCAATTGTTCCATTAGGCTTATGTTTCAACTTGTATAGCCATTTAATGCCAATGGCCTTTTTTCCTCGAGGCAAATTACATAAAGACCAAGTACCATTCTTCATAATAACATCATATTGTGATTGCATGGCAGCCATCCAATTTTCTAAATTTTGTGATTGATCAAAAGAAACAGGCTCATTTTCATCTAGAGGGGGCCATAACATAGCAATCTGATGCAAAAGAAGCACTACGAGAGCCTAAATGAGTACAATATGACAGAGCTGCATCTAATTTGCTATCTTTGCAAATTAGATGCAGCTCTGTCATATTGTAAACCTGCATCAGAAATGGAATGTAAACCTGCATCAGAAATGGAATGATATGCATCATCATGTGAAACCTATAAAGGCTGAGAAATTGCCTCATTTGGACTAGCGCTTGATTGTCAATCTGTAAAAAGAGAAAGCAAAGTGGCATACATGTCTTTGGAGCTAACTCCTTAGTATATGAACGTAATGGTTGAATCCCATCTTCCACAAAAACATCATGGCTAACCAAAATGCCTTTAGTATGTGGATGATATAGATGATAGACTTTGCTTTTAGAAATGTATCCAACAAAAATACATTTTACTTTTTTATCATCCGATTTCCTACATTGTTGTTTAGGAGCTAATGCATATGCCAGACAACCAAAGACACATAGATGAGCAACAAAAGGCTTGCAGCCATACCAAGCTTCATATAGAGTTGTAATGCTTTGGTGGGACACCTATTACGTACATATGCTATACATATAACAACCTCAAGCCAACATCTATGTGGTAAAGCCTGACTTTTGACCATACACATCTCCATCTCCATGATTGACTTCTTCTTTCTTTTAGCAACTCCATTTTGTTGAGATGTATATGGCACTATATACTGATGTTTTATCCCATGTTCAACTAGAAATGCATTAAAATCAGAAGACATGTATTCTCCTCCTCGATCAAAATGAGGGTGCTTGTTCTACATGCTGATAGATTTTCAACCAAAACCAGAAATTGTTTCAAGCACATAAACACTTTGGACTTTGCTTTCAATGGATACACCTATGCATGCCTAGAAAAGTCATCAATAAAAATCATGAAGTAAAGGTAGTTCCCAAAAGAGGGTGTCTCCATAGGACCGCAAACATCACTCTAAACAAGTTGCAATTTCTGAGTAGTTGGAATTTAACCATCTTTTGGGAATGGGGAATGCTACATTTTTCCCAAAATAGATCCCTCACAAATGTGTTTACAAGATTCCTCAAGTTTGGGCAAAGAGGACAACATTTCAGATTTTGCAAGCATAGAAAACTAGCATAATTTAGGTGATCAAAGCATGCATGAAGCTTTGCATTTGATATAGCCTGAGAATCTTGAACTGCACATGCTAAATCATTCGTAGATTTTGCATAATCTATGAGCTTATATAGCCCATAACATAAAATGCCAGAAGCAATAATGACATTTCCATTTGAGAGAGAATGAACTGTACACCTATCATCAATAAATTTCAAGACCAAGCTGATCTTGGCTAATGCTAAAACTCATAATAGATTTTTCTTGATCCTTGGCACAAATAAAGCATCTGACAATGTGAAAGAACTACCATAAGGAGTTCAGTGTTAAAATGATCTTATCAACTCCCATTACAAGATAAGAAGAGTTGTTAGTGCATGCGATAGTATTCTTTGTAGGGGAAGGCTCAAGTGAATTGAAGAAAGTGCATTGCGAGGTAATATGTTTGGTTGCCCCAATCTCAAAGTACCAAACATCTGAGTCTACTACGAACATACATTGTTCATGAGAAGATGGTTCGTAAGTGCAAACAATAGTAAACACCCATTGTAACTCATTCTGCACAAGATTAGCAGACTCTGTTTTAGGTGTAGAGGCCTTCGCAACGACTATTTCGGCCTCTTTTTTCTTTGCCTCTTTCCTAGTCAGTTTTGGACAACTCTTTATGACATGATCATTTTCTTTACAGTATTTGCAAAAAAAATCTAGATTTTTTTTTCTTCTCATCTTTGTCTTCCTTTCTCGACTGTGTAGAATTAGTAGATTTCTACATACTAGTAGATGAGCTCCATTTATCTTTGCCCTTCTGACTCACTAAGAAATCTTGATGTGCTACATGCATGATGGACCTCTTCTGCCTAGAGTGATCTTCCTGCAACAAAATAGAGAATAAATCCTTCAATGTTAAGGCATTTGGATTGCCTTTCATCATCAACCAAAGAGTCGAAGCGAAACTCTCATATGAATATGGAAGACCATTCAAAACATTCTATACAAGTGAACTATCTAGTAAGACTTCATCAATAGAAATCAACTACTTCTTCAAATCTTTGATCTTTGTCAGAAAACTATCCATAGAATCTCTTTCATTATGCTCACTCTTCAACTATTTTCAGAGCTAAGCGATACGGGACCCATTTCTTGCCTGGTACAAAGTGGTAAGTGTATCCCAAGCATCCTTTGCTATTTTGCAAGAGCAAATATGAGGGACAATGGCACATTTGATAGACAAGGTTATCAATGCATGTAAGCATCTCTACCATCCCAATTAAGTTGCTCTATAGTAGGTGTAACAAGAACTGCACCAAGAGAATTGTTCAAAACACTGAACATGTGTAGGAATAAAAATAACAAGTTTTTTACTCTTGGATCAACTCTTACCTATCTGTTTTGATTCATCTTTTGAGAGTGATCTTCCAAGGTACATAGGGCATCTAATACATCATTTGGCAAGCTAAAAGGGCCCACCACATATATCTAGGATTCCTTTGGCTAGTGTAGTGCAAAGTTTCTACAACACCACTTCATCTTCATCAAGTACAACTCCATCCTCACAGTGGTAACTACTCAATCGACAAATCTTTGATCTTTGATCTTTCCTTTATCAATCGACAAATTGGATAGAGGTAACTACTCATGTTGGTCTTTAAGGATGGAAGGTTATCTTCAAGGTAGGAATCTATATGCTTATATAGCTGGAGATGAAGTTATGCCAAGTTTCAGGAATAAAGGTCAACCTACAGAAGGTCACAAAGATCAAAGATATTTCTGATCAACTAGGAAGCATTGGAGAAGTGATAGATGAAGAACAAACTGTAAGGCAAGTCATCAATGGCCTGAAGGCAGATGACAAGTGGGAAGCCTTTACAAGAGTAATGGATCTATACATGGATATGCATGTACTAGATTTCAATACACTTATGGGACAACTACTTACTCGAGAGGCCAAGCTCATGAAGAATGGAGAAGGTTCCAAAGGTAATCAATCTTTTGCTTTGTATACTGATAAAAATAAAGCCAAAGACAACAAAGGGAAAGAAAAGAAAGTGGATGATGAAGGAGGTACACACCAGCTAATTATGCAGGTAGAGGAAGACATGGTAGAGGTAGAGGCAAAGGAGGAAGACAAGGCAGGGGAGACCCCAAGACTCTAATCCTTTTTCTATTTGTGGATTAACTAATCACACAACTGAGAATTGCTTTAGGAATTGCAATAATCAAAGAGGAAAAGGCTACAAGAGAGGAGGTTATGGCTACTCAAGAGGAAGGTTCAACAATTTCCATGGAAACCACAACAACTACAACTATTCAACCTACCAAGGAGGATACAAAGGGAGAAGAGATTACAAAAATTACATAAAAGACTCAAATCGAGAAGACTCTCTACTTCTCATGAATATGAGAATGTCATAAGGTAAATCTAATGAGCATGTTTTCTACATAGATTCAAGTTGCTCAAATCATGTGGCAGGAAATGTGGCCCTCCTATCAGATTTAGAAGATCCAAGGAACAAGCATGAAGTGCAAATAGGTGATGATACAAGGCACCTAGTGGAGGAGATAGGAAATGTAAAAACACTTGATGGAAACATCAACCTACTTAGCAAGGCACTCTATGTCCCTACCATCACAAAGAATTTGATAAGTGTAGGAGAAATTGTGGAGAAAGGCCTACACGTTAGGTTCACAAAAGGAGAAGCATTTGTTGAAGATCCAAGTCAAGGATTCAGGAGGATTGCAAAGGGTGAAAAGACAAGTAGACTACTCACATTTGAATTGCAAGACACTAGGAACATTGTCTCCTTCATTGATGATTGCAGTAGATGGACTATACTATATTTTATGAAACACAAGGATGAATTCTTTTCATGCTTCAAAAGATATTTAGCTGTTGTCGAGAACCAAACAGGTAAAACACTAAAAAGGCTAAGGTCAGGCGGATGGGGAGAGTACTCCTCCCATGAATTTGGCTCCTTTCTTCAAGAGAGGGGAATCAAAAGAGAAATTACTACAAGGTACACTCCTGAGCAAAATGGAGTGGCAGAGAGAAGGAATAGCAAAATTGTTGAAGTTGCAAGGTCTATGTTAAATGAAAAACATTTACCTAATTATTTATGGGCTGAGGCTATATCCACAACCACTTATTTGATTAACAAGTTACCTTCAAATTCACTTGATGGCATGACACCATATGAGGCTTGGAATGGAAGAAGGCCAAGCTTGGATCATTGTAAGATTTTTTGGATGTATTGCTTATGCCCATGTTCCTTCACAGGTTAGAGGAAAGATGGATCCAAAAGCTGAAAAGATGTGTGTTCATTTGATATGACAAAAAACCAAAAAGGCTACAGGCTATACAACCCAAAAACCAAAGGATTCTTGGTGAGTAGAGATGTAGTATTTGATGAGAATAGTTCTTGGTATCAAGACTCATGTAGTAAGATCAAATTACCTTATGATCTTGAAGAAGATTTTCCAAAGCTTGTCAAGGATCACCCTTCTAAAATTGAAGAACAGGATACCTCACAAGATGATGAAGCAAATCAAATTGAAAAACTCAAAATGTGGAAGTCTAAAGGTAAAGCTAAAATGAAAGAACTTGGACAAGAGGCAAAATCATCACATCATGGCCTAAGAAGGTCCATGCGGGAGAAACGAAAACCAGAGAGGTATGGGTTTGATACTTCTCTAGTTACTAAACATTCAATCTATCTAGCACATGACATAAATCAAGAGGAACCCTCAACATTTGAGAAAGCAAAGAAGAAATCAGAGTGGAGGATGCAATGGAAGAAGAAATTGAAGCTGTTGAGGAAAATAACACTTGGGAATTAGTTCCCAAGTCTTCATGAATGAAAGTGATAGGCTCAAGATGGATCTACAAATTGAAGAAGAACTCAGATGGCTTCATTAACAGGTATAAGGCAAGGTTTGTGGTAAAAGGCTTTGCACAAACTCAGGGCATTGATTATGACGAGACCTTCTCTCCTGTGGCAAAGATGCCTATAATTAGAGTCCTGCTTAGTATTCTTTCTTTCAAGAATTGAAAGATAATTCAATTGGATGTAAAAAATGCATTTCTTAATGGATGGATAACAGAAGAGGTGTATATGGCACAACCACCTGGTTTTGAGAATCAAGTACATCCTGATTGTGTGTAAGCTTAATAAAGCTCTATATGGACTCAAACAAGCCCCAAGGGCTTGGAATCACAGGCTTGTTTCATTCTTATAGGATAAAGGATTTCAACCTAGCAAGGTAGATCCATCACTCTTCATCAAAAAGAGAAGTGTTGAAGTCATGTATTTGTGTGTGTATGTGGATGATATTATACTTACAGGAAATGATGCAAATCGGATAAAGAAGATCAAGGAGCAGATGCAAGAAGAGTTCAAGATAAGTGGCTTGGGTTCACTCACATACTTTCCTAGGATTGGAAGTAGTATACAGAGATCATGCTCTATTCCTTAATCAAAGGAAAATGCATTAAAGACTTGTTGACGAAGTTCAAGGTTCAAGATTGCAGGATTGCAGACTAGGTTGAATTATTTTTTATTCGACAATTTGTTTATTCATGAATAATTATGGAATTTTGAAATAAGCCCTTATTATTTGACCAAATTATTTGGTGCCATGTCAGCTTATTCGGACACACCTGAATAATTTTTGCATGAGAATTCGATAGTTTTCGATCGAAAACTATTTCAATCTAAAAGCTTTCAATGGAAAACTATTTTGACCAAAAAAATTTTGATCGAATAATATTTTATAAATGAGTAGAACTATACTCATTTTTCATAAAAGCTACTTTGTTCTTTATGAACTTAAAGTTTCATAGAGAGAACAAGGTATAAATTTTTTCTATATTAAATAATTGAAACTATTGTGATTGTTTGACTCAACATTGATTCTTACTTCACAATAGTATATATATGTGAACTTAAAATCTATTATGATTGATTCTTACTCATTTTTCATAAAAGCTACTTTGTTCTTTACAAACTTAAAGTGTTATAGAGAGAACAAGGTTTTCATCACTAGAAACCATTGTAAATACCATTATCTATTTTTATTAACTCCATTTTGTTCAAGCCGAGGAGTCCTCGAGCTTGAGGAGTATTAGAAGTACCATCGTACCAATTTTCATAATTTTTAGACTTCGTTTGAGCCCTCAAATAAGCCCTGGAACCTAATTTTTAACTAGGCCGGACACTAGGTCTGGACAGGGCCAAAACTAGTCAAAAAACTATAAAAAGAGCTAGAGAGCTCATTTTTGGGGTTAGCTTGTTAGAGAATAGAACTTTTGTAAGAGAACTCTTTTGCAATCTAAGCTTTCCATTGTTCCTCTCTTTGATCTTACTTTGTGCGCGTGTGTGTGTATGTGTGTGCATGTTTGTGTGCTTTCACTCACGCACTTGTGCCTTCACTTGCTCGTGGTCTTCATACCGGTCCTCACGTCTCCGCGGATTGACAAGTAAAGGAGGTGGTGCTTACGCTTGAGCTACAATAATGTTCTAAGCTACAAGCATATATTTCATCTCTATGGAATGGATTCATTTCGTATTCCAAATGAACAAAGGGGGATTATTATTATCATTCGCATCAAGTAGATTATTGTTGTTGTCATGTAGAATGATTCTAACTTCTCTCTAAGATGTCGGTAAATCAATATCTGATGATGAATAATCAACATGAATTTCTTCGATCTCCCTATCAATAAAGTTCTTAAACAATGACTGACCTCTAGATAGTGTTGGGAAATATGGATGGACACTCCAAGAAATGAGTAGGTACTGCTAATCCCTGCTTGGTAGCAGCCCTCTTAGACTTTAGAGTTGTGTTGTAGGCCCTCTTAGCTTTCCAATGACACTTAATAAGTGCCTATGTACTTTGGAAATGAAGCAAGTAATGTTTGATACAAAACAAACTACTTCCAAATTCAATAATCAATGAAAACCTTCTATTTTTGTTCACACACCTGCTGCTTGTTAAGCTCAGTGCTTCCAGTATAGTAGGAATTAGAAAAATTCCTTTTGGAGATATCAAATTATTTTAGTGAGCTAATGATTCCAAGTGGAATCACTTAAAATGATGTACTATACATAGAGCAATCAATTTAGCAAACAAAGCATTACCCCCAATTTTTTAGGATCTCTGCACAATTTGACCAATGACCACCTCGATGCACTTTTCTCTGAATCTATTGAATATAATGTCTTCAATGTAACCATGTAGAGGACTCAGAGCTGATTCCAACAAGCTATAGAAAAATTGAAAATAGTGGAATATTGACTGAGATATGAGCAATAGAAAATGACTATACTGAGTGTCAATAACAGAGAGACCAGGAGATATAATGAATGATCTATTGTATTATGAAACAATGTTGTAGATGATCATTGGCATGATAAAAAATGCTCAGTGATACTGAGAGGTATAGGCTATGAAGTAAGCCACACTCTCCTACAATGAGATCAACAAAGACTCGGATATGGAGTGATCTATCCCGCGAGTTTTACATTCATCTTTTATAGATGATTCATTTGAATTTTGAATTTGAATTCAACATTGGCTTTCTCTAGAAAAGTGATCCTCTAATCTAGGAGATATTCTCTACAAATAAAGTCATAGCTTTTCCATCTAACAACCTTCCCCCACAAATGCTCCATATTTGTTGAACTTGACCTGCAAACCTTTTTCCACAATCTGTCCAACACTCATTAAATTCTGTTGGTGCAAGTCAAGCCTTCACATTTGGCTTGGACATCTACTTTGAAGACTCTACATGAAGCAAAGACCATAGGAACTTATGCCTATGATTTCTTACCATTTTATCTCTTGTAAAAGTCTTAGTGACTTGGCATATTATGTAATCACACCTAATTGATTGAAAGTCGTGGAAAAAGTTGTTGATTGATTGAGGGAATATCTCAATCAACTTTTAGGTGAAAGATTCAAGGAGATTGATTTGAATTCTAATTCAAATTCTCACTCAACTCCTATAAAAGCTACAAGTCAAAAGTCACGGGTGTACTTCACTCATCGCGAGGCATTTCTGTATCAATCATTGAGTGTGTGAGGTCTACTCCATAGCCTACACCTCTGAGTGCCATTGAGCTATGTTCATCATGCCAATGGGAATGTACATTTACATGATCTAATACAAATACTTACATTCATCTACTCTGTAATTCTCTGAGTATACTACTCCAAGTCTGTCAACTTCAACAAGGCATATCTCCGGATCTACATATCCAAATCAAGTGATTAAAAGCACATTGGATTCAGCTCCAAGCATACTACATGCCTACAAAATTTGAAGGTCATTGGATCAGCCATCTCGGAGAAATCTTGCTCGAAGTGGTCTCTGGTATTTGTCTGCAGAGCTCCTAAAAAGTCGGGGGTACATATATTTTTGCTAAACTCATTTCTCAGAGTATAGTTCATCATTTCTTCTCATTCTACTTGCAAATGGTAGCTTGTTAAGCTAATTTAATATGTCCAGAAGGAATTTGATCAATTGTAAGTGTGCTGGTCATACTGAGTGAAAGACTGAGCAGGTGTCAATACCAAAATAGCAAGTTTTCTTGGATTTTTGAAGTCTCAAGTAGTCTGTTTTGATTTGATCATTACACATATCATTTGAAAAGTACATATATGCTTTCTTGGTATCATTTGGAATCTAATCAAGTGTACTAAGCATTCCTGGAGTCAAAAAGGGCTGGTGTGAAGCAGGTTTAGCAGCACCTACTCAATCTCTGAGTGCATCCAACCATCCTCTCCCAACAGTGGTATCAGAGCAAATAAGGTAACATGGGAGATGGTTTTCCTTCATTCATTGACAAATTGGACAGGAACAATTACCAAGCTTGGTCTCTGAGGATGAAGACCTATCTACAAGGAAGAAGCTTATTTGGATTCATCTCAGGAGATGAGGAATTGCTCTCATTCAAAGCAAGAGGACTACCCACCAAGGATGAACAAGAAAGGCTCAACACATGGTGTGCAAAAGATGCATTGGCAAGGTCTTACCTTCTTAACTCTATATCTGATTTCCTTTTACCTCACATAAGGAATTGCAAGACTTCCCAAGAAACTTGGGAAACCTTGTCAACATATTTTTCATCAAGTACAAGGGCCAGAAAGAATCAACTATGGATTGAATTCACTACTCTTAGGAAGCAATCAAAGCAATCAGTTTCAGACTTTGTCACTAGGGTCAAAGACATTGCAGACCAGCTTGCAAGTATTGGAGAAGAGATTGAAGAGGAACAAATAATAAGGCAGGTAATCAATGGACTAAAAGCTGATGACAAATGGGAGAGCTTTACCATAGCAATGGACCTATACATGGCATACATGCTCCTGATCTAACAACTCTGATTGGTCAACTCTTCACACATGAAGCAAAGCTTACAAAGAATGGAGAGCAATCAAAAGGTAACAACCCCTCTACTTTATACACTGATAAGAAGGTTAAAGATAAAGGTAAAAGTAAGAAGGTTGATGAAGAAGGCTCTACCTCCCAAGCTAACTATGCAGGGAGAGGTAGATCTTCAAGAGGTAGAGGCAGAGGAGGTAAGTCAGGTAGGGGGAGACCCTACAACTCATCACCATGCAAAATTTGTGGATTGTCTAACCATACCACAGATGAGTGCTACAAAAATTATAAGAATCAGAGAGGAAGAGGCTATCAAAGAGGTGGATACTCTCAAGGTAGAGGCAGATTCAACCAACACCAAGGCTACAATGGATACAACAATCAGTACAACAACAATTACAACCAAAACCACAATAGTAACTACCAAGGTGGATTCAAAAATAGAAGGGATTACAACAACTACACAGAGGAGCAAGATGACTCCCTATTGATCATGAACATGACCTCCAAGGCAGGTACAAATGATGATCATTTATTTTATATTGATTCAGGGTGTTCTAACCATGTAGCTGGTAATGTGGCACTACTCTTTGATTTGGAAGAACCCAAGGGCAAACATCAGGTACAGACAGGTGATGATACTAAACATTCTGTTATAAAGATTGGAAATGTGAAAACTTGTGATGGTAACCAAAACCTATTAAGCAGAGTACTTTATGTCCCAACAATCACCAAGAACCTAATGAGTGTTGGTCAGATTGTGGAGAAAGGTTTACAGGTCAGGATCAATCAACATGGAGCATATGTGGAGGACCCAAGACATGGATTCAAAAGGATAGCCAAGGGAGAGAAATCAGGTAGTTATTTACTTTTGAGCTAGAGGACACAAAGAACATTGCTTTATACAATTACAAGGATCAAACACTTTCAGAATTAGAAATATGGCACAAGAGGTTAGGTCATATAGGAGAAAGGACCTTAAAACAAATGTGCAGGGATCAATGTGTGCTTGGGATACCTAATGTGTCCAAGCAACACATGATTTACAAGTGTGGTGCTTGTCAATTTGGTAAGTCACACAGATTACCCTATTCAAAGAAATGTTTTATGCATGAAGACTATCTGGAATCGGTGCACACAGATGTTTGGGGACCTAGCAAGGAACCCTCCATTTCAGGATCAAGGTATTATGTGTCCTTCATTGATGATTATAGCAGATGGACTGTGTTATACTTTATGAAGCATAAAGATGAAGTGTTTAATTGTTTCAAAAGATATCTTGCACTAGTTGAAAATCAAACAGGTAGAAACTTGAAAAGGCTAAGGTCAGATGGAGGAGGTGAATACTTCTCCAATGAATTTGAAGACTTCTTGCAGGAAAGAGGCATCAAGAGGGAGATAACTACAAGGTACTCACCTGAACAAAATGGGGTAGCTGAAAGAAGGAATAGACTCATTGTAGAAACAGCTAGGTCTATGCTTAATGAAAAGAAGTTGCCAAATTATCTTTGGGCAGAGAGTGTATCTACTACCACCTATCTCATTAACAGGTTGCCATCAAAGACACTTGATGGAATGACACCATATGAAGCTTGGCATGGTAAGAGACCATCATTGGATCATTGCAAAATCTTTGGTTGTATTGCATATGTGCATATTCCCTCACAGGTAAGGGGAAAGCTAGACCCTAAAGCTGAAAAATGTATCTTCATTGGTTATGACTTGAACCAGAAAGGGTACAGATTCTACAACCCCTCAAACAAAGGTTTCAAGGTAAGCAGAGATGTCATCTTTGATGAGAATGACTCATGGTATGAAAATGAATGCAGGAAGGTTAGTCTACCTTATGACATAGAAGAAGAATTCCCAAAGCTTACCAAGGAGGAACCAATCCAGAAAGAAGACTCAAGCTCAGATGATGATGACACAATTAATCTTGAGGAATTCAAGGCATGGAAGTCCAAAGGAAAGATGAAGATAAAGAAGCTAGAGGATATACCAGAATCCTCAACTCAAGCAATGAGGAGATCTCAGAGAGAAAGTAAGAAGCCTATCAGATATGGGTATGACACTTCTCTTGTAACTAAGCATTCTGTATATCTTGCAAAGGATTTGTTGAATGAAGAACCAGGTACATATGAAGAAGCAATTACCAAACCAGAATGGAAAGAAGCTATGGATGAAGAAATAGAGGCTCTCAAGGAGAGTGACACATGGGACTTGGTACCCAAGAAGGACTCTATGAAGGTGATAGGATCCAGATGGATCTACAAGCTAAAGAGGAACTCAGATGGAACAATCAACAGGTACAAAGCTAGGTTGGTAGCCAAGGGTTTTGCACAAACCCAAGGCATTGATTATGAGGAGACATTTTCTCCTGTGGCTAAGATGCCAACAATCAGAATTTTGGTGAGTGTAGCTGCATCCAAGAATTGGAACATGTACCAATTAGATGTCAAGAATGCTTTCTTGAATGGATGGATATCTGAAGAAGTCTACATGTCACAACCACCTGGCTATGAAGATCCCAAGAAGGTAAATTATGTTTGTAAATTGAAGAAGGCTCTATATGGTTTGAAACAGGCACCTAGAGCATGGAATTACAGGCTGACAACCTATCTCCAAGACCAAGGATTTATAATGAGCAAGGCAGATACATCATTGTTTATCAAAAGGAAAAATTCAGAGGTAATCTATCTCTGTGTTTATGTTGATGACATCATCATTACAGGTAATGATGTCAGTGGGATTAGACACATCAAAGGACAGATGATGAAGGAATTCAAGATCAATGATCTTGGATTATTAAAATACTTCTTAGGTCTTGAATTGGTTTATACTAATTCAGGTATATATATCACTCAGAAGAAGTATGTTCAGGATATGTTGAAAAAGTTTAATTTGCAGGATGCTAAAGTCTCAAGTACTCCTATGGAAGTCAACCTAAAGCTCAGTGCTCATGAAGGAGATGAGGTCCAAGACATTACAGGATATCAAAGTATAGTAGGTAGTTTGAATTATGCCACCCTGACTAGAATTGACATAGCATATGGAGTTAGTGTGCTAAGCCAATTCATGCACAAACCAAGGGTACCTCACCTAGAGGCAGCAAAGAAGATTTTGAAGTATCTAAAGGGAACTCAGAACCATGGTTTGCACTTTCCTTATACATCAGACATTGATATTAAAGTGTATTCAGATGTAGATTGGGCAGGATGCAAGGATGATAGGAGGAGCACATCAGGATACATATGTTTTGCAGGTGATAAACCTATTTCTTGGTCAGCCAAGAAACAACCTACAGTAGCTTTGTCATCTAGTGAAGCAGAGTATAGAGGGCTAGCCAATGCCACTCAAGAAGCTATCTGGTTGAAGCTTTTGTATACAGAGTTAGGCCTATATACAAGGCCACCAATTATCTTTGGAGATAACACAAGTTCTCTTCACCTTGCAGCTAATCCAATATATCATGCTAGGATAAAACACATAGAGGTTCATTACCACTATGTGAGAGAAAAGTTGCTTAGCAAAGACATTCAATTGACTTATGTGTCTATTAACATGCAATGTGCAGATTTACTCACTAAAGCTTTGGATGGAAACAAGTTATGCAGATTTAAATCCATGATTGGATTGCAGGATGTGATTGAAGATTAAAGATGAAGACTTGAGCCAAAATGTTTGGCTTGAGGGGGAGCTGTTGGTGCAAGTCAAGCCTTCACATTTGGCTTGGACATCTACTTTGAAGACTCTACATGAAGCAAAGACCATAGGAACTTATGCCTATGATTTCTTACCATTTTATCTCTTGTAAAAGTCTTAGTGACTTGGCATATTATGTAATCACACCTAATTGATTGAAAGTCGTGGAAAACGTTGTTGATTGATTGAGGGAATATCTCAATCAACTTTTAGGTGAAAGATTCAAGGAGATTGATTTGAATTCTAATTCAAATTCTCACTCAACTCCTATAAAAGCTACAAGTCAAAAGTCGCGGGTGTACTTCTGTTGCTCTAGCACAATGGTGAGAACCACGTTAAGAAGCTTCACCTCCTTAATGTCAATCCGAGGGAGAGGTAGGAGTGATATGAAGATCGTGAATGTGAGATGATGTGAGAGTGAAGGTGAGAAGCACAAAGATGCACACACACATACACACACACAATGAAGAGACAAGCAAGACACAATGGAAGGTGGGAAATTAGCTCTATTACTCAAGAATACTCTTACAAGCTCAAACTAGCTCTAAGCTCACACTAACCAAAATGAACCAACCCCAAAAATGAGCTCTCTAGCTCTTTTTATAGTTTCTAGACTAGTTTTGACCGGTTTCACATCTAGTGACTGGCCTAGTTAAAAAATAGGTCCTAGAGGCTATTTGGAAGGGTAAACGATGTCTAAAAATAACGAAAATTGGTACGAGCATTCTACCTAAGCTCCTCAAGCTCGAGGACTCCTCGGCTTGCACAAAATGGAGCTATGGATTACAAAATGGGGTTTTCTATGATACATATGTTACAATTAGTGATAACAATCACTGTTGAATGTTTGGAGAATTAATAAGAAATGTATTTGTTTGAAAAATTGATCCGCCTGGCTCCCTGCTCCTTCTTTACATGCTTCCGTGGCGTCTGTGCCTCTGGCTGCTTCCAACACCCCCCTCCCTCTCGCTTCTGTCGTCCCTGACAGAACCTTGTTGTGAGGTCTGCCGGATGTAGTTCTGTAGGAGGTCCTGAGCGAGGGTGTGTTCTGAGGTACGAATGCCTCGGGCCAGGTCAGCCTCGAGTTTCTCCCAATCAATAGGTTGCGGCTCGTCTGGTGGTGGGAGCTGGTAATGTGTGGAGTACACCATTCGTTCACAGGCGAATAATTGCAGTAAATGTGTGGGCCTGCTTATAAATACCTCTGAATGGTACTCCCAAAAGCCTGTGGTGAACATTTCTTCGAATGTCTGCTTGTAGCATGCCGGTAGGTATTTGATCCTGCAGTGCCAGGCATAACACACCCGTAGCGATGGCGTTGTGCTCATATCATAGACTAAATCAAAGTTGCCATGCTCGAAGCCCGGGGTGTTTACATGGGGAGCCTTGATGCGTCGGAAGACTTTAAAGATCATCTGCATCATGTCAAAGATTTTGACAATCATGTGCGCGGCAATATCATCCATGTGCTTTAACCTAGGGAGCCAGTGGCGGATCGTCGCCATCATGTAGCCTACTGTGGGTAACTCGATTGGTGGCTTGAAGTAGGGATAGTTCAACCAGTCTTGGCACTGCTTATTGTTTTGTACCTTAATAGCGAATGCAGTCCAAGAGCGGCGTCGTGGTACTGGTCCCCAGCACGGGTTAAATTTTAAGTGCAGCGGCGCTTTCACCCATG
This sequence comes from Ceratopteris richardii, assembly GCA_020310875.1. Classification (NCBI taxonomy): domain Eukaryota; kingdom Viridiplantae; phylum Streptophyta; class Polypodiopsida; order Polypodiales; family Pteridaceae; genus Ceratopteris; species Ceratopteris richardii. The sequence continues at coordinate 111,354,394 of CM035414.1, forward strand.
TGCTCATCATCTCTGGATAGTTTTGCAATAAATCTCTGCGCCAGTCTGGTTGAAGGATTTCACCTCTCTGCGCCCTTGGTGGCAAGTCCTCTGGCTCGAATTGAGTGGCATGCGTTGGTTTCATACCTGTTTCTTTCTCTATGGCTAACTGGTATTCAGCCATTAACATGAAGTACGGTTTATATTAGAGCTCATGCCCAGATATGTATCGTCGCGGGGCCAATTGAGCAAAGAATGGTGACTGTAAAATTCTCTCTTCAATCATGGCCATGGCATGTAACTGTGCCTCTACTCTGGCCGAGTGTGTCGTTCCGAGTTCTTCAACTGTCTTCATCCACGCGGGGGTAGGTAATTCGTAGGTCATCTGGCCTTCGGCCGTGACACGTCCGCCTGGGATGGGTATCGGTTCATATGCCTCTTCGAATGTCTCCTCCACCGGGATAGTGAAGGTTTCTTCCTCAGCTGGTAGCTCAGGTGGGGAGTCTGGCCTTGGTGGTGCTTCATAGACTGCAATTCTAGATTCAAGATTTGTTACCTGGGCCCGGAGTGCGTTGAGTTCCTCTAAAATTTCAGGGGCAGGGTCCGCAGGTGCTGGTAGTTCTGCTGCTACGTGTACTTGTTGTGTTGTCGGTTCTTTGAGCTGTAGCAGCTTGTGATCTTCCTTTAACTTTTGGTGCTCTTCGTTCATACGATCATAGTCCTCGAGCAATCGCACATGATCATCTAGCAACATCCGCATCGATTCGGATGGGATTGCTTTGAATTTGCTAGGACTTAAGGGTTGTTCTGGGTGGTCCAGTGCCGCTTCCAAGTTCTCTCTATTCTGCTCTTGGAGTCTCTGGTTCTCCTCTTTTGCTGCGGCTAAGTTTCTTCTTAGTAAGCCCATATTTCTAGTGAGCGTTGCATTGCGGACGGTCTGGGCTCGAAGTAGGTTGTCCAAATCCGCAGTGGCTTCTTTTGTTTTCTCCTCACTTTCTAGTTCTAATTTGTGATAGGCCTCTCGTAAATCTTGGTATCGGCTGTTCAGTGAGGCATTCTCAATTGATAGTGAATTAAGCTGCGACTGTAATTCATTCGTAGTCCTCTGCAGTTGTTGATAGTTGGTGCCGAGTGATGCAAACTCATCGCGGACTTGTGTCATGCATGTGAACATGTGTTGAAATGCGGTGTCTATGGTGGGCGATAGTAGTAATGAAGTACTAAATGAGGATGCAGTGGGAGTAGATGCAGCGGGAATGGGAAATGGGGTTGGGACAGTGGATGCAGTGGTGATCGTGGAAAATTGTGATGTGTCTAAAAATGTTTGTGCCGGGAGTGAAGTGAGTGGTGGTGCCGTGGGTGGTGATATGTCCATGTCATTGGACGTGTTTAGTGTTGTGACTGTGAAAAGTGGTGTGATTGTGGGTGGTTGTGTAGGTGTGAATACGGGATTTACAAATGTAGAGTAATTTACAGGGGGAATGCCTGGAGCAGCTTGGTGAAAAGGGGAAATAGGGGTTATGGTGGGTTGGGGAGGTGAAACTGGTGAGAAGGTTAGTGGGGTTAGAAAGGGGAATGGGGGTCTTAGAGGTGGGGGAAACGCGGGGAAAGATGAAGGGGTGAAGGGGTTAACATGTAGATACGAAGGGTTGGGTGTGGGCATGGTGGTCTGAATGGGCAGGGCAAAGGTTGTGGCTATGTTGCCTTGTACAGGTGTGGATGTGGGGGAAGCAGGTGGGTGTGCGGGGGATACGGGATGGGTTGGTGAAAGATGAGGTGAGAGAGGAGTAGAAGGGGTGGATGTTATTTCGAGGATAGTAGTGGTATGTACAATGGTAGTACGGGGTGGGGAATCTACAAGGATGGGTTCTGCGGTCAATGAACTTTCGGGGACGAGGCGTGCCTCCCTGGCTTGTGCTGAAGATTGAGCTCCTGTTAGTACGCGAATATACTCTCCGGGTTTTGAAAGTAGTCGCACTCGGCGGGGGTCAAACTGTGGTAGTTGCTTTCTTTGTAAAAACCTGAGTGCTTCATGGGAGCCTACTGATTTGACTAACTCCCTGAACCCTCTGATGTATGCGTCTTCGAATCCTCCGGAGATGAGTTCCTGTTCAATTAATGCCTGGCTCTCCTCTTCAGTTAACTTCTTCCGTGCCCAGACTTTCTCCATGGTACGATATAATTTTTTTATGGCCAGCGTGTACGCTGCGGCTTCGAAAGTCTCATCTTCATATGTGCTGGTGTCGCCGTGTGCGTCAGTTTGTTGGCCTTGGCCCTTTGTCTGTCCGTCATGTGAGCCCTGGCTAGCTTCATCGTCGCCTTCCTCGTCGTCTGTTTCGGTTCTTTCTTCTTCAGAGCTCGACACAGCTTGTCCCTGTGGCAGATCTCGTGGTGTGGTAGGGTAGCTGGGGCGTTCATATTCCTGGGAGAACAGATGTGCTTCTGAATACAGAAATTCGTTTGAGAATGCATCAGGCATCTCAAAATCAAATGTCGTGTTTATTGGGTCGGCCTCCATATGTGGTATCGGGAAAGAAAACGCTTCCGCACCAATAGTGGTGGGAGCTTCTGCTGTTGTGGTGGTGGGTTCTGTGGTGCAACTGCCTGAGGTGCAGCGGTACTAGTGGTGCCCTCCGTAACCACTGGTCTGGACAACCTGATGCGAATAGGTTGTACTGTGGGAGCAGCTTCTGTCTGTGGTCGCTCTGGAGAGGGTTGTGGTGATGGCGACTCTGGCACTTGAAGGCAGGGGATGGTGCCTCTCATGCGCTTACCTGCCCGTGTTCGACTGGGCTTCCTGGCTTTCTTCGTCGTTCCTTTGAATGCCTTCAGTTCTTCTCCTGTTAATGCACGCTCGATGGGCAAGTCATAAGCCAAACACATATACACAATTCTAGTGAGTGCACAACATCCGTTAAGCACTTTTTTGCGTTCCCATCTGTGCTGTGCCAAATACATTTGGTCTATGATCCAGCTTGCCAGATCAACAGTTTGAGGTCCCGTGCATGCCAAATACAATCCGAACCAGATTCGTTTATGAGGCATGGTAAATCTGTCCTGAGCTGGGAATGCGAAATGTTGCATGCATATCCTTAGTGGCTTTGACAGCTCAGGTGTAATTGCCGAAATCTCCTCCCACTTCGTGACATCCCCACGTTTCATCGGGTCTGGAATTAATCTCTCTCGATCTGTGGGTGTGTGGGTGCCATGAATTTTGATGGCCGCTCTGATTAAATCCTTAGATAGGTAAAACCTTTTGTAAGGTGGATCATCCACTAGAGTAGGCAATATGAAGGTTCCTGGGATGTCCTTATTCTCTGATGCCAGCAAGGTAGTGATTAAGTAATAGCACCTGTAAAAATCCGGTTTGGGCAGAGGATCACTGAAATACTCTGTGAAGCCTGCTCTGGCCCAAACATGAGTTAAATCCTGGGTGCTCTGTAGGGCTTCGAACTCTCTGGAGAAAAACTGGTATTTTCCCCACGTGCGGTCATCAAATGTCAAAGAGGATTCAAATATAAAGTCAGCGTCCGCAAGGGGTCCTGCAAGGCCCTGAAACCAATGAGAGTTCCGGTGTATCTTTTCGGTGTAGCCCATAGGAGGGTTATCGATAGGCATGGGTCCTGGAAATCCCTGAAATTCCGGCGGTGGAGCAGTCGGGTGGGCTTCTGCTCGTAGCACGTTGAGTGGTACTGCCGCTACACTGGGGCCTGCTCCTGATGTTCCTTCGTCGGTTTGCATGGTGATTGGTGCGCTAGTGAGAAAGATCTGCTACAAAAGATTGACACATTAGCATGGAAATTAATTATGATCCCATTAAAGTGAGACCGCAATCCCTTTCCATAACTGATGCGTAACCCGTGTAGCCAAGTGCTGTGATGTGATGGATGCAATGTTTCTTGCAGCACTAGTGCAGGTCTCTAGACACCTATACGTTTCAGATCATGCATACATTTCTTGATGAGATGAGATTACGAGTGATGTGTGATGATGGTGGGTGAATTTATACGAGGTTTAATGGTTAGTGATTTAGTACAAGGTTGTATGTTAGTCGGGGGGGTAGTTTTATTAGACATGGGGTTAGGGGGAGGCGGTTGGACACGTTTCGGTATCCATTTCTTATGGATCTTGGAGTGGGTGGTGGGTTTCTGCTGAGGGGCAAAGGGTGGTGTCGGGGGATGGAAAGATTTGTGAGGGGTGTATATTACATGGTTTAAGGGTTGAGCTATGATACATGGTTTGGGTACCCAAATCTGCGTGGACGTGGGTCTATGGGTAAGGTACTTCTTGGTGATCCACATTTGTCGGATGCTCGGACCTGTAGAAGAAGGTCGAGGGGATGGTGGATATCGATTCTGTTTTTGCACTGCCTTTTTCTTGTCGATTTCTGTTTGGTTGGAGTTCTTCAGTGCTCTTTGCCCTTTTGGCACCCATATTTGTCTGGTGCCGCTTCCTTTCGGTGGCCTAAACTGCTTTCCGTGTTGTTTCCTCCGATACTGCAGTCGGTCTGGGTTCCTTTGTCGTGGTTGACTCTGTTGTTGCTGGGGTTGAGAGGTCGGATGGACACTCTGCTTTGGAAAAGAAGGGAGATCCAACACTTGCGTGACCTGCCCATTAGGAAGTGATGCCTTATTTAACTGTAATCTAGGCCAGTCCGCAACAAGTTTGGAAGGATGAGCACCGCAGGGTGGCGTGCTCATTTGTCCGCTGATGCAACCCACCTGACCGCAAATTGTGCCCATCTGCCCGCTGATTGTGCCCATCTGCCCTTGCAGTTGGGTAACTGTCTCTTCTAGTTTGCAGGAAGTCCCAGGGAAGATCTTCTGTCGTCCTTCTGATTGACAACTGTCTATTGCCAAGCCCGAGTGGGTTGGTGTAGACGTAGCGTGACTGGTCTGCTTAGAGATCTTCCGGTCTTCCGTCGCATGGATTTCATAGGGTCTAGGGTCACAACCGTCAAGCGGAATGCCGTTAGGGAAGTCAAGCGGTATCACTCGCTTCTGCTCTAAGGTTCCAATCTGTAAGGAGCCTTGTCTAAGATTTAGGTCCACTGAGTGATCGTATAGCCAATCTTGGCCAAGGATTAGGGGTTCTATCAGGTCGTCATCATGGCACACTAGTAGCTTCGCCGTCATGGTCACATCCTTTATGAGGATAGGAAGGTCCACCTCACCCATGCAAGGGGTTTCCATACCTCCTAGGCCTATGAGGTATGCCTCAATTGGCCGCATTTCTATTCCGGAATCCTTATAGTGGGACCATCTAATCGCACTAGTTGTAGCGCCTGAGTCAATTAAAGCCCTGAGTTCTTGGCTATGGTTACCGTGCTCTAGCCTAACTGTAATGAATGGTCTCCTGTCCACTATGCTAGGATGAGTGGTTGACTTTACTTGACACATGGCCATGGGATATCTGGGTGATGTTTCCAGATGGTTATAATGTTCTCTCCCTAGTCCTTGTCTTCTTAGCTTCATGCGCTTAATGCGTTCTATGGCTTCTGCCTGAGCTTCCGCTCGTATTCTATTTTCTTCCTCCTTACGCTTCTTTGCCAACGTGAGTCGTCTAAGCATATCCTCAGTAAGAGGTTCTTGATATAATCTGACTCTACAGCCACTAATGTAATTAGGCATTATATCTCCTTCTAAGGTGGCTAACTGTACTGCTCCACTAGTCGAAAGTCTGTTAATGATCATAGGTCCATAACCTCGCTTTTCTAACTTCCGTGCGTGCTGTTTCAGTGTATACACTAGGACTAAATCTCCTTCTTTTAGGCCTTTATCTTTCACATGTGCATCAAAATATGCTTTCTGTCGCTTCTTCGCTGCGTATATTCCTGCTGCTGCCTTTAGCCTGGTTTCTCCTAATCGTTCCAAGTCCATTATTCTCGCTGATAATTCATGGCCGGTCCACTGATGTTCTTGTGCAACCTTAAGTGTCGGTATCAAGAAGTCCAAAGGAAGCACAACATTCTGACCAAAAACCATCTGAAAGGGAGTTGCATTGAGTACGGTCTTGTAGGCCACTCGATATGCCCAAACAGCGTGGTGTAACTGTTTGTCCCAATCTGAACGTTTATTGTTCACGAGTTTCGTCAGTACGGTACACAGTATCTTGTTAGTGCTTTCGGCCTGACCATTGGCCTGAGGATGATATGGTGCAGATTTCTTGTGAATCACCATAAAATCCTGTAACAAATATTCAATGACTTGGTTTAGAAAGTGAGTGCCTCGATCGCTCACTAACTCTATAGGCAGTCCATATGTTGTAAAGACATTTTCAAATAAGAATTTTGCAGTTGTGTGTGCATCATTCTTTTTTGTGGCTTTTGCCTCTACCCATTTGGTTAGATAATCTGTGGCAACAATAATGTATTCCGCATGTGTACCTTTTGCAGGGGGGTTGATGGGTCCTACAAAGTCTATACCCCACTTAGAAAATGCACGTCCGCCCATCATGGGTTTCAATGGCATTTCATCTCTGCGAGTAGGAAACTGAGTTCTTTGGCACACATCACATCTCTTTACATAGGTATGTGCATCCATGTGAAGAGTGGGCCACCATAATCCTGCAAAGAGAATGGCTTTGATTATCCTATCTGGTCCAAAATGACCTCCTGCAACACCTTGGTGTGCCGTCTCTAGTATGCTAAGATAATCGCTCTCATGAACACATTGTCTTAGATATCCATCTCGTCCTCTTTTGTATAAGTTATCGCCAATAAGTGAATAGTCTTGAGCTTCCTGCTCTAGACTGCGTCGTCGAGCTAAAGTCATGCCTTGAGGGAATGTGTTCGTCCTCAAGTATGTCACTAAAGGTTCACTCCAGTCTGGTGTGAGAGACACGTGATATAGTGTAGCATGCTCTACCGGTGGTCTTTCACAACAAACATGGCATTCTTTACACAACTTGTAGACATCTGCTTCCATCGTAGGCCAATATACTCCTAATCTATGCAGAGTCTATAATGTTCGATGTTTTGAATGGTGTTGCTTTAGTGCACCTATGTGTGCTAATTGCAACCAATTCGCATGTTCTGAGTCATCTACACAACAGGCAAGAATCTTTTGATTATCCTGTTTATATATGCTTCCTGCCATTATTTGATATTTCTGAGACTTGGTAATCTCTCCTTCTCTGATCTTTATCCTAGGATTCTTGGGTCCATATGTGAGAATAGGGACTATCGGCTTTGCCCATTGTGGTGCTATCTCAAGGTTAAACAAGTATGCATCTGGTAGATCATCCGCTACTCCTTGAGGAGCTTCTCCTGAGGTTAATCTTGAAAGGTGGTCAGCTCTAAGATGTGTCTTTCCTTTCCTGACTACCACTTCAAAATCATACTCCATGAGTAATAGAAACCAACATATCAATCGTCCTGTGTTACATGGTTTGTTGACCAAATATAATAGGGCTTGATGATCTGTAAAGAACTTGAATTTGTTGGCCAACAAGTAGTGCCTAAACTTCTTTACAGCGTAGATCATCCCTAATCCTTCTCGTTCTGTCGTGGTGTAATTTCTTTCTGCTGCGTTCAATTGTCTGCTCGCGTAAGCTATGGGGAGATCTATGTTACCTTCATTCGTGGGTTGTGCTAACACACATCCTATGGCGTAATTGGATGCATCCACATGTGCATGGAATGGCTTACTCCAATCTGGGGTTGTCAATATAGGTGCTGAGCACAAGCGTCGTTTAAGTTCATTGAATGAATTTTCACACTCATCTGTCCATTCGAAATTGGTTAAAAGAGAGTACAAAGGCTTGGCTATGATTGCATACATGTGTATGAATCTCCTATAATAACCGCAATGGCCCATGAATGCCTGTACCTCTTTCACATTAGTTGGTCTAGGTAATTCTGCAATTACCTTCACCTTTTCCTCGTCCGTAGAGATTCCATTTTTTGACACAATGTGTCCTAGAATTTTGCCTTGTCTGACCATGAAAACGCATTTTCCTGGGTTCAAACAAACCTGATATTCTCGACATTTGTCAAATATTTGTCTTAACTCTGGAATATGTGTCTGTCTTACATTTGAATGAGCACATAAGTCATCGACATAAACTTCCAAGCTCTTGCGTAAGAATTCCTTAAAAACATGACACATGAGTCGCTGGAAAGTGGCGGGTGCATTTGTTAAGCCAAATGGCATTACACGAAATGCAAATATGCCCCATTCAGTGGCAAAAGCCGTCTTGTGTTGATCTTCTGGAGCAATGGCTACTTGATTATAGCCTGAGAATCCATCAAGAAAGCTGTACACTTCCTTGCCCGCAACTCTTTCCAATAGGTGTTCCGTGATAGGAAGAGGATAACTATCTCTAATCGTGGCGGCATTAACTTTTTTAAGGTTAATACACACACACAATTTTCCATTCTTCTTGGGCACAAACACAATGGGGGATACCCATTCGGTATGTTCAATTTCGTAAATGAATCCTGCTTCTATCAAGCGATCTATCTCCTCTTTAATCTTCGCAGCGTAGTTATCATTATACGTGTACGGTTTTTGTTTTGCCGGTTTTGCATCTGGAGTCATAGGGATTCTATGAGAACATATATCTGGATCTACTCCTTTCAAATCTTTATAACTCCAAGCAAAAACATCTCTATATTCGCGCAATAGGGCAACTAACTCTTCTTCTTCTTCAGTCGTCAAATCATGCCCTATGTAGGTACATTTTTCTTCTTCTCCTTTTATGGCAACTATTACTTTCTTGGTTTTCTCTCGGTTATCGTATACTTGTCCGTCATTCGCCTTTCTATTGGGCATTCGTACCATGATTCTTCTATCTTCAATTTCATATTTCTTGAAATTCTCGGGTACTTCAAATAAAGATTCTTCTTTTTCTGACATGGTTTCTTTCTTCTTTCTTTTCTTGCCTTCACTCTTGGTAGTCACTTTTGTGGCTAACCTTACCTCGTTCGTTATTTCCTCGTGTCTCTGAGTGTGAGTCTCTACTTCGTAGAAATATTCTTCCTCTGATGCAAAGGGTGGGTCCATGATAATTGATTCTAAATCAAAATCGCTTGCATCCTGTAGCTCAAGCGTAAGCACCACCTCCTTTACTTGTCAATCCGTGGAGACGTGAGGACCGATATGAAGATCGTGAGCAATTGTGGTGAGCAAATGTGAGTGACAAGCACATACATGTACGCACACACACACGCACACAAGGCAAGATCAAAGAGAGGAACAATGGAAGGACTTTGATTACAAAAGAAATCTATTACAAAACTGAAATCTACAAGAAGCTAACCCAAAAATGAGCTCTCTAGCTCTTTTTATAGTTTTTTGACTAGTTTTGGCCCTGTCCAGACCTAGTGTCCGACCTAGTTAAAAATTAGGTTCCAGGGCTTATTTGAGGGCTCAAACGGAGTCTAAAAATTATGAAATTTGGTACGATGGTACTTCTAATGCTCCTCAAGCTCGAGGACTCCTCGGCTTGCACAAACTGGAGCTACCAAAAATAGAAAATGGTATTTACAATGATTTTAGTGATGGAAATCACTATTTTTGTAGGGGATTCTTATGAAAAGTTGACAGTTACTTCATGGAGCTCCCTACGTGCTCCTTCTTCTTGTGTGTTTCCACCTTTCTGATGTGCTTCCATGCTTGTGCTTGACTTTGAGTTCCAACACTCCTCCCCCTCTCGAGTCTGTCGTCCCTGACAGACCCTTGTTGTAGTGGTTGTTCCATGTAGTGCTTTGAGGGGTAGTAGCCATTCTGTATGAACGAGAGCCGTCTATCTTCCAAATTGATAGTGTTGGTTGTCCGGTTCTTCATGGGTCACTGCAAGCCTTTACAAGTCGTCGTCCCTTGGTATGTGCTTCTTTCATGAATTGCAGCATGAATGCGTCGTTGTGAGCTCTCAAAAATCGCGAGTTGCTCAAAAGAGGTTGTCAAGATCGAGTTAGAGCAACTACTAGCTTCGAATTGCTTCCTAGGTATGGATGTTGTTCCCAACCGCTAGCTCTTCCAAAGATGATGTTGAGAGCAGTCATGCCAACCACTCATAACCCATAATGAATAATGGGTAAGTGTGTTCGTGCCTGGGTTGAAAAAAGTATGTGCCTTGTGCACGGCCTTGTAATGTAGCCCTACGCATGCTTACTTGGAAAATGCATTGGAAGAAGTATGGTGCAAAAATTGCAGTTCTTGAGCTAAGTGCTCAAGGGTATGCTGACGAAGAGGTTTCCTAAACTATCATGGTTATGCTGTTTCCAGAGTAAAGATACTTACCATGGAGAAGGTTGATGGATGCTTTGTCCCTTCGTGTTGTACTCTCGGCCTTTGGGATGGAACCTTGTTGATGAATGTCCATGTTGATTGTCCACTGATGAGATCTTTTGAGTGGTGGATCCCCTCTCCTCTTTTCAAAGCAACATTTGTCACTAACAATGTGCATTTCTGAGCTTGGGCTCATGCGCGTTCACTTCCCTATATTGACACTCAGAGGAATATTGGACACGTGCCGGTTTCTAAGAGATTACCATGCTGATTGACATAGACCATTCACCAGTGCTACTGTTCCATACTGGTTCAGGAAATATTGAGAATTGAATTGCTTTATATTCTTTGGCAAGCAACATCGGGTAACTACACCAAGCTGAGTTTCACATATTCTCTTTAGCTCACCATATGCAGGAATCTTCTCCTCCAGAACAACCTTGTGCAGATATCTCCTTGAATGCTCTAGTACATGAGGTAGTTAAGCATCCCTCAAGTTGCGGACCTTCAAGCTCTTCACTCCCACCATAGTAAGAGGAAACCATAGTTGTGGATGCCCTGCTCATGCTAAGTTCTTGACATTTATGAGATAAGGCAGCAATTAAATCATCTGCAAGCCAAGACACACTTCTATCCAAACTGATAAATTCCCAGTAATCGATGGTTCAATCTTCAACTAAGCATGACTCATTCATGTTCCATGAGCGAAACCTGGGAACAAGTTCTTCCTCGTTTTTTTTTTTTTTTTTTTTTTTTTTTTGTGGGAAGAAATATCACAAAACAAGAACACAAAAGTTAGTATCAGTAGAAAAAATTTGACATATGTCAATGTGCTCTTGTGCTTGGGATTCTCAAGTGTGTCTATGCACGACCGTGTAATGTGGCCCTATAATGATGCATACTTGGGAAATGCATGACCTGAATGGTGCATAAGACAGGGTTGTGCAAAGGACACATGGTTGTCGCTCGTCGAGGTTTTCAATGTTATTTGCAGATATTGATGCCATCTTTGTTGGAGGTATCCATTGTATCTCGAGAGGCCAACTGATCATTCCTCCTTATCGGGATCCATTTAAGAACAATCTGCAACTGGGTAGAGATCACCTTTGGCCACTTCGTGTTTGAATGATCTCCTGAGGGTTTGATCCATCGTGGCTGGTTCTTTATTTTGGTGGATGCTATCGGTACTTTTGTCTTCCAAACCCTTATCCTTGCAGAAGAGGTTCTTTGATCTGTATTGGAGCTCTGTGCTTCATTCAGTTCTTTACCTCGCCTTAGTGTCTTTGTTGTGCAGGTTGGTGCCTTAAAGTCCCTCCTTGGATTTTGTCTGAGCTTAGGCTTGACTGCTTGGGATCCTTTGATTGGAAGTGGTCTTTCTTGAGGATAAGTCGTGGTAGGCTTAGACCATAGATTTTGAAGTCTAGTGTGAGGGGACTGATTTTGTGCCAGGGCTTTCTTTGGTACCCATATCATAGTGCGATTGGGTTGGGCTCTAAGTAATTTCTTGGCCACCCAAATTTGCTTGACATTACCAAAAAAATGTGATTCTTGTTTCTTGATGTAAGGGTCTTTTGGGCCTTCTATGTGAGTTTTTTGACAAAACTCATCTTTACATGGGAAGTGCAACAAGGGTTGATCTTCTATACCTACATCAGACTCATGCAAGGGATCAATGGGCTGTGTGGTTTGAGATTGATCTAGAGATTCATTGAGACATTTGTCCTTATTACACATAGAATCCCTACGTGTACAAATGGGTGATGGATTGTCATGATTCACCCTAGAGTCGACCTCCTTTTCCACATCAGTGATACACAACAGTGGTTGATCATCTCCTTCTTGACCATCTGAGTGCAGATCATCCCTACTTATGGCTTCATGAGGGGAATCCAAATTTACAGGAAGAGAGGGTCCTTCCACATCCCCCAAACACTTGGAGTCCTCCATATCTCCATTCTCTAAGGTTTCCTGTGATTTACTCAAAGAAGGATCAGATTCGAAAACATGAGTAGAAAGAAAAATTTTCTCATTAAAAGCACGCTCTGTGAAAAGATGATTTTGCCCCCAATCATCATAAGGTGGATAGTCATTAGGATTTTCCATAGACATATATGTAGAAGCACTGATAATAGGTGGAGAAGGCACCTCAATTTCTTGATGATTTTGTGTAATGAACCTTTGGGTGCCAATGATCAAGTCTTCATCTATGCAATCCATGACAAAGAATGTTTCCGAAAATTGCATATCACCCACCATAACTGGCAACACAACTTGACCCATGCATTCATAATGTTCATCATCCATGAGGATAGAAGAATGAGTTGTTGGTTGTATGTTCTCAAAAATAATGGTCAAGAAGTCAATATGAATCAAATTCCACTCACAATGAGGATTGATATATGCACTCAACCTTCTACATTCATATCCTATTCTTATATCCACCAACATATTGTGATATTCTCTTGTTGCAAATATGGATCCGACCCCCCTAGACATTTCCTCCTTTTCCTTGACTGCTTGCAATTTTTCTCTAGATGTTTCATCTTTATGTGATATTATCTCATGTATTTCATGTTTATCCCCCTCCTTTTTTTCAACCTTAGCCCCTTTTCTTCTATCTTTTGCTTTTTTCTTTCCCATGACACAAATTTCTCCCCCTTTGTATTGCTCAAAAATCCTTCGGAGCCCCCCTGGTTTCCTAGTCCCACTTGAGGGTCAACTTCAAATTATCCTATCTCAAAATCAACGCATTATTCTTGAAAAAAACAGTTGAGATCGTGTAGGATTTGAAACGAGCTTTCCAACAAGCTATAGAGCTCAAAAAATGGACTTTGGATGAAAAAGTTATGCCAAATCAGGCTCCTGGGGGTCAAAACAGGCAAACAGGACCTTTGGAGAAAATCGCGATTTTGTGATCTTTCTGAAAATCGCGATGCTGTGAAGTCAAAAAAATCGCGATGTTGAGCACAAAATCGTGTTTTTGAAAATCGCGATTTTGAGCAGAAAATCGTGATTTTGAGCAGAAAATCGTGATTTGAAAATCGCGATGTTGATCACAAAATCGTATTTCTGAAAATCGCGATGTTGAGCAGAAAATCGTGATTTGAAAATCGCGATGTTGATCACAAAATCGTGTTTCTGAAAATCGCGATGTTGATCACAAAATCGTATTTCTGAAAATCGCGATGTTGAGCAGAAAATCGTGATTTGAAAATCGCGATGTTGATCACAAAATCGTGTTTCTGAAAATCGCGATGTTGATCACAAAATCGTGTTTCTGAAAATCGCGATGTTGATCACAAAATCGTGTTTTTGAAAATCGCGATGTTGATCACAAAATCGTGTTTCAGAAAATCGCGATGTTGATCTCAAAATCGTGTTTCTGAAAATCGCGATGTTGATCACAAAATCGTGTTTCAGAGAATCGCGATTTTGACTCAGAGAATCGTGATTCACAAAATCGTGTTTTTGACTGAAAATCGTGTTTTCTCAGAATCGTGTTTTTGACATGAAAATCGCGATTTTGAGCAGAAAATCGTGAATTGAAAATCGCGATTTTGAGCAAAAATTCGTGTTTTCTCAAAATCGTGTTTTTGACTTGAAAATCGCGATTTTGTCCCACAGAATCGTGTTTTTCTCAAAATCGTATTTTTGGCTGAAAATCGTGATTTGTGAGAATCGCGATTTTGAGCAGAAAGTCGTGTTTTTCACAAAATCGTGTTTTTTGCTAAAAATCGTGATTGGTGAGAATCGCGATTTTGAGCAGAGAATCGTGTTTTTTGAAAATCGTATTTTTCACATGAAAATCGCGATGTTGAGCACAAAATCGCGTTTTTGAAAATCGCGATTTTGAGCAAAAAATCGTGTTTTCACAGAATTGCCTTTTTCACAAAATCGTGTTTTTGCTGAAAATCGTGATTGGTGAGAATCGCGATTTTGAGCAGAAAATCGTGTTTTTTTTTTAGAATCGCGATTTTGAGCAGAGAATCGTGTTTTTTGAGAAAAACACAGAATCGCGATTTTTTTTCAACCAACTTTTAGGCGGGAAAACTGAAAATCCTGATTTTTCAAAAAATTTTGAATTTTCACAGAATCGCGATTTTCATCACAGAATCGCGTTTTTTGGCAGGAAATTCAAATTTCTGAGCGCCGGCTATGGCGAGCTCCGTATGAGCAGAAAATCATGAAAAAAATGCAGCGCTTGCTCTCCCTTGCACCTCCTAACTCCTTCCCACACAATAATGCATGAAAAATGGTATGAAAATGGTGAAAATGCACTAAAAAACAAGAATTTTCTATGAAGAAGAAGATGGAAGAAGGTGGAGATGATGATGATGATGAAGATGAAGAGGAAAAAACAGAAAATGAACTGAAATGATAGTTTTTTTTTTTTTTACCTTCCAACGTCGCAAATCTACGATCTTACCATCACAACGCTCGTCCTCGAAGCTCTCTCCCCGGCAACGGCGCCAAAATTTGGTGTAGCTCAAGCGTAAGCACCACCTCCTTTACTTGTCAATCCGTGGAGACGTGAGGACCGATATGAAGATCGTGAGCAATTGTGGTGAGCAAATGTGAGTGACAAGCACATACATGTACGCACACACACACGCACACAAGGCAAGATCAAAGAGAGGAACAATGGAAGGACTTTGATTACAAAAGAAATCTATTACAAAACTGAAATCTACAAGAAGCTAACCCAAAAATGAGCTCTCTAGCTCTTTTTATAGTTTTTTGACTAGTTTTGGCCCTGTCCAGACCTAGTGTCCGACCTAGTTAAAAATTAGGTTCCAGGGCTTATTTGAGGGCTCAAACGGAGTCTAAAAATTATGAAATTTGGTACGATGGTACTTCTAATGCTCCTCAAGCTCGAGGACTCCTCGGCTTGCACAAACTGGAGCTACCAAAAATAGAAAATGGTATTTACAATGATTTTAGTGATGGAAATCACTATTTTTGTAGGGGATTCTTATGAAAAGTTGACAGTTACTTCATGGAGCTCCCTACGTGCTCCTTCTTCTTGTGTGTTTCCACCTTTCTGATGTGCTTCCATGCTTGTGCTTGACTTTGAGTTCCAACACATCCTCAAATGCATCAGTGTCTGGTTCACACTCTTCTAAAATTGCATCGCCCAAGATTGGCTCTATCGTGAAAACTGAAATGTCATAGCCATCCTCGTCACAGTGGGGTGTCCATTGTTCTTCATTGATGGCTACGTCCATGGTTGCTAGAATTTCCGCCCAACCATGGGGTTCAAACTCCTCGTCTGGGAATACTATAGGTGCATAGGCTGGATCTTGAAGGGTTCGTGGATGTTGTTCCGTACCTAAGGTCCTGGCTTCTAACCGCTCTTCCTCTTGTTTGGCTACTTTACACATCCATAAATGGGTATCCTCATGCAACCAAGAAGGATCTGATTCTAATGAGTGCACGGATTCCGTCTCTGCTGGTGTCTTATGGATGGTATTCCATTGTATTGGGGGCACATCTCTATGTGAATAGTCTTTAAGATTGACTTTGGTAGTCACTCCTAAATGTTGCAAGTACAAAGAATTAGTTCCCCAATCTTGTACAATTTGCAACTGACGCATGAATGGTCGTCCCAATATCATCTCATACGCGTGATTTTTCGCAAAGTCACAAATGGCGAAAGTATGCTCAAATTCTACACCACAAGTGGTGAGAGATATGCCTTCTAGTAAGCCTAATGGTTTTTCTATGTGTCCATCAGCCATTTGTAGCTTCATCCTGGTGGGTCTGAGTGCTGGCTTACCCCAACGTTTCCACAAAGCGGTGGTAGCGATGGCTACTCCGGCTCCTGAATCTAAGATGGCTTTCGTGGTGTAGCCTTGATGGGTTATTGGAAGATATGTGTTACCTTCCTCTCCTTCGCTTACGTCTCCAATCTTTTCCACGGGTATCTCTGGTACCTTCTTATGTGATCCTATTTGAGAGGGTGTGGAAGCTAGCTCAGGGAGTTGATTTGCTACGTGCTCCCACAATTCTGGTTTTACCTTTAACAATTCCTCCAGAGTGAGATTACACTGTATTTTAGTGTTCTTGATCACTTCCGTGTTCCTAGGGATCACTGATTCTTCATTCCTCACTATTATCGTGGGTGCTCTCATACTAATAGACTTTGCTTCCCAAGGTCCTGTGAACTGAGGTAATTCTTGTAAAGAATTAGATTCAAATCCTGTGGGTTCACTCAGTTGCTCCACCTCTACATCATCATATATAGAGGGGATGTCTTGGGGAAATTGTTCCTGCAAGTCGTCTATTTCTTGAATAGGAGGATGAGTTCCTTGTTCTTTTCTCCATTTCTCTTCTTGGATCTCCCTCAAAAATTCATGTGAGTACCTATGTATGGAAGACAAGTTGTCTTGACTTTCTGTGTTGGGTACTTGAGACAGGGATGGTGCATTCCTCTCCTGTGTCTCTGGGACAATAGGGTTCCTATGCTGATCCTTTTTCTCTTTGCTTTCTATCAGGTGTTCTAGCCTCTCCATTAGTCCTTGAAAGTGTAGTTCCGGTTTTGCCATGTTATTCCAATTAAGATATCTAGAGGCTTCGAACAAGGCTTGTGCTAGTTCTACCATCTTCATGCATAGTTTAGTTCTTTCTATTTCTAGATCAGCTCGAGGGTAGTTTTTACTCATTTCCGTTACTTGAGGTCCCTCTTTTATTCTAGCCTGATATGCACGAAACATCATGTCTAGATCTTTCGGTATGGGTTCCGCTAAAACCGATCCTGATTTCTGAGCTGGGTTTTCTTGATTTAATTCTTGTGAAGCCAATTCTTGTATTTTGGCTCTAGATTCCCTTAAACTTCCTTCCAACTCACTTATCTTTTTACTCCATTTTCTCTTTATCCTTTCTCTAGAATCTTTCCAAGATTTTGTCTTTTTACTACTCGATTCTGCAACTTCACTAATTCCGGCTACTTTCTCTTGATTAAGCTGTTGGTTTTGTAGGAGCGCCTGGGCTCTTGTTATAGCTTGGACAGGTACGTATGTAGGGTTGGATCCATCTGCGTTGTTTACAATACCTATCACGTTGATCGGTGTCACATTTGAAGCGTTGACTAGGTTCTTAGGACAATCTTTGATTATGTGCTCTTTGCCACAGTCGGCACAAAAGCCTTGGATGCTATAGTACTGTGATTGCCTTGCTATTGGGGGATGTGGACAATCCTTTATGAAATGATCTCCTTGGCACCTAAAGCATGGTCCTCTAGGGCCCTGTGGTCTCTGTTGTCTCAGTTGGGGCCGTGGGTTTGGGTTTGTGTACATTACATTAGCATAGTCTGGCTCCCAACTAGGTTCCATTGGAGGACTATCATAATGATATGTCTCCATATGTTCTGGTGACTCCGTGTAATAAGCGGGTGGACTAGTTACATGAGTAGAGTCAGAACTGTTTGAGTTCGGGTCACTTTCTGTGATCAAGGGTGAAGAAGGCACTAAGGCCCTACTTAGGTTCTCTTCTGCAGCCGCGTATTTGACTGAGATGACATTCGCTGGTGGGGGTGGCTGCTGAGCTAAGACGGGTTGAGGTCTCTGTTGAGCCTGGTATGGGTAGTTCTGAGGAGGCCTATAGTAATAAGGCTGAGCATTGTATTGGCCTTGATACCTACCTGGCTGCTGGTATGCTTGCGGGTAGTTCTGTCTCACAGTTTGTTTGTTGTATGGGCAGTCCTGAGCCGTATGATTCGTGTATCTTCTCTCAATTGTGCAATATTGGCCACTAGGGTTGACATGAGGTTGAGGTGCATTGGGGCACATGTTTGCCAAATGGTTTCCACCACAAGTGTAACAACGTACATTAGTTGGTAGCTTGGGCACCTGTTTGCTAGAAACTCCTAGTTTTTGGGCCACTTTTTCTGCTAGGTCCTCTATCGAGCTAGACAATTTTGTGGATGATAGCGAAGAACAATCTGAGTCCTTATAGACCTTTGAGAGCTCTAATTCCTCTCCTAGGTTATCCTCAATGTCTATACATATTCTTACACACTCCTCTAGCGTTCTAGGTTCTTTTAGGTACACATAGGAGCGTAGTTTAGCGCTCAACAAGCCATCTAGGAACAATGATACTTGTTTAGCTTGTGAGGGTAGCTCTTGCATTGGACATCGTTCCACATATTGTCTGAACCTACGTCCTGCCAGTCTAACTGTTTCCTGAGGGGTTTGTTTAAAGCTATGAATCAACGAAGACGTGTCATGTGTAATCCCACTTTTAGAGAATTCAGTGATGAATGACTCTAAAAAGTGATGGATGTCTCTAAATTGCCTTTGTTGCAAAGGTTGGAACCAAGTTAAAGCGGTATTCTTTAACGTTAGTCCAAATGCATTGTATTGCGTGAACATGTCCTTGACTTGTTCTGCTCTTAGTACTTGCTTGAATTCTGCGACGTGGTCATAGGGATCTCCTGTCCCATCAAAGTAATTCTTCATTGATTTTACTAACTGTGTGGGTCTCAATACTCTTGCGTGTTCGCGTGGTCTAGGTAGAGGAAAATCATCTCTACCACCTGGTATTCCATGATCTCTTTGTCTTTCCGCTCTATTAGTGTCCGTGGTTGTTCTATCTCTCCCTATGGGGTGATTAAAGCTTACTTCCGGTCTCTCTTTATTTCCTTCTCTTTGATTTCCATGGGCTGAGGAGGTTCCTGCCCCTTGTTGATTTGCATTCATGTTTGTTCTAGGTGGAGGGAATATCAATTCACCTCTCCATGTGTATGTGCTTTTAGCGCGCTCAGGCACCACGAAGACTCTTTCTGAAGTCTCATCCAGGTATACAACCTTTCCAGGTGTATCTGGGTCCTTGAATTCATAAATTGTAATGATGCCTATCTCACCAGGGTGTTCCTTTCTGTACCTCCAAAAGGCTTCATCTGTCTCTTTATTTACAAACAACTCGGTGCTCCTGTTATCTTGAGGGATCCATTCTGGGATGAGTACTCTTGTTAATACGGATTTCCCTCTAGGTGTTCTAGGTTCTTCTAACGGTTCTTTTCCTTGAAATTTCGCTTCCGTCTCTAATTGAATTGTGCCAAACTCATTAGTATCGTTTGGCTGCGTACTTAGAACGTACATGGTTCCTTCTTTGTCTATGTAAGCGTCTCTCTCAAATTTCACCACTGGTCTTTCCAATCCAATGGGTTGATCAGGGTTGTGCAGTTGCACCACTTGCCTTTGCAAACCATCCTCATAGATGCGAGCACCTAATCGGTTGGTTCGGAGAAACTCTAGTTGCGTTCTATAGGGTCCTTCAGGTTTTTCTAGGTATGCTACATGAGACCCTCCTTCTGGTCTGTCTGTGCTAAATGCCATTTCTGATTCACTTGATTCTGAGCTCAACTCGTAGGGATAACTACTATTCAATTGCTGAGCCCAAGATCGAGCGGTAGTTCTCACACTAGCCTCTGATGATCGAAGGCTTCTTCTGTCCGACTTACCTATATGTTTGCCCGATCTAAGGTTCATTAATTTCCTTCCTTGCTCACCCAATTACGCACTTAGATCGTCAATGGTCCTTTGTGATTAATTCTTGATTCTTTATAATTTTCTTTGGATTCTTGTCTTAATATATGCGTCAGGAATTCGACTTTCCGTTATAGTTTTGAGTTCTCGTTCCGTCAGACTTATGTTCTTTTCTTTAGGTTTTTTTCGCGTCACACACACCTTTACTTTAAGTCTTAAACTTGAAAGAATTAAGTATCTTGAACTTGAGGCGTTCCTATCGTCTTTAATCCACAACTACCGTTTAGCCTAAGCTAAGAATTGACTGAGGGGGTTGAGTAATCTTCCAACCTCGAGTCGGCTTTTCTGGTTGCTCTGATGCCCTGTTGCCCAAGAAGCCGTGCTTCCCAAGCTCTGCTGTCTTCACTGCCTTGCTTGCTTTTGATTGCCTTTGCTCGACCTGGACAATTCCAATATTAGACCAATTCACAAAATAATCAATCACTTAAGCATATACACCTTTTCAATCCCTTCCCTTTTTGCCCAAATTTTCAATACTTGCCCCCTGGCTTCCTAGTCCCCAACTAAGCAAACCTCAAATTAGCTTATCCAAAAATAGACGTATCCTTTATGATAAAAACAGTTGAGGTCACGTAGTACTCGTCACGAGCTTTCTAACGAGCTATTAAGCTCAAAAAACGGACTTCGGATGAAAGAGTTATACGCTTTCAGGCCCTGGGGGGTAAAAACTGACAATCCAATTTTTCTTCTAATATAGGCTAAGGGGTCTCCTATGAGTCTAATGGTCCAAAAATTTCTCAAAAATTCCTTCAAATTTGGTCAAAAATTGAAGTCCAAAATTTGCGATGGGGGTGGGCAATCGCGATGGTCTGGGACCGTCGCGATGGTCCAAGCGAACCGTCGCGATGGCGTGGAGTTTGGACAATCGCGATGGCGCGAAAAAGCGAACCGTCACGATGGCTTGAAGTGAACGATCGCGATGGCGTGAGGTCGAACCGTCGTGATGGCGTGATCAGGCGGACAATCGCGATGGCGCGGTCAACGGTCAACGGTGGACAATCGCGATGGTCCGAAGTGAACCGTCGCGATGGTCCGCGATGCGATGGCTTGAGCCAATCGCGATGGTCCGATTTTGGGCTGTCGCGATGGTCCAAAAAATGAACCGTCGCGATGGTCTATCGTGACACGTGGCACTGTCGTGGCGATGGCATAAGCCAATCGCGATGGTCCGGGGTCAGCTGAACAATCGCGATGGTCCAAGTGGACCGTCGCGATGGCTCAAGTGAACCGTCGCGATGGTCCGAAAAAGCGAACCGTCGCAATGGTCCGGCCGAGCCGTCGCGATGGCGTGAGCCTATCGCGATGATGCGACACAATCGCGATGGTCCGAGCCAATCGCGATGGTCCACCAAACAACGAATTTTTGAAATGCAAATATGGTGCCGTGTATGCGCAAGGATCGCCTACCTCGTGGTGTGGTCGCCTACCTCAAAATCCGAAAGTTGCAGACCATCGCGATGGTCCGCCCTACTCGGAAATTTCTGACAGAAAGTACATGTTTTACCTTTTGGAAGCTCTCCTGATGCTCTGAAGCTCTGTACCTGCAAGAAAACTCAAGAAAACACAAGCACATGCAAACGCAAAAACTCTCTCTCGCTCTCTCGCATGCACAAATGAGGGGAAATGAGGTGAATGGGTGGATATGGTGAATTTTCTGATTTTTTTGGAAATGGAGATGATGATGCGATGATGAAGATGGAGTATGGGGAAGGTGAAAAACACTAAAAACTAAGTAAAAACAACAACAAAAAACTGAAATTTTTACCTTCCAACGCCACTTCTTGCTATACTCTTACCATCACACATTCGTCCTAGACTCGATCCCCGGCAACGGCGCCAAATTTGGTGTTGCTCTAGCACAATGGTGAGAACCACGTTAAGAAGCTTCACCTCCTTAATGTCAATCCGAGGGAGAGGTAGGAGTGATATGAAGATCGTGAATGTGAGATGATGTGAGAGTGAAGGTGAGAAGCACAAAGATGCACACACACATACACACACACAATGAAGAGACAAGCAAGACACAATGGAAGGTGGGAAATTAGCTCTATTACTCAAGAATACTCTTACAAGCTCAAACTAGCTCTAAGCTCACACTAACCAAAATGAACCAACCCCAAAAATGAGCTCTCTAGCTCTTTTTATAGTTTCTAGACTAGTTTTGACCGGTTTCACATCTAGTGACCGGCCTAGTTAAAAAATAGGTCCTAGAGGCTATTTGGAAGGGTAAACGATGTCTAAAAATAACGAAAATTGGTACGAGCATTCTACCTAAGCTCCTCAAGCTCGAGGACTCCTCGGCTTGCACAAAATGGAGCTATGGATTACAAAATGGGGTTTTCTATGATACATATGTTACAATTAGTGATAACAATCACTGTTGAATGTTTGGAGAATTAATAAGAAATGTATTTGTTTGAAAAATTGATCCGCCTGGCTCCCTGCTCCTTCTTTACATGCTTCCGTGGCGTCTGTGCCTCTGGCTGCTTCCAACAACTTCACTTATCCCGCGGAATTTCTGTATCAATCATTGAGTGTGTGAGGTCTAATCCATAGCCTAGACCTCTGAGTACCATTGAGCTATGTTCATCATGCCAATGGGAATGTACATTTACATGATCTAATACAAATACTTACATTCATCTACTCTGTAATTCTCTGAGTATACTACTCCAAGTCTGTCAACTTCAACAAGGCATATCTCAGGATCTACTTATCCAAATCAAGTGATTCAAAGCACATTGGATTCAGCTCCAAGCATACTACATGCCTAAAAAACTTTATGGTCATTGGATCAGCCATCTCGGAGAAATCTTGCTCGAAGTGGTCTCTGGTATTTGTCTGCAGAGCTCCTAAAAAGTTGGGGGTACATATATTTTTGCTAAACTCATTTCTCAGAGTATAGTTCATCATTTCTTCTCATTCCACTTGAAAATGGTAGCTTGTTAAGCGAATTTAATATGTCCAGAAGGAATTTGATCAATTGTAAGTGTGCTGGTCATACTGAGTGAAAGACTGAGCAGGTGTCAATACCAAAATAGCAAGTTTTCTTGGATTTTTGAAGTCTCAAGTAGTCTGTTTTGATTTGATCATTACAGATATCATTTGCAAAGTACATATATACTTTCTTGGTATCATTTGGAAGCTAATCAAGTGTACTAAGCATTCCTGGAGTCAAAAAGGGCTGGTGTGAAGCACGTTTAGCAGCACCTACTCAATCTCTGAGGCATCCAACCATCGTCTCCCAACAAATTCTTGGTAATTGTGGGTACATATAGAACCCTGCTCAACAGATCTCTATTTCCGTTAGAGGTTTTAACATTTCCTCCCTTGATGACTGAGTGCTTGGTGTCATCACCTGTTTGTACCTGATGCTTACCCTTAGGTTCCTCAAGGTCAGAGAGAAGAGCTACATTGCCTGCCATATGGTTTGAGCATCCAGAGTGAATGTAGAATGATGTTCATCATTTATACCTGGCTTTGAAGTCATATTCATAATCAGAAGAGAATCCTCTTGCTCTTCTGTATAGTTGTTGTAGTCTTTCCTTGCTTTGTAACCTCCTAGGTAATTGTTATTGTGGTTGTTGCTGTAGTTGTTATTGTACCCTTGATGATGTTGTATCTTCCTCTTGATTATGTATATCCACATCTTTAAAATCCTCTACCTCTCTGATTCTTGAAGTTCTTTTAACACTCATCTGTAGTATGATTTGACAATCCACAAATATTACATGGTGAGGAGTTATAAGGTCTCCCCCTACCTTGCTTACCTCCTCTGCCCCTACCTCTTGAGGAACTACCTCTCCCTACATAGTTGGCTTGGGAGGTAGCTCTTTCATCCTCAATCTTCTTATTTTTTCCTTGCTCTTTAGACTTGCTTTTATCTGTGTATAGAGCAGAAGAGCTATTAACTCTAGATGAATCTCCATTCTTGTTGAGCTTGCATTCATGAGTGAAGAGTTCTCCCATGAGAGTGGTAAGATCTGGAATCTGCATGTCCATGTACATGTCCATGGCAGTTGTGAAGCTCTCCCATTTGTCATCTGCCTTAATGCCATTGATTACTTGTCTCACAATCTGCTCCTCTTCAATTTCTTCTCCTATGCTTGCCAATTGATCAACTACATCCTTGACTTTGGTCACATACTCTGAGATGCCTTGCTTGGGTTGCTTCCTTTGAGTTGTAAACTCAATCCACAATTGGTTCTTCCTAGCCCTTGTGTTGGAAGAGAAATATGAAGACAATGTTTCCCAAGTCTCTTGGGATGTCTTACAATTCCTTATGTGTGAAAGTAGAAAATCAGAGATTGAGTTAAGTAAGTATGACCTTGCTAACGCATCTTTGGCACACCATGAATTGAGTCTTTCATGCTCCTCTCTTATAGGTTGTCCTTTGCTTCTGAAAAATGGGCATCTCCTCATCTCCTGAGATGTATCCATAGAGACTCCTTCCTTGCAAGTATGTCTTCATCCTCAAGGACCATGCTTGGTAGTTGTTCCTGTCTAATTTATCAATGAAAGAAGAAAAACCATCTCCCATTTTACCTTAGCTTTGCTCTGATACCACCGTTGGGAAAGATGGACGGACACTCCAAGAAGAGCAATCAATTTAGCAAACAAAGCATTACCCCCAATTTTTAAGGATGTAGTCTACAGAGTTTGACCAGTGACCACCTCGATGCACTTTTCTCTGAATTTACTAAATAGAATGTCTTCAAAATTTTTCATCACGTAGAGTACTCAGAGCTAATTGCAACAAGCTATAGAACATTGAAAATGGTGGAGTATTGACTGAGATATGAGCAATAGAAAATGACTGTTCTGAGTGTCAATAACAGAGAGAACAAGATATATAATGAATGATCTATTGTATTATGAAACAAATATTGTACATGATCATTGGATTGATAAAAAATGCTCAATGATACTGAGAGGTATAGGCTATGAAGTAAGCCACACTCTCCTACAATGAGATCAACAAAGACTCGGATATGGAGTGATCTATCCCATGAGTTTTACATTCATCTTTTATAGATGATTCATTTGAATTTTGAATTTGAATTCAACATTGGCTTTCTCTAGAAAAGTGATCCTCTCCAAATAAAGTCGTAGCTTTTCCATCTAACAACCTCCATGAGTTTAGTTTTATTTGGAGATATTCTCTCCAAATAAAGTCGTAGCTTTTCCATCTAACAACCTCCACGAGTTTAGTGGTAGCTACAAATATTCCTCTAAGTCAAGTAGACTTTTACAAATGGTAAAAAGGTAAAGAATCCATAGCAATGGATCTCATGGAACTCCAATTATTCTTCATAAGATCTTCTCATGCCTAGCCATGTGTAGGCTTGGCATTTGCACCAACAAATGGAACATGAATAACTTGCCACCAAGGATGAGCATCACGATTTCTATAAAGAAGCTTGTTCAATATGACTAGAAAGTATATATGGTTCTCTTGTTAATTGCATTATTTTCGAAGATTCAATCACCCAAAATCTAGATACTTCCGTTCTCAATGTGGAATTATTACCTTTATACTTGACCACAAACCAAATAACCTACCAAAAAATAAAAAAACATAACTCCGTTTTTCAAACTTCGGAGACACATACAAATACTCTACAATAAAGAGACCATGACCAACACCAATGATAGTGAAGGGAGCAATCATATAACAATAACCCCAAAACTTAAAAACCTCTTTGTCTAAAGGAAGTGGTCCTCTATGACATTATCCATATCTTCCTCTATCATATGTTTGTACTACAGGATGATCACAGGTTGGCAATGGATAATCTCCAACCATTTCAATCTGTAAACCAAAAGGTAGAGGATTTTGAGAAAGCTTAGCTTGCAATTTATAAATGACATGTCTGTGATGTGTAGAAGTAATATTAGCATTATTAGTCGGAGAATCAACATCATCATCATCGAGTATATATACCTTTATGTTTAGTATACTTTTATTTTTAATATGATTTTGAAATCAAATAATGACATTAATTTATGGAATCTATACATACCCAAGCATTATCACATTGATTAGGTGGTGGTGAATGGTGAAAAATACCATAATCTGCTTCATGCTCAATACATTCTAATTGTGGTCTTTGATACCTACCTCATCAAAGATTACACCAACATATAATATGCTCTTAATAGTAAAAATTGTCATAATGCCTATCGGACACATGTGAAGTCCTTGCATGGGAAGGAGGTGGTGGAATACCCTCTAGTTGATTAGAATTTTATTTTAATGAAACAATAAAAAAGCATACATTAGTCACGGATATATTTATGAAATATTATGATCTAAATTTTGATATACTTATAGTAATTAGTCCTTGCATGGTTAGGAGATGGTGGAGTTCACTTTGATTGATTAGAATCGAATTGTGTAGCAAAAAAGGTATTAGATATTAACAATCTGATTATTTACATACATACACATTCACATGTATACATTTACACATACATACACACATATGCACATATACATAGATACACATTTTGACATCTTAATACATATACAAAATCATAGAAATACACATTCACACATATACATGTACATATACATATACATATACATAGACATAGACATAGACATATACATATACATATACATATACATATACATATACATATACATATACATATACATATACATATACATATACATATACATATACATATACATATACATATATATACATATACATATACATATACATATACATATACATATACATATGCATATACATATACATATGCATATACATAGACATAGACATAGACATAGACATAGACATAGACATAGACATAGACATATACGTATACATAGACATAGACATAGACATAGACATATACATATACATATACATAGACATAGACATATACATATACATATACATATACATATACATAGACATAGACATAGACATAGACATAGACATAGACATAGACATAGGCATAGACATATACATATACATATACATATACATAGACATATACATATACATATACATATACATATACATAGACATAGACATAGACATAGACATAGACATAGACATAGACATAGACATAGACATAGACATAGACATATACATATACATAGAGATATACATATACATATACATATACATATACATATACATATACATATACATATACATATACATATACATATACATATACATATACATATACATATACATATACATATACATATACATATACATATACATATACATATACATATATTCACACATACACACATACATACATTTACACATATGTGTGTGTATGCATGTATATATGTATATGTGTGTGCTTATTTGTGTGTATGTATATGTGTGTGTATGTGTATGTGTATGTGTATGTGTGTGTACATGTATGTGTGTGTATGTTTATGTATATGTGGGTGTATGTGTATGTGTATGTGTGTGCATGTATGTATATGTATGTGTGTGCATGTGTGTATATGTATGTGTGTGTATGTATATGCATATGTGTATGTATGTATATGTGTATGTGTATGTTTGTCTAGCATTTCCTCAATCACAAGGTATCTTGAATCGAAAGCTACTGATCACTCAAGAATAGTAGAAGATAGAAACAGAGAACTTGCACAAGATAAGAGAAAATTTGATGTGAAAGAGTAGACAAGATATGGCTGAGAGAAAGAGAAGTTTTGATATTACAAATTTGAATCAATTGGATACAATAGCTTTGGAAAATAGCTTCTTGATGAAGCTTCGACCTCTCAACCACCCTCGAGCTATCAGAAT
This sequence comes from Ceratopteris richardii, assembly GCA_020310875.1. NCBI lineage: Eukaryota > Viridiplantae > Streptophyta > Polypodiopsida > Polypodiales > Pteridaceae > Ceratopteris > Ceratopteris richardii. The sequence goes on from CM035414.1 coordinate 111,381,940, forward strand.
CTCATTCTCATTCCCACTCTTAATCACTCACTCTCACTCTCACTTTCAATCACAACATAATTCTCTGATTTTTGGCCTCTTCTTGCTTGAAAATGTAGATCTCTTTCCAAAAAAAGTTGTATCATCCCCCAAAGAAGTGCGTGAACCACCAAATAAGAAAAAGTCAGTTCTCATGCAAAACGTTTGCAAAAGCATGTGTTTCTAGTGGTCAAGTGCTTTCTTTAGTGGTTCCTATCCAAAAATAGAAGAAATGAAATAAAAAGACATATCCAAAAGCATCCATAAGTGTGTTTGACAACATGTATATGGATTGGAATAGAAATAGAGTCCCACTTTTTTTTAAGTACCTAGAAACGACACTTTTTGAAGCCTTGTAACTCAATAACAATGAGGAATTAGCTTAGCTTAAGCTTGTGAGACACAAAATTTTTTCAACTCTCTGATCTACACAATAGAGTTAGAGATGTCCTAGGTCCGAATCTACCTCCATGTATCATGTTTGAGACCTGCAAGTTTAGAAATTCTTGAGAGTAAATACAATTAATGCATTTTCTTATAGTGATCTAAATATAGCACCTTAATTGAGGTACTTAGAACATGATTCAAAAAATTCACATAGACACTTTTATTCTCTTATGCATGCTCTAACTTTCTCTCATACAACATTTCTATCAATTGTTTCATCTTCACATTCATTTTCTAACCAAAAAAGATAATGTGGATAAGGTCTAGAGAGAGAATATAAAACTCATCATACCTAAATTTTGCCTATATTCATAAACTGGCCTAGTTATTCATTCTAAACATTACCTCCATAATGTAAGTTGAAAAGTTCAAAATGAATTATTTCACTATCAAAAGGCCTATTACAATTCTTTCCTTCTTTTTAAGAACCCTATCATCAGATTTGAAAAGAAGCATAATGTGTGAGAAAATCATCTAAGTTCACCCAAGTCGAATCTTCAACTCAATATGTGTGGCATTTCACCTAATTTTCTACTATAGATCTATTTCTCAGTAATCTTTCCCTCTTACCTAATACTATTTAGGTTGAAGCTCAAAAGAGCCATCATCTTTAAACTTATAATTATCTTGCAAAACATGAGCAACACTAGCTACATATCTTTTAAGTGAGCTAACATGAAATACAAGATGTACATTTAAATGTTCTGACAATTTCAATTAATAAGTAGGAGATCCAATCTTCTCAAAACTTTAAAAGGACCTGCATATCATGAAGAAAGTTTGTGATCCTTCCCTAGCAACAAGTTAGATTAGTGAGGGTCCGATTTAGGAAATACCATGCCATCAATTTGAAATTCAAGTGGTCTTCTCTTCAAATCATGGAAGTTCTTTTGCCTTTTCTGAGCTTCTTTTATGTGTTTCCAAGTTCTTCATCCATATTCTCAAGCATTTCTTTAGATACTTCTACTTTATTTGTAAAAGCAAAAAATGAAGGTGGAGTCAAACAATTATAACCATACATAGCCTAAAACGGATTCATTTTTATAGATGGATGCCATCACTATTGTATGCAAACTCGACTAGGCACAAATATTCACTCCAATTATCCTGCTTTTCATTCCCATACATATGCAACATATCTTCAAGTACCCAATTAACCCTCTCAGTTTCCCCATCAGTTTGTGGATGGAAAGCTGTACTCATACAAAGTTCACTTCCAATTGATTCAAATGTTGTTGTCCAAAAGTTTGATGCAAATCTAGAGTCTCTATAAAAAATTATGTTTTTAGGCATTCCATGTAGTCAAAAAAGTTCTTTTACAAATATTCTTGCAACATTCAAGGAAGTATCAGTCTTTTTCATAGGAAAGAAATGTGCCACCTTGGTAACTGGATCAACTAACAAAAATATGGTATCATGTTTACTTTTGGTTGTAGGCAATTTAGTGATGAAGTCCACAAAGATAGACTCCCACTTATGATTTGGAACATCCAAAGGCTGAAGCATTCCAGGCATTCTCTTAAATTGAGATTTCACCTATTGGCACTTTTGACATTCACTAACGTATTTCCTAATGTCCTGCTTCATATATAGCTAGAAGTGAGAATACTTCTTGTGCAAAAAAGCGTGCATCATGACAATCATGTAATATTTTAGTTCTCAATGGAGATTCAAAAGATATTCATATGCAACCACCTATGAAAGAACACATCCTTTTTGACTACCACTTGCATCACATGGAACCACAAAATGCTTTCCCATTTTCAATATTTTCAAAACATAATTTTTAATGACTTTTTGTTTCAATCATGGTTCAAATGATTGTTGAGGGGTGTCAATCCACACAAATGTGTTGAGGAATCACTCACGAATTTGACATACAGACAGACATAAAAGAAAAAGGAAAGAAGCGGAATCTTCAGAAAATCAAAGCGTCAGTTGTACAGCATGCGAAATCAGTCCGCTAACTAGAATCAAGAATTGTACGAGTAACAGAGCAATAAACCACGGTGTGCGCATAATGTGCGCATAATGCGTGCATGATAACGTGAATTAAAGAATGAGAGCCGGAAGAGCGCAAAAGGAAAAAGTGTATATATACACCAAGGATTAAAGGACTCGGATGATGAGGGATGCTACTGAGAAAGAGAAGGAGAGGATTACGAGAGATCGCGCATGAGTGAAGAGAGAGTGAGAAGTTCTCAGAAGACGCCATAGATCGCGTATGTATAGATGAATAACAGAAACCTGGAATGTCAGGTATTCATCTGAGAGGGATGGTAATAAGAAACTACTCAGTGTAAGAGAGTTTCTACATCTTGAGCAAGAAGAGGCCAAGCTTGTTTGTACACATCTTCTCTAATAGAAAACACATGTTCATGTGGAAGTTTGCGCGTTTTGTTCGCATGTGAAGAATCTGAAGTTTTTCGTGTTACAGTAGAGAGTTCGTTAACAATTACAGTTACAGTTCGTTACTAAATGTGTCTCTCGGTACTCTCTCAGTAAACAAATGTCTCGGTCAAAGATATCTCAGTAAACGCATTTTCGGTCAGTTACAGTTTTCTCAGAAAGTGATTTTTCTGTAGAACAACGAAGTATATCTTGCAGTAGAATTCGAAGATTTGTATGAGAGATAGCTCATCTTGTAGCTAGACGTCTCGACTTTAAGCTGATCACAGTTTCCGGTGGAATGGATATGTACACACAGTACAAAGTCTAACCGGAAAGTGGCACTTCAGAACTGTGAAGTTTTCCTTAAGAAGTTCATTCAGTGAAGGAAGTTCACATATCATTTCCTTACTTCACATAATTCATTTGAAGTAATCATGAGCAGAATCAAAGTTCATTCTAGTGATATTCTGGTAAAATTTCGGTGACGTCCCAGTGACAGTCCGGTGAAGTTCGGGTGGAATTCAAGTCGCAGTTTAACACAGTTAAGCAATAGTAATCCTGCTAAGGTACTGTTGATTACAGAGGTGCTCTATATCACTTTAGCTTAGCTCTCTATTCGGCGGCGCGACAATTTCCGCAGGCCTGACAATGTTCAAGCCTTGCCGTGACGACCATCATCAACGATATCTGAGCGAAAGATAACCGCCAACAAGTGGTATCAGAGAAAAAGGAGGATACCACATATCCGCAAGAAGTGGTATCAGAGCCGGTTAGTTCCACGAGCGGCATCAAAGCCAAAAGACTCTCAAAGGCAACCTAAAGCAAACAAGAAGATCATGGCAGATCATGTCCAAATTGATAAGCTGGATAGAGATAATTATCCCATGTGGGTAATGCGTATGGAAGCCTTACTTATGAGTAAGGACTTAATGATGTATGTGACCGGAGAAGAAAAGAAGCCGACCTTCGAAGATGATAGCCAACCGGAAAAAGAAGAGTTAGAAGCTTTGAAGCTGTGGCAGAAGAAAGATGCAACGGCAAGAGCCTACATTTACAACATTGTTTCAGATCATCTACTACCGCACATTAGAGGTCTGGAGAAAGCGGAGGACATATGGAGCGCATTCGAAGACCACTTCCAAAATACTACGAAAGCTAGAAAGGCTAGCTTATGGTCCGAGTTCACAACGTTAAAAAAGAAGCCGAGTCAAAGCATTAGTGAATACGTCACTAAAATGAAGGATCTAGCAGATAGTCTTGGATCCATAAAAGAAGATGTCGAAAATCACAGATTGATAGCGCAACTGCTAACCGGGTTGAGAGGAGATGAAAGGTGGAAACCTTTCGTACTCTCAACTGAACTTTCTTTAAATCACTTTGTACCAGATTTAAATCAGTTGCTTGGTTTGATGCTCACACATGAGCAAGATCTAAAAGGAGATGGAGACAAAGGACAAAGCTCTGCAATGTACATGAAGAACAAGAAGAAAGACAAAGGAAAGTCAAAAGATGAAGAGGAGTCAAGCGCTCAGGCTTATTATGCTAGAGGTAAAGGCACCGGCAAAGCAAGAGGCTTTGGAAGAGGAAGAAGTAGTCAGAATACCAACAAGAAAGCCTGTTGGATTTGTGGACTAAGTAATCATATGGCGCATGACTGTTGGCACAACCAACTGGGATCAAATCAAAATCAGAACAGTAATAACAGAGGCAGAAGCGGAAGATATCAAGGTAACTTCCAAAAGGGTAGATAGAATCAAAGAGGAGGTTACGGTAGAGGTGGAACAAGGAGTTGAGGACAGGGCCAATCCTACAACACCACCTACAACAACTACGCAAATGACACACATAATGAAAATCATACATCATTGATGATGAACTCAATCAGCACATCCGATAACGAAGATCTAAAGGTATTTTACATTGACTCTGGATGTTCTAATCACTTGTCAGGAAACATAGAACTGATGTCAGAACTGGAAAAGGGAAGTTCGAGTCACACTGTTCAAACAGGTGACAATACAAGACATAACGTACATTCAATTGGAAAGGTGAAATGTAAGAGTGGAGCAGATTTGCTAACCAATGTTTTGTATGTTCCAACAATACCGAAAAATCTGATTAGTGTGGGACAGATAGTCGAGAAAGGTTTTCAGGTCAGATTTACAAACAAAGGATTATTTGTAGAAGACCTCAGATGCAGGAATCACAGAGGTTAAGAAACTGCTTGAAAAGGATTCAAAATCAGTGACCTGGGAAAGTTATCATACTTTCTATGTATGGAAATCACATATACAAATCATGGTGTATATGTTACGCAAAAAGGGTATCTCCTAAACTTACTAAAGAAGTTTAATATGGAGAATTGCATATAAGCTTCAACACTGCTTGAAGTAAATCATAAACTTAGTAAATATGATGGAACAGAGTTCAAAGATATGAAGAAGTATCAGTCGTTAGTAGGAAGCTTAATTTATGCTATGCTAACACGACCGGATCTCAGCTATCCGGTGGGAGTTCTTTCACCGTTTATGCATTGTCCGATAGATCAACATTGGGTTGCAGGACAAAGAGTTCTTAGATATATAAAAAGAACTATAATGGAAGGATTATATTATCCTTTTACATCAGATATAAAGCTGAGGGCATTCAATGACTCAGACTGGGCAGGAAGTCAAGATGACAGAAGATCGACACATGGGTATATGCTATACCTAGGAGATAAATTGGTAAGCTGGTGTTCAAAGAAACAGCATACAGTAGCTTTATCGTCAACAGAAGCCGAATACAAAGGACTCCTAGAAGCCGCAAAAGAAGTAATATGGATGCAGACCTTGCTCAAAAGCATGGGGATTGATCAAGGTATACCAGTTATACATGGAGACAATATGAGCTCTCTATATCTTACAGCGAAGCTGGTATTTCACGCAAGAACAAAACACATAGAAATTCAGTATCATTTCCTGAGGGAAAAGGTAATGGAGAAGGAGATAGAAATATTCTACACTCTTACGAAAGATCAGATAGAAGATATACTGACAAAAAGCCTGGATGGAACCAAGACTAACAGATTCAAAGAGATGGCAGGAATAAAAGAAAGAAAGATATATGAAAGACCGGAAGAGGTCAAATTAGTGATTGAGGGGGAGCTGTTGAGGAATCACTCACGAATTTTACATACAGACAGATATAAAAGAAAAAGGAAAGAAGCGGAATCTTCAAAAAATCAAAGCGTCAGTTGTATAGCGTGCAAAATCAGTGCGCTAACTAGAATCAAGAATTGTACGAGTAACAGAGCAATAAACCGCGGTGTGCGCATAATGTGCGCATAATGCGCGCATAACGTGAATTAAAGAATGAGAGCGGGAAGAGCGCAGAAGGAAAAAGTGTATATATACACCAAGGATTAAAGGACTCGGATGATGAGGGATGTTGCTGAGAAAGAGAAAGAGAGGATTACGAGAGATCATGCATGAGTGAAGAGAGAGTGAGAAGTTCTCAGAAGATGCCATAGATCGCGTATGTACAGATGAATAACAGAAACCTGGAATGTCAGGTATTCATCTGAGAGGGATGGTAATAAGAAACTACTCAGTGTAAGAGAGTTTCTACAGCTTGAGCAAGAAGAGGCCAAGCTTGTTTGTACACATCTTCTCTAATAGAAAACACATGTTCATGTGGAAGTTTGCGCGTTCTGTTTGCATGTGAAGAATCTGAAGTTTTTCGTGTTACAGTAGAGAGTTTGTTAACCATTAACAGTTACAGTTTGTTACTAAACGTGTCTCTCGGTACTCTCTCAGTAAACGAATGTCTCGGTCAAAGATATCTCAGTAAACGCATTTTCGATCAGTTATAGTTTTCTCAGAAAGTGATTTTTCTGTAGAACAATGAAGTATATCTTGCAGTAGAATTCGAAGATTTGTATGAGAGATAGCTCATCTTGTAGCTAGACGTCTCGACTTTAAGCTGATCACAGTTTCCGGTGGAATGGATATGTACACACAGTACAAAGTCTAACCGGAAAGTGGCACTTCAGAACTGTGAAGTTTTCCTTAAGAAGTTCATTCAGTGAAGGAAGTTCACGTATCACTTCCTTACTTCACATAATTCATTTGAAGTAATTACGAGTAGAATCAAAGTTCATTCCGGTGATATTCTGGTAAAATTTCAGTGACGTCCCAGTGACAGTCCGGTGAAGTTCGGGTGGAATTCAAGTCGCAGTTTAACACAGTTAAGCGACAGTAATCCTGCTAAGCTTTTGTTGATTACAGAGGTGCTCTCTATCACTTTAGCTTAGCTCTCTATTCGGCGGGCGCGGCAATTTCCGCAGGCCTGACAAGGTTCAAGCCTTGCCATGATGACCATCATCAGCGATATCTGAGCGAAAGATAATCGCCAACAAGTGGTATCAGAGCAAAAGGAGGATACCACACATCCGCAACAAAATCCTCCATTCTTTTTAGTCAACTCTATGAGGGGATTAGCTATCTTAGAGAAATCCTTTATATGTGCTCTTTCATATTGCACCAATCTTAAAAAACTTCTAACATCCCTTACAGTTTTAGGAACTGGCCAATCAACTATTGTTTTCACTTTATCCTGGTCTATATGAATTTCCTCTTTAGATATGACTCTTCCTAGATACACAAATTTATCCTTAACAAAGAAACACATACTCTTCTTTCCCTACAATTTGTGTTCTCTAAGGGTTTGCAAAGTCTTCTTGAGATGTACAACATGCTCACAATCATCTTTAGAGTATACAAATATATCATCAAGAAACACTAAGATGAATTCGTCCAAGTAATTATGAAAAACATTGTTCATAGATCAAATGAATGTGGCAAGAGTGTTTGTTAATACAAAAGGAAAAATTGTAAACTTGTAGTGGTCGTAACATGTTTGGAACATTGTCTTAGGTATATATCGTCTATTTTGATCCTAATTTGGTGATATCCGGGTCTTAAGTCAACCTTAGTGAATATAATCACTCCATTTAATTGATCTAATAAGTCATCCATGTGAGGGAGTGGGTACTTGTTTTTAAATTTTCTTTTATTCAACCCCCTATAGTCAATACATAATCCATAAGAGCCGTCTTTCTTCTTCTGAAATAAAACAGGTGCACGCCAAGGTTAAACACTTAGCCTTATCAAACTTTTGTTCATAACATCATCTAATTGAACCTTAAGCTCCTTTAATTCATCTATGTTAAATCTATAAGGTGCTCTAGAATATGGTTCACGACAAGTCAATGGCATGGTCAATCTACCTAGGTGGAGGTATACTAGGAAATTCTTCTAGAAATACATCTACATATTCTTTCAAAAGATTTTCTACATAATTTGGAAGATTTTCCTCATTATCTTCCTCATGTAGATTTTTCACATACACTACAAATTTTGTACAACCATAACGTATACCTCTAATTATTTGCATATTAGAAATGAAAATAGGCTTAGGATTATGCACATCACCTAGAATGTGGAGAGATTCACCGTATAGGCTTAAAATGATTGTTCTTTGTTCAGAATCAATTGCTATAGAGTTTTAAACTTACCAATCCATGCCTATAATTTCATCAGTCTATTTCATTTCAATCACATGGAAACTCTGAAAAAAAATCAAAAAATTAAATGCAAGGTCTTCAATGTATCGTTTCGTATAGTGTGTTCATCCATTAGCAATCTCCACATGTCTTGTTATTTGCATATTTAGGGGTATGCTTGAATTCTATACCAATTTGAAAGATAGAAAACAATATGTACTACCCGAATTGATTAGAAATTTGGTTCTATGCATATAAATCATACCCAAAATCATAATTACGGAAGCCCTTAAGAAAGAACCAACCAACATGAAATGTAAAGTAGAGTTAGGGAACTCACTTGCATTACCTACTTTATAAATTTTTGCACCTTCCTCAATGATGTTTATCATCTTTGATTGTGCAATCCAAAAGATTACTTTCTTCGGGCATTCATACCCTTTCTCCTCGCAACAGAAACACAAATTGAGTCTTTTTTCTCGTTCAATGGATGGGTTAATGCCTCCTTTGATTTTCAGAGCAAGATACCTTGATTACTAGAAGATGAAGTATTCTTTGAATTCTTAATTTTGTTTTAGTAGGTCTCTGTGGCCTATTTCTTGTCACAATGAATATGGTTCTATTCTTTGCACTTCTCCATCTTCTCAAAATTCTCGACCATCGCAATAACATCCAAAAAATCAACACATCCAGTTACCTTCGCTTGATAGGGAAGCTCCTCATGAAGACCTTCAATAAAATTTCTCTTCATAGCATCACCACTAACCTCCAATCCATATTTGTGAAGATGTAGGAAATTTTCTTTGTACTCATCAGCAAACAAGCTATGCTTGTCACTCTCATGCTGTCAAAAATTATAGAACTCCATCTTCTTCTCCATCTTTAGTGTGAAGAACAATGTTTTCCTACTAGCTCTCTAAATTCCTTCCATAGAAACAGACCAGAAAGCATCTAAGTATGCATATAAGACTTCCATCATAGCTTTGCAAGGCCACACACATGTAGGATCCCAACCTTTGGCTTGGACTCCTCATTGAATTATGGAAGATAAAAAAAAATCTTCTAGCTCTTCAATCAAGGCATTGTTAGCAGTGTCATTGATAGTGGCCATAGGCATCGACATCGAGGAAGCATGTAGAGGAAGATGCACGAAGAGTACTGGAGGACCAGGCCTATCAATTTTCAAAAATATTGTTTTATTCTAATTGATCAAACCTTCAACATTGATTATAATCACTACTCATGTAACATATGTAACATAGAAAACCCACTTTTATCACAAGCTTCTTTTATGCAAGCCAAGGAGTCCTCGAGCTTGAGGAGCCTAGATAGATCACTTGTACCAATTTTCCTAATTTTTGGACTTCATTTGAACCTCCGAATAAGCTTTAGAACCTATTTTTAAACTAGGTTGGGCAGTAGGTTTGAAACCAATCAAAACTAGCTAGAAAACTATAAAAAGAGATAGAGAGCTCATTTTTGGGGTTGGATTTTTAGTTACTGAGATCAAGGAGCTTTGTCAAAGTTATTTGAGTAATGCAAGTGTATTTTCCTCCTTCCATTGTGTCTCCTCTTACCTCTACCTTGTGTAAGTGTGTGTATGTGAGTGTGCACTAGTGTGCTTCTCACCTTCACCTTCGTGCACATCACTGATTCACAATCTTCATATAACCCTATCTCTTCCATGGATCGACAATTAAGGATGTGGAGCTTCTTGACATAGTACTTGCCATTGTCTAGAACAACACAAAATTTGGCATCGTTGTTGGGGACAAGCTCTAGGAAGAACATGTGATGGCAAGAGTGTGCACCATCCCAACGACATAGGACCATCGGGATTGGTGCACACCATCGTGACAATGTAGTACCATCACGATTGGCTCAAGCCATCACAAGGATTCAAGACCATCATAATTGGCTCACACCATTGCAATGATGGTTGAGCATTGCGATAGCTCAGTGACATCGCTATGATCCATTTCTCCATCACGATGAAATATCACGCCATCATGATTTGCTTATACCATAATGATGATTCATCAGACCATCCCCACAACCATCCCTTCATGCCATCACAATTGACTCATGCCATTGTGATTCTGACAAACCATCGTGATGCTTTCAGACCATCTTGCCCTTACGACCATGGCGATTGGATCATGCCATTATGATGATGACAAACCAATGCGATTGTGCCACATCATCACGAATGGGTAAGACCATCATAACATTGTCTAACCATTGTGATCCTGCTAGACCATCATGATGGTTCAACTGAAACAACAAAAAATAGGGTTTTAAAACATTTTTGAAATATTTTCTCCTATTTTTTGATTTTTTTGTAATTTTGGTATAGGGCATTGAGAGGTCACAACTTCTTGGGAGCTTCCAATGATCGACAAAAGAGAAGAAGTATCTCGGTTTGGTAGTGAGACCTAAACCTTGGCTATTCAAGGACCTTTAGGAGTGAAAGCAAACATAGAAAGTGATCTAATTACCCTATTCAATTCAATTGCTTGGAAGGAGAAACCCTAGAAGGGATAGGGATGAGAGGGATTTTAGTTCTAAATGATGCTTTTAAATGGAGGAGTCTTAAGTGTTGATATTGTAAGTGCACCCAAATAAGGATCCCAAGGAAAGGAATGGATCCAACTTCAACATTGCGACCATTCAAATACACACAAAAAACAATGATACCTGGTGACTGATTACTTAAAAGATAGATAAGAACTTAATGGAATTCAAACGAACCAAGTAATTAATGCAAAAGGACTTAGTGTGACTCAAATTCTTGTCGAGTTAAGTGCCTTGAAGGAGCTACAATTAACGAGCCTCAGACTAGGAAGACACTTTGGAAAGGCCGATCAACATAATATTAGGTCATCTGAGGCTAGCATTAGAACCAGGACAAGATCTTGGGCCCAATAATTAAGTGAGTTCCTGTACGAACTAATCTCAGAAACAAGTGAGTCAGAGATTTCCTAGAGCATGGAGAGACTAGAAGGTGGGTCAAGGATAGCATACTTAGAAAGACCTAAAGGATCGTACAAAACTCAGCTAGAGTAAATCCAAACCAACCAATTAGGTGCGTGCATCTATGAGGATGGTTTGCAAAGGTGTGTCATTCAATTGAGAAACCCTACTCAACTCATTGGATTGGATCATCTAGTGGTGAAATTTGAGAGAGATGCATATATCGATGAGGAGAGAACAATGTACATAATCTCCAATCAACTTGAGAATACCAATGAATTTGGAGTATTAATTCCTAAAATAGACATGGGTAACCTAGAATAGGGACAACTAGATGGTGAACCTAGAACAACATCAAGAGGCTAATCTGTGTTGACATAGGTGCTCAACCCATAATGGATTCCTCAAGATAACAAAAGTATTGAGGTTTTTTTAATAAGGATACAAATGAGACATTCTGGAGGTATAGGCCTGAGCAACCAACTGAGGTAGGAACGGTCACTATCTATGAGTTCAAGGATCCGGATATGCCTAGAAAAGTGGTGTACCTAGATAACACATCACAACCAGTATTTATGATATTAGAGCATAGGAGGCACACCTACACATGGAGAGGTGAATTGTTTTTTCCCCTACCACAAGCTAATGTCACTTTTGGTCACCAAGAAGTAGGATTATCCCTTGCTCATGGTTCTCAAAGGGAAAAAAGGCAAGGAGAGACCTAAAGTGAGTTTTTCGAACATGAGAAGAAGAGACCGATCTATGGTAGAGATAGATAGAATGGGAGAGAGAGAGAGAGAGAGAGAGAGAGAGAGAGAGAGAGAGAGAGAGAGAGAGAGAGAGAGAGAGAGAGACCAAGGGAACCTAGACCCCAACATGGTAGGGAAGACTTTCCTCTATCAAGGCCCAGAGAGCATCCTAGAATATTGAGAGCTAATCAATTAGTGAAATCCATGTAATAGTATTTTGATGGAACGAGTGATCCTTATGACCATGTAGCCAAGTTCAAGCAAGTGTTGCGAGCCGAACAAGTGGATGATATATTCACCCAATATAATGCATTTGAACTCACGTTGAAAAACACTACCTTAACTTGGTTCCAACCCTTATAACAAAGGCAATTAGAGACGTCCACCACCTATTAGAATCATTTATCATCAAATTCTCTAAAAGTGGGATCAAGCACAATACCTCTTCTTTAATTCATAGTTTCAAACACATTTCATAAGAGACCACCACACTTGCTGGACGCAGGTTCAGAAAGTACATAGAGAGATGTCGTAAACCTGAGTTTCCCACACAAGCTAAACAAGTATCTCTATTTTTGGATGGGCTATTGAGCTCTAAGCTACGATCATATGTTTATTGAAGGAACCCCAAAAGCTAGAGTAGTGTGTGAGAATATGTATAGACATTTAGGATAACTTAGCAGACGATCTAGAACTCTCCAATTCCTACAAGGACTCAGATTGTTCTACTAGAATTTCTTCTATGCTCTTTGATTCCATAAGGGACTTGGTAGACAAGGTAGCTCAAAAGCTTGGTGTCTGAAACAAATAGGCACCAAAGATGACCACAATCAAGTGTTGCTACACATGCAGAGGAGACCATATGGCTAACATTTTCCCGAACATGGCACAACCTCAAGGTGACCCTAGTAGCCAGTACTGCATAATAGAAAGTGAGTACACTAACCACATTGCATAGGATTGTCCCTACAACATGCAAGTGGTTAGACAAAGTCACCTACAGATGTATCAACAATTTGATAGATACCTTGCCAATATAACACTCAACCTTATTATAATCGACGACAATACAACTACCACGTACCTTACCAAGCATAACATAGACCCCAACCTATGCTAGGTCAACCACCACCACCCCTAGCTAATGTAATCTCTATCAAATATGCTACTGTAGAAGAGAATCTCTATAGGGCATAAGTACCCTCATCCCCATTGATCATAGAAAATGATCCTAATTCCAACAATTTTGATTCCACCCATGTAGATAGCTCGCCTACATACTACACCAAGTCACCCGAACATTTGGAAAGCATATGAATATGAGCATCCATCAATAGAACCCTGTTGGGAGCTAGAATATACTAACATCATGTATGTTGATCCCAACCCATAGCCCCAGTTGAGACATACAAGACCATAGGGCCCTAAAGTACCATGCTTTAGGTGTGAAGGAGACCATTATCTAAGAGGCTGCCCATATCCTCCACCAGCGGAGCAACAATAGTATTACATCTTTCAAGGTTAAATTTTTTCCGACTATGGCAAAGAACATGTTAAATGTGAATGTCCTAAAAACCCAGCTTCAAATGGATCAACACCAACATATGTACCCATCCAAGTAGTGACTATAGCCCAACCTTTACTACAAAATCAACACATAAACCCTGATAAAATAGCAGAGAGTAGTGAAGTTGGAGAGTCAAATGGAAGGAAAGCCAAATCTTGGAAGGATTCATGAGAATGGCTTAAAAGAAAATTGAGTAAGAAAATAAATGAACTAGAAGGGCATCTTCGTATGTCAATTGGAGCAACCTAGTAAAACCTGAGCTACACTTTCAAGGACTACTAGATAGATAAGAACACCTAATTTCTAACACTGAGAAGGTTGATGCTAAGATAACCTAATATGTCTTGAAGACACAAGAAGATGTTCCACCTTCTTTGTCACAAGTGCCTAATACTACAAACGGGGAGAGTCTTTCATGAATACATAAGTATTCACAAGGATTTTTGAGAGAAATTCAAGAAGAGAAGTGGACGTTGGAGGAAGAAACTCACCCACCAATTCTGGAGATAAATGATCTCCAGGAACAATTCCCACAGGACATAACCTCTATATATAGTGAATAAGAGGACAAACAATCTAGTGAACAGATAGATTTTGAATCTAATTCTTTGCAAGAATTACCTCACTTCACTGATCGAGAAGCAGGGTTGATCAATATGAGAGCAGCCATCATACTAGTAAGAAACCAAGAATCTCTTCTTCCAAGGAACACAGATGTAATAAAGAACACTAAAGTGCGGTGTCACCTCACTTTAGAAGAGTTGTTGAAGGTTAAAGTTGAGTTGTGGAAGCATGTAGCAAACTAGTTACTAGAGATGGCTACTACCCACTCTCAAAAAGAACCACATAGAAAAGTGTCAAACATACCCATTGATAGTATTCGAGATATGAGCGAAGGAGAAGAAGGAAACACTTATTTGCCTATCTCCTAACAAGGCTATACCACCAAGGCAATACTAGACTCAGGTGCTAGAGTGGCCATTCCCACCACTTCCCTATGGAAAGGAGGATGGGGTAAGCCAGCCCTAAGACCCTCGAGAATGAAGTTGTAAATGGTTGATGGTCATATTGAGAAACCCTTAGGCTTGTTGGAAGGAATCACCCTCACCACCTGTGGTGTGGAGTTTGAACACACCTTTTCCATTTGTGGGTTTGGAAAGAACCATGCTTATAAGAGGATTCTCGGATGTCCTTTCATGTGGCAATTGTAGATTGTACAAGATTAGGGAACCAACTCTTTGTACCTACAACATCTGGGAGTGACCACCAAAGTCAATCCCAAAGACTATTCCCATCATGATGTACCCCCACTATAGTGGAATACCATCCATAAAGCACCTCAATAAACTGACTCAATACAATCCTTAGCATCACATCCTTCATGGTGGCATGACTACACTCATTTATGGATGTGTGAAGTAGTGAAACAAGAGGAAGAGTGATTAAAAGCCAGAACCTTAGGCTCCGAACAACACCCATGTACCCTCCAAGTTCCTTCCTATGCATGAGTAGTGTTCGTGGATGAGGAATTTGAGCCTCACAGATGGGAAAAGATCCTAGCCACCATGGACATAGCAATGAATGAAGAATAATGGACTCCTCACTAGGATGAGGATGGCTATGATATCTCTATCTTCATGATAGAACCCATGGTAAGTGAGCCTATTTTAGAACACTGTGCGGACACGACCCTAGAACCAACCGAAACAAGTGATGAAGTTCTAGAATCCATCATAATGGAACTCTTCTGTTCTTCAAAAGAAGAATACCTTTATTTTGTGGAAGCCACTACCACCAATGGGATGGACATTAACCAAAATAAGTAGCTCACCCCACTTCCAGAAATCAAAGAGAATAAGTAGAAGAAGGAATGAAAGAAATCTTCTATGCAAGAAGAAGAACCCCTAATGGAAGTGCCAAAAAACTTTAAGAAATATGAAATCAAAGATCAAAGAATAATGATAAGAATGGCCAAGAGGGAAATTAACACAGGAGAAGCATACGAAAAGAGAGAAAAAACTAAGAAGACGGTAGTCACAACTGAAGAAAGAGAAGAAAAATGCACAAATATTGGGCATGATTTGATAGAAGAGGAAGAAGAAGAGTTGATTGCCCTGTTGAAGGAATATAAAGATGTGTTTTTCTTGGAGCTACAAGGATTTGAAAAGAGTAGACCTTTACATATGCTCCCATAGAATTCCCATGACTCAAGAAGCCAAGCCTTCAAAATAGAAACCATACACTTATAACGATAATTATGCTGCCAAGATTAAAGAAGAGATAGATCATTTGATAGAAGTCGGATTTATCTATGAGATTGAGCACACTCAATGGGTATCACCCATTGTGGTAGTGCCCAAAAAGAATGGAAAGCTACGTGTGCATTAACTTGAAAAGTTCAATGCCACCACTATTGGAGATAGTTGTCTACTTCTTATCACAAAACACTTATTAGCATGAGTAGCAGGGAAGGAAGCATACAACTTCCTTGATGGATTCTCTGGCTACAACCATGTAGCCATTGCCCTAGAAGACCAGCATAAGACGACTTTTACCATAGAATGGGGCATATTTGCATTTTGTGTAATGACATTTGGGCTTGCAAATGCACCTGCTACATTTCAACGACTGATGTGTCATGTCTGTAAGGAGTTCTTGTGTAAGAACTTGGAAGTCTATCTTGATGATTTATGTGCTCATTACAACATTAAATAAAGACACATTCATGAACTCAATGGATTCTTTGACAAATGTCAAGAATATTAGGTCTCCTTGAACCCAAAAAAAGTGTGTTTTCATGGTTAGGCAAGGCAAGATTCTAGAACACATATTGTTGAAGAATGGAATCTCTATACATGAAGAGAAAGTTAGGGTGATTGTACATCTATCCAAGCCAAAAAATTCTAAGGAAGTGCAAGCTTTCATGGGGCATTGTGGTTACTATCCACGCTTTATACACATGCATGCATTCATTGCAAAGCCTCTATAAGCCCTTCTAACTAAGTTCAAGACATATGAATGTGAAAGATCATTTAATGAACTAAAAGAACACTTGTGTTCATCATCAATTTTGATGACCCTAGATTGGAATAGCCCATTCCATGTACACATGGATGCATCCAATTATGCTATTCGGTGTGTGCTCGCACAACATGCAAGTGAGGGCAATATAGATCTTCTTATAGCATACGCAAGTAGACAACAAACAATGTAACACGGGAAGATTGGCACGATGGTTTTACCTATTAATGGAGTATGATTTCAAAGTAGTAGTTAGAAAAGAGAAGACCCATCTTAGATCCAATCATCTCTCGCAACTGACTACAAGACAAGCCCCTCAAGGGATAGCTGATCAATTAGTAGATGCATATTTGTTTAATCTTGAAGTGGTTCTTGAGTAGTCCCCATTCTCACCTTTGGTCCCACTAATCCTAGAGTTAGGGCCAAGGAAAGGGATGTAACTAAGTCACAAAGATATGAAATAATGGTAGGAAGTATTTACAAGTAGAATAATCAAGAAATCCTTGCTTCTTCTGTAGAAAAGGTAGAGTACAATAAATGGTTAAAATTAGCACACATGGGTGCATTAGACCAACACCACTCGAGACACTGCATGCTAATGAATCTGCATAGATTAGGTGTGTACTAGCCTTCAATGGAAGCAGAGGTCCATATCCAGACAATGGCCAATCTATTATGTGAAAACACCTATAGAGCATGCTACCCTAGATCATGTTGGTCTAATGCCGAAATGCAGCCAATCGATAACTTACTTGATGACAAAAACATTCCCTCAAGAAATGAATTTAGCAAGACGAAGAAGTATAAATGCAGGAAGCTCAATACTAAAAACTCATTGATGATAATCTGTACAAAAGGGGAAGAGATGGATATCTAAGATAGTCTGTTCTACTTGAGAAAATTAAAAATACACTCCAAGGTGTTGCAAGTGGCCATTCTAGGCTCGATAGGATAATCAAGAACATACCATTCTCAGGACTATGGTGGCCTACTCTTTATATGGATGCACATATATATGTAAAGAGATGTGATGTTTGCCAGTGAGCTCAGTTTCCAACACACCGAGATGAGATGCCACTAAAACCCATGATGGAAGGATGTGCATTCTCTAAATGGGGTATAGACTTTGTTGGATCCATTAACCCCCCCTTGCTAAACCTACTCATGTTGAATACATCATTGTAGCAATAGTCCTTTCTTATGACAATAATGGCATTCAATATCCCTCTTCCTTGATTTACTTCTACTCTTATTCCATTGACTATTCTTTTCCTTGTTCTTGCTCTTGCCATATTGCTCATTCTTTCCTTGTTAAGAATCATGAACATTATACGCATCTCCACTCTCAGTGCCTACCATAGATTTTCTATGAATCTCCTCAGTGATGAGTGCTTCACATATGTCAGAATAGACCATTTTACCACGAGGTGCACTATTGTTGATAGCTCTACAAAGCTTATCCCATGATGATGTCAAGGTGCATAACAACATATAATACTATCATTTCATTATATATGTTCATTTTTTGGGCCTATAACTGGGAGAATATAGCATCAAACTCACTTACATGAGCAACAACACTATTTGTGTCCTTCATGCAAAGCTCATATAACTTTCTCATTAGATACACTTTATTTGATATTGTTTCTTTTTCATATGTATTGCATAACTTCTTCCAAAGCTCCTCTACACTTTCATAGTCCAACAATATAAAGTAAACATTATTTTCTAGGTGCACTCAAATGGTAGACTTGGCCATTTCATCCAAATCTTCCCAATCATCTTCATCCATGTCAACATGCTTCTTTGAGATTCCATTTACTGGCTTCCATTGCCTCCTATAAATTAGTATATCTTTAATCTGATTCTTCCATAGAGCAATTTTTGTGCCATCAAATTTTAGGATCTCAAAATAGTCTTTGCCTGTAAGTTATAGCTCCTCAATATTACAACACTCCCACTAGATCTTGATCCACCAAATATGCTTGATATCTCTAATGCCATGATGATAGAGAACTAAGATTTTAACTGGCGCTAGAAGAGTCCAAGCAACACTAATTCTAGAAAAGGATGACCAAGTGTCAGATTCTGGAAAAACGTTCAATAGTCTTTCCCAAAAATGGAATTAATGAACAATAATGATCAACCAAAAGAATTATGTGAGCATAAATGGCTCACACCAATAAGTGTATCATGGAGTAAATGGTCCACAATATAGTTGAAAAAACCAAAGATCTAGAAAAATTTTGCTAGAGCATCCTCTGCAAAATGAGCATATGACCAATGTTAGAACCTCATAAAATTGTAAGTACTGACATGTTAACTTGCATAGTGAATCACTCACTCCACTGCATATAATTAATTATTTGAAACAAGGCAATTAGGCTTATCGAGCACTTATGAACAAGTAGCATACATCTCCTATGGTGTGGCTAGGTAAGTCTTCCACCTGCATCACTAAAGAGACCCCGACATCTGGGTGTCTCCTAGTTAGGAAAACCCCACCATGACCCTCTTTATCAAACGTAAAAGGATTTATGCAAAAAACATTACCCCTTTATTAATGACCACATGGACTTACATAAGTAGTATCCATAAAAGCGTACATAATATGTCTGTCTACAATATATGCAGTAAAATGGCATTGAAAAGGCTTAATTTACAACCCAAATACTAGCCAAATGTGCCTACAAGTGTCTATCAACTCTATTCTTTAGGCTCAAAAAACTTGCATAGACTTGTGGTGACTTCTCCCACCACAGCTAAAACCTTCCAAGAAATACCCAGAACCTCTGTCTTCCTTGATTGTTGGGGTCCTCCCTCACACATGGCTAATGTCCCCAATGGTGACTTCAGTGACTTAGATGACAAGGTATGCCAAGGTCTATGGCTTGGTCATCACCTTAGTCCTAAGCCTTGGGTGGGCAAGCAGGTGCTCTCTTCCCTCGCACAAAATGAACAAATATTTTGCATCCAAATGCTCTAATACTAGTGAAGTATTTTGACAGCAATGCACCTCAATGCACTCTCCTTCTTGAGAGCTCGATGAGGATAACCTCAACATAGGAAACCTGGATGGAGATGCCATACACAATACTTTGCACACAGCTTGTAGAATATGTAGAAAATAGAGTACATAGAAAGCATGAACATATAGTTCTTGGGTGTTACAAATGTGATCAAACTTACAATCTGTGGTTGAACGGGCCACTATATGTTTTAATAAAGAACATATACAAAAGTGTCCGATGAACATTTGGCATTTCACATGAACACTAATGGTAACATCACCCTCATGAAGCACCAGCATTTTATAAGGTCTGCATTAGGAGGTCAAGAAACCCTATGAGAGTGCTAGACATTGAAAGGTTTGCAACTATGAGATCAGATGAGATCGAGAGTCAATTATAGATGGTTTAGATGGCCTTTGGGAGCCTATCACATTTGTTGGGTAAGGCATAAATTGCAACGATGTTAGATGGACTTTCAAGGTTATAAAAAGGGCCTCGTAACATTACAGGGTTCCCAACTAAGATTTTCATCTATGATGAAGAACAAACGATCCATTTAAATTACATATGCACAAACTTATAAAAAGGGTATAAAAGAAGGCTTGAGGTGCATTTAATCAAAATCTTCACTTGTGCACAATCTAGAAGCAATAACATTCATGAGCCCTTCATCAAGAAATTTTGTCTATCACTATTTAAGCTCCAATTATGAGAGCGCGTAGATAGATGACCTTGGATCATCCCTTTGAATTTCTTAGCTCGATTCTAGTGTATTGCATCATGTTATATTTTGTTTCAAGAAGGATCAAACAAAAAGTGGCAAAAGACTCGGAAAATATTGAGTTATGCTTATCATCAACAACAAGAGAACCATCACTTTTGCTGAGAGGAGGATTAAATTCCTTATGTTCAGATCTTTTTTGCTTTCTTATCGACATTGTGTTTAACAAAATTCTCCAAGTCTTGGGTCTTCTAGAAGCATCCACTTGAGTTATGTACATTGGGACTTCACTATAGTGGTGAGTACACTTAATACTATTAGCCTCTTGTGAAAGGTGATTAAGAAGTGGTGCATGCATATGTGGACTCTAATCAACTAGAGAGGTCATGATGAACCCAAAGACCTATATATAGAGGTAGGCTGGTTTGAGATTCAAAGGTCATTCTAACACGTGTGTGTGTGTCTATACTTTCTTGGATCACCTCTTTGAATCTCTTACTTAGATTCTAGTGTATTGCATCATGCTATTCTCTTTCAAGGACCAAACAAAAAACTTGGCAAAAAGCTATTGAAAAGTATTGAGTTATGCTTATCATCAACAGCAAGAGAACCATCACTTTTGATGAGAGGAGGAACAACTTCCTTATGGTCACATCTTCTTGGCTTTCTCCGAGTCTTGGGTCTTTTTGGCTTTCTCCGAGTCTTGGGTCTTCTTGGATTTCTCCGAGTCTTGGGCCTTCTAGAAGAATCCACTTGAGTTATACAAGACTCCTTCTAGAAGAATCTAGTTGAGTTATGTACATCTCTGATCCGTGGTCACGGGTTACTGCTTCGAACTCATCAGAAAGGCTAAGCAAAACGCACCTGCTCTTGCAGAAAAGTCTTTGAAAGCCTACGCAAGGAGCATTGTGCGCTCATGCGTCGCTCATGAAGATTAGAACTTCTCAAAGAGGTTCATATGGGCGAAGGGGTGAGCAAAGGGCTAGAGTCCGCCTGTAGAGTCGATAAGGGTTTTTTTCCACTAAAGGATTAAGGATTACCTTTCTTGCATCCACTTCCTACCCAATGCGTTTGCTTCAAATGGTTTTCCCTCATGCCTTAGGTTTTGATTCCAATTACTCGTGTTACACTCTTGACTCGTTACTTGTTTACCTCTTCTTGCATGTTCTCCAACCCCAAGGTGTGGCCTAGGGAGTGCCTCCAAGCCCCAAGGGTGAGGATTGCCCGGGGTGGCCCAAGACTCTCCCCAAGGTCCCAAGATTCTCTTTGAAAATGTTTAGAACCCAAGAGGTATGTAGAGGGAATGGTCCCTAGAAAAGGAACAAAGCATCTTCCACCTGCTCTACAGGCCCCCACATCAAGGTTTTGCACCATCTCGATGCAAATACTCATTTATTTTCTTATTTCAACAAACAAAATGAAATGAAATGAACTTTGATACGTATAGTGAGTGAATTCCATCTACTTGCATCAATTCAAATAATTCTTCACCCTCGAGATGTTGATGAGGGGCATCCTCTCACCCTCAAAATCCTCTAAATGTACTGCTCCTTGTGGTAATACCTTTGTCACCTTGTAGGGCCCTATCCATTTAGGTTCCAGTTTGGTGGATGTTGGCACGATCTGATGCACCAAGACCAAGGATCCTTCCTATACCTCATTAGTCCTTAGATACCTGTCATGCAACCATTTACATTCTTCTTGCGTTACCTACAGTTTCCTCATGGTTGCTTCCCTCTATTCTTTTAGTGCCACAAGTCTTCTAATGGGAGGCTCAATTCCAATGGTTCTCACTCCAATTTCCTTCCTGATAATAAATTCGAATGGTGTCAGTGCCTCTTTACCATATATTAAATGGAACAGACTCTCACCATTGGTTCCCCTTCCAGTAGTTCAGAAATCCCAGATTGCATGGATCAATGCTTGTGGCCAAGAGCTTTGATGATCAAAGGATAATTTACGTGGCAACCCAATCAAAATCTTGTTAGAACTTTCTACTTGTCCATTTGCCCTCGGATAGTAGGCACATGACCTTTGTGAAAAATATTGTACATGTTGAAGATGACTTAGAGCAAGTGATTTACAAAGTGTGTGCTTCTATCACTAGTCATTTCAACTGGGCAACCAAACCTTGAGAAAATGCATTTATACAAAACCTTAGCCACTATCATGACCGTGCAATCTGTAGGGGGCGTTACCTTCTATCCACTTAGTTGCATAACATGTGGCCATCAGAATATACTTCTTACCCCTAGGTTGACTAGTTGGACTCATCAAACCAATAAAATCAAGACCTCATGGTTCAAAAGGTAGCCATCCCGTGGAGATGACTAATGGTTGAGAATTCAATTTGGTTGGCCTAGGAGCACATCTCTGGCAGATGTCGCATTCCTTAGGAAATTTAATTGCATCTTTGTAGATCTGAGGCCACCATAGTCCCTTGTGGATGATTTTGTGAGCCAAATCCTCTCCCTTCAGATGCCCTTCGCTATGCGCTACTTCAAGCAAAACGTTTACCTCCTCTGGGAAGACACACTTTCTCAAGATACCATCGTGACCATTTTTATACAAATTTCCATTTATGAGTGAGTAATCTTTGGCTTTAAAGAGTATTTCCTTTTTTCTATTGGTGTTAGGTGCTCGGGGAATTTTCCAACTATGAGGAAATGAAGAATGCCATCATACCAATCAGTTTGTGTTGCAATCAAGAAAAGACTACTATCCATCAATTCATCATTAATACATGTTGCCTCTTCACTCAGAGCAGTCCTTGATACCCGATCCGCCATATAGTCCTCTTTCCTTGACCCTTAATGTGAATATCAAAATCAAATTCTTGAAATAGCAGTAACCATCACCAAAACCTTCCAGCTACTCTAGGCTCGTTAATCAACTACTCCAAAGGATGATGATTTGATATGACAATAAAATGCACACCTAAGAGGTAATACCAAAATATTTGAAGAGCGAATACAATAGCCAAACCTTCCCTTTTGGTAGTGATGTAGTTCCTTTCTGCTTTGGTAAGCAATCTGCTAGCATAGGCAATAGATTGGTCTACCTTGTTTGATGATGGCTAAGCCAAGAGTGCTCCAACTGCATGAAGACTGACATCTATATGCACATGGAACTCTAATGACCAATTAGGAACAATTAGAAGTGGAGCAGTACATAGCCACAATTTTGGTTTGCAAAACGCTTTCTGAGCTTTACGACTCCATGGGAAAGGAACCTTCTTACTAATAAGCATGGACAAGGGCTTAGCTATTTCTGAATACATTCTGATAAATCTTCTATGGTATCCTGCATGGCCTTAAAAAGTTTGCACTTCCTTTGGAGTTCATGAAATAGGCATGGAGAGGATAGCAGTGATCTTTGTCGAATCAAAAGTTATCCCTTCAACTGATACTATGTGACCAAGAAGAGTGCCTTTAGTGACCAAAAAATGACATTTAGCAGGATTTAACTTCAAACCTATTTTGAGAAACTGCTCAAAGATTTCTTTCAGATTTTCCAAGTGATCATGGAGATATTGGACTATTGCTCTCCTATCCATGCCTGAAAACACTGAAAAGTCATCCATGAAAATTCACATAAAGTTTTTTAACCATTTTCCCAATATCAAATACATTGTCCTATTGAATGAGGCCCGTGCATTTTTCAAGCCAAAAGCCATGCGGGTATAAACATAAGTGCCACATGGAGTAACAAAGGCTGTCTTGTCTCTATCATCAGGATGAATCACTATCTAGTTGTAGCCACTGAAACCATCAAGAAAACTATACAAAGTGTGTCTAGCCACTTCTTCAAGCACTTGCTCTGTGAATGGTTGGGGAAAACCATCTTTAATAGTCATCTTATTTAAAGCATGAAAATCAACGCATACTCTTATTTTGCCACTAGTTTTCTTTGGTACTATGACCATGGAAGAAAGCCACCTTGAATGTTCTACTAGAACAATAATACCTGCCTCTTCTAGTTTTGTTATTTCCAGCTTTAGTGCCTCTACATACTTTATATTGAGTCCATAAGGCCTGCTTCTTCAAGGTGCTGCTCTTTCAACTAAGGGTATTTGATGTAATCCAAGCTCTTCCAATACCCTTTTTAGGTCTTTTTAGGACCATGCAAAGACATTTTTATGGCAAAAAGTAGAGAAGTTACCTTTTGTAGTAAAGAGGGTTAATGCCACAATGAAGAGGCCAAGTGAACTATTTGAGGGTTCTCTTCATCTCCGAGATTTACTTCTTGAAGAAGCGTTTCAGAATTGGACTCACTTGAAAAATCATTCACACTATATGTAGGATAGGAGTTGAGTTTGTGGTTTGCAATATGTTCCTTGGTCTATCCTAGAGATATATTTGAAAATGGGAGGTCTTGTCTGGATCCAAGGTCAAAATAAACCTCCTTAGATGCATGCACAACTTTGTCACTTTTTGCTCTTGCAAGCATAAAATCATCAAATTTTTCATGTTTACCTGTCTTCTCATAAAATCATCAAATTTTTCATGTTTACTTGTCTTCTCCTTACATATCATTGTAGTGGTGCCTATTGGCAAATTTTGACTACTCGGGTCTAGTGGCCCAATTAGAGGTTCCAGTTCTTTGGGAGGTATTTACAAAAGATAAGCTCGACTACCTTGCTTTAGAGAAATAATGAGTTCCGAAGAGAGAATTGGTCCATTTTGGCCCAAGGAAGCCTCCTTGTCAACTTGGCAACTATCGGATAGGTGCCCAACTTGGGGCTCGTGATGCCCACTTGGGCCACCACCTGCTAGGTGCCCAACTTGGTCCTCGTGATGCCCACTTGGGCCACCACCTGCTTGGTGCCCAACTTGGGCTTCCTGGTGCACAATTTGAGCGAGGTGCCTGATTTGGGCTTCATGGTGCCCAATTTTCCCTTCTTCATCTAGTTTCCTGTAATCACATATCTTACCATTTTCCATACTATTCAAGTGAAAAACATCAATTTTTTTCTCTTTTTGGCCTCCTTGTGCTGCTTCCACAGAATCCTCATTTATCTCACATATCTCCACTATGCAGCATTTTGCACTCCCCCTCATTCAATTTAATAGGGTATCATCTTGGTGATGTAAAGAAGGCATTACCTAAGTGTCCACTGTATAACCAGTAGCCTTGCTAATGTCTGATCCTTCCTTGCTAATGTCTGATCCTTCTTCCAGATGTATATGTAATTGATTGTTAGTACATGTCAAAATCCGTAACTTGTTCTTTCCCCAATCGTGCAAAAGCCTTTGATTGCCTTAGCCAAGGCCTTCCCAAGAATAGAGGGCACGAGGTCTCATATGGTAGGGCAATAACAACAAAGCCTAGAACAAAGTGACAACCCTGCACTATCATAGGTACCTTTTCAACAATGCCGAGTGGTGCAACCTAGTGTTGATCTACCAATGTAACTTTGAAGGGTGTTGCCTTGGTGGGGTTAAGTTTTAGTTTCTTCATGGTGAAATTTGGCATCAAATTGATGCCAGAACCTCCATCTATAATAATACCATATAGGGCTTCATCTCTTATCAAAGCTGATAGCCTTGAACTCTAATAGTTGGCCAAGGTTGCAGGGGGAAAGTCAACCATGAAACCATCTATGTTGGTAGGTGGGCTCAGGTAGGCAAAGTGTATAATCTTTAACAAATCACTTCTTACTTTTGAATCCATCTTGATGAGTTGGTACAAACTAATCTTATGATGAATACCTCTCAAGATTTGTTCAATGTTCACCTCTTGTGCGTCTTCCTGAGAACTTGTTGGTTGGTCCTTTAGAAAAGTATTCACCCTCTCATAAGACCCTTCAATGTGAGCTTGGTCTTTCCAACCCACCTTCTTTTCCTCATCTCTATCTTTGAGTCCATGTTGTTCCTCCCTGTAGGTTGCTACTGCTTGCTTGGCTCTAGTCACCATGGGCATTGAAGAAGATGAAACAACATAAGACTGAGTGGTCATACCTTCTACTTACAAGGAGAATGCAATCATGTGAATTGGAGCACAGAAGCTCCTTAGGCAATCTTTGGTATAGTGATCCTTAGCATCAGGACAATGCTGACAGGGAGGTGCACATTCTAGTAAGGAGCACCTGTTATGCATGGGGCCATACTTGCCACAACAATAACACATCAATGGCCTATTATATCTACGTTGAGTTGGACATGTCTCTTCTCTATTAGGTGCATTTGAAGTACTAGCATAATATGAATCAAGAACTAGAGGGTTACCTTGTCGTTGTGCTCCCTTGAGGTAGTGGCAATCTCTTGCTTCATGACCATCTTTGTCACATAACTGACAGTTTACCTTGTTAGGAAAATTAACATTGGAATGTCTACTATTACTACATAATGTACACCAAACTGCCTCCTTTTGTCTGTTGTGGTTCACAAATCATCTAGCTGACAATGAAGCTGAGCTACCTCATCATCATTATGGCGCTACGGTGGTGGCATGAACTTCTCTTCTTGGTGAATTTAATGCATTCTTAAGACATCCAACTCCTCCATGAGTTGGCCGATAGGATGTAAGTCTGATGCATAATTCGTGTGGATATCTCCTTCAAAATGTAGCCTAACTTTCTCAATGCGCGATGCAGGCACATAAAAATCATCAAGTGTTGCATCCAATCTTAGAGATTTGCAAAGCTTCTACTGAGATGACTTGGTTAGAGCTTTCTCTATCCATTTTTTAACCAGGAAATCATCTGGAGCATGCGGAAGATGTAAAACAAGTGTCTTTGTCCTAGTGTGAAGTTCGTGAAAGGATTCACCAGATCTTGGCTTTAGGTTCTCTAGCTGATCTAGAGCTCTTTCTGAGGAGTCGCTTGGTCGAAATCTCTACGAGAATGCCATCTTCATTGCCTCCCATGTAGTGAAGTAGTTGTCTGCATATTGACTCTACCATTTGTCTGGAAGGCCTTCCAATGTAGATGGGAAGAGTACCAACAGTGCATCCTCTCGGTTTTGCAGACCTCATCCGCGGCATAAAGAGATGAATCTCCTCATGTGATCATTGGCATCCTCATAAGCGAGTTCCTTAAAAGTAGGGAACTTGATATTGGAGAGTAAATGAGAAAGATCCTTCATTGCTACTGGTGCTTCTTTTGAAGTATCTAAGGAAAAATCTAATGTCCTCCGCAGCTCCTCTTTTGAAAGCGGGGTTGAAGCCAAATCAATGGACAAATTTAAGGGTAGAGAGGTAGTAGCCAAAGGTAGAGACGACTTCTTGAGACTCCTTTGTGCATAAAGAGGTTCTCTGTCTACTCGAGTGTGGATCATGTACACACTCACAGGATGCAAAAGATCAAGAAAAACAATGCATCAACAATTATATGTTGCACTAAGTACCTCACACAAAAAATGCAAGGGTCCCATTGTGCATGCCAAACTCTAGAGGAGGTACTGGGGTACCCACTTCTAGCAATATCAAAATGTATACACTTCTTCTAGTACTTCGTCTACTTAAGGGGGTTTCTCCTTAGGGAACTAGTATACCATGTAACATTCCTATGTGCAGGTACATTCATTGACAATAGAGACAACAACAAAAGAGAAAATGTATAATCCTGGAGAAAGAATCAATGGCAAGTGATTATAAGAGAGGAAACCCAATATTCTTAACTTAGACAATGATTATAGATGTCCAAAATTCTACAAAAGGATGAAACAGAGGGCTAGCATGCCATTCTAGGAACTAGGCAAGATCCAATCAAGAAGCACAAATCACACAAAGAGTACTACATGCATGAAAACAATTCTCCAAGAGAAATGCAATACAAGCACACGAAGTGAATATCTCCAAACCACTCAGTCACTCTGTAAGGCTAAGTCACTCAGTCACTGGGAGGCCCATGCCCTGTATAATCACTGCATAGTGACCCCCAACATTGTGCAAGTATCCATGGAATGCAAGGAGTTGTCTAGAGAGTGGCACTTGATCTTGGTGCTTGACTATAGTGCTCTGAATGATGACTATGATCCCTCTCAGTGTATCCAAGTTTCCTCCTGATTGAGATCATACACATCCCAAATGAGTGCCAAACGTCTGTTTATATAGACTCTAGAGAGGCCAGGGGTGGCCTTGCCAAATCCTAGGCTTAACTGCCCCATGCACCAAAGTACTGGCCAAAGAGGCGTAAGAGTGGGCTAATTATGGATTTGGTAGCCCACTTCAATTAGGCCCCCAATTTTAGTTTTTGACACCCCAAAGCTTGTCCATGGTATTCCCTGCATTAATTTTCACTCTAACACTTCACTAACAAAACATATTTTTGCTTATCATTTGCCACCCAAGGTCGCTCATGGTGGAGCCCATCCTAAATTGGTACTCAGCCCTCTTCTTTGATTTGTTAGAATAGGTGGTCGCCTAGTATGTGATGTCTTCATGGTGGGTGGTCGCCCAACCTTGCACAAGCCCAAAAAATTGGAGGTTGCCCTCTTTTGCAAGAAGCCCAAAAATGGATGGTTGCCGAGATTTGCACAAATCCCACATGGTTGCTCGCCTTAGTAAGTGAGGTGGGGAGAAGATAGGGCATCACCCAATCCAAATTGTAGAAGAATTCCCCTAATATGACCCACAATGTGTGGTCGCAAGTGGGGCATAGCACAAGTATTGGGTGGTGGCCCAATTTTTTCCATAAGACCACATGAGTGGTTGCCCAATTTTCGCCAAAAGATGGTCGCCCATATTATGTCAAGATGGTGGTCGCCCATATTATGCCAAAAGATGGTTGCCCATATTATGCCAAAATGGTGGTGGTGCTCGCCCAAAATGCTAGAGGGGTGGTCGCCTAAATTTACCGAACCCCAACAATGGGTGGTCGCCTAAATTTGGCTTGAAGATGATGAGGAGATCACCCCATTTTTTTTCTACAGGCCCACATGAACTTGACTTCGCCCACGTTAGCTCCTCCAAAGTTATCCATGCAAAAGGTGTCGCCCACATTGGTCCCTCCAAAAAAATAAGGCATCGCCTACATTAGCCCTTCCAAGGAAGTAAGGCGTCGCCCTTATTCATGAGTGCAAGAATTAGGCGTCGCCCATTCATTTGTGCAAGTATTAGGCGTCGCTCATGTTTTGCATGTAAGCCCTCATGCGGGACCCACTTGGGTTTGAGCTTGTTGTTGATCAAAAGGAGGACTTGATGATGCCTGAAGGGGGGGGATTTCTTACTGTTGACAATCCTTTTGCCAAGGAGGAAAAGAGATTTTTCAATCGACCACTCCCTAGGGGAGTCGCCGAAGTTGAGAGCACACCGCTCCCGCCAAATTTTCCACAGGACTTCCCCTCTGATTGCGTTCCAGAGAGCCGCAGAGCACCCAATCGCTTCACCCAAAAGGACTTGTTTCCAACTAAGCTGTTTCTGAACTCTGATTTTCAGTCCAACCATCTGCCAGATTCTGTAGGAGTTGGGGCAAGTAAGGAAGATGTGTGGGACATCTTCAATTGCGCGGTGGCAGCGTTTGCACCACGGAGGGATCCCACAAATTTTGCTTGCCTTATGGTTAGTCCAAATTCCTCGATGAAGAATTTGCCATAAGAGGACCGACTTCTTAATCTCTATAAGTGGGTGCCAGATACCCATGAATTTCATGTCCCACCGAAGCCGCGTCCAAGACAGGCACCACTTCTTGTTGAGGCTGATCTGGAGGTCAGTCGTTTCATTGATGTTCGGGATTTTGAGTAGGCTGTTTCCATTGTGCCATTTGAGACCACGTGTGTTCGGAGCGTCATGTCCCATGAGAAGGCGAGTTTTGTGACGATCCCAAGCGAGGCATCTTCTTTGCAAGGTGTTCCATTCTTCGTAGGAGATGTTTATGCGAGGGTCGATATCCTCGTAGTTGATCCAACTGTTGGTGTCATGTTTCCAGAGGTGTTTCCATTTTTTGAATCCTTTGTTCCATAACTTCTTGGCATTTTGAATGTTCCACGGCTCCACACTCCGGATGCCATGAATCGGAAACCAGATAGAGTCGTTTTGTCTGATACCGGCCGCCCACTTCCAGTCCTCACTAATTCTTGTGAAGCTTTTGACTTTATTCCAGCCCTTCCAAAGAGAGCATACGAGATTGGAGCCTTTCGGGAAGACAGGTATCGGGGAGAATAGCAGGGTCATGATGTCAAGGTTCTTCCAGTTCGGGGATCCCGTGAGGGCCAACTCATTTTTGTTTCTGAAGATCAGCTTGGCCCACGAGGCCTCCCTATTGCACCAAGCTTTAATCATCCATTTAGCTGCCAGTTTGTTAGCCATGCACCCAATGTCCAGGATGCCAAGCCCCCCGCTATCTCTAGGGCTCGTGCAGATGGCCCATTTGATTTTAGGCACCCCCCTTCTGTTATGATCACCCGTCCAAAGAAAGTTTCTGCAGATGCTATTCAGTTTGGACAGGCCTTGCTCATTCGGTCTCCAGCAAGAAAGGAAATAGATGGTAGACGAGAGGAGGAACGTGTTGATAACCATCGCCCGTCCAGCGAGATTGATTTGCATGCCTCTCCAGTAATTGAGCTTGTTTTCAAGTTTGGCCAGCACCCAGTTCCATCGCTGCTCCATAGAGACGCCAAACCCCAAGGGGATTCCGAGCAGCCGAAAGATTTGACCCTGCGGAATGATTTGACAGCCATGATCAATGAGAAGGCCAGGTTGATGTCCCACAATGGCCCTAAAGGCGGTCTTATTGTGGTTGATTTTGGATCCAGAGACCTCACAAAAGGTATCAAGACACCTCCAGAAAGTCTCCAGGCTGGTATTATCATTGTGAACGAACGCGTTCATATCGTCGGCAAAAAGTCTCATGATGATTTGACTGTGGTCGTGAGGTAGCTGGAGGCCTTTGATATTGCCAGCCTCCACATGATGAGCCACAAGTCTGCTCAGCCCTTCAGTGGCGATGGCAAAGAGGAGGGGGGCAAGAGGGCATCCTTGTCTAATAGATCTTTTAAGATGGATCGCCTTCGAAAGTTTGCCGTTAACGTTAATTTGGGTCGTTGCATTGCCGAGAAGGGTCGCGATCATCTTGGTGAATTTCTGACTACATCCGAGGTCTTGGAGCGACTGCAGAATATAGTCCCATTCTAGCCTATCGTAGGCTTTGTCAAAGTCGATCTTGAGGAAGACCACGTCTTGATTAGACTCATTTGCAAATTGAATACCTTCCCAAATATCCATAATGGTTTCCAGGATGGACCTGCCTTTGATGAAACCTTTTTGGTCCTCACTAAGCCAAGATCTCAGGTGGCACGCAAGTCTGTTGGCAATGACTTTGGCGATGATCTTGTATCCTGTTTGGAGCATCGTAATTGGCCGCCAGTTCTCGATTCTGTTTTTTTCCCCCTTCTTGTGAATCAGCTTGATAATTCCATTATTTATACAGGAAGGAAGAGCACCAAATGTTAGCGCTTCTTGCCAAACCATCCGAAGAGGGGTGGCAACCACCATCTTGAAGGATTTAAAAAACTCGTTAGTGAGTCCGTCGGGTCCCGGGCTTTTACCGAGAGGGAGGGCATCAATGACCTCAATGATTTCTGATTCAGAGATCGGGGCATGAAGCAGGGAGTGGAGGTTGGGTGGTATTCTCCGGGGGGAAACCCTAGAAATGGCAGCCATGCAGTCCCTTCTATGGTGGGAGAGGGGATTCGAGGTTCCCAAGAGTCTCGTGAAGTGCTCTTCGATGATGCCAACATTATCTTCTTCCGAGTTGCATACATTGCCATGAGTGTCTAGCAGTAGGGGAATCGTCTCTCTGTTGTGTTTCCTTTTAAGGATATTGCACATCTCTTTGGTGGGTTTGTCGGCTTTTCCAGCCCACCACTCCTTGAAGAAGATTTGCAAGTTTTTCCTTTGTATTTCTTCCTCGTATCTCAACGCTGCTCTGATTTTTCGGAGACCTTTCTGGGCTTGGAGAGGAATTAAGAGAGCAGACATCAAACAAGGCTTTCGGAGAGGAGGTGGAGAACGATGGTTAACGAGAGAAGCAGAAGACACTCTTTCGAACTGCCGACGAGAATGATGGCTATCGTGCTAATTGGCGTGGTAATGGGGCTCGGTGACTACTTGAGCGATGACGGAGACAACGTAAGGTTGGCTCTTTTTCCTGCTGTGGATGCCCAAACACGTTGCGAGAACGGACCTTGCTGCGGGGACGCCGGTAGCAAGATTGGCAATGGGGGACCTTGCAACCCAGGCCTCTGTTGCAGTCAGTACGGCTTCTGTGGAACGGGACCCGGATACTGCGGGTAACATTGAGACAAAGAAAAGAAGCTTCTATATAAGTATCTATAATATCTAATATGACGCTTCTGTCGCGGCCGCTTGGTTTGATCAATAAGGAATCTGGCGCTTGTCAGGGATGAAGGTCGCATCCAGGTCGCATCCATGTAATATCTTTACAAAAGCAGTATTGCACTAAACAAGACGATTACCCTTAAGTTCTTGTTCCTCTTGTAATGTTTGTCTTGTGAGGCTAACAACATCCGAGTGGCATCTTTACAGTGTTTGCCGCTTTCCTTCTATCTCGACGTATTGTCAGAGAGAGAGAGAGAGAGAGAGAGAGAGAGAGAGAGAGAGATTTCACTCCTTAACTGCTGATTTTAGGAGCTTCAATCGTGAGCGCCAATCTTTGTCGTACTTCTTCGAACTTGTGTAGTACTGCATCACGTTATATGTACATTATCAAGTTTTCTTGCAATACTTCAGTGAAGATGAGATAACGCACGTCTGCCCAAAGTATGTGCAACCGAGGAAAACGAAGGAAATTACACCGTTTCTGGCAATCTGTGTAAGCATGCGAATTGGTAGAAAACTGATCTAAGTGTTGTCGGCTCTCGATAAAGTTTCTATGGCTTCTGACGTTTGAAATGAACCAGCGCTTCTTAGGGAAGAGCTTGTTGCTGAGTGATTGCATGATTTAAATGCGCGACAAATTTCTTTGTAAGCTTATCACCATTCTTAATATGATGATTAGCCAAGCTTATTTCTGAGTTCGACTCAGACATCCCGAAGACTGATGATTAGCCCAACCGACAGGAAGCTGAGGAAGCTCAGTCAAGCTGCTTCCCATAATCACAATGGTAGTGATTTTTGTTCTCCTTCGAGTTCTCTGCATCTTCAGGGAAATGTTGACGTCCATCAGTTTCATCTCAATCCACTAAACGATCGCACTTCTGTTATCCTATCGTAGCAAAACCTCCAGCTGCCCTATCGACGTTAATCTGTACAAAACTGACAATTTGTGAAATTGAGATCACTCGAATCCACCAGCGTTACTTGACAGAAACACAGTCACGAGCCTCACTTAGATATAACAGCGGAAAGCCAGGCCCGGAGGAAAATGATAAAAAAGTAAAAGAGGCAAGTGGAGAGCAGTGAATCAGAGATGAAGTGTACAGAAGTGAATCACAGATAAAAGCAGACATTTCTGTAGGACTGACTAATGCAATACAATAAGAATATTGAGAAGTCTTCTATAAATATTTGAGTTTTGGTTTTCGTTTTGAGTGCATGTGGCACGTGATGTATGTATACACTTGTGGGTCCTAAAATGGATATTATTCACACGTTGTGAGACGAATGTATACATTTTGAGGCTCTTTAATTGGACAATTCACGCTCCTTGTGAGGTTATATTACCCTGCTAAAAACCTTGGATTAAACAAAAACTGAGGAACTTGAGGTTTTTAAGTGAGATATTCTCGTCTCATGGAGATACCTTGGTGATATAGGTGGAAGAACAAAGAGAAGACAGTCCAAAGACCTCACGTATCGATCAAGGGATGGATGCATGACATTGTGGCTTTCCGATAAAAAGAACTTGCTTATGTTACGTGATGTGAATGATGCTTTTTACCTAGACTTTGGGTTTTAGAGTGGATTTATTATAGTTGACTTCTAATATATACTTTGGACAAAGGAAACTTTGTCGAAATTTTTATAGAGAGGTCATGAATGAGCACCTAAGTGAATAGAGATGTAGGGAGTGCTTAGAACAAGAGGAAAACCATTGAGATTACTTAGAAACATTCAGTTTTTTGGTGCATATATCGTAGAAATATAGCCAAAATATTACCTATTTTTTTCTAGGTCTCGCCATAAGATTGCCATAGCATAGAGAACTATTTAAATTGCAAGAATGGGTGATAACATTGCACAAATAGTGGGCAATAAGTTAAACAGACATAATTAACATGTATGATCATATAGGATAGAGAATTTCTTGATTGAAAAGGGACTATGGGGATTCGTGAATGGAGAGGATGAGTGCCAAGAATGGCTAGATAATCCAAACGTAGATCATCAAAAGGAATATAAAACATGGACAGAAAAATCTAGAAAGTTTCTCCATCGGATTTGATATGTATTTATCAGAGCCTCATTCCATATATTATGAAGGCTAGCACACCAAAGGAAGCTTGGGACATAATTCAAAAAATATATGATACCTCTAGGGAGGCTAGAAAAATTCATCTGAAGCAAAAATTGCATAGCATATAGCATGGCAATGGATCCATTACCTATGATTGAAATTAGAAAGATCACTGATGATTTAACTTTCATAAATTATAAGCTTCAGGATGAAGATATGGTATCAATTATGCTGAATGATCTAGGCCACAATACAAGAGTTTAGACACTTCTATCTCAGTAACAAGCACTATGCTAGATTTTGACAAGCTAGTAGCCTTTTATATGACAGAAGAAGTAAAGCTTGGTTTGAATGCATCGAGAAGTGACAAATCAAAAGATCATGCATTCTTTCAACATAGAGGAAGAGGCTCTAGTCGTAGACATTCAACTTCTAGAAATATAAACACAATGGATATGAAGGGATAGAGGAATATCAAACTCAAGAGGTAGAGGAAGATCACAAGCACCTTGAAACTGTTACCATTGTGATAAGTATGACCATTTTGAGAAAGATTTCTATCATAAGCAAAATACTCAAAGAGGAAGAGGTAGAGGCCATTATGCATCACATGAAAACTTTTCTGCTAAAAGTTTATATAGAGATTATGTCAAAGATAATATGTTTACGATGAAGAATGTGTTAAATAGCATATCTAAACTTGGAAATTA
Source organism: Ceratopteris richardii (assembly GCA_020310875.1). Classification (NCBI taxonomy): domain Eukaryota; kingdom Viridiplantae; phylum Streptophyta; class Polypodiopsida; order Polypodiales; family Pteridaceae; genus Ceratopteris; species Ceratopteris richardii. The sequence goes on from CM035414.1 coordinate 111,417,449, forward strand.
TATGAATTATTACATAGACTTTGGTTACACAAATCACATGACAAGCATAGGAGACTGCTTTGAGTCAAAAGAGCCTTTGAAGTCTAAAGAGTATGTGGTAATTAGTGATGATATCTTACACTTGATTAATGATATTAGAAATGTACCACTAGTACAAAATAATGGTATTTGAAACACACAAAGTGACGTTTTATATGTGTGTAGCATTACAAAGAACTTAGTTTAAGTTAGTCAACTAGCAGATCAAGATATGGAAGTAATCTTCAACAAGCATGGTTGTTTCATACATGATTTGAAGTATAACAAAAGAGAAAAATTACTTGATCATGGAAAGAAGATTAGTATATTGTTCATGTTTGATATGAGCACACCTCTTTATCAGAATATGTATGCCAAGAATAATGAACACTCAGATGTAGCTGGATTGTGGCATAGAAGAATTGGTCATATCAACTTGAGGAAATTAAAGTCTATGGAGAAGCAAATGTTAGTACGTGGTCTACCAAAGTTTGATCATTTAAATTTTGAGAGGATATATGAAGCATGCGTGTTTGGCAAACATCCATGTTGGAAGTTTCCAAGAAGAAAAATGCATAGAAAGAGATCTCTAGAGCTGATCCATAGTGATATGGTTGGACTTGGTAGAACAAAATCAAATGGTGGCTCACTATACTTTTTGATATTAATTGATAGTTATAGCCAATACACATGGATATATTTTCTAAAGCAAAAGAGTGAAGTTTTCAAATGCTTTGTGAAATTCAAAAATATGGTTGAGAAGTAATTGGGTATAAATTCTTACGATCAAATTTAAGGAAAGAATGTATTTCGAAGGAATTTGATAAATATCTTAGTGACCATGGAATCAAAAGGTAATTATCTTGTAGATATATATCATAACAAAATAGTATTGCAGAATGCAAGAATCACATGGTTGAGGAAGTCGCTAGAGCCATGTTAAATAAAAAGTGCATGCCTCATATCTTTTAGGCAGAAGCTTGTCATACAGTCATACATGTCATAAATAGAGATCCAACACGAATGGTCCATAATTTGACTCCTTATGAGAGTCTATGGAAGCATAAGCCAAATGTGAGCTATCTACGAGTTTTTGAAAATATTTTTTATGCACATGTACCTAGTCAATTGAGACACAAGTTTGAGGCTAAATCTGAAAAGTGCATATTTGTTAGATATTGAGAAGAGAAGAAAGGATATAGATGCTATAATCCTATGGTAAAGGAATGTATAGTGAGGAGAGATGTTATATTTAATGAAAATGCATCATGGTACGCACCCAAAGACAAGGTTATGATAGAGACTGCATAATATTCATGATGATCCAGAAACAAGTTATAGACATTTTGATCATGAACAAAGTCAAGATTATGGTTCGTACGAGTTTTGTACACCTGAGATATCATGGAGTGAAAATGCAAAAGACTATCCAAGGAGAAAGAAGAAAGGTTAAGAGAAGATGAGAGAGTATATGTGTGACTCGGATATTGACGAAGAGATAGTTACACCAAGCATGCTGAAAAATAAGAAGGAGAAATATATTCCTCCACATGCAAGGAAAGAGATACGTTCAAGATCAAATGAAGAAACATCTGTGAGACGATCTATAAGAGTAACGCATCTTGTGGATATACTGAATCTATACAATAGGTCTATGAAGCTTCATTATGCACACATGATAGAGAGAATAAAGCATGACGAACCAAAGAATTTTCATGATGCATCATAAAGTGAAGATTGGTGCAAAGCAATGGATGATAAGATGAATGCATTGAAGAAGAATGATCCATTGGAATTAGTGAAATTGCCACCGAATAAGAAAGCTATTGGATACAAATGGGTGTACAAAGTGAAGTGCAAAAGTGATGGTTCAATGGAGGGATTTAAAGCACGTCTAGTTGCAAAAGGATATGCATAAGTATTGGATTGGATTATGATGAAATGTTTAGTCCAATGGTGAAAATGACAATGATAAGAAGCATGATTGCATGGGTTCCTATGAACAATTGGAAATTATATAAAATGGATGTTAAGAATGGATTCTTAAAGGGAAAATTACATGAGGAAGTCTATATGGAACAACCAGAAGGTTATGTGCATCTAAAATATCCTCTCTATGTATGCAAGTAAAAGAAACCGCCTTATGGATTGAAACAAGCACCAAGAGGATGGTGTGAACGATTCACTAAGAAGTTATTGGATCTGAAATTTATGCAATCGAAGGTTGATTATTCACTATCTGTATGGAATCAAGGAAGCAAAACCATTATATTACTGATCTATATGGATGATTTGATCATTACTGGCAATGATAAGAAGATGATTTCTGATTTGAAAAAGCAACCGAAATCTGATTTTTTGATGTAAGATTTAGGAGAGCTAAAATACTTGTTTGGAATTGAAGTAATTTCAATGCAAGAGGGAATTTGGATGATACAACGTAATTATATGCTAGAAATGCTTGAGAGATTTGGTATGAGTGCTTGCAAGCTGTTGATAGGCCACTTGATGCTAATGTTAAGCTAATGGATGATGGGGAGTACTTGCATGATGCCAATATGTATAGGAAGATGGTTAGAAGTTTGATTTATATAACAAAGATAAGACCAGATTTGAGTTTTGCTATTGGATTGGTGAGTCAATTTATGCATAAACCATGTAGAGTGTACTTGGATGCAGTAAGACCCATATTACAATATATGAAAGGCACATGTAATTTTGGCTTGTTTTATGAGAGAAATATTCGGCCATGTATATGTGCATGCATAGATGCAGGTTGGGCAGGAAATATCATGGATGGAAGTTCAACTAGTGGATTTTCATTCTCACTTGGAAGTGCAACCATTTCATGGAGTAGCAAGAAGCAACAACCATTGCTTTGTCAAGTACCGAACTTGAATATAGAGGCATTATGCAAGCCATTTGTGAAGAAACATGGATTAAGTACCTACTTGAAGACATGTGAGTCTACATCGACGAAAAGGTGGTCATCTATTATGAGAATATGAGTAGCATAATGTTATCAAAGAATCCAGTTTATGATGCAAGATCAAAGCATATCGAAGTTCATTATCACTTTGTTTGTGAGAAGGTCATTGAAGGAGAAGAGCTAATTCACATTAGCACTAGAGAACAAGTGGTGAATATCTTCAGCAAAGCTCTTCCCAAAGATATGTTCATCTACTTTAGAGAAGCTTTAGGATTTAGAAAGCTTTAGATTGTACTTAGAATTCATTCATGTTTATTTCATCTTGTATGGACATATGTACGTCTTTCATTTTGCATTCAAGCTCAGTCTGAGCTTGAGGGGGAAATTTGATGACATGGCAAAACTCTATGTAAACAACAAAAATCAGTAGAACTATGGCACAAAGGTTATGCCTCAGTTACGGGGTTTTATCTAGAATTAAACTATGCTTTCTCTTTCATGCTCGCCTTTGCATACAAAACAATGCCATAGATGCGTGTTCATCAGACAAGAGACCAGGACGTTCTCCACACTTTCTTCACGAGTGGTTTTTCCAAACTTTCCTTAGTGATTCCCCTTGCACAGGTGCCTTACCATCAAAGCATGCTGCTCCTATGGGTGATTATATCAGAGATGATAATTACTTTCATGCCGAGGTAGATTCTATAATTGTAGATTTCCTTAGTGTAATTAACTCAAAGAATCCAATAGATAATAGAAAACATATGCTCTCTCAGTCATCTTGCACAAGCAAATATTGTGATGTAAAAAAAGATATCTATTCTTCGACAGGATGCTCACAATGATGATGATTCTACAACTATTGGATTCACGGCACCTGCAACCCATGTGTGCAAGAAACCCTCTAAGGCTTGCCAAAATAATAGGCAATCTACTACTCTGATTTTTGCACCACTACATTTTCTCGATGTCGGCCTCAATGCAATGGCCCAATTCCTGGGGTCTTCTGCAAGGAGTGCCTCTCAACTCAGATGCTATCCTGCCACAATAGAAATGCATGGCTTTTGAAAATAACTTGATAAGTGAGCACAATTTATTTCTCCTTCTCCTACATTATTTCTTGTTCTAGGATGCCTTTGAGGCACTCTATTACTTGGCCTTCCAACTTTTGTCCTATGCTCTTTACAACAAGGAAGCCGATGTGTTGGTTCTTGCTAGTATAGCCTATCAAATGGCCAAAGCTGATAGAGAGCATGATACAAATCATCCTATCAAGCGACATATAAAGTCTTTCCTCTAGATCGAGGTTGGATTTGGCCTAGTAATATATGCTTCAAAAATTTACTCTACATTTTACTCTATACAGATGACACATTGATCATTTATTCCTCCTTCCTCTACTTCACACTAGTATTACCTTAATAATGCTACGAGCCAATAATGTATGCTTCACATCACTCTACATTTTACTCTATATAAATGATACATTGATAGTTTTTTTCTCCATCTAAAAATGCTATGAGCCTCTTGATAAAATGCTATTAGCCTCTAGATGCAAGGATACTCATTTGTATCCCTCATCTGATGCAGACTCAAGTTCAGCTCCTCAACCTTTTCACAAGGGGGAATCATATATTGACTATCCAAGACATTGAAGAGTACATGTGCTTAATGAAGTCTTAATGAAGATGTATTAAACTTAACATACATTTACCAATGATATATCTACCATGGTAGAATAGAGTGCACTTTCATGCCTTTAGTCTATTGATCATGTAGCTTAGAATTAACTATTTACCATCAGCAATCCATACTCTCTTTATTAGCCATTAATGTGGACTACTTACCATCAATAATCCATACTCTCTTTATCGGCCATTTTGCCTTAAGGGGCAGTGTTGGAACATTCTGTAAGACATGATGTAAAACTTCATATGTATGGACTACACGTAATATGAATCGACACCTTTGATTTATATATGCAACACCTCCTTTATTAAAAACATATGAACAACTATGACTAAGTGGTGGTGTCAGCTTCTTCTGTGTGTACCATTGCACAAGCTTGCTCTTTGAGAAGAATCTTGTTCCTCTGACCCTAGAAGATGTTGTTCTTTGAAAATAATCCTCTTCTCATTTACCTATATCTTTGCAATGTGCATCGGTCCATGCTGGTAATATATCTTTCATTCTTGTCATATGGCCTTACAATCTACCAGATTTCTTCAGTACCAAGTGGCAAGGCTCATGCCTTTTGGCGATGTCATAGACCCACTTCACATAAGGTGGAGTCTCTAAAAGAGAAGTGTTTTCTACCAATCACGTATGGACTTGTGTACAACACTATTCAAAGAGGCAAGGCGGCACAACAGTGAACAGTGTCCATGTCATGGTACATTCTCAACCAATTTGTTCCTACCCTCTGCCATGCCATATAGAAGTTCCACCTTCCAACATGAAATGAAACCATTGATAAAATTGAATATCTCCAAAAAATTATAGAAACTCTATCCTCTTATATATGATTTTTCTGCTTTATGTTGGCTTCACATAGTGTAAAGATGTAAAATTGTGACTTCAGAGTTCCACACTCCTATCGAAAGAAAATAAAGAAAAAAGAAGATCTATGAATATGAGTATATGACCTTTACCTCCTAGTTGAAGCATGTTACACAATGTACAAGGGACTATGTAGTACACATCAAGTGACCTCCATCATGTGACAACAGTGTCTAAAGATATCTTGTGAAGAGCTTTTGCCAAAGCATCCAATGCATTTTCTTGAGTGTAAACCTTCTCAAGTAAAATGCATTTAGTGGCTAAGAAATAACAAATAAAGTAATACTGCATTGAAATGCGCTGGTTTTTGCATGATAGACTAGATTCTTACTCAATGCAAGGACATTTTGAATATCACTGAGTAAACAAGGTACATGGTGAGGTATGCCCATCTTACATGCAATTCTATAAAGCCAAAAACATTTTCCACATGTCTCATTAGTTGCACCATAGTCTGCTTTTGTAGAGGAAATAGTTGTACATTCTTGAATGCAAGGGCTCCAAGCAATAACACCACCAATGAAGTGAAAAATATACCTTGAATTCAAGGGCTCCAAGATGGATGATGTCATTGTTTCTTGCATCATCTTTGATGAGAGAGTTGATAGAGAGGAGGAAAAAGCTATGCATAAATGGCTCGTTCAGACTTTGTGAGTTTGTTGTCTCAGAGATGAATAGGTTTATGCATTGCCCAAGTGTCAAGCATTGGCAAGTGGTTAAGTGCATCTTTGGCTACTTGAGTGGTAGTCGGCTACTTGGATTGTTCTATCTCAAGGGGGAATCACTACTGCCAGATTTACATGCTTTTTCTAACCCTTAGTGGGGTGGTTACTATGACACTCATGTGTCCACCAATGGATTTTGATTCATGCTTGGTAGCTCATGCATATCTTGGTTGAGCAAGAAGCAGCCTATTATGGCCACTTCTAGTTGTGAGGCTGAGTATAGGGCATCGTTCATAGCCACTATTGAGTGTGTGTGGCTTAGATGCCTTATGGCTGATTTTGGCATCGGTTAATCTTTTGTCACCATCATCTTCATTGATAGTTAGAGTGTATTGGTAATTGTGAGGAACCCTATGCTCCATACTCGCACGAAGCACATTGAGGCACACTATCATTATTTCATGGAGAGGTTCTGTGCTAGAGAGATCAGCTTGGCATATGTGCCCATAGAGGAGAATGTTGCACACCTTTTCACAAAGGCTCTGCCTACAGAGAAGTTTGAGGCTTTCCGTAAAGCTTTGGGCTTACTTCCTTTTGTGGATTGACTCCACATAGCTTGGCACTTCCGTATACATGAGTGCAAACTTCTTGTTCACTGCATCATTCCTAGGAGAATTTTTTTAATATATTTTGGTAATGATGTGTGTGAACACACTAGGACTGTCCGGGCACTTTTTTCCCTATTTAGTAGGTTTCTCCCTCGTCTTGTATGTATGTGTATAACCGTAATGGGTCACTTATCTTTGTACATTCTCTTGGTAATACATTCATTATTCTACGTTGTGCTCGAAGCTTCTTCTTCTTTCTTGTGCTATGTATGTCAAACTCCAACAAAAACTATGTGGTAAATCCTCACTTTTGACCATAAACATTGCCATATCGATGAGAGATCTACTATTTCTTTTCACAACACCATTTGTTTTAGGTATATATGGTAGTGTAGACTGATGCTTTATCCCATGATCAACCAAAAATGCATAGAAATCAGAAGACATGTATTCCCCCTGAGAATTAGAATGAAGGGTGCCCATTTTACATGCTGATAGATTTTCAGCCATAACCAAAAACTCTTTGAAGAACATCAAAACTTTGGACTTTGCTTTTAATGGATACACCCATGCATGCCTAGATAAATCATCAATCAAATTCATGAAGTAAATTAGTTCCCAAAAGAAGGTATCTACATATGACCACATAATGTCATTATGAACAAGATGCATTTTCTGAGAAGGTCAGACTGAACCATCTTTTGGGAAGGAGGAATTGCTGCATTTTGCCCAAAATACATCCTTCAAGAACACGTTTTCAAGGTGCCTCAAGTTTGGGAAAAGAGGACACCATTTCATATTTCTATAGGCATAGTAAACAGAACAAAATTAAGATGTTCAAAGAGTACATGACAAAGCTTTGTATCTTAGATAGCCTAAGAATCTTCGATTGCATATGCTTAAATATTGATAGATTTTGCATAGTCTATGAGCTTATACATCCCACAACATAAAATGCCATAATAAGATCACTATTTGATAGGTCATGAATTGTATCATCAACAATTTTCCAACCAATCCGATCTTGGCTAATGCTGAAACTGACAACAGATTTTTCTTGATCCTTAGAAAAAACAAAGCATCTGACAATGTGAAAGTACTACCATTAGTACTAGTTAGAATGATGTTACCGATACCCATGATAGGGTAAGAGGAGTTGTTGGTGCATGAGATAGTATTCCTTGTATGGGTATGCGTACTGAATTGAAGAAACTAGGTTGCGAGGTAATATGTTTACTTGCCCCACTATCTAATTACCAAACATCTGAGTCTACTATAGATAGAAAACAATGTGTACTATGGGAGACCTTAGGAAATGACTAGCGACCATGGAGTTAGGGCACTTACCCACATCATCTCATTTCTCAATTGTTGCACATTCCTCTATGATGTTTATCCTCTTTTATTATGTACGTTGAAAGATTGCCTTGTTCAAGAACTCATATGTTTGATGCCCTTGCTCCCCCCAATGGAGGCACAAATCGAGTCCTTTTGATTACTCAATAAAATCAGGGTCTTGCTACCAATGGATCGGTCGATGCCTCCTTTGATTTTCCACCTGAGTAGGATTCTAAACTTCATTACTAGAAGATGAAGTTTTCTTTGAATTGTTCATGTTTGTTGTCATAAGTTCCTCTGGCCTATGTCATGTTACAATGAATCTAGTTCTATTTGTCTTCTACAAATTGAACTCCTCCATCTTCTAAAGTTCTCAGGCATCACAATAGCATCCAAAATATCAACACATCTAGATCCCTACAATTGATATCAAAGCTCCTCATGAAGGCCTTCAATAAACATGATCTTCAGAGCATCACCACTAACCTCCAATGCATAGTTTTGAAGAAATAAGAAGTTTTCTTTGTACTCATCAATAGTCAAGCTATGCTAGTCACTCTCATTTTGTCAGATATTGTAGAACTCTATCTTCTTCTTCATATGGTAGTATGGAGAATGGTAACATTAATTTTTTGCTTGCTCATAAATTTGTTCCATAGAACTGGACTTGAACACGTCTGATACTACATATAGGAGTTCCATCATAGCTTTGCAATGTCACACAGGTATATGATCCCAACCTTTGCCTTGGCCTCCTAACTAAATTGTTGAAGATAGAAAAAGAATCTCCTAGCTCTTCAATCCATGCCTGCAAATCTTCATTGCTCTTCTTCTCACCATCAAAATCATTCAATTTTGCCTTCTTGAAGACTTGGTTTAGGGAAAACTCACCTGCATCCATATCTTCATAATTGCATTTCTGTCTTCCTCTAGGCACACTAGATGTTTGCGCACCTTCATCCAATTCATCACTCAGCTCCATGAACAATTTTTTTGTACCTTTAAGTTGCTTTCTGCCTTGTTCTTTGCTTAATTCTCCAAGAAGCTTTTGAATAAGCTTCTGTTGCTCATGGATATTTTGTGTCAAACCTTTTATCATTTGTGAGGATTGACTTTGTGTTGATACCACTTCTAGCGTTTCCTCAATCACAAGCTATCGTGAACCCCAATCTACTCATCACTCAAGAATAGTAGGAGAGATAAACACAAAACTTGCATAAGATAAGAGAAACTCTGATGCAGAAGAGTAGACAAGATATGACCTAGAGAAAGAGAAGTTTTGATATTATAGATTTGAACCAATAGGATACAATAGCTTTGAAAAAATGATTCTTCTCACAACCTTGCCCTCTCGACCACCTCCGAGCTATCAAAATCTCATTCACCCTCACACTCTCAATCACAGTCTCACTCTCACTCTCAATCACAAGGTAATTCTTCAATTTTTGGCATGTTCTTTCTTGACATTGTAGATCTCTTACAAAATAGAGTTTAATCATCCCCGAAGGAAGTGCATGGACCACCAAATATAGAGAAATTCAGATCTCCCTATGCTGCATGCAAAACATTTGCAAAAGCATGCATTTGTAGTAGTCAAGTGCTTTCTTTAGTGGCACTTATCCAAAAAAATAAGAAAAGCAACAAAAAGGAATATTTGAGAACATCCATAAGTGTGTATGACAACAGTAATGCTTCAAAATCATGGATTCAAATAGAAATAGAGAAGCCCACTTTTTCTAGTAACTAAAAAAAAGGCCCTTTTCAAATTCCTATAACTAAAAAATAGTGCAAAATTATCTTAAGCTTGTGAGACACAAAAATTTTCAACTGCTCGATGTGCACAATAGTGTTAGAGATGGCTTAGGTCCAAATCTGCCTCCATCTATCACTTTTGAGCCCTACAAGAATAAAATCAAGGCATTTTGTTACAGTGAACTGTTAGAATTTTAGCAATCTCAAGTGTGGGAACTCATGCTAAGTTGAAGTGCCACATCACTCACACTTTTTGGTAGGATATAAAAATACTTTTCCTTCTCAACCCTTTACTCACCTAATTGATGGAGAAAAGTCAGGATCATTTGGAGGGCATTTTTGAATTCAACTTTACAACCACCTTTTTGAGCATTATATAAGCAAAGACATGGAGCAAAGTCATGGCTATCCTCCTATACCATTTGAGAACTTGTAGGCTCTCATTAGGAGTGTTTACTCCAGGTCTAAGCTAACCCCTAGCTAAGCAAGCCCCTTGCTTGCTGGAGTTTTCTCATAGGAAGTGATCTTTGATCACCCATATCTCTTTGTGTAGTAGTCCGATTCATTTGCAAGATAGCTCATTTTGTTCCTATGATTGTAAGCTTTCTTTTGGATGTAATCTTAGAATCAACTGTTCATTTACCATGAGTATATTGAGCTTGAAAGCTCTCTATTCTGATCTCTACATATTCCCAAATATATGTGTGTTGGAAGGTACACATAGGTGCAAGCTACGAGTTTGGGTAGATTTTGGTATGTCTTGTGCAAGGAGTTTGACATAGAGCACATTCTTCTAATTGAGTGATCTATGGCTTTTTGGAAAGCTTCAAGAGTCTATTTTTAATGTGCAAAACTTCATAAGTTCAGTCCTCAGTTCCAGAGAGCAATTCAATTTTTGGTGGACTGTGGTAGTGAACTGTTTGGTCCTAGTAAGGGCCTATCATTCTTCTGCTACAACTAGAAGTGGATATACTCCATCAGTGGTATCAGAGCTCATCATTGAGCATTGAAGACATCAAGAGGAGGCCTTGAAGTTGCTTGAGAGCCAAGGATTGAAGCAAAGACCAGCAAGGTTTGAAGAAGGATTTGAAGCAAGGGGGAGTTTCTATCATCAGCGAAAGTTCACCACAAGTGGAGAATCTTGTGGGAAGGTAACATATCATTCTTTCTCACATGTATCAGAATCCAAGGATGGATTAGGAGCCACATATAGTCTCATACACAATGGGAGACTATAATACTCAGATTGAGAAGCTTGAAAAAAGCAATTACCGACCTTGGAAGTTTAGAGTCTCTAACATCCTCATGGGAAAGGGTCTTTGGGGATTGGTTAGTGGTACTGAGGTGAAGCTATACATAGATATCCACATACACCTACTGAGAATCAAAGGAGAGCCATTAGAGAATGGGAAGAAAGGGATAGGAGAGTGATCTTCATTCTTTCGCAACACATAAGCAACTCCATGATAGGTCATATCCAAGACCTAGATACATCTAAGAAGTTTTGGGAGTGTTTAGAAAGGTTGTACTCTACCTCTACAAAAGCTAGAAAAATTCAACTCAAGAATGAACTTAACAACCTTAGGAAGTCATCAAATCAGAGCATTAATGACTTCATACTGAAAGTAAAAGAGATCTCGGATGCACTTGGCTCAATAGGATGTGTTGTAGATGATGATGACCTAGTTGCCCACACACTTAATGGGCTTAGAGAAGATGATAAATGGAAGGCATTCACAACCTCTATGTATGTAAGGGATGCATTACCAGATTTTGAGCAACTAACTTCTCTTATGGTGACTTAGGAGCTCAACCATGGAGGCAACAAGTCAAAGGGCAGCCAAGACCAACTCTTCTATGCAGGCAAAGGAGGAAGAGGCAAAGGCAATAGAGGTGCTTCAAGAGGAAGAGCTAGAAGCAACTACCAACAAGGCAGCCAAAGCTATCAAGGAAGTCAATCAAGCCAAGATGAAGGTCAATCATCAAGAGGAAGAGGAAGAGGACGAGGTAGAGGAGGAAGATATGGAGATCGAGGCTATCCCAACTCAAATGGATGCTTCAATTGTGGGAAGCAAGGACACTATGCCAAGGATTGTTGGAAAAAGCAAGGTGGGAACAATTATAAAGGGCAAGGTATATGCTAACTCCTCAACAAATTAAGAAAATGAGCATTTGTTAGCTATGAAGCATAAAAGTGAAGGTCAACCACATGATGAGGTTTGGTATATAGATAGTGGTTGTAATAACCACATGTCAGGTAAAGAGGAGTACTTCCACAATCTTCAAGCACTCAAGCAAAGAGGCTTTGTGGAGACAAGAGACAACACAAAGCATGAGATACAACAAATGGGAGATGTGAAGCTTGAAGGCAACCACAAAGCAAAAGAACTATCTGAGGTATTGCATGTTCCTACTATTACAAAGAACTTAATCTTTGTTCGACAGATGGTTGAAAAGGGATACCAAATCAAGTTCAGCCACAAAGGATGCTTTATTGAAGACCCAAGGAATGGCTATGAGCTGGTAGCCAAAGGAAAGAAGGAAGGAAGAATGTTCACTCTTGACATTGGCAAAGAACAAAGCAACAAGGCAATGTTCATCACCTATGTCGACAAGAAGATTGGAGATTTGGATTTGTGGCATAAAAGGTGTGGCCACATCAACATTCAAAGGTTGAAAGACATGGAGAAGAGGCAATTGGTAAGAGATTTACCACATTTTTCATTACAAATGTTGCATGAGATGTGTGAAGCTTGTCAACTAGGCAAGTCTACTAGGCAGCCCTTCAGGAAGAGTGGATATGTAGCACATGGTGTGTTAGACCTTGTGCACACAGATGTGTGGGCGCCAACCAAAGAGCCCTTCTTGTAGGTAATAGGTACTTTGTAGCCTTCATAGATGACTACTCAAGAAAATTATGGTTGTATTAAACAAAGCAAAAATCAGATGTGTTTGATGTATTCAAAAGATTCAAGGCACAAGTTGAAAAGGAGACAGGTTGCTACATCAAAACCCTAAGGCCGGATGTGTTGGAGTTAGACGTCTGCAGAAGCACGTGAACATCACAAGGAAGAAGAAGAAGCTTGGAGCACAAACACACAATACTGAATGTATTACTAGAGAATGTACAAAGATAAGTAGCCCAATAGGGCAATAGGCGTATATACAAGCCGGGGGAAAAAACCTCCTAAAGAGGGAAAAAAGTGCCCCGGCGGTCCTAGTGTGTTCACACACATCACTACCTAAATATATCAACAAATCCCCCCTGGGAGTGATGCGGTGAACAAGTAGTTGGCACTCATGTATAAGGAAGTGCCAAGCTATGTGGAAATCACTCCACAAAAGGAAGTAAGCCCAAAGCTTTGCGGAAAGCTTCAAACTTCTCCCTAGGCAGAGCCTTCGTGAAAAGGTCTGCAATGTTCTCCTGCGTGGGCACATATGCCAAGTTGATCTCCCTAGTAGAGAACCTCTCCCTGACATAGTGATAATGCATCTCAATGTGCTTAGTGCGAGCATGGAACACAGGGTTCCTCACAACTACCAATGCACTCTGACTATCAGTGAAGATGGTGGTGGTAGAAGATTGGCCAACACCCAAATCAGCCATAAGGCATCTGAGCCACACACACTCAACAGTCGCTGTGAAAGCTGCCCTATACTCAGCCTCACAACTGGAAGTGGCCACAGTAGGCTGCTTCTTGCTCAACCAAGATACACATGAGCTACCAAGCATGAAGCAAAAACCACTGGTGGACACACGAGTGTCATAGCAACCAGCCCAATCTGAGTCAGAAAAAGCATGCAAATTTGGTGGTAGTGATCCGCCCTTGGGATAAAACAACCCAAGTAGCCGAGTACCACTCAAGTAGCGAAAGATGCGCTTAACCGCCTTCCAATGCGTGACTCCTGGGCAATGCATAAACCTGCTCATTTGTGAGACAGCAAACTGAATATCTGGCCGAGTAATGCATAAGTAAATCAAGCATCCAACAACCTGCTGATAGAGAACAACATCAAATGCATCTCCAACATCATGAAGACTCAATCGTAAACTTGTCTCCATAGGAGTGGCAATAGGCTTACAGTCTTCAAGGCCAAAACGTTGCAATAATGTGTCAATATATTTCATTTGACACAAAGCCATTCCACGATCAACTTGCATAAACTGAATGCCCAAATAGTGATGCAAATGCGCCAAATCAGACATCTCAAATGAGGCATGCAAATCAGCCTTGAAATCAGCAATATGCTTCTCAATAGGACCAGTGAGCAGCATGTCATCAACATAGACAACAATGATCAGAAGCACATCATTAGCATGCTTAACATATAAGGTGCTTTCGTTTGGATTGTTCACAAAACCATGTGCAACCAGATAGGCATGTATCTTCTCATACCAAGCACGTGGTGCTTGCTTTAAACCATATGATGCCTTCTTTAACCTACACACTTGATTTTCATGCCCTTTCTGCACAAAGCCACGGGGCTGAAAAACATACACTTCTTCATGCATTTCACCATTCAGAAATGATGTTTTAATGTCTAACTGATGTACATTCCAACCATGATGGGCTGCAAGTGCACAAATGCTCCGAACAGTAGTCATACGGCATGTAGATGCAAAGGTCTCATCAAAATCAATGCCTCTTTCCTGCGCATAACCCTTTGCAACAAGCCTAGCCTTATACCTATCAACTGTACCATCAGGTTTACGCTTCAGCTTGTATACCCACTTAGTGCCAATGGCCTTCTTGCCAGGAGGCAAGTCACATAAAGACCATGTACCATTCTTCATTATAGCATCATATTTAGATTGCATGGCAGCCATCCAATTTTCTGAATTCTGTGCTTCATCAAAAGAAACAGACTCATTCTCATCACAGAGACTAGACGGAGCCATAGCATAGCAATCTGATGCAAAGGAGGCACTATGAGAGCCTGGACGAGTACGATACGACAAAGGTGCATCTAATTTGCTGTCACGCAAAGTCTGCACCAGCCAATTTGGCATAGTTTTTGCCTGCTCAATATCAGCTCTCTCATCAACAAGTGCATCATGTAAATCTGCATCAGAAATACAATGATCTGCATCATCATATGAAACCTGCAAAGGCTGAGAAGGTGCCTCATTAGGACCAGCACTAGACTGTCCACCTGTAAAAAGAGGCATCAACGTATCATACATGTCTTTGGAGCTAACAGATGTCTCCTTAGTACATGAAAGCAATGGCTGAATAGCATCTTCCACAAAGACAACATCATGGCTAACCAAAATGCGTTTAGTTTGTGGATGATACAGATGATAGCCTTTACTTTCAGAACTGTACCCAACAAAAATACATTTTACTGCCTTATCATCCAATTTTTTGCGATGTTGTTCAGGCACTAATGCATATGCCAAACAACGAAAAACATGTAGATGAGCAACAGATGGCTTGCGATCATGCCAAGCCTCGTATGGAGTGATAGACTGTAGCGCTTTAGTGGGACACTTGTTCAGTACATATGCTGCACACATGACAGACTCAAGCCACAAACTATGTGGTAAAGCCTGACTCTTGACCATGCACCTCGCCATCTCCATGAGTGACCTGTTCTTTTGTTCAGCAACTCCATTCTGTTGAGGTGTATACGGCACTGTACACTAGTGTTTTATCCCACGTTCAACCAGAAATGCATTAAAATCAGAAGACATATATTCCCCCCCTCGATTAGAACGGAGGGTGCCCATTTTACATGCTGACAGATTTTTAGCAAGAACCAAAAACTGTTTAAATCACATGAACACTTCGGACTTTGCTTTGAGTGGATATACCCATACATGCCTGGAAAAATCATCAATGAAAGTCACAAAGTAAAGGTAATTCCCAAAAGAGGGTGTCTGCATAGACATCACTATGTACAAGCTGCAATTTCTGTGTAGCCCGAGCTGAACCATCTTTTAGAAAGGAGGAACGCTGCATTTTGCCCAAAATACAACCTTCACATACATGTTTTCCAGGTGCCTCAAGCTTGGGCAAAGAAGACACCATATCAGATTTCTGCAGGCATAGCAAAATAGCAAAATTCAGATGACCAAAGCGTGCATGCCAAAGCTTTGCATCTGACATAGCCTGAGAATCATGAACTTCACATGCCGAATCATTCACAGATCTTTCATAGTCTATGAGCTTATACAGCCCACGACACAAAATGCCAGAAGCAATAATCACATCGCCATTTGATAGATCATGAACTGTACACCTGTCATCAACGAATTTCACAACCAAGCCAATCTTGGCTAATGCAGAAACTGATAACAGATTCTTCTTGATCCCTGGCACAAATAAATCATCTGACAAGGTGAAAGAACTACCATCAGCAGTAGTCCGAATGATCTTACCAACTCCCATAATAGGATAAGAGGAGTTGTTGGCGCATGTGACAGTATTCCCTATAGGGGCAGGCTTGAGTGAAGAGAAGAAACTACGCTGCGAGGTAATATGTTTGATCGCCCCACTGTCAAAGTACCAAACATCTGAGTCCAATGCAGACATGTACTGCTCATGAGAAGATGGGACAAAACTGCGAACAGTAGTAAATGCCCATTCTTCTTCCTGCACTAGATTAGCAGACTCTGTTTTTGGTGTAGAGGCTTCTGCAACAACCATTCCAGCCACCTTTTTTTTGCCTCTTTTGCAGCCAGTTTTGGACAGTTCTTTATGATATGATCATTCCCTTTACAGTACTTGCAAAACAATTTCTGCTTTTCTGATTTCTTCTCATCTTTATCCTGGCTCTTCGAATGTGCAGCATTTGCAGATTTCTGCTTACTAGTAGAAGAGCTCCATTTTCCTTTACCCTTCTGACTAGCCAGGAAATCTTGATCTGCAACACGCATAATGGACCTGTTCTGCCTGGACTAATCTTCTTGCAACAGAACAAAGATTAACTCCTCAAATGATAAGGCATTTGGATTGCCTTTCATCATCAACCGAAGAGTAGAAGCAAAACTCTGATATGAATAAGGAAGACCATTCAGAACGGTCTGCACAAGTGAGCTATCTCGTATAACCTCATCAGCAGAAATCAACTATTCCTTCAAATCTTTGATCTTCGTTAGGAAACTGTCCATAGAATCACCTTCATTCATGTGCTCACTCTCCAACTATTTTTGGAGGTAAGCAACACGAGCCTCATTCCTAGCTTGGTACAATGTGGTAAGTGTATCCCAAGCATCCCTAGCTGTTCTGCAAGAGCGAATATGAGGAATAATGGCACGTTTGACAGACAAAGCTATCAATGCATGTGCTTGGGCATCTCTACCATCCCAACGAATTTGCTCTGCAATAGGTGCAACCGTAATAGTAGCACGAATAGGAATCTGCAGAATATCATCTTCGACACCATCTTCATCAGCTCCAGCACCTGTATTTGCAGTACTTGTCGTTACAGGTGTAACAGGATGTCTTTCAACACCCTGCACAATGTTCCACAATCCTTTTGCAACCAAAACATGTCACATCATATAAGCCCATAATGGGTAGTTGGTACCATCCAACTTATCCTCAACAGCCAACATACGGAATACATCACTGCTTTCAGCGATGGCCGGTGACTAAAATACCTTGATGCAAAAAATTGACTGTATCTCAAAAAGTTGAACAGAACTGTCGAGACGAGTTCTGCTAGACATGTAGCAAACTTCGAGACGCTTAAACTGGTGAACAGAAACTGGTATATACCTTTGGCACAAAAAGACGAAATAGCCTGCACAAGCGCTACGATAGTGCACAAGCGCTGAGTATGCTCACCAAAATTCGTGCGATTCTGAGACTGCAAACAAAGGAGTGTCGATGGCGCCCTAGATGAAGCGATGACCTGCTCTGATACCAATTGTTGGAGTTAAACGTCTGCAGAAGCACGCGAACAGCACAAGGAAGAAGAAGAAGCTTGGAGCACAAACACACAATACTGAATGTATTACTAGAGAATGTACAAAGATAAGTAGCCCATTAGGGCAATAGGCATATATACAAGCCGGGGGAAAAAACCTCCTAAAGAGGGAAAAAAGTGCCCCGGTGGTCCTAGTGTGTTCACACACATCACTACCTAAATATATCAACAAGATGGAGGGGGAGAATACTTCTCCCATGCTTTTTGTGATTTCTTGTAGGACCAAGGTATAAAGAGGCAAATCACTTGCAGGTATACTCCCCAACAAAATGGGGTGGCAGAGAGGAAGAATAGGTATATTGCTTAAATTGCTAGGAGTATGTTAAATGAAATGAATGTGCCTTTAACATATTTTTTTTGAGAGAGAACAATGAATTGGAAATACAACCTCTTAAGGTAGAGGCACCCCTCATGAATGACTCATGGACGTGTCTAGCCAGGACTTGAACTCAGGACATCCTCTTACAGCTTCAAGGCGTCAGCCACTAGGCTATGCAGGCTCGGACACCTTTAACGTATTGGGCAGATGCTGTATCTACTTCTGTGTACTTGATGAATATGTTGAAGAATCACTCACAAATTTGACATACAGATAGACATAAAGAGGAAGGAAGACAAAGAGAAGCAGAAACAAAGTATTCAAAAAATCAAGTCTCAGTGAAGGGACAAATTCATGACTGTAATATAGTTCATAGAAACTTCCAGTAAAACGAGTTTTTAAATCTCGAATCAAAATGTATATAAGAGAGAGCATAGAACCGGAATATAGAGGTGAGAAGAGACAATAGAATAGCGCATATAGAAACTGAGGATAGTGATATAGAAGACACCAGAGATTGCGTATGTAGAGATGAAAAATAAAACCTGAAATGTCGAGTATTCATCTGAGAGAGATGGTAAGGAATAACTACTCAGAGTAGGAGAGTTTTCCATAGCTATGAGCGAAGTGAGGCCAAGCTATTTTGTACACATCTTCTCTAATAGAAAACACATGTTCATGTGGAAGATTGAGCGCATTCTTCGTATGTGAAGAAATTTGAGTAATTTCATGTTACTGTGAAAGTTAGTTAACAGTTACAGTTTTCTCAGTAAACATTTTCCGGTACTTCTGAGAGTTAGATCTCGCAGCACAGTGTAAAGTTTTTCATGAGAGATAGCTTATCTTGAAGCTAGTAGTCTCAACTATAAGTTGATCAAAAGAGTTTTGTGAAACGGGACAAGTACATAGTACAAAGTTTGACCGTAAAAAGGCATCCAAAACTGGTGAAGTTTTTTCTTAAACTTCAGAAAGAGTTCAATTACTAAAGGAAGCTCAGGTATTACTTCCTTCATCAAAAATCCTTTGAAGTAATTACAAACAGAATTGCAGTTGATTCCGGTAAGATTCCGATAAGTTTACGGTGACAGTCCGGTGGAAGTCCAATGAAGTTCCGGTGAAATTTTGGTGAGTTCAAAACATAATTTTGGCACAGTTAAGTAACGGAAAGATTATCTAACTGTAAGCAAACACAGTTGTGTAAAGCTTGAAGTAAATCAGCTCAGAATTAAAGCTTGAAGGAAATGCGAAGCTTTCTGTAAAGTGATTTTTCAAAGTTCACTAAAACAGTGGTAAAGTTTTGGGCTGCTAAGCTACTGATGATTATAGAGGTGTTCTAACATCACTTTAGCTTAGTTCTTGTTGCGATACGACAAAATTCTGCAGCTTAGTTTGTTAAGCTCTTGTCGTGTCGGCATCAACAAGTGGTATCAGAGCAGAAAGGTTCTAGAGAGCAGAAAAGGTTTCTCAGAAGTAGAAACGGAAGTAAAGATACAAGAGAATTCGAAGAACTTTCACAAGGAAGGTGAAAGCTGAAGTGATCAACAACAAAGGGTGTCAAGAAACGTTCCAAAGTAATTCTCAAGGGTAAAGGTTTGTAAAAGGTAAAACCTTTTAACATTACACTCACCGGAAGTAATAGAATCAAGAAGATTATGGCAGATCATATCTCTATTGACAAATTGGACAGAGATTATTATCCCGCATGGGTAATGCGCATGGAAGCTTTACTTATGAGTAAAGAATTAATGATATATGTGACACGAGAAGAAAAGAAGCCGACTTTTGAAGATGACAGTCAACCAAAGAAAGAAGAGCTAGAAGCCTTGAAGCTGTGGCAGAAGAAAGATGCAACGACAAGAGCTTATATCTACAATACAGTTACAGATCATCTACTACCGCATATTAGAGGTATGGAGAAAGCAGAAGATATATGGAGTGCTTTGGAAGATCATTTCCAAAATACGACGAAATCTAGGAAGGCTAGCTTATGGTCGATGTTCACAACGTTCAAGAAAAAACAAAGTCAAAGTATTAGTGATTATGTCACTAAGATGAAAGACTTGGCGGACAGTCTTAGATCGATTAATGAAGATATCGAAGACCACAGGTTAATAGCACAAGTGCTTGCAGGTTTGAGAGGAGATGAAAGGTGGAAACCTTTTGTACTCTCAACTGAACTGTTTTTAAATCATTTTGTACCATATTTAAATCAGCTGCTTGGACTAATGTTAACGTTTGAGCAAGATTTGAAGACAGATGGAGATAAAGGACATAGTTCGGCTATGTATGCAAAGAATAAGAAGAAGGGTGATAAAGGTAAAGAAAAAGATGAAGAAGAAGTGATTGCTCAAGCAAATTATGGAAGAGGAAGAGGTAATGTCAGAAAAAGAGGTAAAGGAAGAGGTAATCAGACTAACAACAAGAAGGCTTGTTGGATCTATGGATTAAGCAATCATTTGGCTCATGATTGCTGGCATAATTCTCAAGGATCAAGTCAGAATCAGAATAACAATAGCAGAGGCAGAAGCGGAAGATATCAAAGAGGAAGACAAAGCCAAAGAGGTGGATATGGTAGAGGTGGAGCAAGAAGTTGGGGACAGAATCAGTCTCACAACACTACTTACTACAACAATGCGAATGATGATCATACGATGTTGATGATGAACTTGATAAGTGTGTCATAAAATGAAGACCTCAAGGTATTCTATATTGACTCTAGTTGTTCAAATCATTTGTCAGGAAATATAGAATTGTTATCAGAACTTGAAGGAGGTATTTCAAATCATACAGTACAGACATGTGATAACACAAAACATAATGTAAGGTCAATTGGAAAGGTAAAGTGTAAGAATGGAGCTGACCTACTAACGAATGTTTTGTATGTTCCAACAATTCCAAAAAATCTGATCAGTGTGGGTCAGATAGTAGAAAAAGGTTTTCAAGTCAAGTTTACAAATGAAGGAGTATTTGTTGAAGATCTAGAGAAAGGATACAAACAAATTGTCCATGGTAAAAAGGAAGGTAGACTTTTTACTCTTAAAGTACAAGGGAATGTTGGTCAAGCATTGATCACACATGGTGATGAGGTATTTAGAGAGTTAGACCTCTGGCATAAGAGGTTAGGACATTTTAATGAAACAGGAATCAAAACTATGGTGGAGAAACAATCCGTGAGAGGATTACCAAATATGAAGAATCAACATATGATTCACAAGTGCGAAGCCTGTCAGATGGGAAAAGCCCACAGGTTACCATTTGAGAAGAAAGGGTACAAACACGATGGTGTGTTAGAGCTCATACATACAGATGTATGGGGACCAACAAAAGAAGGATCTATCAGCAGCTCAAGGTATTATGTTCTTTTTATTGATGATGCAACAAGATGGATAACTCTTTATGTTTTGAAAGAGAAGTCAGAAGTATTTGAAGCTTTCAGGCATTTTCATGCATATGCTGAAAGACTTACAGGACAGAAACTCAAAAGACTAAGGTCTGATGGAGGAGGAGAATATTTTTCTCGAGAGTTCAATGATTATCTGTGGAATGCAGGTATCAAAAGAGAAATAACTTGCAGGTATACACCGCAACAAAATGGAGTAGTAGAAAGAAGAAATCGAACTCTAATTGAGTTTGCAAGAGCAATGCTAAAGGAGAAGAAGTGTCCAAACTATCTTTGGGTTGAGGCTGTAAATACAGCTACATATCTGGTAAATAGATTACCATGTACAGCTTTAAATGGGATGACCCCTTATGAAGCTTGGTGGGGAAAGAAACCAACACTTGATCATTGTAAAGTGTTTGGATCAGTTGCTTATGCTTATGTACCATCACAGCTGAGACATAAGCTTGAACCAAAAGCTGAAAAATACATGTTCATCGGATATGATGAAAAACAGATGGGTACAGGTTATGGAGTCCTCTAACCAAACAGTTTACTGTTTCTAGAGATGTGACATTTGATGAAGGAAAGAGCTGGTATACAGATAAAGAGCATAGTGTTGAAACATTTGAAGAAGAGATAAGAAGGAAAGAAAAAGGAAAATCACATATGCAGGTGAATGGAGATGAAGATCATATGCAGGCATGTACGTCCAGGATCGGATCAGGTATGAGAAACGAAGATGAACCAAGATGTGATGAAGATGTGTATTCAGATACACATGAAGAATATGAGCTAAGAAGGTCAAACAGAGTAAGGAAACAACGAACAAGGTATTCCTATGACACTTCTTATTTGACTCAGAAAAATTATGCTTACTTAGTAAAGGAAGATGAAAAACCTCAGAATTACGGTGAAGCAAAAGGTAAGAAACAATGGGAAGAAGCAATGAAGGAGGAGTTCAATGCTCTTGAAGAGAACAAGACTTGGGAACTTGTTCCAAAACCAAATGGTAAGAAAGTGATTGGAAATAAATGGGTTTACAAAGTTAAAAAACTTGCAGATGGAAGGATAGCCAGATACAAAGCTAGACTGGTGGTCAAAGGCTATGCTCAGAGACATGGCATAGATTATGATGAGACGTTTAGTCCGGTGGCAAAGATGTCAACCATAAGGACATTGATTGCTATAACAACATCAAAAGGATGGAAGCTAAGTCAGCTGGATATAAAGAATGCATTTTTGAATGGATATATATCAGATGAAGTTTACATGGAACAACCTGAAGGGTTTGTAAGTTCCAATTACTCGGATCATGTTTGCAGATTAAGAAGAGCTCTCTATGGATTGAAGCAAGCTCCAAGAGCTTGGAATTACAGACTTGTGAAGTATCTCAATGACTTTGGATACCAAAGCTCGAAGGCTGATGCAAGTCTACTCGTTAAGAGAACAGATGAAGGTATGATCTACATTTGTATTTATGTAGATGACATAATAATCACAGGAACCTCAAATGAAGGAATCAAAGAGGTAAAGAGACTGCTTGAAAAAGAGTTCAAGATCAGTGATCTAGGAAAATTATCATATTTTCTTGGGATGGAAGTTACATATACAGATCATGGTGTATATGTTTCGCAAGAAAGGTATCTCCTAAACTTACTGAAGAAGTTTAACATGGAGAATTGCAGAGAAGCTTCAACACCGCTTGAAGTAAATCATAAACTCAGCAAATATGGTGGTGCAGAGTTTAAAGGTATGAGGAAGTATCAGTTGTTAGTGGGAAGCTTAATTTATGCTACGCTAACAAGACTGGATCTCTGTTATGCAGTGGGAGTTCTCTCACAGTTTATGCATTGTCTGAAGGATCAACATTGGGTTGTAGGACAAAGAGTTCTTAGATATATCAAAAGAACTATAAAGGAATGATTATATTATCCTTATATGTCAGATATAAAGCTGAGAGCATACAGTGACTCAGATTGGGCAGGAAGTCAAGATGAGAGAAGGTCCACACATGGGTATATGATATACCTAGGAGATAAGCTTGTAAGTTGGTGGTCGAAGAAGCAGCATACAGTGGCTTTATC
Organism: Ceratopteris richardii; assembly: GCA_020310875.1. Taxonomy (NCBI): domain Eukaryota; kingdom Viridiplantae; phylum Streptophyta; class Polypodiopsida; order Polypodiales; family Pteridaceae; genus Ceratopteris; species Ceratopteris richardii. The sequence continues at coordinate 111,441,038 of CM035414.1, forward strand.
GTCAACAGAAGCAGAATATAAAGGACTTGTGGAAGCAGCTAAAGAAGTGATATGGATGCAAACTTTGTTCAAAAGCATGGGTATTGATCAAGGTATACCTATCATACATGGAGATAATATGAGCTTGTTGTATCTTGCAGCAAATCCAGTATTTCATGCAAGAACAAAACACATAGAGATTCAATATCATTTCCTGAGGGAAAAGGTAACGGAGAAGGACATTGAATTAGTATTCACTCTTACAAAAGATCAGGTTGCAGATATTTTGACAAAGAGCTTGGATAGAGTAAAGACAAGCAGATTCAAATAAATGGCAGGTATAAAAGAATGAAGAATATATGAAAGATCAGAGAATGAAAATTAGTGATTGAGGGGGAGCTGTTGAAGAATTACTCACAAATTTGACATACATATATACATAAAGAAGAAGGAAGACAAAGAGAAGTAGAAACAAAGTATTCAAAAAATCGAGCCTCAGTGAAGGGAAAAATTCATGACTGTAATATAGTTCATAAAAACTTCCAGTAAAACGAGTTTTTAAATCTCGGATCAAAATGTATATAAGAGAGAGCATAGAACCGGAATATAGAGGTGAAAAGAGAGAATAGAATAGCGCATATAGAAATTGAGGATAGTGAGATAGAAGACGCCAGAGATTGCGTATGTAGAGATGAAAAATAAAACCTGAAATGTCAGGTATTCATCTCAGAGAGATGGTAAGGAATAACTACTCAGAGTAGGAGAGTTTTCCATAGCTATGAGTGAAGTGAGGCCAAGCTATTTTGTACACATCTTCTCTAATAGAAAACACATGTTCATGTGGAAGATTGAGTGCATTCTTCGTATGTGAAGAAATGTGAGTAATTTCATGTTACTGTGAAAGTTAGTTAACAGTTACAGTTTTCTCAGTAAACATTTTCCGGTACTTCTGAGAGTTAGATCTCGCAGCATAATGTAAAGTTTTTCATGAGAGATAGCTTATCTTGAAGCTAGTAGTCTCAACTATAAGTTGATCAAAAGATTTTTGTGAAACGGGACAAGTACACAGTACAAAGTTTGACCGTAAAAAGGCATCCAGAACTGGTGAAGTTTTTTCTTAAACTTCATAAAGAGTTCAATTACTGAAGGAAGCTCAGGTATTACTTCCTTACTTCATCAACAATCATTTGAAGTAATTACAAACAGAATTGCAGTTGATTCCGATAAGATTTTGGTAAGTTTACGGTGACAGTCCGGTAACAGTCCGGTGGAAGTCCGGTGAAGTTCTGGTGAAATTTTGGTGAGTTCAAAACATAATTTTGGCACAGTTAAGTAACAGAAAGATTATCTAACTATAAGCAAACACATTTGTGTAAAGTTTGAAGTAAATCAGCTCAGAATTAAAGCTTGAAGGAAATGCGAAGCTTCTGTAAAGTGATTTTTGGAAGTTCACTAAAACAGTGGTAAAGTTTGGAGCTGCTAAGCTACTAATGACTATAGAGGTGTTCTAACATCACTTTAGCTTAGTTCTTGTTGCGATACGACAAAATTTTGCAGCTTAGTTTGTTAAGCTCTTGTCGTGTCCGCATCAATAGAATAGGTGTCCCACATCAGCGGTACATGACATGACACCTGAGGAGGCATGGAGTGGAAGGAAACCAGACTTTTCACACATTAGAATCTTTGGTTGTGTATGCTACACACATCTGCCACAAGAGTTGAGAGGTAAGATGGATGCAAGGGCTGAAAGATGTATGTTTATTGGTTATGCTATGGAGCAAAAAGGTTATAGGTGCTACAATCCTAATACTAAGGAGTTAAAGGTATCTAGAGATGTAGTGTTCGATGAACTCAAACCATGGTATGCTTCCAAAGTTCCATTGTGGGATGAAGATATTGAAGAGGCAGAGAGAAGATATGAAGCTAGGTTTCAAGATAACTTGGAAATCAGTGGTCCAAGCATACAAAGGAGTTCAAGCATGGATTCAGCCCATCAATCAGTGAATAAAGGAAAGGCAAGATTGGTAGAGCTTGATGAAGATGGACATGAAGTTGAAGACTTTGAAGAACCTATGTTAGAAGGGGGAGCTACATTAAGAGCAGAAATCAAGGCACCAAGGCAAAGAAGGTTCATTCTACAAAAAGGAGAAGAAAGGAGGTCAACAAGGGTAAAACATCCAATCTCAAGGCTTGTTTATGATATTTATATTGCTAGGCATTATGCTTTCATGACTAAGGTTATCAAAGATCATGAAACTTCTACCTATGAAGAGGCCAAAGACACAAAGGAGTGGCAAGAAGCTATGGAAGAAGAGTACAAAGCCCTTGAAGACAACAACACATGGAGTCTTGTTCCAAGACAAGAAGGGACTAAGGTAATTGGCAACAAATGGGTCTATAAAGTGAAGAGAAATTATGATGGTTCAATTGTTAGGTTCAAAGCAAGGCTTGTGGCAAAAGGATTTGCTCAATCCTATGGGGTTCACTATGAAGAAACATTCAGCCCAATTGCAAAGATGACCATAATTAGGGCAATCATTGGAGGTGGACAATCTATCAATTGGATGTAAAGAATGCTTTTCTTAATGGTGATTTGCAGGAGACAGTCTACATGACTCAACCATTAGGGTTTGAGAAGCCTAAATATTCAGATTTTTTTTTGTAAACTTAGAAAAGCATTGTATGGTTTAAAGCAAGCTCCTAGGGCATGGAATCAAAGGCTTGTGGAGTATCTGTGCAGGTGTGGATACAAGCCAAGTGATGGAGATCCTTTCTTATACCTGAAGAAAGAAGGAGGACTAGTTGTCTATGTATGCATATATGTGGATGACTTGATTATAACAGGAAGTGATGATGTAGGTATCACATGGATCAAGGCCAAGCTTGGAAATGAATTCAAGATTTCAAATCTTGGAGTTCTTAAATACTTTCTTGGGATTGAAGTTATTCATGTGGAAAATGGTATTTACCTTGCTCAAAGGAAATACTTGCTAGATGTACTTTATAAGTATGGTATGAGTGGATGTAAGCTACTAACACAACCTATGGATCCAAACATTAAGTTATGTGCAGGTGAAGGACATCCTTTTGAAGATATTTCAGCATATAGAAGCATAATTGGAAGCCTTAATTATGCTACCATCACAAGACCTGACTTGTCTTATGTTCTAGGAGTTCTTTCTCAATTTCTAAATTCACTAACTGATGTTCATATGAATGTAGCCAAGAGAGTGCTTAGTTACATCAAGCACACTATCAACCAAGGGTTTTACTACCCTTATGGAGATGGATTACAACCTCAAGGCTTTAGTTATGCTGATTGGGCTAGTTCAAAGGAGGATCAAAGGAGCACATCTGGCTATGTCTTCATGCTAGGTCAAAGAGTCATTTGATGGATGTCCAAGAAGCAACCTACAATTGCATTATCATCTACTAAGGCTGAGTACAGAGCTTTAGCACTTGCTACATGTGACATCATGTGGCTCAAGAAGCTCTTCAAAGACTTGGATGTGGAGGTCAAAGAGTTCACTCTATTTGGAGATAATATGTCAAGCATTCATCTAGCAAGCAACCCTATGTTCCATGCAAGAAGCAAGCACATAGAGATCCATTATCACTTCATCAGAGAGAAGGTACTAGCAAAAGAAGTGGACATCAAGTACATCAACACCAAAGATCAGCTAGCAGATATCATGACCAAGTTTATGGATGCAAGCAAGTTGGAGAAGTTCAAGATCAACCTCAACTTGAAGGAGATCAATGGAGACTAACACTTGAGCTTGAGGGGGAGTGTTAGAATTTTAGCAATCTCAAGTGTGGGAACTCATGCTAAGTTGAAGTGCCATATCAATCACACTTTTTGGTAGGATATACAACCACTTTTCCACGAGTTTTCTTAGCCCTTTACTCACCTAATTGATGGAGAAAATTCAGGATCATTTGGAGGGAATTTTCGAATTCAAATTTACAACCACCTTTTTGAGCATATGTCTAAGCTAGCCCCTAGCTAAGCAAGCCCCTTGCTTGCTGGAGTTTTCTCATAGGAAGTGATCTTTGATCACCCATATGTCTTTGTGTAGTAGTCCAATTCATTTGCAAGATAGCTTATTTTGTTCCTGTGATTGTAAGATTTATCTTGCATGTAATCTTAGTATCAAGTGTTCATTAACCTTGAGTATATTGATCTTGAAAGCTCTCTAGTCTGATCTCTGCAGATTCCCAAATATATGTGTGTTGGAAGGTACACATAGGTGCAAGCTACCAGTTTGGGCAGATTTTGGCCTATCTTGTGCAAGGAGTTTGGAATAGCTCACATTCACCACATTGAGTGATCTATGGCTTGTTGGAAAGCTTAGAGAGTCTATTTTTACTGTTCAAACTTTCATACGTTCAGTTCTTAGTTTGAGAGAGCAATTCAATTTTTGGTGGACTGTGGTAGTGAACTGTTTGGTCCTAGGAAGGGCCTATCATTCTTCTACTGCAACTAGGAGTGGATATACTCCATCATGAACTAAATCTAGAGCCTTAAATGATGTACTTAAAACATGCTTCACAAAACTTTCACAAAGACACTTTTAGTCTCTTATGCATGCTCTACCTTTTTTTCATGCAACATTTCTCTCAATTCTTTCATCTTCATGTTCAATTTTCAACCAAAAAACGTGCATGTGCATGTATTTCTATGTATATGTGTATGTTTATGTGTATGTGCATGAGTATGTGTAAGTGTATGTGCATATGTATGTGTGTGTATGTGCATGTGTATGCATAAGTGTGTATGTGTGTGTATATGTGTATGTGCATGTGCATGTGTATGTGTGTAAGTAGGTGTATGTGTTTCTATATGTGTATGTGTATGTGCATGCATAAGCATGCATGTGTATGTATATGTGTATATGTGCATGTGAATATGTAAGTGTGAGTACATTAATTTATGAAAACAATGCAATTTAAATGATATACAAATAATGAAAATTGTACTTAAAATAATTAGCCATATACTGTGCTTAGCGGACTTCTTCAATAACCTATAATAGAGAGCGAGAGAGAGAGACAGATAGATAGAGATAGAGAGAGAAAGAAATAGAGAGGGGGGAAGAGAGAGAAAGAGAGAGACAAAGAGAGAGAGAGAGGGAGAGAGAGAAATCAAATGATAAAGAAAAAAGAGAGAGAGAGAGAGAGAGAGAGAGAGAGAGAGAGAGAGAGGGAGAGAGAGAGAGAGAGAGAGAGGGAGGGAGAGAGAGAGGGAGGGAGAGAGAGAAATCAAATGATAAAGAGAGAGAGAGAGAGAGAGAGAGAGAGAGAGAGAGAGAGAGAGAGAGAGAGAGAGAGAGAGATAGAGAGAGAGAGAAATTGCAAGAGAAAGAAAAAGAGAGATCAAGATAGAGAGAGAGATCAAGATAGAGAGAGAGATAAAGATAGAGAGAGAGAGATGGAAAGATAAAGAGGGGGGAGAGAGAGTGATACGGAGAGAGACAAAGGGAAGGAGAGATAGAGAGAGAGCGAGATAGCTTGACCTCATAAGTGCAGCAGAGACATGAACGTTGTTTTGTTCTTTGATCAGGCGCACACAAAATAATGATCAAAGACCCTTGCTTTTTCCTCTATTTTGATAAAAAGCAAGCATCATATAAGTGATGTGGATTCTTTGTATAAATTATCCTCACAATTTTCCCAAATGCGATATTCCTAAGCATCACATATGGGATGCTTTCTAGTGTCCCATATGTGGTAGTCATCTTGTGTCGCATAGAGTTCTTGTATCTTCTTCTTCATGAGCTTATGTGTGTTTTTGATGCATGAAAGGTATGCTTGGAGGTGTTGTCTACCCCTTCCTCACCTTTTTCATTGGTATCGTGTGTGTGTGTGTGTGGTCTTTTAGGCATTACGTGGAGCAATGTAGCCTAATCAAGCTCAAGATAGCAGCATTAGATGTGTCTTATCCAGAGCTTTGAAAAGAGCCCGTTATTAGCCATGCTTGGGTATCAAAGCTAGAAGATATTGGTTGATGTGTGTCTACTACTGCACCAAGTATTGGGACACACACCTATGTGTAAAAGGTGGAGGTCACACTCTTGGTTTGATAGTTTAATGTGTGTATCCAACTACCACTATGTGCACTTATTCGATGCGTGCAGGCTAGCTAGTCTCTTTTCAAGAGTACATAGGACCTTGTGAGTCCAATGCACATATGAACTATCCATGTGATTTTTTAATGATTAAATAGGGATCTGCCTTACTCACCACAAATCCTTTATCCTATAGGTAAGTGACTAGCTTATGATTCCAAGCTTTTGGAGCTTGCTTTAGCCCATATAGAGATTCTTAATCTGGACACATATTCAAGATATTGATATTGTGAGTCTGTAAAGCTAGGGGGTTGAGCCATGTATACCTCTTCTAGGATACATCCATTGAGAAAGGCATTCTTAAAATTTATCTAATGTATCTTCCAATTTTTGGTAGCTACAATACTCATTAGTACTCTGATTGTAGGCATCTTTGCTAGAGGAGACAAGATCTCCTCATAATCAATGCCTTGGGTATGAGCATATCCCTTGGCCACTAGTCTAACTGTGTGTCTAAAGTTATTGTTCCATCCAACTTACTTTTTACCTTATAGATCTAGATGGATCCAATGACCTTCATGGTTGACCTCTTGGGAACCAAGTCCCGAGTATTGTTTTCCCTCAATGTTTTAATCTCTTCCTACATGGCATGCTTCCATTCTCATTTTTCTTGGCTTCCTCATAAGATGAAGGCTCCTCATAGTTCAAGTGGTGAGCTATGTAAATGGAATTCTTGGTTAATAATGAGGTGGCATATCCATACCTTTATGGTTCTTCTTCTCCCTAGTAGATTTTTTGATGGTCTGTTGAGATGATTCTACTACATCTCTTAACTCTTGAAAATTTTCTTTACCTTTGGAGTTCCAAGAATTGATCTTGTTTCTAAGTTTCTACTAATCGTCTTTTGATTCGCTTGAGTCTTCAACTGTATGTGGAATTTGCCTTAAAAGTGTTAGGAAATCATCCTCCAAGTCATAGGGCCGTTTCATTTTCCCACAATCATCTTCAAACCAAGAATTATTTTTATCAAACACTACACCTCAACTTACTACGAGTTGCTTAGTGCCTATAACACTTTTGATTCTGGCCATAGCCAATGAAGAAACATTTCTTTGCTTTTTGATCATGTTTTCCTCTGATTTTTTATGGTATATCTGAATGTGCAATGCGCCCAAATATTGTGCAATGGTCTAAACTTGGTCTTCTTCTATTCAAAGCTTCATAAAGAGCCATTACTTCTAAATACTTTGAGGTTAAACTATTTATAAGATAGGTGGTAGTAGATAATGCCTTTACCCATAGATAATTGGGAAACTTCTCTTCGTTAAGCATTGACCTAGCTACTTCACAATGGTCACATTTCTTCTTTTTTGCTGCCCCATTCTACTCATGCATATATCTTGTTGTTATTTATCTTTGGATTCCTTTTTCTTGCAAAAAAAATCACAAGAGAAATATTCTCCCTCTCCATTAGGCCTTAGCCTCTTCAATGTTCTTCTTTGATTCTCTAATAGTTCTAAATACCTTTTTAAATAAACAAACACTTTATATTTATGCTTCATAAAATAAAATGTGGTCCGTTTGCTACATTAATAAATGAAAGACACATAATACCTTGACTCTTAGATAGAGGGTTCCTTGCCTGGTCCCCAAACATTAATGTGGACAAGCTCCAAGATGTCTCCATGTATGTTGGCAGTAGTCAAGGAACTGAAGGAGTCACAAGACAAGGAAGCCTACGAAGGGAGTCGGAGCGGAGAGAAAGCACAACCAGACACAGTACTCAAAGAAGATCTGGCAACTAGGCCATTTAAATTTTTCAGGCATCAAAGAGTTGGGCACACAAGAAGAAGGAACAAGTAGGGAGCTCCAGGAAATATGTCAAAATGTTAGAAGAAATCCCTACAAAAATAGTGATTTTCATCACTAAAAACCATTGTAAGTACCATTTCATATTTTTGTAGCTCCATTTTGTGCAAGCCAAGGAGTCCTTGAGCTTGAGGAGCTTTAGAAATACCTACCTATCAGTTTTCACATTTTTTAGACTCCGTTTGAACCTCCAAATAGGGTAGAGAACCTAATTTTTAACTAGGTCGGACACTAGGTCTGGACAAAGCCAAAACCTAGTCAAAAACTATAAATAGAGCTAGAGAGCTCATTTTTGAGGTTAGCTTGTAATTGATTTGAACTTGTATGAGCTTTTTGAAAGTAATCTAAAGAACTCCATTGCTTCTCACTCTTTGTCTTACCTTGTGTGCGCGTGTGTGTGTATGTGTGTGCATGTTAGTGTGCTTCGCACTCACGCACTTGTGCCTTCACTTGCTCGAGGTCATCATACCACCTTCACTTCTTCCCGGATTGACGTTAAAGGAGGTGCTACTCATCACTGAGCTACACCAAATTTTGGCGCCGTTGCCGGGGACCGAGCTTTGAGGACGAGCATGTGATGGTAAGACGTAGAGTTGACACGTTGGAGTTATAGGTATTTTCTTCACCTTTTTCCTATTTTCTCTTGTTTTCTCATCACCATCATCATCCTCACCATCTCCCACATCCATCTCCATCATCTCGAAAAATTTCAGTTTTTGGTCATATCACCCCACCCATACCATTTCCGTCATTTCACTTGTGAGAGAGAGCGAGAGAGCGTTTGTGTGCTTGTGATTTTTTGTGTTTTTTGAGATTTTCTGCAGGAATCAGCATCCCCAGCAGCTACACCAGCACCAACAGGTAAAAAAATTTGACTGTGCAGGTCCCGAGGCGTTGACCTCTGTCAATCGCGACCGACAGAAAAAATGATCTTTTTGCTAAACAAAGTACATAACCATAATCTACAGGCCTAGAGCTTCCCAAATGTGTGTTTAAAATTTTAAAATTCCTTAGATTTCTGTCAATCGCGATCGCCCTGTCAATCGCGATCGCCCTGTCAATCGCGATCGACAAACCACGACGGACACATGCCGACGGCTCTGTCAATCGCGACCGACACGTCAATCGCGATCGACAGAGTCAACGACCGACTGCCCACGACTGACAGAACCTAGGTGTGACACATGTCAATCGCGATCGAGCCATCAATCACGATCGACCAATCAATCGCGACCGACAGCCCCGACGGACTTGTCAATCGCGACCGACCCAGTCAACGATTGCTTGACCACGACGGACAGACCCTCGCGACGGACCTGTCAATCGCGATTGGCCCATCAATCACGACTGACAGAGTCAATGACCCTTTGACCATGATCGACTGAAATCCGGGCCACGTGTCAATCGCGATTGTGGGGAAATTTCAAGGGTTAGTAGAGCATTGTGAGGCCTATACCTAGAGCATTTCTGAGAAGTCCTGTCTACCAGTTAACCTGTTTTAAATCTTGTTTTAGCCCCAAAAACCTGAACGGACATAGCCTCCTCATACGAAATCCGATTGCGGTGATTTTTGTTTTGTTGGAAAGCTCGTGGGGAGTACAACCAAGATTATTGGATAGGATAATTTGAAGTTGACCATACCTAGGGATAGGAAAACTCAGGGTCCCTAGGGATTGTTTTCCATAGTGGCAAAAGGCAATTGGGTCTGTGAATTACATGCATGAAAGTGATCTATCTGTCAACTGAATTCAATTCTTGAGCTAATTGTGGACTTTTTTAGGTTCTTTGAGAGCATCAAAGGGTACTCGAAGCAAGAGTGAGTGCGAGCTTGGGAACACACTTCCTGGGCATACAAGGGCAACCGAGGGAAGAACCTTAAGGTTGGAAATTCTCAACACCCTTTGTCAATCCCTAGCATAGGCTAAGTACGGATAGAGGTCTTGATTGATTAGGGACACGTTAGGAATGACCAAGTCCAAGAACTCTAATCACTCAAGTGCAAGTGTTAGGAGATTACAATTGCGAAACAACCTAAGGGAAAAGAACTTAAATTGAGCGACCACACTCAAAGTACGATAAAATTCAAGTGTTCCTTGCGACGAAGATTAATTGGACAAGAAGTGACACCCTAAGGGCAATTAAAAAAGAACAAGTGACTAATACAAAAGAATTCAGCAACGCAAAGTGTACTTGGGAAAATTTGAGATCATTCAATTGGGCATATGAACCTTAGATCAGGACGACACCTATGGAGAGATAGACAAAGTCTTAGATCTTCAGAGGCTAGTGTCAATCATACTGCTAGGTCTTGGGCCCAGTAGTTGAGCCATCATTCGTACTACCCTAGCTCTGAGACTAGCGAGTCTGAGATGTCCCACGGTATCGAGAGACCTACAGGAAGTTCTGGAGTGCCATATTTACATAGGGTGGAAGGCCCTTACAAGATGCAACTCGAATACCTTAGCACCAACCGATTAGGTGCTAGCATCTATGAGGACAGCCTAGGAAGATCTGTGGTCCAGATCAAAAACCCTGACCAATCCATTGGACTAGAGCACCCAGCTGTCAAGTTTGAAAATGGAGCATACTTGGACGAAGAAGGGATAATATATGTAGTCACCAGTCATCCAGATAGGACAGATGAATTTGGGAGTGTGATCCGAGAAGCGGACTTAGGTGACCTGGAGCAAGGAAACATGGGTGTAGAACCTAGAACCCCCCGAGGCAAATCTGTTCTCACTAGGATTATCACACCAGAGTGGATTCCCCAAGACAATAAGAGCATAGATCTACTCCTGAACCGAGAGACTGATGAAACCTTTTGGAGGTATAGATCTGATCAGCCAAATGAGGTAGGAACAATCATGATATATGAGTTCAAAGATCCTGATAGCTCAGGGAGAGTGACCTACTTAGATCACGCTTTAGAGAGGATCTTTGTGGTTATAGAAAATGATAGACATGCTTACACTTGGAAAGGTGAATTTATTTTCCCCCAACCAAGATCAAATGTGTCCTTTGGTCACCCAGGAGCTGGAACATCCCAAGCTCATGGAACTCAAAGAGACAGACATAGGGATAGACCGGAGGTAAGCTTTGCCAACCCAGTGGGAAGAGAAAGGATGAGAACGGAAGAAAATAGAGTGGAACCTGAGGGACTTAGAGCCCCAAGGAACCAAAGGAATGCTGATGATTTCCCTCTGCCAAGGCCTAGGGAACACACCAGAACCTTGAGACCTACATAGCTAGCTAAGTCCATGAAGAACTACTTCGATGGCACATGAGACCCTTATGATCATGTGGCTGAGTTTAGGCAAGTTTTGAGAGCTGAACAAGTTGAAGACCTATTCACGCAGTATAATGCCTTTGGTCTAACCCTGAGGAACACAGCCCTTACGTGGTTTCAACCATTGAATTAGAGACAACTCAGGAGCATAGACCAACTCTTAGAGGCTTTCATCACTGAATTCTCTAAAAGTGGCATAAGGCATAATACTTCCTCATTGATACATAGCTTCAAGTAGACCCCTCAAGAGACCGTGAGACTTGCAAGAAGAAGATTTAGGCAATATCTTGAGAGATGCCCTGTTCCTGAGTTACCAACACCAGCCAAACAAGTGGCTTTATTCTTGGATGGATTGCTAAGTACCAAATTGAGGTCATATGTGTACTTGAAGGACCCTAGGACTATAGAAGAGTGTGTACGCATGTGCATCGACATCGAGGATAACCTAGGGGAAGAGTTAGAGCTCTCCAAAATCTACAAAGATTCAGATAGTGCTTCTAGCCTCTCTTCCACACAATCCACATCTATCAAGGAATTAGCAGAGAAAGTAGCTCAAAAACTAGGTGTCACTAGCAAAAAAATCCCAAGGTTTGCCCCAGTAAAGAGGTGCTATACTTGCGGTGGTGACCATATGGCGAACGTATGTCCCATCATGGCTCAACCCCAAGTGAAGCCTAGCAGCCAAGTATGCCCGGGCACAAAATAGTGGTCTAGTTTTTTGGCAACTTGTGGGGAAATTTCAAGGGTTAGTAGAGCATTGTGAGGCCTATACCTAGAGCATTTCTGAGAAGTCCTGTCTACCAGTTAACCTGTTTTAAATCCTGTTTTAGCCCCAAAAACCTGAACGGACATAGCCTCCTCATACGAAATCCGATTGCGGTGATTTTTGTTTTGTTGGAAAGCTCGTGGGGAGTACAACCAAGATTATTGGATAGGATAATTTGAAGTTGACCATACCTAGGGATAGGAAAACTCAGGGTCCTTAGGGATTGTTTTCCATAGTGGCAAAAGGCAATTGGGTCTGTGAATTACATGCATGAAAGTGATCTGTCTGTCAACTGAATTCAATTCTTGAGCTAATTGTGGGCTTTTTTAGGTTCTTTGAGAGCATCAAAGGGTACTCGAAGCAAGAGTGAGTGCGAGCTTGGGAACACGCTTCCTGGGCATACAAGGGCAATCGAGGGAAGAACCTTAAGGTTGGAAATTCTCAACACCCTCTGTCAATCCCTAGCATAGGCTAAGTACGGATAGAGGTCTTGATTAATTAGGGACACGTTAGGAATGACCAAGTCCAAGAACTCTAATCACTCAAGTGCAAGTGTTAGGAGATTACAATTGCGAAACAACCTAAGGGAAAAGAACTTAAATTGAGCGACCACACTCAAAGTACGATAAAATTCAAGTGTTCCTTGCGACGAAGATTAATTGGACAAGAAGTGACACCCTAAGGGCAATTAAAAAAGAACAAGTGACTAATACAAAAGAATTCAGCAACGCAAAGTGTACTTGGGAAAATTTGAGATCATTCAATTGGGCATATGAACCTTAGATCAGGACGACACCTAGGGAGAGATAGACAAAGTCTTAGATCTTCAAAGGCTAGTGTCAATCATACTGCTAGGTCTTGGGCCCAACAGTTGAGCCATCATTCGTACTACCCTAGCTCTGAGACTAGCGAGTCTGAGATGTCCCACGGTATGGAGAGACCTACAGGAAGTTCTGGAGTGCCATATTTACATAGGGTGGAAGGCCCTTACAAGATGCAACTCGAATACCTTAGCACCAACCGATTAGGTGCTAGCATCTATGAGGACAGCCTAGGAAGATCTGTGGTCCAGATCAAAAGCCCTAACCAATCCATTGGACTAGAGCACCCAGCTATCAAGTTTGAAAATGGAGCATACTTGGACAAAGAAGGGACAATATATGTAGTCACCAGTCATCTAGATAGGACAGATGAATTTGGGAGTGTGATCCGAGAAGCGGACTTAGGTGACTTGGAGCAAGGAAACATGGGTGTAGAGCCTATAACCCCCCGAGGCAAATCTGTTCTCACTAGGATTATCACACCAGAGTGGATTCCCCTAGACAATAAGAGCATAGATCTACTCCTGAACCGAGAGACTGATGAAACCTTTTGGAGGTATAGATCTGATCAGCCGAATGAGGTAGGAACAATCATGATATATGAGTTCAAAGATCCTGTTAGCTCAGGCAGAGTGACCTACTTAGATCACGCTTCAGAGAGGCTCTTTGTGGTTACAGAAAATGATAGACATTCTTACACTTGGAAAGGTGAATTTATTTTCCCCCAACCAAGATCAAATGTGTCCTTTGGTCACCCAGGAGCTGGAACATCCCAAGCTCATGGAACTCAAAGAGACAGACATAGGGATAGACCGGAGGTAAGCTTTGCCAACCCAGTGCGAAGAGAAAGGATGAGAACGGAAGCAAATAGAGTGGAACCTGAGGGACTTAGATCCCCAAGGAACCAAAGGAATGCTGATGATTTCCCTCTGCCAAGGCCTAGGGAACACACCAGAAACTTGAGACCTACATAGCTAGTTAAGTCCATGAAGAACTACTTCGATGGCACATGAGACCCTTATGATCATGTGGCTGAGTTTAGGCAAGTTTTGAGAGCTGAACAAGTTGAAGACCTATTCACGCAGTAGAATGCCTTTGGTCTAACCCTGAGGAACACAGCCCTTACGTGGTTTCAACCATTGAATTAGAGACAATTCAGGAGCATATACCAACTCTTAGAGGCTTTCATCACTGAATTCTCTAAAAGTGGCATAAGGCATAATACTTCCTCATTGATACATAGCTTCAAGCAGACCCCTCAAGAGACCGTGAGACTTGCAAGAAGAAGATTTAGGCAATATCTTGAGAGATGCCCTGTTCCTGAGTTACCAACACCAGCCAAACAAGTGGCTTTATTCTTGGATGGATTGCTAAGTACCAAATTGAGGTCATATGTGTACTTGAAGGACCCTAAGACTATAGAAGAGTGTGTACGCATGTGCATCGACATCGAGGATAACCTAGGGGAAGAGTTAGAGCTCTCCAAAATCTACAAAGATTCAGATAGTGCTTCTAGCCTCTCTTCCACACAATCCACATCTATCGAGGAATTAGCAGAGAAAGTAGCTCAAAAACTAGGTGTCACTAGCAAACAAATCCCAAGGTTTGCCCCAGTAAAGAGGTGCTATACTTGCGGTGGTGACCATATGGCGAACGTATGTCCCATCGTGGCTCAACCCCAAGTGAACCCTAGCAGCCAATATTGCACCATAGAATGGAGATACACAAATCACACAACACAAGATTGCCCATACAATAAGCAAGCAGTTAGGCAAACCTACCCTCAGCCCTATCCACAACAGGGAAGATACCAGAACTAGCACCCTCCACAGCAATATGGTAGACCGCAGCAATCCTATCAACAACCCTACCAAAACCAACAAAGGCCTCAACCTTTGTTAGCTCAACAACCTCCAACCCCAGCTAATGTGATTCCTGTAAAGTATGCAGCAGCTGAGGAAAATTTGAATAGAGCTATTGTCCCAGTGACTCCATTGCTCTGAGAAAGTGACCCGAGTGATCATAGTTTTGATTCCACCCACATAGATAGTCCACATGCTTACTATATGCATTCCCTTGAACATGGTGAGTCTTACTATAGTGAAGAACCGAATGAACCTAGTTGGGAGCCAGATTACACAAACGTCATGTACGCAAACCCCAACTCCAGACCTCAACCTAGGCAAGTAAGACCCTCATTCCCTAGGGGGCCATGCCACAGATGTCAGGAAGATCACCTCATTCGTGATTGCCCCATGCCTGCATCTACACAACCCCAGTCAGTAACAATACAAGGCTTTTGTCAAGACTGCGGGAAGGAGCATCTCTTACGAGATTGCCCTAAGAGTCCCAATAATATGCCAAAAATAACTCCAATTAACGTTATTGGGTTAGTTGTAGACTCGACAGGAAGTGTCACTTCCACTGCACCAGTGCAAGTGGTCACTAGGGCCCAGGCTTTGCAACAGAACCCAGGAATAAGTCAAGAGAAGAGTGCAGAGGTTAGTGAAACCTAGAGCATAGCCAAGAAACGGTCAAGAGCCTGGAGGGATAGTCGAGAAAGAATGATAAGACAATGGTCTAAAAAGATGAGAAACTTAGAAGAAAGCATAAGAGAAACAAAAGCCAAAATTGTTGAACTCACCGCTCAAACAAACTCTCACATACCACCACCCCCCTCATTTCCATCACCATCTAACCCACCATCTGTCCACCTACCTCAGACCATCCCACCAACCCCTAGAGTAGGATCAGTATTAGTTGACCCCACTCCTGAAGACATAGACATGATGCTTAAGGCATATCAGGCCAGAATCCAAGAAGGGCCAAATGTGACGGAGCATGACAAGTGCTACCCCAGAGCTGACCTAGAGATAGAAAGAACCAAGCTTTGCGCGAAAATGGTCGCATTGGCTCAGATCATGTTTGAAGCTAGTCGTCTCTTCAACTACTTTGGCTTAGCTAAGACACAATTGCACCTGGATGGACTCCTAGAGAAGTTAGAGAGCATAATTGCAAGATCTGCCAAGGAAGAAAAGAATCAAGGAAGAGGTTAGGCAAGCAAAAAAATAAGCCTTCCCCCACAGGAAGCTTTTGTGCCCAATTCCACTGAACCAGACACCTCCTCTTCCATGAATAGGTACACACCAGAGTTCCTACGAGAGATTCAAGAAGACAAATGGGCTAAAGATAGTGAAGTCCTTCCTCCCATTGAACTTGTGGATGACGCACATGATCAATTCCCACAAGATATTCCCTCTATTTATGGAGAGCAGGAGAGTGCACAAAGTCAAGAGAGATTAGACTTCGAGTCTAATTCTTTACAGGAATTACCCCATTTCATAGGCCCATGGGAAGCCAAGTCGACTTGTATGAGAGCACCCACAGTCATGGTAAGAAACGAAGACTCAATCATACCTAGGAATACGGAGGTAGTGAAAAACACTAAAGTGCAGTGCAACCTCACTTTAGAAGAGCTACTCAAAGTTAGGCTAGAGTTATGGAAACATGTAGCCAAACAAGTACCAGAGATAGAAAAACCTCGTTCCCAGGTAGGTTCTCATAAGACAGTGCCAGAAATTCCTCTAGACAAGATAGGAGATATGAGTGAAGGTGAAGAAGGAAACACCTATTTTCCCATTACCCATCAGGGATACACAACCAAGGCAATTCTAGACTCAGGTGAAGGAGTTTCTATTGCCACCACTTCCCTATGGGAGCGTTGGGGCAAGTCAACACTCAAGCCCACGAGGATGAAATTGCAGATGGCTGATGGCCACATGGAAAGACCCTTAGGCTTGCTGGAAGGAATAACTCTCACTACATGCGGTGTTGAGTTTGAGCACACGTTTGCTATCTGTGATTTTAGCAAGAATCATGCTTATGAGATGATTTTGGGAAGACCATTTATGCGACAGTTGCAAGTGGTCCAGGATTGGGGAACCAATTCCTTGTATTTGCAACACTTAGGTGTTACGACCAAAGTCAATCTCAAGGATTACTCTCATAGAGATGTACTGCCTATTCAATGGAATCCCATCCATAGAGCCAAGGATGACACGGAGTCTGTGCACTCCATAGGATCAGGATCCTCATGGATGCATGAAGACACTCACTTATGGATGTGTAAAGTGGCAGTGGAAGAAGACAAGAGAGAAAAGGCCAGAGAGATAGGTGCGAAGGAAACCCATAGACCAATTCAAGACCCAGCCTATGCACCGGTAGTATTTCCTGATGAAGAATTTGAGCCTCACGGCTGGGCAGAAATCTTAGCAACAATGGATGTAGCCATCAATGAGGAACAATGGACACCCCACTATGATGAGGATGGCTATGACATTTCAGTCTTCTCCATAGAACCAATCATGGGAGATGCAGTTTTAGAAGAATGCGAACCTAGCCCTGATGCGTTTGAGGATGCAAGTGACTCCGATTTAGACTCAATCATTATGGATCCACCATTTGCATCAGATGAAGAATACTTCTATGAAGTAGAATTCCAACCTCAGAGACACGAAGAGATAACAAACGGTGTACGATTAACCACACAAGTGACTGCTAATAATGATAGCAAGAAATGGAAGAAGAAAGAAGTTCCCCTGGAGGAAGAAGAATCTTTGTTTGAGGTCCCTGAAAACTTTAAAAAATACGAGATAGACGATAGGAGAGTTATGATAAGAATGCCTAAACGAGAGGCACAATCAGGAGAAGCCTATGATAACAAAGAAACCACCAAGAAAATAGTAGTAGCCCTAGAAGAAGGAGAGGAGAGATGCACATACATAGGCCATGACCTAACAGAGGAAGAAGAGCATACATTAATAGCCTTGCTAAGAGAATACAGAGATGTATTCGCTTGGAGTTACAAGGATTTGAAGGGTGTTGATCCAGACATATGCTCACACACTATCCCCATGACCTCAGATGCCAAACCCTCCAAGCAAAAGCCATACACATACAATGATAATTATGCTGCTAAGATCAAAGAAGAGATAGATCGTCTCGTAGAAGCTGGATTCATCTATGAAATTGAGCACACTGAGTGGGTATCCCCCATTGTGGTGGTTCCCAAGAAGAATGGAAAGATACATGTGTGCATTAACTTGAAAAAGGTCAATGCAGCCACAATTCGAGACAACTATCCGCTTCCTATCACAGAACATCTCTTAGAAAGAGTAGCAGGCAAGGAAGTGTACAGCTTCCTTGATGGATTTTCGGGCTACAATCAAGTAGCCATAGCTCTAGAAGATCAGCATAAGACAACTTTTGCCACATAGTGGGGCATATTCGCTTTTCGGGTAATGCCATTCGGGCTAACCAATGCCCCTGCAACCTTCCAGAGATTGATGTGTCACGTGTTTAAAGAGTTCTTGAGGAAGAATTTAGAGGTCTATGTTGATGATCTATGTGCTCATTCCAACATTAGACATACACATATACCTGAACTCAGGCAAATCTTTGACAAATGTAGAGAATATCAAGTCTGCTTGAACCCAGAAAAGTGTGTTTTCATGGTCAAGCAAGGCAAGATTCTAGGACACATAGTGTCAAAGAATGGCATATCCACTGATGAAGAGAAGGTAAGAGCCATCGCAGAGCTACCTACGCCAAAGAATGTCAAGGAAGTACAAGCTTTCATGGGGCATTGTGGTTATTACCGACGGTTTATACACATGTATGCCATCATAGCAAAGCCTCTGTATGGACTTTTGACCAACTTCGAGTGGACTGATGAATGTGAGAGTTCCTTCAATGAGCTTAAATGGCGATTATGTTCAGCACCAATCTTGACCACACAAGATTGGAATAAGCCTTTTCATGTTCATGTAGATGCATCCAATTATGCTATTGGGTGTGTACTCGCACAACCTACGGGCGAAGGTAATATGGAGCTTCCAATTGCCTATGCTACTAGACAGTTGAATGCAGCTGAACGGAACTATACCACCACCGAGCGAGAAGGATTAGGCATGGTATATGCAGTTAAAAAGTTTAGACACTATTTGCTTGCAAATAAGACTTAATTTTTTACCGATCATCAAGCATTATTGTACTTGGTAAACAAACCATGCAATATAGGTAGATTAGTAAGATGGTTTCTCTTGCTAATGGAATACGACTTTGAGGTTGTGGTGAGGAAAGGGAAGACTCACTTGAGAGCAGACCACCTCTCTAGGCTCACATCTAGAGAAGTCGCACAAGGAGTATCAGATGACCTTCCTGATGCTTACTTGTTTAATTTGGAAGTTGTACCTCAGTCGGCTAAGCCATTAGTGCCAGTATTGACATACGGGCCCAATCACCCAGTCATAAACACTCAAGATAGGGAGATAATAAAAGCCCAAAAATACCAGATCATAGTAGGAAGTATGTACAAGCACACAGACCAAGGGATCCTAGCTTGTTGTGTGGAAAAGGATGAGTACACTAAATGGTTGCAATTGGCACATGTAGGTGCATTAGAGCAACACTACTCAAAGCAACGAACCCTACAGACTCTAAGGAGACTCGGAGTGCATTGGCCGACTATGGAGGCTGATGTCCACAAGTTGTGCAAGGAATGCCCAATCTGTTGCACTAAACCACCTGTGGAGCATGCCACTCTTTATCAAGTGTCCATAGTGCCAGATTGGAGTGAACCATTAGTAGATTTCCTGAGGACGGGAACATTCCCTCAAGATATGACACTGGCTAGACGAAGAAGTCTAGAACAAGAAGCCCTAGATTACTCACTCATTGGTGATAATCTATACAAGCGTGGTAAAGATGGTTACCTGAGACTATGTGTCCATGAGAGCGAATATCTCAAGATCTTGGAAGCAGCTCACCAAGGTGTAGCAGGAGGACATTTTGGACCAGATCGGGTGATCAAGGCAATACTATTTGCGAGCTTCTGGTGGCCGACCCTTCACATGGATGCACATACCTATGTGATACGGTGTGATGTTTGTCAGAGAACTCAGTACCCTATACGCAAGGATGAGATGCCACTGAAAACATCACGTGCATTCTCTAAGTGGGGAATAGACTTTGTAGGTCCTATTAATCCCCTAGCCAAGGGTTCACATGCTGAATATATCATTGTGGCCACACACTATCTAACAAAGTGGGTAGAGGTAAAAGCTACGACAAAGAACGATGCTCAGACAACTGCTAAGTTCCTATTTGAGAATGTGTTCACAAGATACGGGCTACCTATAGAGCTGGTAAGTGATAGAGGCACTCACTTCTTGAATGAAGGTATTGAAAATCTGTTCCAAGAGTTCTTGCTAGTACATAAGAAGTCTGCCCCCTATCACCCACAAGCTAATGGCCAGGCCGAAAGCACAAACAAGATTCTATGCAACGTGCTTACCAAATTGGTGAATAATAAACGCTCTGATTGGGACAAACAGCTACACCATGCTGTTTGGGCATACCGAGTGGCCTATAAAACGGTACTCCAAGCCACACCCTTTCAGATGGTATTTGGCCAAAATGTTGTGCTACCTTTGGACTTCTTGATTCCCACATTGAGAATAGCACAGGAGCATGAGTGGACGGGCCATGAACTCTCTTCAAGAATTTTTGACCTTGAACGATTAGGTGAAACCAGACTAAGAGCTGCAGCAGGAATATATGCAGCTAAGAAACGACAGAAGGCGTACTTTGATGCCCATGTTAAGGACAAAGGATTAAAGGCCAGAGACCTAGTTTCACTCTACACTTTGAAGCAACATGCAAGAAAATTAGAGAAACGTGGCTATGGACCTATGATCATAAATAGGATCTCAACGAGTGGAGCAGTACAACTAGCCACCTTAGAAGGTGATATTCTTCCGAGCTACATCAACAGGTATCAGGAACCTCTCACAGAAGAAATGCTTAGTCGACTCAACACTCCTAAGAAACGCAAAGAAGAAGAAAAACGAGTTCGAGAAGAAGCTCAAGCAGAAGCTTTAGAACGCATCAGAAGGATGAAGTTGAGACGGCAGGGAGTCAAGCGACAACAATCATCTCAACTTCCTATTTTGTAATTAATGACATGATACTAATAAGAAGACTTCCAAAACTTCTTTTGAGAAAGTGAAATCTATCTGGGTGCCCAAGAAGTCGATGAAGGCCGGCCCACAATCAAGACAAATTTGGGTGCCTAAGGCTTGCTTGTGGGCTCAACGAGTCCCACACAAATCACATCATACATGACAGGGTTCACTCACTCAAGGAGCCGTTACCCACTCTTGTTTAATACGCACGAGCACACAGTCGCCCAGAAGCACGCACAGACTCACTTGTAAATGGGTCCCAAAAATGCCTCATTCCCAAGCAGACATACTCATAAAGCCCTCCAGAGTCTCCACTAAACCAAAACCGAAAGCCATCCATTGTGTTTGGCAGCCTAAAACTTGTAATAAAACCCCCGAACCCCATGTGTAAATTCATCCTCACTTGCTAACTACATCACTCATACACTGCATCTTTCCATCTAGCTCGTAGAACTATCCATTCATTAACTACACACACAATCATCGAGCACTCACTGACCCACTAACCCATTACTCACCTCATGATAATGTTGTAACGGGGACAAAAAGTGTTCTATCTTGTCCATTACAATATTAACGCATGATCTATATTCTCACAGAACCAGCAAGCAAGCAATAACAATGGCAGAAGCAGGAGGCACCAGTTCCCAGGCAGGGTCTAGCGCACAGATTGTGGACATTGAAACCCTCCTCCTGGAACCACCACTCATCGAGAGGCCTCAAGAACTTCAAGCGGTGCATGTTCTCCCTATTCAGGACCCTCCTCAGGGACACACTTCTCAAGTGGGGAAACACGCTCATTGGTTTAGTGATGTCGCAGGGCCATTGGGTGATGGCACCTACTTCTGGGAAGCAGAAATTGAGTTCAATGGCAAATAGGGACGCTACCATTTCTTCACTCGCAAATTTGAGAACTATCAGAATGCAAATTAATGCGATCGGTTTGGACCAAAGCGGGATTGGATAGCTATTTCAGAGCACATTTGCCTAAGCCAGATTTCCTACGCTGCTCCTATTTTATCAGTACCATCACTCCTAGCAGGGCCAAGGGAGGCAATAGTACTTTTGTGCTACCCTCACTATTGCCAGGCCACGAACTCAAGAGATTCAAACTGACCCTCAATTTGGTACGGGCAGCATTGAACATGCAAGGAATGCATATTCCCACTGAGAAAGAAACAATGGTTCCAGGCAGGATGAAGCATAAGGATCTCAACAAATTGAAGGACATGGTAGCAATGACACCTACCATTGCTCTCCACCTACGAACTATTATGCAACATTTTGCTTTTCCCACCCAAGAATGATTCACTATGCCACCAAAAAAGATATGGTTCAGCTTGTACTTGGCGGAGACAGAGAATCTCACCATCAACATACCACACTGGATCATCGATCAAATACACCTAGCCCATCAACGGTGGAATAAGAAACAGAAAAATGTACTTCATGGATGCTGTGCTCTCACAAGAATAATTTACAGGTGCTTAGCGTACGACGTGCCCATTCAAAGAGCACTAGTATGGTCCAGGGCCCAAGAGTTCCAAAGACGACTATCAACGGCGGGTCCTCCATCGAAGAAGATGAGAGGGGGAGTTCAATTACCATGCACTCAACCAAGGGGAGCCACTACCACACTAGAGGTGACCCCTCCACAAACGAGGCGTGTTCGACCATTTACCATTCGCCTACCCAGACCAAGTGCAGAAGGACCCAACCTGGTGTTCCCTCCGATTCCATCGGGCTTGGAGTTCCCTCAAGGTTACACCCTTGCTAATTTGACAGATGAAGAAATTGCTCGTTTGATCAATGAGTCTAACCTGGAGACAGAAGCAGATGAGACCCAAGGACAACAACCCACGACTACAACTTCAGCCCCAACCCAACCGGGAGTAGTAGAAGTAGAAGAGGTTGAAGAAGAGACAGAAGAACAAGAGGCAAACGAGGAGTATGATCAAGAATATGAAGAACTTTCAGAACTAGCAAGTGCCCCGGCATACTCGGCCCAAATAAAAAGATTATACGAAACCATGAAGCGGGTCCAAGAGCAACACAAACTGTCACTCGAGACAGGAAAGATGATCATGAGCCAAATGTTAGCCGAGGAAGGTGTGGATGACATGTTTATCGAATCAATGAACCTGCACGCTGACGCAATAGGCTTAGATGAGGCTGTTCATGTAGCCATGACTTATATTCATCGATTTGAGAAACGAGTGCCTACCCGTCCCATGTGATCTGGCAAACAAATCCACATCAATGTATCAGAACCAGGAGGTAACACCCAAACAGAAGAACATCAAGAGGAACCACTCTCACCACCCACCTCACCTCTCACTACACAAGTCACCTCACCACCTGGCACTACCACACCTATTTCTGCCATTACCACAGTCGTCATGGGAATTCCTCTCTCTCTCGGCATCCAATTCAGAGGAGTTACCATGCCCACCTTCACAACACTCTTCACAAATATCACATCCATCCCACCCACTGTTCCCATCTACACAGTCACACACACGTTCGACACAATGGAAACATCACCAGCCACAACACCACTCCCAACCCCCACGCAACCTCAATCTCCCATACCCCCTCCACCTACCTCACCACTTGACTCCACAGCATTCACAAGTCCCTTCCCCTTCCCCATTCCCCCTGCATCTTCATCTTTCCCTGCATCGTTTAATGTAAATAGTATATTCATGGCATTACATCAATGCGTGTATCAACTTCAGAGTGAGTATCAGGTTCTCGAAGACCGTCATCATCAACAACGAATCATCAACAACTACAGAGACGGCTTACAATTATAGAAGAAGAAAATGCAGACCTCAATCAACATTACACCACTCTCGAGCAAGCTCATCAAACCCTCCTGGAGACACCCCAACCATCACAAGAGTCAGGTGTCAAACAACTCGAAGCCTTACTGGAGGTTTACCAAACAGATAATCTGAGAGTCCGGCGAAATTTGACTCTACTCAGAAAACACATGGCTACAGCCCTTGAAGAAAACAAGCGTCTGTAGAAGCAAAACGAAGAAAACCTGGCGCTGCCATGGAAGGCTCTCCCCATGAAATCGACCGAGAACAATTCAAAGCAGTTCCCTCAGAAACAATGAAAACAATCTTGGAAAGCTATGCTGATTTATTAGAAGCACATGATGATTTGGAAAGGGAACGGGATGAACTACGTCGCCAACTCAGGGAAGAGGAGGCACAACCCAAAGTCATAGAAACGACCTCGACTTCAGCGGAAGTAAAGGCATTAATAGAGCAGGTGGTGGAACTGCAGAAGAAGTTACTGGAGTATGAAAGGCAGCCCTCTCCAATTGTAGAACCAAAGCCAAATGAATTGGTACCCATTGAGGTGGACGAAACGTATGAGGAACCATATGTTCCTATGCCGATGCCAGGTGGTCAACAAACCTCAGAAGGAATGGACACCTTGGAAGTTGAAGTACCCGAATGGCTCCATACATTAGAAAAAACAGCTACAACCCATGAAGATCGAGTGGCAATCCAAATCCAATCAATGGCCAAATTAGAAGACACCATCATAAAGTCAGAATATTTCCGTAGTATGTCTCATCATAGATGGATCGGCACCAAGGACGATCAGTATGTGCCATACTGTGTACTCCTGGCAGATTACAACGCGGAGATCCAATGCCGATGTGGCAAACCTCCAACTTTCGCCACACAATTTGGGCCCGATGATATCCCAGAGAGTGCTAAAAAAGGATCCATTCATCAACCCACTTGGAGGATCCGTCTTCTCGAGACCTACCCAGAGATGGTTCGTACTTGGACTAACATGCCACTCTTTATTAAATACAATCCCTGTTATGTTCCAGTCTTCCGCAGACGCACCTGGCCCGAGTTTACCATTGCTATCAAGAACATCAAAGGCTGTGCAAAGTGGTTAAATTATGTTTATCTCTAGCACCTCCACAAGGACCTCCCACTGTGCATTATATGATTTCTGTTGGGGCTTCACTCACTAATTAGGCATGCATATATGAAGACATATGGAGACATATGATGGAGGAAAGAAGAAGTGAAGGAAAGACCTACAGAAAATCAAGCCTAAGTGAAGGGACAATTTCACTATTGTAAATTAGTGCAAAATTAGAGTCTAGATTTGTAATTGATCTTTAGAACTTACGAGTTCAAGTCTAGATGTATGTAAACCATAGGTATATAAGTTAATTTGAGTCAGAAACATGTATGAGAGAACTCAATTTTGTAGTTTGAGGAAGTAGAGAAAAGTCGTGTAATTTCTGAGAGAGATGGTGAGAGAAAACTTCTGAGTCTGAGAGAGTTTTCCATGGCTGTGAGCAAAATTAGGCCAAGCCATTTTGTACACACCTTCTCTGATAATCAACACATGTTTGTGTAGAAGCATTGTGTCTAATTCCTATTGTACATTGAGTCTCAAGTCATTTCATATGACTATGAAAGTTAGTTGACAGTTACGACTTTTCTGGCGCACATTTGACTGATCTTCTGAAGGTCAGATCTCGAAGCATGGTGTAAAGTTTTTGGTAAGTGATAGCTCGTTGGAAAGCTATAATCCTCAACTACATTTGGTCAAAAGATCTTTGAGAAACGGGACGCGTACTCAGAGAAACCAGTTTAAGAGTGAAGGTATGCCAAATCGATGAAGTACATTTTCAGTTTTCAGACATAGTATAAAGGTTGATACAAAATCAGAGGATTGTGAAGTTATTGCTTGAAAGTTTTGTTTGTTATGTGTTGCTTAACACTAGCAAGAACTTCTCTTAGCAAGTAATAAAAAGATTTGGCAAAGATTGAGCTAATACAGGTCAGATTGAAGGATTGAAGAAAAGGCGCAGATTTCTGTGAAGTGAAGTTTTGATTTTCACTAAGTTCAGAGATGAAGACTCATAATGTGAGTGTTGCTAAGCTAATGGTGGTTATGGAGGTCTTCTAATACCACATTAGTTTAGTTCTTGTGGTGTTTTACACACCAACAAGTGGTATCAGAGCAGATAAGGTCCTCGAGAATAAAAGGAGTGCAGATACAAGAAGATTTGAAGAGTTCTTTATCAAAGAAGGAGGAAGCTGAGGTGTTCAACAACCAAAAGTCATCAGAAGAGTATTTCGAAGTTGCTCCCAAGAGTAAAGGTCTACAAAAGGTATCATTCTTTAACCTTATACTTACAGGTTGAAGCAGAAGCAAGGATACCATGGCAGATCATGTGTCCATTGACAAATTGGACAGAGATAACTATCCTGCTTGGGTAATGAGGATGGAGGCCTTACTTATGAGTAAGGACTTAATGGTATATGTGACAGGTGAAGAGGAGAAGCCTAAATTTGAAGATGAAAGTCATCCAAGGAAGGAAGAGTTAGAAGCTTTGAAGCTATGGCAGAAGAGAGATGCAAGTGCAAGAGCTTATATATACAACACTATTACAGATCACTTGTTGCCACATATCAGAGGTTTAGAAACAGCTGAAGATATTTGGAATGCTTTGGAAGACCACTTCCAAAACACCACTAAAGCTAGGAAAGCTAGCTTATGGTCAGAGTTTACCACATTCAAGAAGAAGCAAAATCAGAACATTAGTGATTATGTCACTAAGATGAAAGACTTGGCAGATAGCCTTGGATCTATTGATGAGGATATTGAAGATCATAGGTTGATAGCTCAATTACTTGCAGGATTAAGAGGTGATGAAAGGTGGAAGCCTTTTGTACTTTCAACAGAACTTTCATTAAATCATTATGTGCCAGAATTGAATCAATTACTTGGATTGATGCTTACATTTGAGCAAGATTTAAAGTCAGATGGAGACAAAGGTCAAAGTTCTGCAATGTATGTGAAGAACAAAAAGAAAGGAGATAAAGGCAAAGCAAAGGATGAAGAAGAGTCAACAACTCAAGCAAATTATGCAAGAGGAAGAGGTTTTGGCAGAGGCAAAGGTCGAGGTAATGGAAGAGGTAGAGGTAATCAGAACAATAACAAGAAGACATGTTGGATTTGTGGATTGAGCAATCATCTAGCATATGATTGTTGGCACAATCAACAAGGAGCAAGCCAAAATCAGAACAACAATGGCAGAGGAAGAGGTGGAAGGTTTCAGAATCAATTTCAAAGAGGAAGACATAATTCAAGAGGAAGTTTTGGTAGAGGTGGTGGAAGAAATTGGAATCAGAACCAATCATACAACACTACATATTACAATTATGCAAATGATACACAGAATGACAACCATACAACATTGATGATGAATTCAATTAGTTCATCAGAGAAGGAGGATCTCAAGGTATTCTATATTGACTCTGGTTGTTCAAATCATTTATCAGGTAATATAGAATTATTGTCAGAATTGGAAGAAGGAAATTCAAGTCATACAGTACAAACAGGTGACAATACAAAACACAATGTGCATTCAATTGGAAAGGTGAAGTGCAGGAGTGGAGCTGATTTATTAACAAATGTTTTGTATGTTCCAACAATACCAAAGAATCTGATTAGTGTTGGACAAATAGTGGAAAAAGGTTTTCAAGTCAGATTTACAAATGAAGGGGTATTTGTAGAAGATCCAGAGGATGCATACAAACCCATTGTTTGTGGTAAGAAGGAAGGTAGACGTTTTACTCTCAAAGTGCAAGGAAATGTTGGTCAAGCCCTAATTACACATGGTGATGAAGTAATTACAGAGTTAGATCTTTGGCATAAAAGATTGGGACATTTCAATGAAAGAGGAATCAAAACTATGGTGGAGAATCAATCTGTATTGGGACTACCAAATGTAAAGAATCAACATATGATATACAAGTGTGAAGCTTGTCAGATGGGAAAAGCTCATAGACAACCATTTCAGAAGAAAGGTTTCAAGCATGATGGTTTGCTTGAACTCATACATACAGATGTATGGGGACCAACAAAAGAAGGTTCAATAAATGGATCTAGGTATTATGTTTTGTTTATTGATGATGCTACAAGGTGGATAACCCTTTATGTTCTAAAGGAAAGATCAGAAGTCTTTGGAGCCTTCAAACATTTTCATGCTTATGCAGAAAGAGTTACAGGTCACAAACTCAAGAGGCTAAGGTCTGATGGAGGGGGAGAATACTTCTCCCAAGAATTTAATGACTATCTTTGGAATGCAGGTATCAAGAGAGAGATAACTTGCAGGTATACACCTCAACATAATGGGGTGGCAGAAAGGAGGAATAGAACATTGGTTGAATTTGCAAGAGCAATGTTAAAGGAAAAGAATTGCCCTAATTATCTTTGGGCTGAGGCTGTAAATACAGCCACATACCTTGTGAATAGGTTACCATGTGGATCTTTGAATGGTATGACCCCTTATGAAGCTTGGTGGGGTAAGAAACCAACACTTGACCATTGTAAAGTGTTTGGATCAATTGCCTATGCTTATGTACCATCACAACTCAGACATAAGCTTGAACCAAAGGCAGAAAGATATGTGTTTATTGGGTATGATGAAAAGCAAATGGGTTATAGACTATGGAGTCCTTTAACTAAACATTTTATTGTTTCCAGAGATGTGACTTTTGATGAACAGAAGAGTTGGTATGCAGATAAAGAATGTGAGCTTGAAACATTTGAAGAAGAGATAAGAAGGAGTGCAAGAGGTAAGTCACATATGCAGATAGATGGAGGTGAAGAACATATGCAAGCAAGCACATCAAGAGTTGGATCATATAGAAGGAATGAAGATGGACCAATATTTGATGAAGAAGTACATCCAGATAGACATGAAGAGTGTGAACCAAGAAGGTCAACCAGAATAAGGAATCAACCTACAAGGTATTCATATGACACTTCTTACTTGACTCAGAAAAATTATGCTTACATGGTTAAGGAAGATGAAGAACCTCAAAGTTATGATGAAGCAAAGGGTAAGAGACAATGGGAAGTAGCAATGAAGGAAGAGTTTGATGCTCTTGAAGAGAACAAAACTTGGGAACTTGTCCCAAAACCTAATGGTAAGAAAGTGATTGGAAATAAATGGGTTTACAAAGTTAAGAAGCATGCAGATGGAACTATAGCCAGATACAAAGCTAGATTGGTGGTTAAAGGCTATGCTCAAACATTTGGCATAGATTATGATGAGACATTCAGTCCTGTTGCAAAGATGTCAACCATAAGAACAATCATTGCCATTGCAGCATCAAAAGGATGGACATTGAGTCAATTGGACATTAAGAATGCATTTTTGAATGGATATATATCAGATGAGGTTTACATGGAACAACCTCAAGGGTTTGCAGATCATAAGTCTCCAAATTATGTTTGCAGGTTGAGAAGAGCCCTTTATGGTTTGAAGCAAGCTCCAAGAGCTTGGAATTATAGACTTGTAAAGTATCTTAATGACCTTGGATATCAAAGTTCAAAGGCAGATGCAAGCTTACTTATCAAAAGAACAGATGAAGGTATGATCTACATTTGTATATATGTAGATGACATTATAATTACAGGTACCTCAAATGAAGGAATCAAGGAGGTGAAGAAGTTACTTGAAAGAGAATTCAAGATAAGTGATCTAGGAAAATTATCATATTTTCTTGGAATGGAAATCACTTATGCAGAGCATGGCATTTATGTATCACAAGAAAGGTATCTCTTGAATCTTCTAAAGAAGTTTAGCATGGAGAATTGCAGAGAGGCATCTACACCATTAGAAGTCAATCACAAACTCAGTAGATATGATGGTGCAGAGTTCAAAGACATGAGGAAGTATCAATCTCTAGTTGGAAGTTTGATTTATGCAACTCTAACAAGGCCTGATCTTAGTTATGCAGTTGGTGTCCTTTCCCAATTCATGCATTGTCCAAAGGATCCACATTGGATTGCAGGTCAAAGAGTCCTTAGATATATCAAAGGGACTTTGAAAGAAGGATTGTATTATCCTTTTACATCAGATATAAGATTGAGAGCCTATAGTGATTCAGATTGGGCAGGAAGTCAAGATGACAGAAGGTCTACTCATGGCTACATGATATACATTGGAGATAAGCTTGTGAGTTGGTGTTCAAAGAAACAACACACAGTGGCCTTATCATCAACAGAAGCTGAATACAAAGGACTTGTGGAAGCAGCAAAGGAAGTCATATGGATGCAGACATTATTCAAAAGCTTGGGAATTGATCAAGGTATACCCATCATTCATGGAGATAACATGAGTTCATTATATCTTGCAGCAAATCCTATGTTTCATGCAAGGACAAAGCACATAGAGATACAGTACCATTTTCTTAGAGAAAAGGTAATGGAGAAAGAGATTGAAGTGGTGTATACTTCTACAAAAGATCAGATTGCAGATATTATGACAAAAAGCTTGGATGGAGTAAAGACAAGTAAGTTCAAGGAGATGGCAGGAATAAAAGAGAAGGAGACTATGTGAAGAAGTCAAATTATGCTAATTAGTGATTGAGGGGGAGCTGTTGGGGCTTCACTCACTAATTAGGCATGCATATATGAAGACATATGGAGACATATGATGGAGGAAAGAAGAAGTGAAGGAAAGACCTACAGAAAATCAAGCCTAAGTGAAGGGACAATTTCACTATTGTAAATTAGTGCAAAATTAGAGTCTAGATTTGTAATTGATCTTTAGAACTTACGAGTTCAAGTCTAGATGTATGTAAACCATAGGTATATAAGTTAATTTGAGTCAGAAACATGTATGAGAGAACTCAATTTTGTAGTTTGAGGAAGTAGAGAAAAGTCGTGTAATTTCTGAGAGAGATGGTGAGAGAAAACTTCTGAGTCTGAGAGAGTTTTCCATGGCTGTGAGCAAAATTAGGCCAAGCCATTTTGTACACACCTTCTCTGATAATCAACACATGTTTGTGTAGAAGCATTGTGTCTAATTCCTATTGTACATTGAGTCTCAAGTCATTTCATATGACTATGAAAGTTAGTTGACAGTTACGACTTTTCTGGCGCACATTTGACTGATCTTCTGAAGGTCAGATCTCGAAGCATGGTGTAAAGTTTTTGGTAAGTGATAGCTCGTTGGAAAGCTATAATCCTCAACTACATTTGGTCAAAAGATCTTTGAGAAACGGGACGCGTACTCAGAGAAACCAGTTTAAGAGTGAAGGTATGTCAAATCGATGAAGTACATTTTCAGTTTTCAGACATAGTATAAAGGTTGATACAAAATCAGAGGATTGTGAAGTTATTGCTTGAAAGTTTTGTTTGTTATGTGTTGCTTAACACTAGCAAGAACTTCTCTTAGCAAGTAATAAAAAGATTTGGCAAAGATTGAGCTAATACAGGTCAGATTGAAGGATTGAAGAAAAGGCGCAGATTTCTGTGAAGTGAAGTTTTGATTTTCACTAAGTTCAGAGATGAAGACTCATAATGTGAGTGTTGCTAAGCTAATGGTGGTTATGGAGGTCTTCTAATACCACATTAGTTTAGTTCTTGTGGTGTTTTACACACCAACAATTTCTACCATCCGTCACTAGAGGATTCGACTACGGAATACCCCCGATGTGATGGCCCAAATGTGCATGAAAATCTTTGAATTAATGCTGATCACATTCAGGACATTCAAGAATATTAAAGACCCCCACTTCTCAGGAGTTGGCTTTCTTACAGGCCACGAAAATTTGGTATACAACATGAGCACCACCCCATCAATAGAGGTAATATATGCTTGGCACGCCAGAATCAAGTACCTCCCAGCTTGCTTTAAACAGACATTCGAGGAGATGTTCGTAACAAGATTCTGGGAATATCACTCAGAAATATTTGTACCCAGGCCCTCACATCTCCTCCACTTATTCGCTGTGGAAAGGACCATCCATTCAGAACAATTGCGGGTGCCACATCCGGACGTCCCAGGATTAGTGAATTGGGATGCATTGTTAATACCTAGCATGGGGGCTACGATTAGAAGAACACCACCTCACTGCCGATGTTTTTCAATATTATGTCCAACGCACAGCTAGACAAGGGTCTGTCAGAGACGACAGACGCGAGAGAGGGGGGGTGTTGGCAGTAGTCAAGGAACTGAAGGAGTCACAAGACAAGGAAGCCTACGAAGGGAGTCGGAGCGGAGAGAAAGCACAAGCAGACACAATAGTCAAAGAAGATCTGGCAACTAGGCCATTTAAATTTTTCAGGCATCAAAGAGTTGGGCACACAAGAAGAAGGAACAAGTAGGGAGCTCCAGGAAATGTATGTCAAAATGTTAGAAGAAATCCCTACAAAAATAGTGATTTTCATCACTAAAAACCATTGTAAGTACCATTTCATATTTTTTTAGCTCCATTTTGTGCAAGCCAAGGAGTCCTTGAGCTTGAGGAGCTTTAGAAATACCTACCTATCAGTTTTCACATTTTTTAGACTCCGTTTGAACCTCCAAATAGGGTAGAGAACCTAATTTTTAACTAGGCCGGACACTAGGTCTGGACAAGGCCAAAACCTAGTCAAAAACTATAAATAGAGCTAGAGAGCTCATTTTTGAGGTTAGCTTGTAATTGATTTGAACTTGTATGAGCTTTTTGAAAGTAATCTAAAGAACTCCATTGCTTCTCACTCTTTGTCTTACCTTGTGTGCGCGTGTGTGTGTATGTGTGTGCATGTTAGTGTGCTTCGCACTCACGCACTTGTGCCTTCACTTGCTCGAGGTCATCATACCATCCCCACTTCTTCCCGGATTGACATTAAAGGAGGTGCTACTCATCACTGAGCTACAATGTATGTATTGTGAATGGTTGGCTATGAGATTTGCCAAATTGACATGCATTGCATTTGTAAATAATATGTTAATTTGAAATATTAGGTAGTCCAAGTACACTTAACTTTGCTAGTCTTTTTTAGGTCCTCTCTCCAATCTAAGCCACCATTTGTGCCTAGCCTCTAACTCTAATAGGGTTTGAGTGCCATAATTGAGCAATGCTATGTTCCTTGTGACTTAGAGTTCAGAGATGAATAGCCTACCTATTGTCTTTGCATATCTTCTTGAATTCTTGGTATGGGTCATCTACATGATTTCCATAGTCTTTGAACCTCACCTGCAAACATTTTCCCACATTTTGTCTTGAACTTATCAAATTCTTAGTGATCCTAGGTATATAAAGAACTCTCCCACATTTTGTCTTGAACTTATCAAATTCTTAGTGATCCTAGGTATATAAAGAACTCTGCTCAACAAGTTCATGTTACCATTTGATGTCTTCACATTTCAAATTTTTTCCACAAAGTGCTTTGTGTCCGCACCTATTTGCACTTGATGCATGTTCTTGGGATTTTCCAATTCTTCGAGTAGTTCTACATTCCCTACTACATGATTTTAATGTTCAAAAGAAATGTATATTACACGCTCATCTAATTTACCTCCTTTCATTATCATGTTCACGAGTACAAGTGAACCTTCTTGTAATTGATTTGTAAGGAAGTTATTCTACTCTCTTCTTCTTTGTAGCCATCTTGATAGTTTTTATTGTAATTGTTGTTGCTATTGTAGCCATAAGTGTTGTGTCTGCCTCTATGAGATCCATATCCTCATCTCTTGTATCTTCTTACTCTCTACTTCTTTGGGTTCTTGAAGCAATGTTTGGTAATGTGGTTGTTTAATCCACATATAGCACAAGTTTAGGACATTTAAGATCTCCTCCTACCTTTTGTACCACCTTTATCACTTATGCTTGAGCTTCTCCCTCTACCTACAAAGTTAGCTTGGGAGATACATGCTTCTTCATGAGACGTCTTGCCTTTATTTTTGACAGTATTGTTTATGCCTCATCAATCCAAGACGGTATTGTTTATGCCTCATCAGCATGTTGTCCCTTTTCATACATTCTCCTCAAGAGCTATTTAGTAAGTAGTATCTTGATGAATGCATTATCATGCTACACAATGTTTCTTTAAACAAAGAACAAGATTTTCTATCAATATGGCTAATGAAACGAATATCTACCCATTTACAAGTTTGTAGAACGCTAAATATCAATAACTTAGGAAATTTCAAGTACCATATTTTCTTAATACTATATTTCTTTGGTATTTCAAAGTCATTAGAGAGCCTGTATGATGACTTGAGAACTAGCGCTGCAAGGAATAAGGGGATGTAGCAATGGTTGACATGACAAAATTTCATTGCTTTGTGATTGCACATTCATTCACATTAAGCGTCGAGTGTGCACCGTCATTTAAATGATGCTAATATCATCACTCTTTTCAAGTCTCCTATTGATGGTAATTAAAGGGTCGCATATGTGAGTCACTAAGTGACTTATATAAAAGTGAGTTGGTTTTGTGTAATGGCAAAAGGTCTTTACAAATGAGTCACTAAGTGACTTATATAAAAGTTCCCTAAGTTTGGTCCTTTCACACATGAGATGGGCACTTTCTCTAAAGATTCCTAAAATAATACTATTGTACTAGGATATTCTTACAATCCTCACACAATTTGCATCTAGCAGACTCCTCTAGAGTATTTAGAAGGCTTTTCATATTTCATGATGGACATTATAAAAAGATAGATGGTGATATCTTTGGAAACTTTGTGGGCCTACTTCTTTTCACTTCTTTCCACTTCTTTCTTTCTCTTGTTTTCAATCGTCTCCAAGACTCTCCCCCTCTTATTCTCCGTCTTTCCTTGATAGGATTCTATTGGGTTTTCCTACCACACAACAAATGGATGGAGATGGCCCAATCATCTTTTGTAGAAGAACCTCCATCTCCAATGTCTTCTCTTTTGAAAGTTGCTCTTCTTACTTCTTATCTTCACTCACTAGGGCTTGTTGTATTGATGTTGGCCTTGCATGCAACCAATGGTTGATGTTATTATAGAGGTTGGGGGCCTCTATCTTTTTCTCCCCTAGTGTCTCTCTTTAGCTTGATGCATGCCCCTATGGGGCTCTTGATACAGGGTAAGATTATTATTTTCATATCAATGATTGTTTAACTTTTTCTTCCATTTTTTTAGGTTCCCCCTCTACACGTCCCTCCTCCTAGACTTTGTTATCCCTACATGCTTTTGATGGCAATGTGCATAAGTCTGATACACTCTTTGTTCTTTTGCATCAAGCAAGTTTGCTTCATGAATCATGAAATATTGCCACTATTCTAATTTAACTCCATCGTGTAGTTCTTGTCGATGATTGCTAAAGAAATGTAGCTCGTATGCTACTATTCTGGCATTCAATTTGGTTGAAATCTTTAGAAAGATTTATGAGTACACTTTGAAAAATCTTGTGAAGAACGTTTCTTGAGACGTTTTTTAGTATGGACTCAATAAAAAGATGAGCTATGAGTAATGTGCCTTAATTTTTTCTTGACTAAATGAGGCTGAAAACTCGAAAAGGAGAGGGGTCACTCTTCATTAATGCCGATGAAGTTCAAAAATATGTACTCTGCACACTTAAAAAGTCTCAAAATTGTAAGAACCATGCTAAGTATTTTATTTGTGAGCTTTATTATTGAGTCCGAGACATGAGCATGTAGTGCGAGCCAAAATTCTATTGTGTGTGTCATGTATTGTTGTGTAGGCAAGTAGTTATGTGGTGGACTAGGAAGTAAAAGATAATTAAGCCATTGTTTTCTTATTGTGCATTTCTATTGCTCTCCCCAAAATTTTGGCCATGGTCTTCTTCTAGGCACAGGGCAAAAAGATGGATTAACTTGCAAAAGATACACTGCCTCTTGCTACTATACTCATATGTCGGATTCTTTTCCAAAGAGTGCTTACGCCAGATAGGATCTCGCTCCTTAGATTGCTCTTGGTTGTATGTAATTATTGTAGCCATGAAGTTTAAATCACAATTGAAATCCTTCTCTGTGATCTTCTTTATGTAGTTGCATGTTTATCCTACATTATAGCATATGGTATGTTGAATGCTTTTATTATTTTATCGATGTCTTTACCTCTATTTTTTTATTCAGCCTCTATAGATGAGAGAGAAACAATAGGTTGTTTCTCTTATGAACAAGAAATAATATTAGAATCTATGAATGAGAGATATGTTGTACGCCCCCTATCATCTCTTGATCTTATCCAATCTACATTATAGAAAATCTTCATATCTATATCAAAGGTGTATGAATAGAATAACATTTCATTGATCTTTCCTTTGAGATACGTGAGGATCCTTTTTGCTTCCTCCATATGTGGATTCCTAGGTGAGTGCATGAACTAACTTAGGACACTCACACTATAACTGATATCCACTCTAGTGAGTGTAGCATAATTGAGACTTCCCACTAAGCTTTAATAGCTTCTCACATCTTCAATAAGCTCTCCTTCATGTGCACTTAACTTTGAATATACTTCCATAGGTGTACATGCAACCTTAACATTTCCCATCTTGAAACTTTTAAGCATACCATTGATCTATTTGTTTTGAGTAAGGTACATGCCATGATGTCTATATCCTACTTCTAATCCAAGAAAGTATGCAAGTTGCCCTAAATCAATTATCTTGAATTCTTTGTTCATTTCATGTTCAATTCTTTGAATGTCTTCACCATCATAACTTGTTACTATAATGTCATCCACATATACATAGAGATATATGATGTTGCAGAATGAAGAAAAAGGAAAGAAAGAAGTGAAAATAAGTAGGCCCACAAATCAGTCAAAGATATCAAAGCAAGTAAAAGAAATTTATGAAAGTAAAATGAAGGCAAAAGCAAAATTGAAGGAAGTGAAAATCTAGATAATAGATAAAGATAAGACCATAGCTCAACTTCAAAACTATTGGCACACGTCAAAATGAGAAAAGTGCTCAAACGATGAACATGGGCACACTAGTAATGCCCAAACCTAATGTGGATTCTAAGGAGACGGAGGTACATCCTCTTTCTCCCCCCATCGCTCATTCTCTAATCCAAGAGCAATAAGAAGAGGTTCTTGATGAGGTCCCAATGCCATACACTAAAGCATTAGATGTGAAGGAGTGGGGACCACTAGTGTCTTGAATTAGAGGGTTGGATAATGCTCCTCAAGAAGAAATGTGGATCAAGACACTATGCACTAGTTTAGTAATGAAGTGATCTACTCCTCTAATATTTGATGACAAAATGAATTCTTTGAATCTTGGAGCAAACCCTATTTATCATGCAAGGACCAAACATATTGAGATTCATTATCACTATATTATGGAGAAGATTAGAGCTAAGGAGATTGAGATCTCATACATCTGGACTCAACAACAATGTGTAGACATGATGACAAAATATTTGGATGGAGTATAGATTAAAAGTCACATCAATGATTGGACTTCATGAGAGTGTACATATACTTGAGTAGATTAGTCTTGGGACAAAGGAAATCTCTCACTCCTTTATGAGTGTTGATTACAATAATCTTGTAGTCCTAAGAGTTCTTAAAAACCTCTATCTATTGTAGTTTAGCTTTCAATACATATACTTGAAGTTTTTTATCATCATATCCATGTACAATTCATCATTACTGCATGTAGCTCAATTTTTTCAACTTCTAAGAGCTATTGAATTGAAGACATGGACTTGTTAACTTATCTAATGCTTGGATCACAAAATTAACACCCTTATGAGTATGTTTATGAAGTATTTTATTCATTAGACCTATGTGTGTAAACATTGATTACATCTCTATGACTATGTATATGTACTCTCTACTTCCTAAAAAGTTGGGATCACACCTCTGACTTCTTAAACATATAACCCCTCTATAAATTCATGAAATATTTTATGTCAGCTCACTTACCTTCCCATTTGAAGTTGTGCAAAAGGAGCTTTCTCAATTTATAGCAAGCTATGAGCACTGAGCATTTTTGTGAGAGCCTTCTTCCATGAACAAAAGGTTTTTTTTACTCAAGAGCAAAATCCGGAATAGGTCTATCTTGATTCAAATATTTGAGATCAATGCTCCAAAGTAGTATGGTCATATTTATGCATAACTTGATAGTATGAGAGGTCTATTACAGTCTCCAAGAAATAGGTTGTTTTAGAAGGTCTATGAAAATACCCTCTCATCTCTCTATGTGCCATCAGGTCCTCACAAATGTAGCCCTATATGTTTGCTTATGGCATGGAAAATAGGATTGGTAGATAGATACACACTACTCATGATGTCATACTACACTCCCTCTAACCTAAAGTATAATTCAACCATAAGATTGTTGAGCCACATGATCTCACACATAACTTGTGCAAATGCTTGATATTCAGTGTTTGTAGAAGATCGGTCAAATGTAGTTTGCTTCTTTTCCATCCATAAAATAATCCTCTTGCCTAGCATCACTACATATCCACTTTGTAGTCCTAGCTTTTTGGCTCTAGCCAAATCACCATTTGTATATGCTTCCACCTGCAAATATTCTTCAAAATAATAGAAAAATCCTTCATTTAAAGTACCCTTGAGACATATACGTATTCTCTTAGTGCAAGTAAACAAAGAACCCTAGGTGTGTGCATGAATTGAGATAACATAGAAGATGTATATGGCTAAGTTAGGCCTTGTGCTACTGGCATAATTCAAAGATCCCACTATAGACATGTATAGGAGTGCATAATCAAATTTGTCACCTCCTATTGAAGTTAATTTCATATTTATTTCCATTATATTAATCAATGGTTTGCAACCTATAAGTCCATACTTATTCAATTCATCCAATAGATATTTTCCTTTGCATGATCCATGTGTCATTATCCTTATATATGACTTGAATACCTAGAAAATTCTTCCTTAGCCTCTCCTTGATGTCCTTGCTGCCTTCTTCATCACCTTCTCTTCTTTAGAATAGTGATGGATCAACCTTGCTTTATTTATATCCACAACTGATCAAGTAGTCTAGAAGCCTTTCATTCCATTGCCTTCGAGCTTGCTTGAGACCATAGCGTTCCATCTTCAAATTTAAACATAATCACCTTCTATTTTATCTTCAAACCTTAATGGATAGTCCATGCATACAACCTCTTCTAGCTCTCCATGTAGGAAAGCATTATTCACATCTAGTTGATACAACTTCCAATTCTTGCTGGCTGCGATTGCAAGGATTGTTCTCATGCTAGTCATCTTTGCTACATGGCTAAAGGTCTATTCATAGTCCACCCCATAATTTTGGGCAAAACCTTAGCTACAAGGCTTTCTTAATACCTAGCAATGTTACCATCTAGATTCGTCTTTACCTTATATATCTACTTTTTTGTAATAAATTTCATGTATTTTTCCAATGGCATTAATTTCCAAGTATGATTATCCTCCAAATCTTAAAACTGCTCTAACATATCCTCCCACCATTCCCTTTATGTATTTGCTTCTTTAAAGCATGTGGGTTCCTTCAATAAATTTGCCTATATATGCATAGTCTCTACCCATGAATGACCCATAAGTAAGCCTCTCAACTAGACACCTTACCCTCTGAGACCTTCTTATTTCACCTTTCCATTGATTTTGATATACTTTGTTAACTTTTAAGAATCCTCGTTCTTTGCATGATTGTCTGCATTGAGCTCAATCCAGAAGTCTTCATTTTCTTTAATCTCTATAATATTGGCCTTGACTTTCTTCCTTGCAACACTAAGTAGACTTGATGTAGGGATATCTCCACTCCATGACGGTTGTCTAATTGTTTCCTTTGGTCCACTAAGAACCATGCTTTTTGGTTCTTCATTTCCTCTTGAAGTCCTTTCATCATCTTTATTTGACTGCATAGATATATTTAAAGACTACCAAGGTAAAAGCTCATCAAATCTAATATCCTTGGATACCTTACGTTCATTGGTTGTGGGTGTATAGCATTTATACCCCTTGTTCTCACATGTATACCCTATGAATACACATCTTTCTAATCTATCATCATGTTTTCTCTATGTGGTTTTTCTATTCATGATTTATATGGAAATGGTTGTTGCATCAACCTGATCGCAATTTGGCATTCCTAGCTTCTTCATCATATCCCTACCATATCTGTAGTGTATCTATTCTTCTTTTCTTCTACACCATTTTTTTGTGGTGTGTACCTACATGTTATTTGTCTCTTGATTCCATTTGACTCTAGAATATGAGAGAACTCATGGGAGAATTATTCTCTCCCTCCATTTAGTAGTAAGCATTTGATGTACCTATCACATTCCTTCTCTCCAATAGATTTGAACTTCTTAATAAAAGAAATTTGATTCATGCTTCATGAACTAAAGCCAAGTTATCCATGTGCAATCATCAAAGCAGGTTACAAAATATCTATTATCTCCATTTGAGCTCTCTTTTCTTGACCTCCAAGCATCTATATGAGCTAGATCAAGTGGATGATAACTCACATGGTTACTACTCTTAAATGGAAACCTAATTTGCTTACCCAACTAAAAAGCTTCCACAAGTTCTTGAGATTTTTATTGAGATGATTTGGTAATCCAAGGACTAACCTCTTCTTCTCCCTGTTCTTCAAACTCTCAAGTTGATACGTCCATACCTTTTGTTTCAAGGTTCCAATTGTGTACATTTCTACTTCCATATGTGGAGTAGTTTGTGGTTGAAATTCATCCTCACATCCAAAATAAATAGCATTTCCTCCATTTTTCCTTTGGCTACCAATATTTACCCTTCTTTAAGGTTTTCCATAAAGCACCCCTTGTGATTGAATTTGAATTGCAGTCATGTTTCAACCATTTGACTCGTAGAAAAAGGATTCTTTGTAATAGTGAGAACATGATGGACATACTTCAAGCATTTAGCCTTATGAGAACCATCCAACATAACATCACCTATATGTGTGATTGCATGGGGCTATAATCACCTATCTCCACATGTGATTTGGTTGTGGTTCCTCCATATTTGAGAAGAATTCTCATTACAAATCATGTGATGCTGCATCCGCTATTAATGTACCATATGCTTGAGCCTTATGTCTTAGAATCACTCATTAGCATCATGGAAAACATGATTTCGCTCTCATTAATTAGAATCATAGTTACCTTTCATTTTTTATGATGATTTGTTGTTGTCCCTCTAATATAAATCCTTAACTTAATGGCTATACTTGCCACATTTGTAGCATCCATCTGATTTGGTGTTTGTTAGTGATAGAAGAAGAGAAGGAGGCTTGATTAAGCAAGCGAGAACTAGGCAAAAAGCCCAATGAGAAGGACAAGGTTTTTTTATGGGACTAAGTAGTCAAGGTATTCAATAAAGATCTGACCAAGAATAGACCTATCAAATTTCTGAACTTCATTCTCATTATAGTGATCTTTAGCATTATACATCATTGTAAATACATGATTTTGGTAATTTCAACTCAATTGTGCAAGCCAAGGATTCCTTGAGCATGAGGAGTATTAGAAGAACTTACATTTCAATTTCCATACCTTATTTGGGCCTTCAAATTAGTCGAGGAACCTAGTTTCTAACTAGGGCAGGCACTAAGTATGAAATAGGCCAAAACTAGCAAAATCTATAAAAGGATCTAAAGAGCTCACTTTTGAGGTTGGATTTTTTATGAAAATTTGTATGAGGATCTCTTAAATGAAAGATTCCATTGTTTGAATCTTTGTTCTATCTTGTGTGCATGCATGTGTGTATGTGTATGCATGTCATCATGCTTCTCGCACATGCACTTGTACATTCCTATCGCTTACAATTGTCATATCATCATCACATCTCCATGGATTGACATTTAGGAGGTGGATCTTAACCACGGTGGTACTTCCATTGTCCTAGAGTGACACCAAACTCTCCACCATTATGTGGGAGTATGATTTGAGGACCAACATGTGATGGTAAGATGCAGAATCTTGACATTGGAATTATAGAAAAGTAGGCAATTTCTCTACTCTCTTAACTTTTTTCGTCTCCACTACTATCACCATAATCTCTATGTTGCATCTCCTTGCATCTCCTTCATCACCAAAAGATTTCAGTTTTTGGTCATATCCCCACCTTCCCTCCCATTTCCTAATTTCACGTATAAGAGAGAGTGAGATAGAAATTGTGTGCATTCTATTTTTTGTGTGTTTGTGAGCATTTCTTGCGGGTTTCAGCTTTAGCAACAACTCCTACAATATGAGCAGGTATGATAGAACTCTGCACCCAGCTGGACATGATAGTCTCTATCTATCGTGATAGACAAACAATTTTGGTATTTCTTGTTTGTACCATAGCCAAGATAAAATCTCACCATGAGCATCCCAAAACACAACCTGCATGTAAAAAATTCCTAGTTGTTTGGTCTCTTGTGATAGAGACTATCTATCATGATAGATAGAAACCATGATAGACCCCATCTATCACAACATACATGTCTATCATGATAGATAGATCTATCATGAAAGTCAGAACCCTATGCCTAACATCGTCTATCATGATAGACATATCTATCATGATAGAATGAAATCCACGATAAATGAGTGATAGACACGTCTATCATAATAGACCCATCTATTGCGATAGACAAGAATCCATGAAAGACCCATTTATAGGGTTACAAAATGTCTATCCTGATAGATAGGACTTTCAATATTTTTTTATTTTAAAATTTCTATCAAATTGAGCCTATATTTTGGGATTCAGAAAAAGGATTATGAATCTTGGACATTCAAAACCATGCTCATGTGAAGGGAAAAATTCATGTGTAGCATATGTTTAGAAATTGGATCAAAAGTAGTTCTAGAAGTTTCAAATTCACTAGTTTGAGTTATAAAAGCATGAGATCTAATGTATAATCAATATATATCATAAACAAAGAGTGTAAATTGTGATTGTACTGAATGAAAGTCCTAAACTTTTCTATAGGCAGTAAGGGTACTCAGGGTAAGAGATTGTGAAGAAAAAATCTTTACTATTACAATCTTTTATGTGGTTATGAACAAAACGAAGCCAAACCACTTTGCACACATCTTTCCTAACCATAAGTGAACATTTGCATAGATAAAATTGAGTCGTTCTATAATGTGTGAAGAAATCTAACTCATTTTGTAACTGTATGTATGATAAGGTGCAAGATTTCATGAATTTCTTAGAATCATATCTCGAAGTACTATGTAAAGTTTTTAATGATGAGTAGCTCATTTGAAAGGTAGGATCCTGGACTATTTTTCGTAAAAAGATATTTGCAAAGTGGCAAATGTTGTCAAAGAATTAAGCTTAACATTGAAGATATGCCAAGTCGAACAAGGTAGAAGACATTTTCAAACATAGGATAACTTCTGAAGAGGATTTAAGTTATTTATGAGGTAATTCTTGAAAGTATTAACCTACTGTATGAGAAAAACTCTATTAGTCATTGCACGTAAGAAACTTGGAGATAAATTTGAATCTAAATTTCTAGAGGAAAAAAGGTTCATGTTTAGAGAAAGTAAGTGATCGCATTTCTTGCATAAAGTGATAAAGTTTTCGAATTTTGAAGTGCTTATGAGCTAATGATGATTGCATAGGACTTCTAATATCACATTAGCTTAATTCTTGTGATGTTTCACACATCAACATAAAAAACATTGAAATGTGTTTGTAGTGTGACATTGGGAAAGCAAGTGGATTATATGAACCTCAGGTCACATAGACACATAGGAAGAGTTGATAGACAAAGCATATCATAATCCAAGGATAGTTTCAGTCATATTACTAGATCCTAGGCTCAACAATTGAGTGATTATCCATACATGGAACACTCAGACACAAGTGATTCAGAGATCTCCTTTAGCATGGGGAGACCAATAGGAAGTTCAAGGTTAGCATACCTAGAGACTCTAGAGGTTCCCTATAAGACTCAACTAGAATACATCCAAAGAACCCGATTTAGTGAGAAACTTAGAGTACCCCTTTCAAATTGATTACCTTGTGGTCAAATTTGAAGAGTGGTCTCACATAGGTAAGCAATGAACCATG
Organism: Ceratopteris richardii; assembly: GCA_020310875.1. Taxonomy (NCBI): domain Eukaryota; kingdom Viridiplantae; phylum Streptophyta; class Polypodiopsida; order Polypodiales; family Pteridaceae; genus Ceratopteris; species Ceratopteris richardii. The sequence continues at coordinate 111,484,676 of CM035414.1, forward strand.
TACATGGTAACTGGGTTACATGATATGAGAAATGAGTTTGGATTATTCATACCAGAGTGTGAAATAGGAGACTTGGATCTGGAGAATAGAGAGCGAGAACCTAGAACTCCTAGAGGTAAATCAATTTTTTGAGGGTCGTTACACTAGAATGGATTCCCCAAGACAAAAAGAGTATATAAATATTTGTTAACAAAGAATCATTTTGGAGGTTTAAACATAACAAGCTAGTGAGGTAGATGGAGTCACTATATATGCGTTTAAGGATCCTGATGTTCTAGGAAAGTTTATCTACTTGCATTACATTTCCAAAAGGATGTATGCAAGCAGAGAGCATAGTAGACATGCTTACACATGGAAGGTGAACCAATTTTCCCCTCACACAAGTATACTAATCCTTATAGTCAAAATGTACTAGGATCGTCTCATGTTCTAGCTGTTCAAAAAGAGAAATCCGAGGTATGACCAGAATTAAGCTTGGTGCACACTATGGGGAGAGAAAGATTTGGGCTAGAGAAAAATAGAGTTGAACAAGAATGAGCATGAGGGAATTGGAATCTGAGAGGCATGGATGACTTCCCATAAACTAGACCAAGAGATTACCCTAGAGTCTTGAGACCTCCCAGTTAGTGAAGGCCATGAAGAACTTTTTTGATGGCTTGGGAGATCCCTATGATTATGTAGCACAGTTTAAGCAAGTATTGAGAGCGAAAGAATTCAAGAATCTATTTACTCAATAGGAGGCTTTTGGGCTTACCTTAAAAAAAACAACCATTACATGGTTTCAACCCTTACGTCAAGAGAAATTCATGAATCTCACACATCTACTTGACAGCTTCATAACGGACTCCTCCAAGAGAAAAATCACAAACAATACTTCATATTTTATCCATATCTTTATGCAAACATCACTAGATGGGGACTTAAGGTTGGTGCAATTAATGTAAGCTAAATTAATGCGATAGAAAATGTGAAAGTACAAAAGTATTGTAAATAAATTGCATATTTCAAAGGTGTGGAACAACACTTGGGTAGAAACCAAAAAGGACATACTACTAATCCTAGGTCTAGAAAGCCAGAATCACCATAGTAGATGTTACTCTACGCTCTAGTTTTCTTGGCCAATAGATAGCCAAAAGAACTAAAGGCCCCAAACACCGTATCAAAGAATTGTTAAATCAATGACATCCAATACTAGACCAAAGAATTCTAGAATTGGTCCAAAACTTGAGGCATCCTACTAGATGTACAAGGCCCACTTCTAAAGTTCCCTCCACCCTGGAGCACACAAAAAAACTTAAGGACTCAGAAAGTTGGGGTGAAGAGGAGCTCTAACTAGACCTGAGGACCAAAAGATGGAGATTCATGGGTTTATTTTGAATATCCACTTCTTATTCAGAATGGAACTATGTACACACAATATGCTCCCTTTCAAGTGTCGTATAACTTGAGCCTAGATACATTTACCAAAGTTAAAGGCTCATCTTTCAATGTGGCACAAGTTGCTCCTTGACTTAGTAGTGATATTACTTTGTATGGTCCTTCCCAAACTAGCACAAACTTTCCTTTCTTCTATGCATGCTTAGTTGGGTTGTTTAAGAGTACTAGTGAACCCATTTGGACCTTGGAAGACCATAGAATCCTATTGTGTCATGCCTTCCTCTTACCGTGCAAACATTCCAGCATGAAGCAAGCTTCTTCATGAATTTCTTTTAGCTCACTCAAGTTGATTATTTGGGAGGCCACAATGGTCATGTTGGTTGCTGGTTGGCTTCCATATCCTTGCTTGATTTGATCAAATCCAACTAAGAGATCCAAATGCATAAGTGGAGTGACCCCATGGACGAATTGGAAGGAGGAATGTTGTGTGGTTGCCTTTTGTGCAACATGATAAACCCATATAGTTACTAGATAGGTGGTTCCCTGAGTTTTTGAACTTAGATAACATTTTTTTCGTAGCAACCAGATCAAGGTTTTGTTCATGCTCTCTACTTGAACATTCGCACGTGGGTAGTAGGCACAAAACGTTTTATGCAAGATCTTGCATCTCAAAAAGAGATCATGAATGATTGAATTGACAAAGTACATGCCTTTATCTAATGTAATCTCTATGGGGCAACAGGATCTTGTTCGAATAGACTTGAAAAGGAAGCATGCAACAATGGATTAGAACAATCTTGAGTATCTTGAACCTTTTCCCACTTAGTTTCATAATGGTTGTTATGTGTGCACTACATGTACTTAATAGGTGTCCTACTAAAGAAATGCAATTGATCACTCCATATGAGGCTTTACATGGTTGCAAACCATCTATTGCTCATTTATGTGTCTTTGGTTGTCTAGAATATGCATTAGTGCCTCAACAACAACACAAGAAATTGGATGATAAAGCAATGAAATGTATTTTTCTTGGGTACAATTATGAAAGCAAAGGCTATCGTCTATGTCATCCACAAACTAAATGCATTTTGATTAGCCATGATGTGTTTTTTTTTGTGGAAGATGCAATTCAAGCATTACTTTCATGTAGTAAGGAGACATCTGTTAGCTCCAAAGATGTGTATGACACTTTGTTGCCTCTTTTTATAAGTGAATAGTCTAGTGCATGTCCAAATGAGGCATTTTCTCAGCCTTTATAGGTTGCACGTGATAGATTGTTCTAGTTCTGATACAGATTTACATGATGACTTCTTAATGAGGGTGCTCATATAGAGGAGGAAAAAACTATTCCTAAATGGTTGGTGTAGACTTTGCAAGGCAACAAAATAGATGTACTTTTTTCATATCATACTCGTTCCAGATCGCATAGTGCTTCTTTGGCATCAAATTGCTATTCAATGGATGCCTCTAGACTTTGTGATGAGAATGAGCCTGTTTCTTTTGATGAAGCATAAAATTCAAAAAACTGGATGGATGCTAGGCAATCACAATATGATACTTTTATGAAGAATGGTACTTGGTCTTTATGTGATTTTCCCTTTGGCAAGAAGGTCATTGGCAATAAGTGGGTATACAAGCTGAAGCATAAGCCAGATGAAAATTTTGAAAAGTATAAGGCTAGGCTTGTTGCAAAGGATTATTCTCAAGAAAGTGGCATTAATTTTGATGAGACCTTTGCTCCCATATGCCCAATGACTACTGTTCGTAGCATCACTGCACTTGCAGCTCATCATGGTTGGAATGTACATCAATTGGACATTCAAATAACATTTCTGTATGGTGCTTACATGAAGATGTCTATGTATTTTAGCCTTGTGGTTTTGTGTAAAAAGGGAATGAAAACAAAGTGTGAATGTTGAAGAAGACATTATATGGTTTGAAGCAAGAAACACATACTTGGTATAAAAAGATATGCCTACATGATTGCACATGATTTTGAGAATAGTCTAACTAAGAGCACCTTATATGTTAAACATGCAGATGATGTGTTTTTTTATCATTGTTGTGTATGTATGTTGATGAGATGATGCTCACTACTCCTAATGAGAAGCATATTGCTGATTTTAAGGTTGATTCGCATGCCTCTTTTGAGATGTTAGAATTGGGGCATTTGCATCATTATTTGGGAGTTCAATTTACACAAGTTGATGGAGGCATAGCTCTGTTTCAAACAAAATATATTGACACATGTTTTGGCCTTGAAGAGTGCAAACCTATTGCCAATCCTATGGAAACAATTTAATGATTGAGGCTTCATGATGTTGGAGATGCATTTGATGTTGTTCTCCATCAGTAAGATGTTGGATGCTTACTTTACTTATGCACAATTCCACACGATATTCAATTTTTTGTCTCTCAGATGAGTAAGTTTATTCATTTCACAGGTATCAAGCATTAGCATGGGGTTAAATGCATCTTTGGCTATACTTAAGTGGCACCCAACTACTTGGATTGTTTTATCTGAAGGGGGGATCACTACCAACAAATTTACATGCTTTTTCTAACTCTCACTAGGCTTGTTGCTATGACACTCATGTGTCCACTAGTGGTTTTTGCTTCATTCTTGGTATCTCATGCATATCTTGTTTGAGCAAGAAACAGCCTCCTCTGGCCACTTCTAGTTGTGATGCTGAGTATAGGGAAACTTTCACATGACTGTTGAGTGTGTGTATGTGTGTGGCTCATACATATTTTGGCTAATTTGGGTGTTGATCAATCTTCTCCCACCACCATCTTCACTTATAGTCAAAGTGCATTGGAAGCTGCAAGGAACCTTGTGTTCCATGCTCACAAAAAGCACATTGAGGTGCATTATCATTATGTGAGGGAGCGCTTCTCTTTTGGAGAGATCAGTTTGGCGTATGTGCCCACACGGGATAACATTGCAGATCTTTTCACAAAGGCTCTACCTTGAGAGAAGTTTGAAGCTTTTCGCAAAGCTTTGGGCTTTCTTCCTTTTGTGGATTGATCTCTTTCCACATAGCTTGGCACTTCCTTATATTTGACTACAAGCTCCTTGTTTATTAGCGCATCACTCCCAGGGGAGATTTGTTGATATATTTTGGTGATGACATGTGTGAACACACTCAGGACCATCAAGGCACTTTTTTTCCCTCTTAAGGCAGTCTTTTCCCCTAGCTTGTATATATGCCTATAACCCTAACATGTTACTCATCTTTGTGCATTCACCTGGTAATACATTCAGTATTGTGTGTTGTGCTCCAAGCTCCTTCTTCTTCTTCTTTCTTGTGTTGTTTGCATGCTTCCACAAACCTTGATCCCCAACACTTACCACCTCCTCATGGGCAAGTCCTTCATAGTATTGACTTTCTCCCACGCACTAAGCCTATATCCAGACCATAGATAAAGATTCATAAAACCATCGGAATTTCCTTGGGTAACGCCTATCCTCTTGTTAAGAATTAGGATGGGGAATGAGGTTTTCTATTGATTATCAACATTTGGAAAAAGTTATAAGGAATATGTATCCAATACCTCAAGTAAATGATCTCTTTGATCAATTGAAAGAAGATCTTTGGCTTTCCAAGGCATTCAAAGAGCTCTGATATGAGTGGTAGAGGGTATCTGTTCTTTATAGTGACTTTATTCAATCCATGATAGTCTACACACATTCAGAGAGTCCCATCCTTTGTCTTTACAAATAAAATAGGGGCTCCTGCTGGAGACTTTGAGTGTTTGATAAATCCCTTTGCTAGATTCTCATCAATGTTCTTGTGTAGTTCTGTAAGTTCCTCTAGGGATAGTCTATAGATTGGTCCAAAGGGTGGTTGTGCTCCCTCTTGAAGATCTATGGGACAATCATAAGGTCTATGCTCTAGGAGGATATCTGCATTCTTCTTTCCAAAAACATCTTCAAATCCTTTGTACTGATTAGGTAACTGCATTGGATCATCTTTCTTGGATTCTTGAGCTGGTATGACATAGATCATTTATGTCGGTTCCTTCCTTACTGCATGTATGAAGGCCTTGGATCTGACGTATGTTGGGTTCTTCTCGATATCTCGAGGAGTGATTTTATTCTTTTCCCAATTGATGTCCGGATTATGCTTCTTTAACTAGGGCATTCCAATGATAACTAGATGCATTGGGCCAGATATAACATTGAAACATATGTGGGATTCATGATCACCAAGGTGTACTCTTAATGGCATGGTTTCCATGGTTATATTCCCAGATGCTAGAGATCGTCCATCTACTACTTCAACTACTACTGGTTTGTTCTTTCAAAGTATAGGAATTCCATATTTCTTAACCAATCCTTCATTGATGAAACATGAGGAGGCTCCTGAATCAATGACAGGTGGAAGACATGTTTCTATGGGTGTAGCTGGAATTATGAGACCCTTTCTTATGTCATGGTCCGGTTGTACGGTCTCTTTTACAACTGGACTTCGTCGTTTCCCTGCTCTACAAGGGTGGCTGCGACTCTGGAGTTTGTTCTCTTGTTGGGACAATTAACTACAATATGTCTAGGGTTTCCACAATAGAGGCATAACTTGTTATCTCTCCTTCTCTGTTTTTCTTGTGGTGTTAGGGGTTGGAACCTAGTTACATCTATTTAGCATAGATTCATGCATAAACTCATCTTTAGTAGTGGGTTGGAAAGGTTTCCATTGGCGAGATCTTCCTTCCACTTGTTTTTCTTATTTCCTTTCAAAAAGCTGGTTATCACATTGAATAGCTTGCATGATATATTCATTCAATGTCTTAACCTTTGGCATCGTGAGCAAAAGTTCCTTCACATCATCTCTTAAACCCCATCTAAATTGGCTTATGAAATAATCTTTATGCCATGTGACATCACATATGAACTCCCTAAATTCTGATGCATAGGTAGAGGCAAGGCAGTTACCTTGACGTAGCTTCCAAAGTTTTGTTTCTGCCACTCGACGTGTGTCTGCATATCCAAATGTGGCAGTGAGTTCTTGAAGAAGCCCATCATAGTCCTAAAGTACTTCCATGTTCTTCTCCAAGATTGGGGCAAACCATGATAATGCTTGTCCACAAAGCAAGGTTCCAATAAAACCGACCTTGGATGCCTTGTCAATATGGTATCTATCAGGTTGCATACAGATGTACAATTTAACTTGCTAGAGAAATCCGTGAAACTTCATGCGATCCCCATCAAACTTTTCTGGCATGTAGATCTTGGGCTCCCTCATGAAGGATGTACTAGGTCGTTGATTTACTTGCATACTCCCTTGATTTGTCTAAAGACTCTCGATTCATTCTTGTAATTCTTGGAGGAGTGCACCTACATGCACTGGATGTCCCATCTCGACTTGTGTTTGTCGATGCGTTAGGTCTTCAACTTGTTGTTGGAGACTCCAAAGTGATGCTACAATCTGTTCATAAGCATTCTCCATGATGCCTGGTCTTGGATAGAAGCGAGTCTTGCCAAAATCTCAAGGGAGCACTAGATTTTTCTCTCTGACTACACTAGACAAGATTTCGAGAATACACTTCTGATCACAAGAGCACCCAAGTAGGGATGATATGTCCCACAACCTGCAACTGATAGGTATGGAGAACTCGACCAGAGATGATACAAGAGATCCCACAACCCAAGATCATAAGTATGGAACAAGATATCTGGATTACAAGAACCCCCTTCTAGGAGATGAACTAGATACAAGAAAGAACTCGACCATGATCTCGTACTATGAGATTACAAGAGGACAAGACAGGATGTCCAAGAACTGTTGGAAGAGATGGATGGATACCTCAAGGAAGTGAGGTGGTACTGCTAAAACCTGCTTTGTACCAGCCCTAATGCATAGTGGAGTTGTGGAGGAGTTTGTATCCGCCAACCATGAGCATGAATAACAAGTTTATATCAGTTCCTTAGTTGTTAGGTCACTAGTTTCAAAGGGCCAACCATAGCCAAGGTCCCTAGCTCTAAGGATATCCTAAGGTATTCAATGGTAATGGGGATGAGTGTTGCATGGAGGCCACATGTCCCACACACACAGAGTGGTCTCTGTAGACCAATGTCTAACATATCTCACATCAATATGCTCTATGCAAGCATGCAACATGATGTCTTTACCAAACATATGACATTTTGGCCCCGAGAATAGGTTCCTTGTTAGGAAAACCAAACTCGCTACATAGATGTGTTAGCCAATGGCTTCTTTAGAAGCCTCTATGGCCACTTGTGGATTTTCATGTATAGAATCCCTTCAACTCCAATGGACCCTTTCCATAACATAGGCATTTACTTTAGGTCGGAAGGCTCATGCATGGTTGCAATGGCACTCGAAGAGGCACTCCCACTTTTTCTTCTGCACACATAGCTTTGCTTCTTTATGAGTGAGAGGCTCACCCTCATATGATAACATAATGCAATGTACAAAGGGCTTATGTCTTTTCAGAGGCCTCATAGGACTTGTTCTTCTTACCTAATGATCCACATTCTCAGGCAGTGGATCTACATTCAAGTGGTATATTAACTTTCTCATTATTGATTGGCTGTTATACATCCTTTCCAACCCTGTTTTCAACTTGAATAGGCGTTTGCGTATGCCTTCAAGAGCCTCAATTTGTTGTTCAATATCCTCTAGCTCAATTACCATTGATCCTTGTCATTTCCAATCGTATGGTTTATCAGATTTAACAAGTGGCCATACATGTTGAGCTTTGATCCTTTTATGGTCATTCTTAGAGGCACAATCATTTTTAAGGAGTCTTGCCTAATTAAATACAACATCTCAACTATGTATTGCCTTCTTTAACCGAGGTAACCAAATTCTATAGCCCATTTGCCCTCATCTCCATACCCCATGAAGATGCTTTTGTAGACTTTGTATGTAATTTGTTCCTCAACTCAGGTCGAAGCCAAAGATGCATAAGTGGTTGTATGAAGTAGGTTTGCCAGAACAAACCTCTTCAAGGATGTCATTTTTTAAGGACATGGGAGGGATCGATTGCAAATGTTTACTACATTTTTCAAAACCTCTCCTCAAAAATTACAAGGGAGATTTACTTTTCAGCCACATGGTTAGAAGAGGGGCTATATGGGACTGTTGGCTCCCTCTTAATGCCAAGATTTTCAGAAATTCTACTAAATTCAGCACTTCAGCTCCCTCTTAATTTCAAGATTTTCACAAAATCTATTAAATTCAGCACTTGGGAACTCACCTCTATTGGCTGTGACTAAGAATTTTAGTTTCCTACGTGTTTGGGTGGACACAAATGCATGAAAATTCTTAAAAGCAGTAAAGGTTTCACCCTTAAAATACAAATAAACCCAAATCTTCTTAGAGTGATTCATCAACATAAGAAACAAAGTAAAGTGCCACCCCCATAGATTTGATGGACATGCTAGAAACATCAGAGTGAACAAGATCAAGCACATTAGACTTATGATGCACAAGAGAGTAGGAATTCTTTACTTGCCTACCATATTTATATTCATTACAAAAGTCAAGTTTTGTGCCTTCAACATCAAACTTGTCAATATTACATAATCTGTTAAGGTGCTTTTTGCTCATGTGGCCAATCCTTTAATGTCATACCTTTATGTGATAATTAATCTCAGCCAAAGCAATAAACTTGATGAGCAAGGCTTTCCCATGCAAGTAGTAGAGTGTACCTTTCTAAGTGCTTTTGACAATCAGCTTTGAGTCTTCAATGAGCTTCCATGACCCCTGTCCAAAGAGGGTACTAAATCCATGCATATCTATTTGCCCAAGAGACAATAATTTTTTCTTGATGGAACGTGCATATTTCATGTCATGCAAAATCAGCCCATTAGCGCCATCCACAGAAAGATGCATTATAACCATATCTTCAATGGAATATGCATGATCCCAAGGTATATATTGCCATGGTTTCCTACAAGAAATGTAGAGAAACATTCCTTTATAGGAGTCACATGAAATGATGCATCAATCCACAATCAAAGTTTGAATTAATGCATCATTTACAGCAAGAAACCCATTAAAGAGCGAGTCATAACAAACAAGAACTATCATAAAAAGAGAACTCCCGAAATCAAGCAAATTACATCTTATGTTTGAAAACCCTTTATACTAGTATACATATATCTGAAAAATCAAGTGAAAACATCTGATTTTTTGACATTTTTTGTCATTTTTTGAAAATCTAGGAGCTCAAAATGTGCCCAAAATTTTGATCTATTTAACATTGAGATCTCGAAAATCTATATGAGAAATATAAAAGTGATAAAAAATCATGTATAAAAAATGAAAATTGAAGGTGTCTTCGATGGGGAATCTCAGATAGTCATTCAAAAATGCAATAGAACATGGTTTCATTATGCAACTGCTTTGGAGCATTTGTATAAGCACCAAAAATATCATAGATTTTCAAATCAACTCACAAATTTCTTGATCTATGTCTACACCCCCCTCACTTGATGCATTTGATTTAGTCTAAGATTATTGCAAGCTCTCTTCTTCTTCTTCTTCTTCTTCTTCTATATCAACAAGAGCTCTATCCTCATCCAAGTACATACCAAGTTCTGTAGGATCATGCATAAATCTTTTTATTTGCCTATGATTAGCTATCTCACATATATCTGGAACTTTTGCTTTATCATATTGATGGTCGCTTTCCTCAAGTGCCCCATTTTTGTTAAGGCAAAATCATAAACAAGAATATTTACATAATCTATTTTAAGAGTTGATGTACTCCGAATATTCTTTTTCTTTTTTGAGCTTGTTTGTAAGGTATCGCATACCATTTGTATGTTATACTTACCTCTGAATGCATACCATTTGAGCTTGTTTTTTCATCCTTGAGCCAACATAAATATTCCTTCCTAGAGGATGAATAAAGCTTTGATAATCCTTGTTCTAAGAATATTAGTTGGAAAATGCACCCAAACTTCATCTCCAAAATAGTCATTTCCCCACATTTTGGTGAAATCTGGTCGAGGTGCTTGTTCTTTTATTAAAATCCTTCTTTTGTATATTCATAATTTGAATAATCATGCCGCATTATGTCCCCAAAAAGGATTAATAACCAAAACATTCCAAATGTCATTTCTTTGTGGGGGTCAAAATCCTCATTTAGAGACTCAAATATGCTTATATTCTTATATCTTGCAATACAAACATATTTAATCAAATATGAATATACCATTTGATGAAGAATGTTTAAAAATCCCAAGATCAACTACTCACTTGCTTGATTTGGATACTTGTAGTTAAAGATATGAGTGGTCAAAGTTATGGAAAAATTCAAATTTTATACTTGGCATTGACTTTATGCATAACTTTATACTTGGCATCGACTTTATGCATAAAGTCGATGCCAAGTATAAAGTTTGACTTTTTTCCATAACTTTGACCACACATATCTATAGCTATAAGTATCCAAATCAAGCAAGTGAGTAGTCTATCTTGGGGTTTTTATTTTGTATCAAATGGTATATTCATATTTGGAAAATTATTTTTGTGTTGCAAGATATAAGAATATGAGCAGATTTGAGTTTCTAAATGAGGAATTTGACCCCTTAAAAGAAATGCCATTGGGAATGTTTTAGTTAATAATCATTTTTGGGAACATAATGTGGTAGGATAATTCAGATTGAATACTCACTTGCTTGATTTGGATACTTATAGTTATAGAAATGAGTTATTAAAAACCCAAAGATGGACCACTCACTTTCTTGATTTGGATACTTTTAGTTATAGATATGAGTGGTCAAAGTCATGGAAAAAGTCAAAGTTTTTATACTTGGCTTCGACTTTATGCATAAACTCGATGCCAAGTATAAAGATTGGCTTTCTTCACAAATTTTAGCCCTCATATCTGTAGCTATACACATCCAAATTAAGCAAATGAGTGGTAGATCTTGAGGTTTTTAAGCATTTTGCATGCAATGGTTTAGTTAGATTCAAATATTTGGTTTTTCTTTAAATTCTTTTATCACCACTTGCTCATCTCCATTCCATGATAAACAACTTCTACCACATTTACTTGCGTGATTGTGGCTTCTTGTTCAGGCATTGCATAGCTCTAGAAAAAGATGAAGCCCAAGTCACCTTCATTAGAATGCAAATCCATGGTCTTAATAAGTGCCCAAATGATGGCCAAGAAGTAGGTAAAAAGCATATTGATGACACTCAAAGATCCCCCCTTTCCTTAAGGGAACTGGTGCCACCATTAGGAGATGAGCTCAGAGACATGGCTGAGCTTGAAGAGCCAATTTTAGATGAAGAAAAGATTACTGAGATTGCTCAAGTGCCTAAAGATGATGTAATGCACAAGGCCGAGTAGACAATCAACCTCAATTGTAGAAAACCTACCCAACTTTGTAAACTTCAATTTATGTAATACTTTTTTCATTGGAATTTAATGCCGATAGTATCTTTTTGTTTGTTCTTATCTATATCCACATCTTGCACTATTCTATTGGATAGATGTGTGGTTTTGTTTTTATTTATGATTGTTTGAGGTAATACTATTTGAGTGGCAATTGGAAGAGCTTGGTGAATATCAATATAAATATGAAAAAAATTTTCTCATAATTTTTGTAAGATCAAATGATGTGGTATTCTGTATGTTGAGACTTGAAAAATCTATTTTATTATTCCATGTCCGAGTTATGGAAATGGTAAATATTAGTGAGATCAATTATGTATGTCTTTGGAGTAAGCAATATATCAAGAGGTTGTATTTTGTTTTCTTTTGTGGCACTATTTGGCATACTCTATGGAATGGGATGCTCTCATGGGATTAACTTGCTCATTAGGTAGCACTTTTTGTCTTCAAAAACAAATTTAGCTTACTGCTCGGAGATCCTGATGCGAGAAGAGGACATTTGCAAAGGCATCTCTTGAACAAGAAACTAGGATTTTCATAGTGGGATGAGAAAGTAAGGTTATTTTGCAACATTTCATGGTTTTCTTTTAATTTTAAAAAGATAACATGTCTTTGTTCTTGTTTGTTATGACTTATTGATATTAGTTAGATCACTCTTGCTGATCTTTATATCGTATGCATGTGCCATCAATAATATGAGAAACATAATGTACACATGCATTATTCGTTGTCATAATAGCACATAAGACGACCTCTACATGTTTTAAGTCTTGAATGACCACACTAGAGGCCACAATGGCCTTCTCCTTGTCATTTGAACTATCTTGTGCATTTGCCTTGCTTTCCTTCTTCTTCTTGTCACCTCTTGTCTTCTTTCTTTCAAACTTTTCTTTGTAGCACTTGCACTTTGGTTTCTTGTGACCTTTCCTACCACATTGGTAGAAAGTCACATTGCCCTTTCCTTTTCTCTTACTTTTATTCCTTAGTGCATTACCACTCTTTTTCTTTGTTCTTTATCTTATCATGTTGGTTGCGCCACTTCTGTCTCCACTTGTTTTCCTCTTGATCTCTTCATCAAGTACAAAACTTCTAACTCCATCAAATGTCAAATTGGAATTGTAAGAAAGAGAGACAACAAATGTCTCCCACGAGTTAGGTAGAGTCATGAACGAAAAGATAACTTTCAACTTATCATCAGAAGAAGGTTATCCGGAATCTTGGAACTCAGAAAGGATACGTGTAAGAAGATAAGTTCTCTATAGCACCATTTGAATTATCAAGCTCCATACTCAAACCGAAGATTATGTAAAATGGTTGAGTATTCATTGAGATATGACTAGAAGAAGTTGACTCTTTTGAGTAGTCATAGCAGAGAAGTAGACAGAGATGTTCAATGAGCTATATGTATTAAAGGACATAATTGTACAGAGTCATTGGCATTGTAATGATGCTCAATGATGATGAATTGAGTGATTTTACAAGGTCTTTTATATGTGTTTCCTCTAAGTTTGAATTTTGAATTCAAACTTTGGCTCCAATCAAAAAGGTAACTCCACTGATTTTGGAGATATTCTCTCAACTTGAAGTCATAGCTAATATCCTTCCAAACTCCACGAGTTATAAGATTTTACAAGATTCTCCAAAGAATTAATGTTTTACAATGGTAAATGATCAAGTAGTTACAAGCTATAGTTCACATGAATCATCAAGTACTAGTTCCACACAATGTCTTCCATGCTAAGGAAAATGTGTAGGCTTGAACATTTGCACCAACAGCTCCCCCTCAAGCCAAACATCTTGGCTTGCATTGCTTAATCAATCTTCTTGAATATCCTATAATCCAATCACAGATTTTAAACCTGCAAAGCTTAGTACCATCAAGTGCTTTGGTTAACAAATCAACGCATTGCATATTTGTAGATACATATTCTAGTTGAATCTCTTTGCTCAATAGTTTCTCTCTAACATAGTGATAATGCACTTCTATATGCTTAGTTGCATGATAAATGGGGTTGGCTACAAGATGCAAAGAACTAGTGTTATCACCAAAGATCATTGGTGAATGAGTGTGAAGTCCCAAATCTGAGTAGAGCAACCTAATCCAAATAACTTCTTGTGTAGCATTTGCGAATCCCTTGTATTCAGCTTCTGTTGAAGAAAGAGCAACAGTTGGTTGGTTCTTAGAAGACCATGAGATGGGTTTATCACTTGCAAAAGATAAATAGCTAGAAGTAGTTCTTCTGTCATCCTAACATCTTACCCAATCTGCATCTGAGTACAACTTTATGTCCAAATCTAATGTGTATGGGAAGTAAAGACCTTGATTTTGAGGACCTTTGAGGTACTTCAAAACTCTTTTAGCAGCTTCCAAATGAGGTACTCTAGGTTTATGCATGAATTGGATCAGAACACACACTCCATAACATATGTCAATCCTTGTTAATGTTGCATAGTTTAGACTCCCAACTATGCTTTGATAACGTGCAATGTCTTCAAGAAAATCACCTTCATGAGCACTCAATTTATGATTTACCTCCATAGGGGTGCTGGTTACTTTCGCATCCTCCAAGTGGAACTTCTTCAACATGTCCTGCACATATTTCCTTTGAGTGATGTAGATTCCAAAGTTAGTGTATACCAACTCAAGTCCAAGAAAGTATTTGAGAAACCCTAGGTCACTGATCTTAAACTCCTGCATCAACAATATTTTGATTTATTTGATGCCATTGGCATCACTACTTGTAAGACTGATGTCACCCACATATACACATAAATATATCACTTTTGAGTTACTCCTCTTGATAAACAGAGAAAAATTTGTCCTGCTCATCATGAATCCTTCATCTTGAAGATAGGTTTATAGCCTATGGTTCCATGCCCTAGATGCATGCTTCAATCCATAAAGAGCTTTCTTTAATTTGCATACATGATTTATCTTTCTTGGATCTTCATAGCCAAGAGGTTGAGCCATGTAAACCTCCTTAGAAATCCACCCATTGAGAAAAGGATTTTTCACATCTACTTGATACATATTCCAATTTCCATATGCAGCTACACTTACCAATACTGTGATGGTTGGAATTTTAGCCACTCGTGAAAAGGTTTCTTCATAGTCTACTCCATGGGTTTGTGCAAAACCCTTAGCCACAAGCTTAGCTTTGTACCTGTTTATGGATCCATCTCAGTTTCTTTTCATTTTGTAAATCCACCTAGAACCAATTACCTCATGCTTAGTGACTAATGAAGTATCATACCCATATCTAATTGTCTTCTTACTCTCTCTTTGTGATCTCCTTATGGCTTGGTTAGATGACTCAAGTATGTCCTCCAACCTCTTCATCTTAACCTTGCCTTTTGATTTCCATGCTCTAAACTCTTCCAAGTTGATGGTGTCCTCATCATCTGATTTGATGTCTTCAATTGTGCTTGGCTTCTCCTTGGTGAGGCTTGGAAAAGACCATTCTCCAATCCTGCCATGGGCAGACGAAATGCTTGAGTGAATGACGCTAACATGATTACTACACGAGACGGTAAACATGTAATCGGCCAACATTGCTCTGTGGCAGATGTGGCAGCTATGGGAGATATGATCTACGCATAAAAGGGTTGACACTCCACTAAATGCCAAGGCAATTCAGCAAAGTTCAACAAGCCGCAGATACGCAAGAACTCACTCATGCCCTGAGGGAGTCCATCACGGAAGGTAGCGAAATTGGCTAATGCTTCCATGATGCGCACGCAAAGTCACAAGAACACGAAGACTCAGCAAACACAAAAAACACAGCGCACAAAACACACAGACACAATAGCGATTAACAGTGAAAGGAACAAGATTAAGTAGATACACAGCAACGTGAGGCGATCGAAAACCCTAATCATCGCACGGTGTTGAGATGATAACCTTCATAATTATGGCGTGCATGCATGTGCAGAATCAATAACACAAGGCGGCGATGAATCATAATTAGATATCAAAACGAGGAGTTTTACGGTATTTATTCAACCAAAACGCAGAAATAAAAAGAAAGTAAGTAACATGCAGAAAAATGAAGAATACGTCAGCGGTGATTAGGCACTTGATGATATGGGCGCAACTTTGAACCATTGATTACTTTAGGAAGAGGAATTCCGGTCAAGGTAGTCAACCAAAAAGTAGCTGGTCCCACTTGCTCACTAATCCGGTAAGGACCGAACCACCGTAATTTAAATTTCTCGGCAACACGATTTGCTTTAGCATTGTAAAAGAGCACAAGTTGGCCCACTGTAAAAACTGGAGTCTTGAGGAAACAATCATAAGTCCGAGCTTGCCGCAACTGAACTTCTTGAAGAGTTAGGAAGCTTTCCCAATGATGTTCATCCAAGGCTCTGAGTGTATCCAACCAAAATGACAAAGAGTCTTCAAGTAACAGCTTCTGAGTTATGGCCACGTGTAGACTTGGCACTACAGTCTCCATCGGCACGATTGCTTCTAACCCATAAGCAAGCTTGAAAGGGGTCATTCCGGTTGCGACTTTCTATGTAGTCCGGTATGCCCATAACACTGCGGGAAGTAACTGATCCCAACGTTCTGGAGATTCTACAACGAATTTGCGAAGCATACTCAACAGCGTCTTGTTGGTACTTTCAGCTAAACCATTAGCACGGGGATAATATGGGGAACTGAATTTATGCAGAATTTGAAAATTATGCGTTAGTACGTGCATTAAATTGTTAGAAAAGTGTGTTCCTTGATCTGTCACAAGTTCTAGAGGTAATCCATAACGTGGGAATATGTCCTTCATCAAGCATTTTGCCACCGAAATAGCTGTGGTGGACCGTAAGGCCCAAGCTTCTGCCCACCTGGTAGCGTAATCTGTACAGGTCAGTATATATCGATTGTTGCTAAGGGTTGCTGGTGGTGTTATTGGCCTAATAAAATCAAGACCCCACTTCTGAAAGGGTTCCAAAGGTAATACAGGTTGCAGAGGAAAGAAGTGGCGCTGTAATGGCTGTCCAGACCGTTGACAAGTGTCACACTGCTGCACAAACTGAGTCACGTCTTTATACATGGTTGGCCACCAAAGCCCACTTTGCAGAATTTTTCGGTGAGTAAGATCTGCTGCAAAATGTCCACTGGAGGGTATTGAATGTGCCATAGCAATAACTGAGTCTACTTCATGTGGTGGAATATAGCGAAGCAAGACACCAGTATGATCCATGTAGTACAACTGACCGACGATCAACTGGAATCTACGACTGTAAACTGCAATTTTCCGCCGCAGAGCAGAAGGAGTATGAAGAGGAAGACATCCGTTAGTGAGGAAAGTTAATAACATATCATACTAGGTAGGCGGCAGAGGAGGTTCTGCAGATTCATCACGAGCTGTTTCAGTAACGTAAATTGTTGGGGTGGTGTCATCAACACCCACTGGAGCTTCACCGGAATCCAACCGAGAGAGAAAATCTGCTAATGCATGTGTGGTGCCGGGTCAATGAATCACTTCATAATCGAACTCTTGTAACAATAAAACCCAACGAGCCAAGCGACCACCTAAATGTTGCTGTTGGACCAGATACACAAGTGCGGCATGATCCACGTGAAAGGTGAATTTTCGGCTGAGCAAATAATGCCGGAATTTCTTCACAGAATACACCAACCCGAGACATTCTCTTTCGTTCACTGAATAATTTCTTTCAGCAGGAGCTAGACGGCGACTTGCATAATAGACAGGCCAAAACCATCTATCCGTTTGCTGCATTAAAACACTGCCAATGGCTATATCTGATGCATCTACAAAGACATGGAATGGGCGGTCCCAATCAGGAGGTTGCAAAATTCGAGCCTGCATCAATAATCCTTTTAGACGATCGAATGCAGTTTGGCATTCCGAAGTCCATTCGAAGTGTCATGGAGTACTAGTCATTAGCCGATTAAGTGGTATTGCTAAATGGGCTAGCCACCGTAGATGCCTGCCATGCCACCAGATTTGACCCAGGAAGCGCCTAACTTCTTTCGGCGTTGTAGGGACGGGTGCTTCCAACACAGCTGCGACTTTGTCTGGATCGACTTGGATACCTTGTGCACAAATAATATGTGGATTTTACCACAAGAAATCGCAAAAACAGATTTGTTCGGGTTCAGGCAGATCGGTATTCTCGGCATTTCTCAAAGCAGCACCGTAAATGATACAGCTGCACCGTAATCTTGTCGAATAAGGAGAAATCATCTAAATAGACTTGCATAAAAGTAATCAGGTAGGGTGAAAAGACTTCTTGCATACAACATTGAAATGTGCTGGGAGCATTCCTTAACCCAAACCACATGACCGTACAAGCAAAAACACCCCAGTTCGTAATGAAAGCTGTTTTCGGTATGTCTTATTCAGCCATTCGCACCTGGTTATAACCACTGTAGCCGTCCAGAAAGGAGTACATCTCGTGCCCAGCCACTCTGTCGAGCATTGTGTCAAGAAAGGGAAGAGGAAATGGATCAGGTACCGTGGCCGCATTCAGTTTCCTGTAATCCACACAGATACGCAACTGTTTATTTTTCTTCGGAACAATCACGATCGGAGATATCCATTCAGCGTGCTCGATTGGTACAATGAATCCCACCTTCAATAACCGATCGAGTTCTGCTTTGACCTGTGCTGCATAATTGGGATTCATTCGGTAACTGGATTGTTTGATTGGCTTTGCCTCAAGTTTGAGCACAACCTGATGTTAATAGATCCGCGGATCAAGACCTTTCATATCGCGATAGTCCCAAGCAAAAACATTAGAAAAATCACGCAAGAGTCGGATCAAGTCATCTTGAAATGCCTCGGACAGTCCTGCTTTAATCTTAACAGGTCGCGGGTTAACTTCATCACCCAAATTATAGGTTACTAACTGGTCTTCCGGGACATAAAATTCACGAGGTTTCCCCAAGTCGTGAGTTGATTGTAAAAGTTGATGTAGAGTGGCTCCATCCATAGCAACACTATCATTTGCATCCGCATCTCCGGTCACGGGAACAACCATACAAGCTGTCAGACTTCAGTTGTCTGCTACAGCTTGAAGATCTATAGTACCTAAGGAAATTAGATCTTTATTGTTCTTCAAAAACGCCTCTTCTTCATCGTCAGACAAGCCATCCAACATGTGGACCGGCTCTGCTACATAGGGTCTGGCATGAAGCTCACAGGGCTGAATGGCATCCAATTTGACAACATATTTACGGTGATTAACTTTGAAACTCAATTCTTGCGCTGACCACTCCTGTATAACTTTGGCCTGTTTCAACCAGGGTCGATCGAAAAGAAGATTATAGTCGAGGCTGGATTCTGGTAGTTCTAAGACCACAAAAGTCATTTTGAATGTGGTACCCTGCAAAGTAATCGGGATATTCTGTACTAGTCCCACCGGATGGACTCGGGATTGGTCTGCCATTCTGACAAAGAATTGGACGGGCTCGATTTGGGTCCACCCCAATTTCTTACAAAGAGCTACAGCTGCTATGTTCACACCCGAACCACCATCAATTAGCACTTGAGTAATCTTGTGATTCTTATGCCATACCGTGATTAAGGGGACTGAATGATCCACCGTAGAATCAGCTTCCGGTTGTATTGTTGCCGTCGTCGGAGTACAGGAAGACCCAGGACTGAGCTGTTGCTAGAATTGCTACCGAACTCCTGGCACTAATGCAAGTAACTGTCCCAAGGGGAGTGTAATTGAAGCCTTAGTGAGATCCTCCCATACCTGATCGGTTTGCATCGTACTCTTCACCGAGTCTGATGATGATGCTACTGTTACTGAGTCAGTGTTTTGTTCATTCAACTGCACCTTTGGCAAGGGAACCTGGGTCACCAGAATTGGACCGGGGAACACCGTTGGCTCTTTAGCCGTCCATTGGCTAGCCGTTGTATACATACATTGCTGCTCACAGATACCCGGTTCGAACACCTCAGCTGCTGGCTACAGCTGTTTACCCGATCTTGTCTGGACCACTGCTGCTTGTGATTCCACTGGTGAGATATAGACCATGTTGGTCATCTGGTTTTGACGTTCCTTCTTCCTTTTGTCATATTCTGTTGCATCCTTGCAAAATCTCCGGATGTGGCTAATCTCACCGCAAAAGTGACATCGAGGTGGTGGTAGAGAAGTACCTTCCGCTGATGTACCTGCCTGCCATCAATTTGCATTGAAGTTAGTATTCCACTGTCCTCGATAATTTCTGTATCCTTGCGGCTGATTGTTTCACATTTGCGGTGGCACATAGTGGGTTGCTGGCTGACCTGGTTCTTGTATAATGGTGTTTACAGCTCCTCGTCCCTGCACTTTGGCATTATACGCATAATTTTCAGTTGAGTGTCCGGTGGTATTGCAGATGGCACAAAATATCTGATTAAGGGTGCAGGTAGTACTGGTGTGCCTTGGATTTTTGCACTTGGTGCAATACATTTGTTTAGTCAGATCATCTGTAACATTCTTGCTGGCTTTTAGCCACTCCAAGTCTTCAGTGAATCCTCCAACCTTATGCTCTAGTTGTAGGGCCATCGCGATAACAGCATCCAGTGTCATAGCACCCACACAGCGGATGATCATGATTTGTCTTAGCTGTGGGGTCAAACCATTAATGAACCACTGGGTTATAACATCATCCGGTAAATTAGCATGTGTCGGAGGCAATTGTCTTAAATGAGTTCTAAATAATGTGGCATATTCCTGAACAGTCTAGTGTGGCTTCTGTCTATTGTTTTGCAAGTAATCAAAAATTTCGGCAAGGTTCTTCTTCAGCCGGAAACTCTACAAAAACGCATCCCTTACCGCCTCATAGGTAACAAAATGGTTGATATCATACTCTGTTAGCCACCTTGCTGCTTCATTGACTAATGTTGACTGGAATACGATGGCCTTGTATGCCGGATCGATTGGATGGTTCAGTACGGCATAACTTATCTCAAAGGTACGCACATGTGAATTAGGGTCGTCACCTACAAATCCACCGAACTTTGTGTACGTCACCCCTATTGGAACAGCTCGAAGTGGGAGTGGTTGTTGCTGTTGTTGCTGCTGTTGTTGTTGTTGTCCACTCATGGTGCTATTAGTCGTACCGTTGCTGTCTCCTGAGTTCTAAGGAGGTGTTTTTGGTCCTTCAGAATCTATGTGGTCAGACTGCTCACCTTCCGGCTTGAAAATAGCATTCAATCTCTTACGGATCTCCAAATCGAGCAGCCTATCCTCAGCCTTAATATCCCAGGTAGGCAAATTTGCCCCGAACAGTGGTGTCCGAAATGAAGATTCACCAGGGAGTATCACACGGTCACCAAAAAACTATAAATTCCCTACAACTGGGACCGAACTATCACCAGAATTTGTCGAACTTTCCCCGAAACAGGTTATTCTTTCACTGGCAATGATCTCTCTGGGTAACATCACTTTATCCTCGAAAAAGTTCGAATCCTGACCAGATGGTGTCGGGTCAATTGCGCACTGCGTCCCTGTACACTCCGAAGTTATTGTACCTTCTGCAGACTGCACCGAAATTACACCGGAATCTACCGGAATTTCCTCATGTGTCACCGGAATTCTACCGGAATCACTGCTAACGGGCTCCGCTCCTTCGACAACTGGGCTTAACCGGTCTATACTTCTGTCGCCTAGGGGTGTCCCTAACAAATTTGGTACTGTCCAGGGATGCTGGTCTCTCCTGTACTTCAGATAAGACTCATCGGACCGAGTAACCGGCATATATCACCTCTGCACCACTTGCGTACTACTCCACCTTACTGATTATTCACCGTCTATGCCACCTTCCCACAGACGGCACCAATGTTAAAAGTGTATTTTCTCCGTCAGTCACAGACACTTTTAAGTTCTTTCAGGTTCTTGGGAGTGGTAGGGGTCTGATAAATCAGAGGCCCTGTAACTTAATTTTCCCAATTAACTTATCCAATCAGTAGTACGTTAATGTTCAATATCGAATCCTTTATACAACTTACTGTCAAAATTCTGGTTAAACTTTTCTCGGTACGCAATGCAGGAGTTATTCAACACCATTGCACAGACTTATTGTCGGCCACTTAACAGTACTGAGTTAATCACAAATCAATGCAATTAAGCAAAGTAAGAGTTAACTTTACTCAGGATTTTACGAATCATACACCACAGCGTCTCCAATGACTGCAATCGCCCAGATAGACAGTCTGGCGATTCCGCTCGTCGCCACCTGAGAATCACTGCCATGTCTTTTCATTGATTGATAAAAAGATACAACACTTCGCTACGACCTTTCGGTTCGTGCGGTATAGGAAAAATATGAAATTACAATATGCAAATCCGGCGACCTTACAATGCACATAAGCAACACAACCAAATATTCTACAATGTTCAAGTGATGGTCTCCTACCATTCCATGCCTCATAAGGGGTCATCCCATCAAGGGACTTAGAAGGTAACCTGTTAATAAGATAAGTGGCAATAGAAATAGCTTCTACCCACAAGTAATTAGGCAACTTCTTTTCATTTAGCATAGATCTAGTTGCTTCCACAATCAATCTGTTCCTCCTCTTTGCTACTCCATTTTGCTCAGGAGTATATCTAGTTGTGATCTCTCTCTTGATACCTCTATCTTGCAAAAATGCATCAAACTCATTGGAGAAGTAGTCACCTCCTCCATTTGACCTTATCCTCTTTAAACTCTTTCGTGTTTGATTTTCCATAAGTGAAAGATACTATTTGAAACAACAGAACACTTCATCCTTATTTTTCATGAAATACAAGATAGTCCACCTACTGAAATCATCAATAAATGACACATAGTACCTTGAGCTTGAAATTGAAGGGTCCTTGCTTGGTCCCCACACATCTGTGTGGACAAGTTCCAAATAATCCTCATGCATATAACCTCCCAAGTACAGATTGATCTCTACATATCTGCTTCAATGTTCTCTCACCAATGTGTCCTATTCTTTTGAGCCATATCTCTAACTCAGACAAGGTTTGATCCTTATAATTATAAAGTGCAATGTTTCTAGTTTCCTCAAACTCAAATGTAAACAATCTACCTGTTTTATCTCCCATTGCAATTCTCCTGAATCGATGTTGGGGGTCCTCCACAAAGGCTCCAAATTTATTGAACCTAACCTACAAACCCTTTTCCACTATCTGTCCAACACTCATCAAATTCTTTGTGATAGTAGGTACATAAAGAACTCTACCCAACAGATTCCTATTTCATCAAAAGTTTTGACATTTCCTACCTTGATAGCTGAATGCTTGGTATCATCACCTACCTGCACTTGGTGCTTTCCCTTGGACTCTTCAAGATCAGAAAGGAGAGCTATATTGCCTGCTACATGGTTTGAACAACCTGATTCAATATAGAAGAAGCGCTCATCATTCATACCTTGTTTTGAGGTCATGTTCATAATGAGAAGAGAATCCTCTTGATCCTCTATATAGTTGTTGAAGTCTTTTCTTGATTTGTATCCTCCTTGATAATTGTTGTTGTAATTTTTGTTGTAGCCATGGTTGTAACCTTGATTATGATTGAATCTTCCTCTTGATTGTGAGTAACCACCTCTTTGAAATCCTCTTCCTCTCTGGTTCTTGAAGTTCCTATAGCACTCATAAGTTGTGTGATTAGAAAGTCCACATATATTGCATGGGGAAGAGTTGAAAGGTCTCCCCCTACCTTGCTTACCTCCTTTGCCCCTTCCTCTTGAATTCCTACCTCTCCCTGCATAGTTAGCTTGAGAAGTAGCACCTTCATCTTCAAACTTCTTGCTCTTTCCTTTATCCTTATACTTTCCTTTATCTGTATAGAGGGCAGAAGAATTGTTACCTCTTGATGGTTCACCATTTTTGTTGAGCTTGGCCTCATGGGTGAAGAGTTGCCCCATGGGAGTGGCTAGATAAGGGATTTGCATATCCATATAAAGATCCATTGTAGTTGTGAAGGATTCCCACTTATCATCTACCTTAATGCCATTGATTATTTGTCTCACTATTTGGTCATCTTCAATCTCCTCTCCTATGCTTGCTAACTGATCAGTCACATCCTTCACCTTGGTCACATACTCTAAAACATTCTGCTTAGGTTCCTTCTTTTGAGTAGTAAACTCCATCCATAATTGATTTTTCCTATCTCTTTTATTGGAAGAAAAGTATGAAGATAGAGTATCCCAAGTCTCTTGGTAAGTTTTGAAATTCCTAATATGAGGAAAAAGGAAGTCAGAGATAGAGTTAAGTAGATATGACCTGGCTCAAGCATCTTTGGCACACCATGAGTTGAGTCTTTCTTGTTGCTCTCTTGTAGGTGGATCTTGCTTCTAAATGTGGGCATCTCCTCATCTCTTGATATGTATCCATAGAGACTTCTTCCTTGTAGATAGGTCTTCATCCTCAAAGACCATGCTAGATAATTATTCCTGTCCAATTTATCAATGAAAGAAGGGAACATCTCCTTTTTTACCTCAACTTGCTCTGATACCACTGTTGGAAGAGATGGATGGATACCTCAATGAAGTGAGGTGGTACTGCTAAAACTTGCTTTGTACCAGCCTTGATGCACTTCACAGTTATAAAGTAGGATCTTTTAGCTTGCAAATGACACCAAGAAAGTACCTATGTACTTTGAAATTGATTTATGAAATAATCAATCCAAAGGAGACTAGTTCAAGATTAACTAGTGTTGAAAAACTTTCTATTTTAGTTTATACACCTGCTCATTCTTTTACTCAGAGCTCACATCATAGTAACAATTGGCAAAATTCATTTTGGGGGAGTTTAGTTAGCTCACATAGCTAATGATTGCAAGTCAAATCATTTAAAATGATCAACTATACTTTGAGAAACAACTTTAGCAAAACAGATCTTACCCCCAATTTTTTAGGGAACAACCAGTAGATGAATAGTGAACGCTTCGAAGGCGATGTCTCCTTGATGACTAAGCCAAATGCCTTGAAACTTTTACAATGCAAAGTAGACTTCAATATGGTTCCAAGAAGCCAAAGATTATGTAAAATGGTTGAGTATTCACTGCGATATGGCTAGAAGAAGTTGACTCTGCTGAGTAGTCATAGTAGTAAAGTAGACAGAGATGTTCAATGAGCTATATGTATTGAAGAACATAATTGTATAGAGTCATTGGCATTGTAATGATGCTCAATGATGAATTGAGTGAGCTATAGTGTGGTCTACTCAACCTCTACAAATGATCAAGGAGCGAGCTCTAAAAATGAGGCATACACCGTGAGAGTTTAAAAGGTCTTTTATATGTGTTTCCTCTAAGTTTGAATTTTGAATTCAAACTTTGGCTCCAATCAAAAGGGTAACTCCACTGATTTTGGAGATATTCTCTCAACTTGAAGCCGTAGCTAATATTCTTCCTAACTCCACGAGTTATAAGATTTTACAAGATTCTCCAAAGAAATAATGTTTTACAATGGTAAATGATCAAGTAGTTACAAGCTATAGTTCACATGAGTCATCAAGTGCTAGTTCCACACAATGTCTTCCATGCTAAGCCAAATGTGTAGGCTGAAACATTTGCACCAACAAGAACTAGACTAGACAAGACTGGAACAAGGAACATGACAAGAATTGGAACTGGAACTTGGAGAGTACTTACTTGGCAGTCACGACTCCTTGAGCTCCCAAAACTGGTATTGGCAAGATTGAGAATGAATGTGGCCAACCCCTCCTTATATAGGTTTTCGAAGGGCGGTTCAAGGGCAGTTACGAATTGATGATGTCATTGATGATATCATCAATTCGAGGCATGGTCTTTGGATGTCAAAATCAAGCAAGAAGACAGTCGATCTTAGGGTTTTGGCACATTCCGGATGCAATGGAAGAATTGGTTTCTTCTAATTATGAACCAATCATGAGATATAGGATTCACATGGAATCTGAGATTCAAGATGGTTTCCTTTGTCCATGACACATACTTATTATGTGGAAATGATGCCCTTGACTATTTAGCAAATTGACATGCTTCACATACCTTCTACATCTGTGCAACCTCAAGATTGGGTAGTCCACTGACAAGCTCCTTTGACTACATCAACTTTCATCTCTGCAAATTCGCATGTCCTATTTGCTTGTGTCAAATCTCTATGTCAACAATATCAACTGCACTTTTTCCAAACATGGATGCATTTGTTTTATGAATTTTCACATTCAAGGTGAAAAATCTAACCACTTTTCTTCCTTTTGCTATCAACCTTCCATTATGTTTGTATTCTTCTACATATAAAATATTAGCATGAAACATGAGTTGTAATCCTATCCAATAGAAACTAGGCTCTTTGTTATATTGGGAACATGCAATACATCATCAAGATGTTTTACCTTCCCATCATGGATAGTTCTATGTTCCCTATATGCTTGATAGGATGTGATGTATCATCATTTGTTTCAAAAAAATCCAAGAATTGAAAAATTTTGCAGACTACTAAACCAATTTGCATGCTTGGCCATTTAATTTGAAGAACCTGAATCACCATACTAGACATTACCATTTGGTTTTGAAACATTAGCAAGAATTATATTCATCAAATGATGTTGGGCCATGAATAGCTTCTCCGAATCATCTACACTTGTGGATGCATCATTGATTTTTTGCCTTTTGTTATTTTGATTCTTCATCCTATAATCATGTGCAATGTTACCATGTTTACCACAATTCAAAACATCCCTTATCATCATTACATGAATCATTCCTTTGGAAATTTATGTAGCCTCTTTAGCTCTCCCTGCCTCAAAAGTCTCCTCTACCTCATGCGTTATTTTGTCATTGACTTTGATCTTTTTATTGTTTCCTCTTTCACTTCCAAAGCCTTTGCCTCGACTTGTTCCTCTACTAGAGTAGAATAACTACTTAGTACCAAGTTTGAGCCTTCTCAAAGGTTCTTTGTTTCAATTATCAGCATGAGAGTTGTTCTTGTCTAGTATATTTCTCATTATTTGACTCATTCCATCAGCATTTTGTATTTTTGCAATTTACAATACTACAAAATCATTAGAAGTAGAATCTCTTCTTAAACACTATCACACTATGTCTTCATAGTTGGATCTAAAAAAAAACACACATTTTTCGTGTATCAATTGTACATAGAATTAATTGAAATTCTAGATGGGAAATATTTGGAAGACATCCCATGGAATACAAGTTACATCTTGCATATTGACTTGTTTTTCAATGGGCCCCACCTTTCATGCTTGAAATGGAGATTGAGAAGGATCCAAAATTGAATTCTTCTACCTTCTCACCGAACTGGGTAGCGATCTAAGATCATATGTGAAGCACGCATTCTCCACCTCTTTTAGATATTAGTGCAAGCCTTCTTCAAGAGCTCTCTATAACCACACTGGCTCTAACATGTCAAGAGAAAGGAGATAGAAAAGAGAGCTCTCACATACTCTCATGCACCAAGGAAAGAGCACATAGAGTTTGAGGGAAGGAAGAATTTTTTTTCTACTTTTTCTATTACATAGAGAGAATGTACAACAATACAATCAGTACAATATATAAAGAACAATACATAAAGAAAACCCTAATGTCCACGAGTGAGAAATTTGGAAAGAAAAGAATTTACCATTACTCTTGGTAGATAAATCTCGTGAACCTCACTAAAATTTGTTAAAAATTTACATGATCAAGTCTATGTGAACCAAGCCTAAAGTCAAGTGCCACATTACTTGCTTTTTGGTAAAGTTTACAATTACTTTTCCACAAGTTTTTGAGCTCAAGATTCCATGTAAATTGATGGATAAAAGTTGGGGATTTTTGAGCCATGACTTGAATTCGAATTCTACATGAAATTTTGGCGCATTATATAAGGAAGAGCTTGGAAGAAAGTCATTATATGGCACAAGCACTTAGAGGGAGAAGAATGTGAGCCACCGGATTGTAATATGGAATGCAATATGAAACCCTGAAAAGTGGCACGCATACCGAAAGGGCGTAGCGCATTAGTTGTAACCTTTGATTAATAAAGGAAGCATACGTGAAACAGAAGGTGTGTCGCTGGACTGTGAGTCTGGGCGAATGCCTGAAGTGTAGCTGAACATGTATTCTTCATATTCTGAGTACTCTGTTATCTATCTTTCTGCTAATTAAGTTCGGTGATTAATGAAGTCGTCAATGAAGTATTAAGTGATCGACATTGCAAAGACTTAACGAAGTGCGCGTAGACATATTGCGATGAAGATCATTGTACTAATTCAATGTATTAAGTCTGTGAAGTAATTTATATACCTAGATCTGTAGAATTTGGGAAAATACAAATAGGGCCTCTGTTTTTACAGACCCCTAACCATCCCAAGAACCCAAAATTTGATAACAGATTAAACAACAAAGTTTAACACTAGCGCCGTCTGTGGGAAATGGAGTAGCTAGTTGAAGAAGAAGGTTAAGGCTCGAAGAGGAATCCTTTGATATGTGCCGATAACACGTTCTGGTGAATCTTATCCCAAATATCAAAGTGATCCACATCCCTGGGAAGTTCTGAATTTGTTAGGAACACCCTCTGGTGGTAGAAGTAAAGAACAATTAAGTTCAGTTGTAGAAGGTTCAATTCAACAAGCAAGTGGCAATTTCGGTGGCAGTTCGGTGCTGTGCAGAAGCAGTTCGATAGAATGCGGTGATAATCCGATGTGTTCTGGTGACAGTCCGGTACATTCTGAAGACAGTACAATAGTTCCTAGTGGTATTTCGGTGCTCTCCAATGACAATTCAGCATTGTCTGGAGACAATCGATGATTTTCGATGACAGTTCGGTATTGTCCGATGACAATTCGGTGCTTTTCGGTGATACTACAGTTCTATTCGGAAGGAATTTACTGCATTCACCATTTTTAGGTGCAACTCTAGCCAATTTCGATACTAAAGGTGAGAAAGGGTTGTTCGATGTTGAGCTAAGTAATCGGCTCAAAGATATTTTTGTATCGGAAAATTGGCAAAGTGACCATATGGTCCAGGGACATCAAGAAGTCCATCCCCAAAGTTCAGGCAATATGAGTAGTTCCCACCAACAACAACAAGAACAACAACAACCACAGCAGCAACATCAGCAACAACAACAACAACAACAACAATAACAACAACAACAACAACAACAACAACAGCAATAGATTGTTCCACCGCGTCCAGTGTCAACCGGAGTCACATACAAAAAATTTGGAGGTTTTCCGGGAGATGATCCCGACGCACATGTGCAAACATTTGAAATTAATTATGCAGTTTTGAATTACCCAGTAGACCCTGCTTATAAAGCCATCATATTCCAGTCAACCTTGGTCAATGAAGTTGCTCGCTGGTTAACCGAGTATGACTTGACTCATTTCCAGTAGTATGATGACATGAAGGATGCATTTCTGCAACGATTCCGGTTAAAGAAAAACCCAGTATAAAATTTTGATTATCTATAGAATAACAGGCAGAAGCCACACCAGAATGTCCAAGACTATGCAACTCTATTTCGGACTCATTTACGGTAGTTGCCACCAGTGCATGCCAATTTGCCAGACGACGTTATTACTCAGTGGTTCATAAACGGATTAAATCCACAATTGAAATAGATCATGATTATTCGTTGTGTGAGAGGAATGACCCTGGATGCCGTAATTGCAATGGCTTTACAGTTAGAAAATAAAGTGGGTGGATTCACTGAAGATGTAGAGTGGTTGAAGGCATCCAAGCATTCAAACCAGGATCCTCTGAAACAAATTTACTATACTAAATGTAAAAACATAGGACACACTAGCTCCGCATGCGCTCTGAATCAGATGTACTGTGCTATTTGCCACACCAAGGATCACACTACGGAGACTTGCCCTTATAATGCAAAGGTACAAAGTAGAGAGACTATCAATGCTATCATCCAAGAACAAGGGCAACCGGCCAGTCACTACGTACCACCGCAAATGAGGAATACTCCTTACCAAGGATACAAGAATTATAGAGGAGCACGGTCAACTAACTTTGGACAAACTCGGTGGAATGCAGGTATAGCAGGTGAAGGTGCATCTCTTCCACCACCTAAATGTCATTTTTGCGGTGAAATAGGGCATATCCATAGGTACTCTAAAGATGCGGCCAAGTACGATAAAAAGATAAAGGAACGACAACACCTGATGGCAAACATGGTGTACATTTCAATAGTCGACACTCAAAGAGTAGTAGTGCAAACACATTCGGGAAAGTAATTACAACTAGCTGTGGAGATTTTTGAACCAGGAATTCGTGAACAGCAGAAGGTGTTTACTAAAGCAAGTAAGTGGGCAACCTAGGAACAAACTATTTTTCCTAACCCAGCTCCAGTGACGCAGTAGAGTATACCGCAGTCAGTATCGGAAGGAAGAAATCGGCCCTAAGCACTACTGGAGTCCCCACCGGATACTGTACTGGAAACAACAAAATTTGATCCGGTATGGGATGTCTTATCCAAGGCATCTATTACACTGCCATTGGGACAACTATTAGCTTTGGTTCCTGGCGTACGACAACAGTTCCAGCAACATATCAGTCCAGGACCTTCATGTGCTCCTTCGACAGCCACAATCCAGCCTGAACTTGATCCGACGATGGATCATACGATACCCTTGATTACGGTCTGGTATAAGAATCACAAAATCACTCAGGTATTAATTGATGGAGGTTCTGGGGTAAACATTGCGACAACAGCACTTTGTCAACGGATGGGATGGACGCAAATTGAACCTATTCAGTTTTTTGTACGAATGGCTGATCAATCCTGAGTTCATCCTGTTGGATTGGTGTAGGATATTCCGATTACTCTTCAAGGAGCCGTCTTTAAAATGACCTTTGTTGTTTTGGAATTACCTGAATCCAATCTTGACTGTAACCTACTCTTTGGACGACTGTGGTTAAAGCAAGCTAAGGTAATATAGGATTGGTCAGTGAAGGAATTGATTCTTAACAATAACCACCGTAAATATGCTGTTCCACTAGGCGACATGAAGCCTTGCGACTTGCATGCACGACCATATGTAGCCGAACCTATACACATGATGGATGGCCTTTCTGATGATTAAGAGGAAGCTTTTCTTAAAGCCAACAAGGATCTCATGGCACTTGGAACTGTGGACTTACAAATAGTGGCCAATAACTGGAGTCCGGCAGCTTGTACAGTAGTACCATTAACCAGTGAACCCAAAGCGAGTGTAGCACAAACCTTGGATGATATGATGCTACAACAATTGC
Source organism: Ceratopteris richardii (assembly GCA_020310875.1). Lineage (NCBI taxonomy): Eukaryota > Viridiplantae > Streptophyta > Polypodiopsida > Polypodiales > Pteridaceae > Ceratopteris > Ceratopteris richardii. The sequence continues at coordinate 111,515,622 of CM035414.1, forward strand.
TTCATTCAGGTGACAACTTTGCCATGCCCCGACAGTTCTACGTACCGGAAGATCAATAGGTTACCTACAACTTAGGTGATCAAACCAACCCATGACCAATAAAAATTAAGGTGGGACTATCAGAGACCTTCTAGGATAACTTGTTGCAGTTGCTACGTGAATTCTCTGATGTGTTTGCATGGGATTACCAAGATATGAGGGGGTTGGACCTGCGTATCTATCAACATAGGGTTATGCTGAAACCAGATGCTCGGCCTATTAAACAACCAAGCTATAGGATGAATCCTAACTATACGGCCTAGGTCAAAGCAAAACTGGATCGATTGCTGAAGGTTGGGTTTATTGTCCCAATCGAGCATGCGGAATGGATTTCCCCTATTGTCATAGTCCCTAAGAAGAATAAGCAATTACAGATATGTGTGGACTACCAGGAGTTAAATGCAGCAATCGTACCTAATCCATTCCCTCTGCCGTTTTTGGACACAATGCTCGATGATGTGGTAGGTCACAAGATGTACTCCTTTCTAGATGGATATAGTGGTTATAATCAAGTACGAATGGTAGAGCAGGACATTCCAAAGACAACATTTATAACAAATTGGGCTGTTTATGCATGTACAGTGATGTGGTTTGGTCTGCGAAATGCTCCAAGTACGTTTCAGCGCTGTATGGAGGAATTTTTTTCTCCTTATTTAACCACATTCATGCGAGTTTACTTGGATGATTTCTCCTTATCCGGTGATACTTCGGTGCATCTATACCATTTACGGTGTTGTTTTCCAAAGTGTCGAGAATACCGTTTGTGCTTAAACCCAAATAAATTTGTATTCTCGGTATCTTGCAGCAAGTTGCTAGGGCACATCATCTCCAAAGAGGGAATTCAAGTTGATCCTGATAAGGTGAAGGCAGTACTGGAGGCACCTACCCTCAAGATACCCAAAGACGTGATGCGCTTCTTGGGACAAATCCGGTGGCATAGACAACATTTACAGTGGCTTGCTCATCTGGCAATGCCACTCAATCGACTGATCAATAGTGCTCCTCCTCAATTTGAATGGACCGAGGAATCCAACTCTCTTTTGATCGGTTGAAGTCACTATTAACGCAAGCTCCTACTCTACAAGCGCCAAATTGGGAATTGCCCTTTCATGTCTTTGTGGATGCATCGGACATTGCAATTATCAGTGTGCTCATGCAGCAAACGGACAAATGGTTCTGTCGAGTGTATTATGCGAGCCGCAGATTGGCCCGGGCAGAGCGCAATTATTCAGTCACTAAACATGAATGTCTCGGATTAGTGTATTCGATAAAGAAATTCCAGCATTATTTACTCGGACGACGCTTCACTTTTCATGTTGATCATGTAGGTTTGGTGTACCTTGTTTGCCAATAGCATTTGGGAGGTTGACTAGCAAGATGGGTCTTATTGCTACAAGAGTTTGATTATTCAGTAATACATCGACCACGGTTCGCACATGAACTTGCTGATTTTCTATCTCGGTTGGATTTCAGTGAATTTCCAAAAGGTGTTGACGATACCACACCTGCTATTTATGCAACTGAGACTGTACTGGATGATCAACAAGAATTACGGATCAAATCCTCCTATTATGACACCCTGATGCTTTTCTTGACCAGTGGATGTCCTCCCAGTACATGGATCACTCGGGAGTGTTGCTCAGATGTGTTCCCCCACACGAAATTACAGCCTCTCTTGCTGCTCGTCGTAAACTGGGGATGTATAGTCGACGATTCCGGTTAATTGTAGGGCAGTTATATTACATGGATCACTCAGGAGTGTTGCTCAGATGTGTTCCCCCACACGAAATTGCTTCAGTAATCGCAATGGCTCATTCGCCCCAACTGGAGGTCATTTTGCGGTGGACCTGACCCAATCCAAAGATTCTGCAGAGTGGTTTATGATGGCCTACTATGTATCGAGATGTGCACAAGTATCTGCAGCAATGCGATGAGTGTCAACATTTAGGTAAACCTTTATAGAGACATTACTTCCCGCTTCAACCCATTTTGCCTCTCAAACCTTTCCAGAAATGGGGTTTGGATTTTATTGGACCAATTATACCTCGTGCGACAATTACCAGTAACCGATATATCCTTACCTGCACAGATTATGCGACGAGGTGGGCCGAAGCTTGGGCTTTACGGTCAGCCACAGCTGCTGTGGTTGTTAAATGTTTGATGAAAGATATTTTTCCACGCTATGGGTTACCTTTGGAAATACTGATGGATCAAGGTATGCACTTTGCAAACACATTAATGCAAGTGCTTACTAAAATCTTCCAGATTGTGCATAAGTTCAGTTCTCCCTATTATCCATGAGTGAATGGACTCGCTGAGAGCACCAACAAATCTCTGTTGAGCATCTTAAAGAAAGTGTTATTAGATTGCCCAGAGAGATGGGACCAATTCCTACCTGCCGTATTATGGGCTTATCGTACCACATAAAAAGTGGCGATCGGAACAACTCCCTTCAAGTTGGCTTACGGTTTGGAGGCGATTGCTCCTATGGAACTAGTGGTTCCTAGTCTGTGAGTGGTATTAGAGCATAAATTACTACCAGAAGAATCATTTCCTTTCAGATTGGAGGCTTTACGGTCTCTGGATGAACAGCGCCTCGAGAGTTTTCTGGTGTTGCAGGAAGTTTAGCTCAGACAAGCAAGAACTCATGATCGTTTTCTTAAAACCCCCGTGTTTACCATCAACCAATTAGTGCTCTTTTATAATGCTAAATCTAACCGATCCGCCGACAAGTTTAAATTGTGCTGGTTCGGTCCATACCGCATTGCCGAACAAGTGGGACCCACAACTTTTTGGTTATCCACCCTCAATGGTACCCTCCTCCCTAAAGCGATTAATGGATCGAAGCTTCATCCTTATTATCCACCGCCTTCCTCCCCATGAGATGTGATCTGTATTTTTCACTCATTTTTTTTCTCACTCTTCTACCTCGACGTTCCTATCCTCTCTGCGTAATTCCGGTTGATCATTTGATCGTAATCTTTTAAGTTGTTTTAACTAAACATGATTAGCAGCCACCTTCTATGTCTCTGATTTTGTTAATGTGTGCATATCGCCATTATACCTGTATATTTCTAATATTGTGTGATGATTAGGTTTCTTTTTGTATGATTCTTCCATTGTTCTTACTTAATCATGTTCTTTACGTTGATTTTTGCTATTGCATCTATGTGTGCTCGTGTATTCTATGTTATTGTGCTCTTGTGTGTTGTCGCCTGCATCATGGAAGATCTGGCAAACATCGTCACCTTTCGTGCTGGACTCGCTCCGGATGTGAGCGAGTTCTTGCGTATGCGAGGTCTCTTGGCCTTCGCTGAATTTCCCTAGCATTCAGTGGATTGTCATCCATTTTTCACATAGATAATCTCTGCTATTGCGGCTACGCCTACTACAAAACAGTGCTGGCCGCTTGTCTGTTTGAACCCCCACGTCGTCATCACCCTTAATACTGTGGCTGAGGGCTTTCATCTCCCTCAGGAGGGTTTGGTCAATGGCCCTCTCCTTCCCTTAGCGACCATGAAGGAACTTTTCCCTAGGCACTCGTCTAACGAGTTTTCCATTTTGTGTCGTCCAGAACCGGAATGCATAGCCCTTCAGTTCTTGGTCGCTGCCTTGAACTTGCAAAAACGCACATACGGCATCTCTCATCCATTTTACTCCATGATAGATACTGCAGCCCGAGAAGTAGTTAACCTCACTTCTTTCTTTTTCGAGCACATTCATCGTGAATGCCAAGCCGTTTCCAAACAACTAGCCAAGAACGAAATTCCTAGAACTCTTTTACCGCACCTCCTCACGTTTCTCCTCCCGGTGATTCAAGCAGAGCAACCACCTCCATTGAACACGATTCTGTTCCATGAAGAGTCTGTGCAAATGATGGAGATTGACGATGATGCCGATCTTCTTCAATTCTTCCCAGAAAAACACCGCAGATTGAGTCCGTCGAATAGCAAAGTCCTGTCGTCTTCCACCGTACAAGTGCAGGACACAACTTCGTTGGCACAGAATCCTTCTCCACCATCATCTCCTCCAGACAAAACCCTTCAGGATACCGTCATTGAAGAAGTACAACTTGCCAATAAAGTTGTGCCACCTGAGCCCAATTTACAAGAGACCATGCTCGATACGACCACCAACATGGTGCAACTTGCTGATCAACCTCACCCCGAGGAACAGACCACGCAACCAGATGATTCAACAATAATGGTAACCACTCTTGCCCTTCTCTCTTCCTCTCACTAACCGCCTTTACCGTTGTCCCCCTCCAAGGTGCCACTACCGCCTAGCTCTTCTTCTTCATCCGGTCAGTCTGTCGCTCATCCTCTTCGCTCCTCCCCAAATTATTCCCCTCCATCTTCCTCTGCCACGGTCTCAGTTAATCCCTCGCAGCCTCTCTCCACCTCTATCATCCCTGACTCCTTAGCCCAATTAGCCCGGATTGGTAATTATCTCCTACAACTCTCCACCCATCTTCCCCATCACCTCAACGAGGCCTACCAATCCCTTCAGCAGTAGTATCAAGCCAAAATGGATGTGCTTGAAGCAAATATCATGCCACTTCAAGAAGAAGTGCTCGATATGAAAGCTGAAACCAGTTCATTAGAAGAACGGATTCATCTTCTGCAAGCAGAATTGAAAGAGAAAGACGCTCTCCTTGCTTCCCGCAATGAATGGTGAGTGATAAAGAAGATGCTCGGATTGCATTAGGAAATCTTTTGGAGAATACACGTGCAGATCTTGCTCTCGCAGAGCAAAAAGGATACGAAATGGCAGACCTTGCTACGCAGGTCACTACAGAATTAAAGAAGGTGTTCAAAGAACTCTTCCAGAAGAGTCGTGCTTTGGAAGAAGAGATTGGCCTGAGTATCAAATTAAAGAAGGAGATGGAAGCCATTAAAAAGGAGCGAGAAGATTTCTATAAAACAATGCAATTTCAATCTCAGGAACTCGAGCGCAGAGAAAAGCAGCTCGATGTTCAAGCTGATAGGTTGTCACGAATTGATGCAGAGATCGCTGAAATGAAGTTGTGCAGAGATGCTGCTCTCGCAAATGACTTCTATTTACACGAAGCATTTTTGCATACTCAAACGGAGTCTTTAATAAGTCAAGTAATAGCTGCCAGTTCGGTTAGAACTGATGTGCAGCTTATTGAACCTGATATTTTGCGGACTATGCTAGAATCTTTGAAACAAAAGATTGCCCGCACATTCAAATTAGCTCACTCTATGTATGTACAGGGTATCATAGATGAACCCTGAATTTTGAAATTTTCCTTTTCGGGTTCGAGTCCACCGTGCATGCTAGTGTGAGCCGCTCGATTGTAATATGGAATGCAATATGAAACCTTGAAAAGTCACACGCATTCCAAAAGGGTGTAGCGCATTAGTTGTAACCTTTGATTAATAAAGGAAGCGTACGTGAAACAGAAGGTGTGTCACCGGATTGTGAGTCTAGGCCAATGCCTGAAGTGTAGTGGAACGTGTATTCTTCATATTCTGAGTACCCTGTTATCTATCTTTCTGCTAATTAAGTTCAGTGATTAATTAAGTCATTGATGAAGTATTAAGTGATCGACATTGCGGTGACTTAACAAAGTGCGCGTAGACATATTGCGATGAAGATCATTGTACTGCACAGTTAAGTATTGTGTATTAAAGAATGTGGTGATACGCAAACAAATAGTAGTTGAAGAATAATATAATTTAGTGTATTAAGTCTATGAATTAGTTCATATACCTAGATCTGTAGAATTTGGGAAAATACAAACAAGGCCTCTATTTTTATAGACCCCTAACCATCCCAAGAACCGAGAATTTGATAACAGATTAAACAATAAAGTTTAACAAGAACTTGACTCTCGTCTTTCATCCATATGGAAAGGAGGACATAGGGGATGCATCTTTTCTTTGTCTTTTGTTTTTGGAGCCACAAATCTTAAAGGAAAGGAATAAAAAGGACAATTTCAAATGAGGATCAAGAATGGATAGGAAAGATGCACGTTTGATGCACCTACTATATATGAAGAGACCGTATAGGAAGAGATTTCTTTCCATGGATGCTCAGACATGGTGGTTCCATGTGAAAGAGGATATAGCTTCATGTTAATCATAGGTATTATTATTTTAATTTTGAAAGAGTCTAACTTTGAGAGAAGTAGAATAAAAGGTTGGCGGCCAAGCCCTTTAAGGGAAATCACATGTGTGGGGAGTATGACATATGTATTTTAGTCAAGGATTCCCTCAAAATATAAGAAACCACAAGCTTTAGGCATCTCGAAAATAGCCTTATTTAGGATTTTTACATAATTCGCAAGAGTTATTTTGATAAGTGGCCATTTTGGAAAAGGGAAATGAAGAGCAATTTTCCATAAATATATGAGCAAAATCATGCATACAATAGTATAATTTCATATAGAATCAAGAAATCAAAATAATGGCTGAGTATGATGGGATTTTGAAGCTCCACAAGACCCCCTCCTCTCACTATTTGAGAAAAAATTTCAACACCTAAATTTTTTAAGTTCCCATTTTGGAGGAGGGAAAAGGAGGTGCATTATGTACGGATGGATGGGAAAATGTACACATATAGAGATTATGTTGTATGGAATCCCCTATGGAATGATTAGGTTCTTGAAAAGAATAAGTTAAGGAGGTATGTTGCATCCTCAAAAAACCCTTTTCTACTATTTTTGGAAAAACATATGGTGCTAATTTTAGCAAATCTCCACTTTTGGATGTAAGAAAAGAGATAGTTTATGAGGCTTCCCATGGAATAATGCATACATGAATGAATTATGGTATATATATTACCATAGGGAATTAAAAAATCCAAGAAAAGACCACATTAGGAGTGGATTAGAAGCATGCTAAAATCTCCCATATAATTGTTTTCATTAAAGTTAAAATCTTGGTTTAGGCCTCTTTTGGGGAGTAAATTAGCATGGAAGAAGGGAGGATTAGGAAATATGAGAATATTCCAAAGCATCTTCATGTATTACTCTCTGTGATTATGCAGAGAATTTTATAATTTGCTTGGTGGAAGAATGCCTTTGGGCACTTCAAAGATCACATTTAGACACTTTTTTCAGCACCTCCTCCAGTCCACTAGGTTGGCATGTCACACTTGTAGAGGCCATATCACGGGCTAGAAAATTCCAAACTGGATGTACTATGGCTGATTTCAAAGAGAACATGATCTAGTTTTAGGATATCAAATGAAATTTTGGAAATTATGTAGTTTTCCTAGCTCTGTGCAAGTCCGCAAAATCTCAACAGTTTTTGACAAATACTTTCTGAGAACCATATCTTGCAGACCAGGAAGGCACATGATATATATATATATATATATATATATATATATATATATATATATATATATATATAAGTTGATCATTGTTTTAATTCTAAGACTATGGATCAACTTACTAGAAGTACACTTTTTGATTGTTTGCAAGAAGTACAAGATAATGCAACAAAGAGGTTGTTGCTAGCATTTTATCTTTTTGTACGTTCTAGAGTTCATATTTGAGTATATGGCATGCATCCCTTGCCCTTGTCAAACCCTATGTTATATTGAATGGCTTGTGTGCCATTGGCCTGCAAGACCTTAATATCCTTGAGTTTATGGTTAAAAAATTTTGGAACTCCATTTTCTTGGGAAAGTGCTATCAAACTTTTTCCCACCTCATGGCATTATATATGACTTACCTTTAGGTAATAATGTTATGGCATGGTAACATGCTTGCTTTGCAAACATCAATAAGGTGTAAGCATGTATTTGATGGATTTGAGACCATCAAACCATTATAAATAAGAAAACTTCATTACTAATCGGATCGCTGCTCATAATCCTCATGGATTTAGACCATAGGATTGCTAAGGGGGAGCAGATATACCTTCATCATTAGGAACGTGCACAAGCAATCCTATAGGTTTTAGGAAGTTGTGCATTTCTCTTTCTCTCTCTCTCTATTTCTCTCTCTCTCTCTATCTCTCTCACTCTATCTCCCCCTATCTCACTATCACTCTCACTCTTTGTATCTCTCTCTCTTGCTCTCTCTCTACCCATAGCCCTTTGTACACTCCTCTCTCTCTCTCTCTCTCTCCCCCTATCTATGTGTGTGTAGGCAAAGGGCAGACGTGCCTCTTTCTCTCTCTCTCTCTCTCTCTCTCTCTCTCTATATATATATATATATATATATATATATATATATATATATATATATATATATATATATATATATATACTTGTAGCACTTTCTACTCTCTCCTCCCCTCTCTCTCAGTCTCTATGTTTCTTCGGAAGCACACGCAACATGGATGCAAGGGGAGCTTTTTGTTTCTCACTCTCTCTCTCTCTCTCTCTCTCTCTCTCTCTCTCTCTATATATATATATATATATATATATATATATATATATATATATATATATATATATATATATATATATATATATATATATATGCACATGCAAAAGAACATTAAAAGAAAGAGTAATGAAAATGCACATTTTTATACACAAATTGATTCAAATGAAGGTGCACACACGTACTTGCTTGAACACAAACATCACACTCAATCATGTAGACTCACACGCAAAGACACACAGACACACAACTTATGCATGCACACGACTCCATTCATACTTACATACTGATTAAATTAACTATTATGGACACACACACACATCCACTAATAGACATGTTAAGATATGTGTACATACACACACACACACACACATACATACATGACCAATTCAAGCCATTAGGCCCATCCAAGATTATCCCGTGAGCCTAATCACTTGAATTGGTCATGCCTTAGATTCATTTCATAAGTTACATTTTTTTTGGTTGCTCGGTATGCAATTCCCTTATGCCTCATCATTCATAGATATTGACAAAACAAATAGGAAAAATATCCTATCTTTGTTGCAATTTTGACATAGGAGTGATTCAAGTGATTTGGCCCATCCAAGATTTTTGGATGAGCTTAATCACTTGAATTTTTTGTGTCCTAGATTCATTTCATAATTTGAGTTTTTTTATTTTTTTTTGTTACGAAATTCCTTTTTCCCTCTCTATTCGTGGATATTTACAAAAGAATAGGCCAAACATCTTTATTTTTCTTATGACTTTGACAAACAATGGATTCAAGCGATTCAGCCCATGCAAGATTTTTTTATGAGCCTAATCCCTTGAATTGTTCACATCCTTGATTCAATTCATTACTTCAGTTCTTTTTTTTTCTGGTTCTTACGCAATTTCCTTTTCCTCATGATTCATAGATATTGGCAAAAGAATTAAGCAAAATCACTTGATCATTCTTACCATTTTGATATTCAATTGATTCAAGTGATTAGGCCCATCCAAGACCTTCTCATGAGATAATTTCTTTCATTGTCGTGCCCTAAATTCATGTCATTCATAGATTTTCTTTTCTATGAATTCCCTTCTCCCCATCACATATCGAATCTTACTAAGTCGCTTATTTGCAGCCATACATATCAGATTAAATCAATTTTCCAAGCAAAAATAAGCATCCAAGAAAAAATTTAGAGAATAAAGGAAAAGAAAAAGTGGAGATACATTCAATTATCCACTATCCTACAAAATTGAATCGAAATTTATTTTTTTAGTTGTACATAAGCTTTATAGTGAAGACCGTGATTTTGCAATATTCTCTCTAAAGTCCCTATCAAAATATATGGGCTATTTCTCATAGCCATTCAATGCATATAGGGTACAAAGTTTTGAGATAACAATAGTATTTAGGATAACTTAGTTGTGCCCAAGGCTAAACGCTTCAAGAGCTAGTTATTTCCTCTCCTATTCTAGATATGCACTAGTTGTAGAGGTCTAAGATGTAAAAAGTATTGCGTTTATAGGAGGAAAGAGTATCTAAGATACAAAGGATATTTTCTAGATTTAAGCTCATTCACAAGACAAAAAAAAATAGCGCTCTTACTATTTGATTGATTTTCTTGTTACAATATCTATGAGTACATCCATATGTAATTCTAGTCAAAAAAATGCCAAAAGATATTCCAAATCCTTTATGGTATCACATTAGAATGATATTTCATTCTTATTGTACCTAATTTTACTTTTGTCCTAAAAGGACATTTATTTTCTATAGTGATATATAAGTGCCATGATTTTGATAGTTTCAGTTTTTTGTTAATATTTGGCTTGTCCTCCTTTGTATTTCTCTTCTAAGGAACCAATCAAAAGGATCTTTATTGTTACTCCTCCTTTTCTTGTGCATCTAAAGAAGCTTGTGAGAGCTTGATAATTAGACTTTTCCATCCTCTAAGTATTCCATGTGGCGAGTGTTCCTTTTTCTACTCAAGGAAAGTTCTTCCTTAGGGAAGTATACCCTATGAAATGTCTCTGTTCAAGTACACTACTTGAGAATAAAGACACAAACATGGAATAAAAATGGCAAGTACACATATAAGATGAAAGCCCAATTGCTCACACTCCAAATGATTATAGTGATTGAGAAATAGTCCAAATGAACATTTATAGTGGGCTAGTAGTCACTCTTGAGAATAAAATAAGTCAACAACAAGAGATACTAAAACAACAAAATAATCACTACAAGAGAGATGCAACAAAAATGCTACAGAATCGGACTAAGAGGTACTAGCGAAGGCTACTCAATCAGTTTCTAATGCCAAAATCCAACTCCACTAGGAAGCCAACACTCTCTATAGTCAGCCACAAAGTGGTTTCAACAACAATGCACAAGTTGCAACAGAATGTAGAGAATGGCCAAGAAATAGCTCAAACTACGACAATATGATGATGGAAGACCTAGATAAAGATGAGAGGTAATGATAGCCAAAACGAGTGCAAAATCGTTGTTTATATAGACTCTAGGGGCCAGAGGAGTGGTCTTGCTGAATCCCAGCCTTAACTACTGCACACACCAAAGTGGTGGAGGAGTGGGCTAATTATGGCTCTAGTAGTCAACTATAATTAGACCTCCAATCATACCTCCTGACACCACTTGATCTTGGTGGCAATATTAACACTTACTCACAAAACGTACTCTAATAAGTGGTCATCTAAATGGGAGCTACACTTTAGGTGGCTTCCCACTGTCTCATATATTTGGTGGTGGTAGGAAGAGGTGCCACCTAATTCATGCCATATTCAAAAACTGGGCATCGCCCAAACTGGATGTAGGGAGAAAATAGGGCATCACCATTTGATGAGGTAGGAGTGCCAAGGAGGTCCCCTAGATGGAGAACCATCAATTGGCCTTGCCTTAATTGACTTGCTTGCTAATTTTGGTGGTTTCCGTCCTCAAATGTCGTTGCCCTTTGTCAAAAAGTAGTCACCCATGTCAACACAAGGTAGCCTCCTAGTTGTGCCATGCTCAAAAAGTGAGCGTCGCCCAAATTGGTTGTAGAGAGATGTTTGGGGTCGTCCAAATGGAGGTATGCAAACTTTGGTAGTCTTCTTTTTATTTGAAGCCACCCAAGTGGAGAGAAAGCGTCACCCATTTTGCAAAAGTGTTACTGGACTTCGTTAGAAGAGGACATCTAACTAAAAAAGACAAGTGATATCTTATTACATACAAATTGGAGCTTCACAAATATGGTCATACGGGCGAAGGGATGCCCGTCAAAGAGAAAATGGACTAGAGCTCACCTATAGAGTGTGATAAGAAGTCTTCTACAATAGACTTCTATGGCTAAGGGTCAGCAAAATTGCTTATCACGCATCTAGTGAGAGTACTTCCTACCCATTGCTTGTGCCTAGATGCCTTTGCTTCCTTCATTTATTATGTTCCTAGGTCTTTGCTTTTAGTTCTTCGAACCTTGCACCTTGGGACCCCGAGGGCTAGGGCCTTGGGACCTCCGAGGGCTACCCTTGCCCCAGGGAGGCCCACCCCCCCAGTGCCCTTTAGGGCTAGAGGACGCCCAATAGGTGAGTCCCAAGCCCCTTAGGGCCAAGGGTCACCCATATGGAGTCCCCTCAGCCAAAGTTCCCACTAAAAAATGTGAAGAGATTTCTTAAAGAAGTTGTCCAAGGAAGATACTTCAAAATATGCCCCAAGGATTTGTGTCATAACGTCCAATGCCAACATAGCCTTCAATGCCATCGAATCTACATGAAGATTTAGCCTTTGGTTTCAAGGGAAAAAGAAAAAAAAAGGTCAAGCTTTGTTATTCCAAAGAGCACTATTCCCAAGAAGGATGTTATCTTTTGGCCTGCTACAGATCCCCACATCAAGTCTTTGCACCATCCCGATTCAACCACTCTTTATTTGCTTAGACAAACCAAATGAGCTATAGAAAATGAAATAAATTAAACTATGGTATGTACAGTGAGTGAATTTCTTCCTTCTTGATTCAGATAGAATTATATTCCACCCTATACGTGCTATATAGGGCTTCTTGTCCTTTTTCGAAGCTGTAAAGATCTACCAAAACATCCCTTCTAGCTTGCCCCTTGAGTGTTGGACATAAGTCCTCTTTACTTCTCTCCTCATGTCATCGAATCTCTTTAGAGCCGTAATGCTTGTTTTCCTCGTTCTCTTTAGAGCCATAGTCTTTGCCTTCTTGGTTTGATATGCTCCTTCTATCTTTATATTTGTCCTTCTCTTTAGGATAGTAGTAGTAGTGATAGTACCTTGCAAGGGAGACTCTATCCTCCAATAACATTTTGCAATTTAGGGTGCCTTTTGCTGAATTTCTTCCATGTCCTAGCTTTCGTGTAATTTGAAATTTATCTTAACTTTGTAGTGTGTCTACATGGTACCATAATCATTTTTTTATGGGTTGCTTGATTGATGTTTTCTCTTCTCTTCAAGATGTATGTCGTGCAAGAATTTTTCTTCTTCATTAATAAGGACATGATTAGTACTTTTCTCATGCTTTATGATTGTCTTGTTGGCCCATTTTGATGAAATTTCCAAAAATAGGACATCCTTTGATACCTCAGGTGCCTCAACATGTCCTACATATATTAAAACAACATCAAAATATTTATTGACCTTTGTTTGTTCACCTTGAGAAAGGAGTGTAATGATCCTTTTTGGTAAAATGTGAGCACTAAGGTCAAGTGGCCCACTTGGTGGTTTTTGCTTCCTTAGAGATGCTTAAAAAATTCAAAGTTGACCACCTTGCTCTAGCGAAGCAGTCAATTCTTCAATGAAAACTATTCTATTTTTGCCTAGGGGAGGCTCCTTCTCTATCTGCCCCTTACCTACTAGATGCTTGACTTGGGCCTTGTGACGCCCACTTAGGCCATCCTAATAAAGGTGCCTACTTTGGGCTTCATGATGCCCATCCTGAGATAGGTGTCCAACTTGGGCTTCATGATGCCCAATTTGAGAGAGGTGCCGAACTTGGGCTTCATGGTGCCCGATTTCAGAGAGGTTCCCAATTTGGCCTTCATAGTGCCCAATTTTTGCTTCTTCATCTAGTTCACATATCTTACCTTCTTCCCTACTGTTCAAGTGTAAACTATGGGTTTTTTCCTCATATTGGCTCCCTTGTGCACTTCAACAAAATCCTCATTTATCTCACATATTTGAATTGTGCAGCATTCTTCCAAATTATGTAGAAAAGATTTTGAATGAATTTGCAGATGTATTTCCAAAAGACTTGCCTGGTACACCCCCACCTAGGCAGATTGACCATGCCATTGACTTGTATCCAAGGAGTGAACCATATTCTAATGCACCCTATAGATTTAAAATCGATGAATTAAAGGAGCTTAAGATTCAATTAGATGATCTTTTGAAGAAAGGCTTGATAAGACCGAGTGTCTCACCTCGGAGTGCACTTGTTTTATTTCAGAAGAAGAAAGATGGCTCTTATAGATTATGTATTGACAATAGGGGTCTGAATAGAAGAACAATTAAAAATAAGTATCCACTCCCTCACATAGATGACTTATTAGGTCAACTAAGCTGAGCGATTGTATTCACTAAGATTGACTTAAGATCTAGATATTCTTAGGATCAAAATAGAGGATATTCCCAAGAAAGTTTTTCAAACACGATATGGTCACTACGAGTTTACTGTTTTACATTTTGGATTAACAAATGCTCTTGGCACATTTATGTGCTTGATGAACAATGTTTTTTATGATTACCTAGACGAATTCATCTTCGTATTTCTTGATGATATATTTGTGTACTCTAATGATGATCCTGAGCATGTCGCACATCTCATGAATACTTTGCAAACTCTTAGAGAACACAAATTGTATGGAAAGAAGAGTAAGTGTTTCTTTGCTAAGGATAAACTTGTGTATCTAGGAAGAGTGATATCTAAAGTTACCAGGATAAAGTGAAATCAATAGTTAATTGGCCGGTTCCTAAACTATAAGGGATGTCAGAAGTTTTCTAGGATTGGTGCAATCTGAAAGATCACATATTAAGGATTTCTCTAAGATAAATAATCCCCTCACATACTTGGCTAAAAAAAATAGGATTTTTTTGGAGTGATGCTTGTCAAAAATCATTTGAATCGTTGAAACAGAAAGTGATTGAAAATTTTATTTTCAAAATACCAAAAATGGGAAAAGCTTTTGTGGTTGCATGTGATGCAAGTGGTAGTCAAATAGGATATGTTCTTTCACAGGATGGTAGGGTGGTTGCATATGAGTCTAGAAAATTAAGAAAACATGAACTTAATTATCCTACTCATGATCAAGAAAGGCTTGTTGTTGTACATGCGCTTAAGCACTGGAGACATTTATTGTTAGGGGTTAAACTTGAATTGAAAATAGATCATTAGAGTCTAAAATACGTTTTCACACAACCATTACTTAGCAACAGGCAAAAGCTTTGGATTGAATTATTAAGTGAGTATGATTTTGACATTAAGTATCTGGTTGGTAAGGAAAATAACTTCGCTGATGCATTGAGTTGAAGACCTTTATGTGATCTCCTTTTTGTAATAAATTCTGATTTTTTCAATCAAATTCAAGAAGAATTGAAACATGACTCTTTTAATGCACCTATTTTGAATTTTTTGAATGCAAACAGGGGATCGATGTATCAGGACAAATTTCATTTGTAGAATGGATCCTTGTATGGTAACAATCGATTATGCATATCTTCTGTGTCTCCATTAAAAGTTTGAATATTACATGGTTGCCATGATGCACCTTTTTACACATCGAGGTTATTCAAGGACCTATGTTAAAATGAAATGTTCTTACTTCTGGCCATGTATGAAGTAGGATATTAGAAAATATGTTAGTGAATGTTGAAAGTGCCAATAGGTGAAATCTAAGTTTAAGAGAATTCTTGGAATGCTTCAACCTTTGGATGTTCCAAATCAGAAGTGGGAGTCTATTTGAACGGACTTTAGCCCTAAATTACCTATGACCAGAAGTAAGCTTGATACCATATTGTTTTTAGTTGATTGACTTACAAAGTTGGCACATTTCTTCCCTGTTAAAAAGACTGATACTGCTTTGAATGTTGTAAGAGTATTTGTAAAAGGAATGTTTCGAGTGCATGGAATGCCTAGAAGTATAATTTCTGATAGAGATGTTACACTTATGTGTTCCTAGAGTAGCTTTGATGTGAACCTTTTCCCTATACATGGGCACCTTTTACTCTAGTGTTAGCTAAAGGTTTTTTCCCCATGTTGCCACATACGTGAATCACTCATATGTGGTGGTACTTTGTACTTAGGGATATTATTCATCTCTTACTTCAGTTCAGTTCATTATGAATAGATAGAGCTATTCCAACCATCCAGCTTCTCTGTGTGTCTTGTTGTGCTTGTGCTCCTTCTCTGTGCTTCTTGTGTGTCTCCCGCACTTCTACACCCACCCAATAGTGGTATCAGAGCAGGTTCAACTCCTTCTCAAATTTTGGTTTTTTGCATCGCGGCATGCACACACTTTTAACAGTGCAAATCGACTTCGGACTATAGGATAGTGAATCTTAGCAGGCAAGAAACATTTCCACCAGTTAGACTAGGGTTTTACCCTCATTTCAAAGCCATTCGTGCAATCAAAATCTCCATCAAAGTGACGGTTTGTGAGCTAAAATTTTAGCATTAATTTTAGCTTTCATCAAAGTAAAGATTCTATCACATTGTTGTTCTTTAGTGAAATGGCGGGTAGTAATGACTTTTTTGGCATGCTTCAAGTTGAAGATAAGCTTGATGGGACCAACTATCCAATGTGGTCTTACATGATGAAGCATGTTCTTGTTGCAAAACAACTTCAGAACATAGTGGTAGATGTAGATCGAAGACTCGCAGGTTCTTCTAATTCATAGTCTGTGGTCATAGATGGAGCTTCTTCTTCAAGTGCAGTGGTTTCTCCTTCTCCATCTACACAAGATCATCCTAGGGATGGAAAAGATGTTGAAGCTCATGTGTTGATTGTGCTTTCTGTGAAGTGTCATATAGTTCCACACATTCGGTAATGTTCTACATCAAGACATGCATGGGACACTCTTACTTCTTTGCATGTTGTGCATAATGAAGCACGTGTTGCATACTTGAGGAAGCAACTTGAGGAAGCAACTTGAGGATGTATGTATGGCTAAAAATGAGTTTGTTGATGTGTATTTGACACACATCAAGGAATTGAAAGAGCACTTGGCAAACATAGATGAGATTATTCCAGATGCATCAATCATCTCTACATTGTTGAAAGGATTACCGAAATCTTATCAAATCTTTGCTACTACAATCCATTTGGTTGCAAAAGGGAATCCTAATATGTATGCATTTGATGAGGTTGTGTCTCTTCTTTTGCAAGAAGAGCAATCTAGAGTGAATAGGAGTGGTTTGATTGAGGGAACACAAGCACTTGCTATGTCACAGAAAGGGAAAGCAAGTACGGTTCAACTTTGGGTTCATCAAAACCAAAGCCTCAATCTTCCTCTTCCACTCATTCCTCTAATGATGTTGATTTGCAAAAGAAGAATATATGTAAATATTTGCCAAAAGGCTAGTCATACTATTGATGAGTGTATAAAGCTTGCTAAGCACAATGAAAAGAAGAAGGAATCCAACATGTCTATTGCTGAAAATTCAGCAAATGCAAAGAATGATGAAGCTAACATGGCTCAAGACTTTTGGGCATGTGTTGTTACATGTCATTATGATGCATCTTTGCATTCTAAATGTATGGTTGTGAGTGAGGCTGATGCGGATTTGCTCTTTGATAGTGGTGCTTCAAAGCACATAACCTCATGCAAAAGGTTTTTTGCATCTTTGAAAGATGCACCCAAAGGAGGACATGTGGTGTGTGCAAACAATACCTCTTATCCTATGATTGGAGTAGGAGAAATTAAGCTTACAACTGCACATGTGATTCTCTTGAAAAATGCATTGTATGTACTTGATATCAAGAAGAACTTAATTTCAATTTCGTTGATTGCCAAAGTTGGACTTCATGTACACTTTGTTGATGACAAGTTATGGTTCATGATTTAAACAATGGTGATATTATTGTGATGTCCAATACACAATGTAATGGTTTGTATCACATGGATACATACAAGAGGGTTTCCTCAAATGCTTTGGTTTCTCATACTTCTTCCATGGTTGAAATGGAGCTTTGACATGCTTGTTTTGGTCACTTGCACTTCAATAGTTTGCTTTATTTGCAAAAGAAGGACATGGTTATTGGTTTGCCAACACTTGATTCCATTGAAAAGCATGCATGTGAAGGTTTCATTCTTGGAAAAATGCATCGTGCTTCTTTTCCAAAAGATAGTCATACACACACTACAAGAAAATTGCAACTTTTTCATAGTGATGTATATGGTCCCGTCAAGACTCCATCTTTTGGGAAGCATGTATATTTTGGTACCTTCATTGATGATGCTACTCATCATACATGGGTGTATCTTATGAAAGCAAAGAATGAGGTATTCTCTTGCTTCAAAGCATTTTTAGCTATGGCTGAAATTTTTTCTTCACAAAAGCTTTTGACTCTATGCACAGATCGTGGTGATGAATACATGTCACATGAATTCAATGCTTTTCTTCATGAAAGAGGTATTTCACACCGATGTACGATGCCATATACACCTTAACAAAATGGTGTTGTCGAGCGTAAGAATAGAACACTCCTTGAAATGGCATGATGTATGGTTAAAGGAAAGCATCTTTTTGATAAGTTTTGGATGGAAGTGGCCATGTGTGCAAACTATGTGTTGAATCACTACCCTACAAAAGCATTGAGTGTCATTACTCCGTATGAGGCTTGGAATGGACGTAAGCCTATGGTTAGTCATATGTGCATCTTTGGTTGTTTGGCATATGCTCTTGTGCCATCACAACAATGTCACAAACTTGATGACAAGGCAAAGGAATGCATATTTGTTGGTTATAGTGCTGAAAGTAAGGGATATCATTTATACCATCCATTGAATAACACAATTATTGTGAGTCGAGATGTGGAAGTTGCTGCCAATTCAATTTTCCCTCTACTTGAATGCAAAAAACAGCCAATAGTTAGCTCATAAGATGTGTCTGATACAATCATGCCTTTGTTCCAAAATGGAGCACTTGACTATGGCCATGTAGAGCAGCCAATTTAGGTTCAAAAGGCTGAAAATTTCCAGCAAAATAGAGTTGAAATGCAAAGAATTTCCAGCCAAACATCATGGAAACTGTTTAGCAAAAAATTCTCAGAACCACTGGAAATTTCTACTGAACATTCGCATCAAAATATGGCTAAAAATGAGCTTGAAATTCATCCCACACATGATATACATGTTGAGGATGTATTACATAATGAACGCATGCCTTTCAAAAACTATGCCAAAGTGGCTGAAACAAACTTTTTAGGACAGCAAATTCAGTGCACCTTTACTTGCTAGCACAAGATCAAGATCTCACCATGCATCAAGTATTTTTGTGGATTATTTTCTTATTGCAACAACATGTAATGAAGAGCCACTTACTTTTGAAGATGCATGTGATGATCCTCATTGGATGAGTGCTATGCAATCAAAAATGCATTCCATACATAGGAATGGTACTTGGGAGTTATGTGAATTGCCAAAAGGAAAAAATACCATTGGTACAAAGTGGGTTTACAAGATTAAGAGAAATTATGATGGTAGCATTGATCGCTACAAAGCTAGATTGGTTGCCAAAGGATATGCACAATAGTATGGCATTGAATATGAGGAAACTTTCGCACCTACTTCATGCATAACTACCATTCATAGTGTGGTTGCATTGGCTGCCCATCAGGATTGGAAAGTACATCAGTTGGACATAAAAATAGCTTTCTTGAATGGTGATCTGCAAGAAGAGTTCTATGTGAAGCAACCTCCTGAATTTTCCATGAAAGGGAAAGACATATGGTTTGTCGCTTGCAATATCCGTTGAGGGGGTAATTTTTATGCATCAAGCAAAGTATGTTGAAAAACTACTTCAGATTTTGAGGATTGCAAGCCAGTTTCCACACTAGTTGAGATAGGATTTAGGTTCTCAGTTGAGGATTCCAGTGATGCATTTGACACTTCTCTTTATCAACAAGTTGTGGGATGTCTTATATATGCATGGAACACAAGGCCAAATATACAATATGCAATTTACCAATTGAGTCGATTCATGCATAGCCTTGGCACTAAGCATTGGAAAGCAGTGAAACATGTGTTTAGATATCTCAAAGGCACTTTGAGATTAGGTCTCTTTTATGGAAGAGATGTTCAGCCATGCTTGCATGCGTTTGCAGATAGTGATTAGGCTGGTTGTTATGATACTCATGTGTCCACTAGTGGTAATTTCTTTTCCTTGGAGACTCATGCATATCTTACTTGAGTAAGAAGCAAGCTACAGTGGCAACATCAAGTTGTGAAGTTGAGTACAGGGCAGTTTTCACAACCACAATGGAGTGTATATAGCTGAGATGCCTATAGATGGATCTTTGCATGGAGATTGCTGCTACTATGCATATTCTCACTCATAGTCAAAGTGCATTGCCTGTTGCACAAAACCCAATATTTCATGCACAGACCAAACATATTGAGGTGCATTATCACTATGTGAGAGAGCACCTTCATGCAGAAGATATTGATTTGGTATTTGTGCCTAAACAAGATAATGTGGTAGACATAATCAACAAAGCTCTTCCACGGGAAATGTTTGAAGCTTTTCGCAAAGCTTTAGGCTTATTACCTTGTGGGGGTTGATCTATCACTTTGTGTATGTGTTCACATCATTCTCTCTAGGGGGGTTTGTTACACTTATGTGCTCCTTGATTAGCCTCGATGTGAACCTTTTTCCCTATGCATGGGCACTTTTTACTCTAGTGCTAGCTACAGGTTTTCTCCCCATGTTCCCACATACACGATTCACTCATATGTGGTGGTACTTTGTACTTAGCAATATTATTCAGCTCTTCCTTCAGTTCAGTTCATTGTCAATAGAGAGAGCTATTATGGCCATCCGTCTTCTCCATGTGTCTTGCTGCATTTGTGCTCCTTGCGTGTGCTTCTCGTGTGTCTCTCGCACTTCTACACACACCCAACAAGAGATTCTAGGTTCACATCAAACTTTTGGAGAGAAACATTTGAATCAATAGGAACTCAACTTTGTATGAGTAAAACTTTCCATCCAGAAATTGATGGGGAAACCGAGAGGGTTAATCGGGTACTTGAAGATATGTTGCATATGCATGTGAATGAAAAGCAGAATAATTGGAGCAAACATTTGCCCTAAGTTGAGTTTGCATACAATAGTGCATGGCATGCATCTATAAAATGACTTTGTTTTGAGGCTATGTATGGTTATAATTGTTTGATTCCACCTTCACTTTTGGGTTTTCCAAATAAAGTAGAAGTGTCTAAAGAAATACTTGATAAGATGGATGAAGAACTTGGAAAAATTAAGCAACACATAAAAGCAGCTCAAAAAAGACAAAAGAAATTGTACAATTAAAACACTTCAATTCCAAACAAGCGACATGGTATTTCTTAAACTAAGTCCTCACCGATCTAACTTGTTGCTAGGGAAAGATCATAGGCTTTCTCCTCGATATGTAGACCATTTTAAAGTTTTGAAAAAGATTGGATATCTTCCTTATTTGTTGGAATTGCCTGACATTTAAATGTACATCTTGTATTCCATGTTAGCTTACTTAAAAGATATGTACCTAATGTTGCTCATGTTTTGCAGGACAACTCTAAGCTGAAAGATGATGGCTCTTTTGATTTTTGACCTGAAATAGTATTAGATAGGAGGGAAAGATTACTTAGAAATAGAGTTGTAGTAGAGATTTTCTTGAAATGGAACACAAATCCAGTAGAAGACTCAACTTGGGTGAACTTAGATGATTTTCAAGTGCATTATCCTTCTTCCGAACTCTAAGGATAGAGTTCCTTAAAGGGGGGAAGAATTGTAATAGGCCTTTTGCTAGTGAAATAATTCATTTTGAATTTTCTAAATTTCATTGTAGGGATAATGCTTAGATTGAACAATTAGGTCATTTTATGCATGTAAGAAAAATTTTGGGATGAAAAGTTTCATATTCTCTCCTTAGACCTTATCCTTATCATGTGTTGTAAAATGAACATGAAGATTGAAAGAATTAAGAAAAAATTTGTATGAGATAAAGGTAGAGCATACATAAGAGAATAAAAGTGTCTATTAAATTATTTTTGAATCATGTTGTAAGTACCTCATTCAGGGCTCTACATTTAGTTCATTGTAAGAAAATGCCTTGATTTTACTCTCTCTCTCTAGAATTCTAAACTTGCAGGGTTCAAAAGTGATAATTGGAGGTAGATTTGGACTTGGGTCATCTCTAACACTTTTGTCCAGATCGAAAAATTCAATAAAAATGTCTCTCACAAGCCTAAGCTAATTCCTCACCATTTTAGAGTTACAAGGCTTCAGAAAGTGCCATTCTCCAACACTTTAAAAAAAATGAGGCTTCTCTATTTCTATTCGAATCCATGATTTTGATGCTTATGTGCTGTCATACCTAATTATGCATGTCTCTGGATACGGCTTTTTGGGGTTTTTCTTCTATTTATGGATAGGTACCGCTAAAGAAAGCACTTGATTACTACAATGCACGCTTTTGCAAAAGTAATTGTGGAGAATGGGATTTTTTCTAAATTTTGTGGATCGCACACTCCTTTGGGCGTTGATCAACTCTGTTATAGGAAGATCTACGCACAAACAAAGAGGACAACCAGAAATCAGAGAATTACCTTGTGGTTGAGAGTGAGAGTGAGAGTGAGAGTGAGAGTGAGAGTGAGAGTGAGAGTGAGAGTGAGAGTGAGAGTGTGATTGAGAGTGCGAGTGTGAATCGGATTGGGATAGCTCGGGTCTAACATTGTATTCCTTTTGAATGACTTTCGTGGCTACTTGGCTGCTCACTCGTCGACTACACAAGCGTACGGAATACGCACAGAGATGCCTCTTCTTTTCTGCCCAACCGCCGAGCTGCTCCGTTTTTTTCTCAGAAATAAGATAATCTCATCTCCTCTTATTCTACCAAATATACTCAATGTCTCTAATGATGCCGTGTGGCATCTATGCCACCTCACCCAAGAGGGTATGCATCCGTAATATGACATTTCCTTCCCCTTGAAAGCATTTTCGTCCCAAAAATGTATATGAAATGTCCGTAATGGTAGAAGAAAGTGCTCGAACTCCCCTGAACCCCATGTACTCTATGTACATGGTCATCTCTGTGTGTTGTTTCCCCGTATCCTTCCCCTTAAGAAGTCTCATATGAGATCATCTCAAAGGTGGGAAACCGTCTAAGTTGTGCCTACTATCTCCCATGTACACTTAACCTCCAAACTATCACTCCCATAACAAGTGACATCATCAAAAATTACCTAAATCCATATGATGTATCCTCTATGGAGTAATAATATAAAAGGAAAGTGTAAGGTGCCAAGCTTATAGGCTTGACCATATCATAATGGAAATAGTAAACTATAAAATCCTAGGAAATATAGAACAAAGTCCCATAACAAGTGACTCCAAACCCATCTAAGACTAAATGATAGATTCCCCTCATAACACTCCAGGTCTTCCTAACCTTGAATGTGCTCACAAATAATAGTTTAACCTAACGACCTTATGAACTATGCAAATCCATCGTCTAGCTCATGGTAGTAAAATGCAATCTCTACATTTCACCAACCAAGAAGTCTATGGTTTTTCATCCATTACCTTTGGACTAAGTTCTATTGGAAGAGCATCTATTGACACTTGTGCAAACTCTAAAATTTTCTCTTCCCTTTAGTTTGCCATATGAATGCAAAAAGCATTCCCTTTGAGATTCAGATAATCCCTCAGTATCCATCCTCCTAAGTGATGTTTACACATCATGTCACATGATGTAACACCAATTAAGAGTTTGGTACCCCAATAGGTTAGATATCTTTCCTATCTCCTAGAAACCCTAAAGATAAGATTCATACTCAACTCCCCATCTTACTAATGTCTATAACTAGATCATCTCATCTAGTCAAGGACCATCACTGGAAATAAACATAACTACTTCTCTCTAGAGTCTACAAGTGAGACTCAATCTAACCATCATGATTAATTGATCTCCCTTTTGCCTTGATAGAAGAGTGCCACTCGTAACATCCCAAATGAGAAAGTGAAACTCTCTCTGTATCTCTCTCTGTAATCATCTCTAACGAAAAGAGCTCTAGTAGTTGAGTCTATTCCACTTTCGCTTTCCCTTTGAAAGAGATTCTTTTGAATTCAATTGCTCTACTTATCCATAATTGAGAACATACATATATGTTCTCCATGTTTTTCCTTGCAAAATAGTGGAGAATGAAACTCCGATGTGAATGAAAATTACAATGAAAAGTAGAGTAAATGAATTCCTTATGAAATATAGAGTAAGAGATGTTTTCTAAACACCTCTTCTGTCTAAAGGGAAACATGTAGTAGTTTACAAAGAAATCATATTTTCCTTTCTTTTTTTTTCTTTCAAAGAACAGGAGCTAAAGTGAGACGTTTGAGCTAAAGTGAGATCTCTCGTCGATCTCTAAGATGATTCCCACTTTCTCCTTTTCTTAAAAGAGTGAGACTCAATCTAACCATCATGATTAACTGATCTCCCTTTTGCCTTGATAGAAGAGTGCCACTCCTAACAACACAACCAAAATGAGAAAGTGAAACTCTCTCTGCGTCTTTCTCTGTAATCATCTCTAAGGAAAAGAGCTCTAGTAGTGGAGTCTATTCCACTTTCCCTTTCCATTTGAAAGAGATTCTTTTGAAATTGCTCTACTTATCCATAATTGACAACATACATATATGTTCTCCATGTTTTCCTTGCAAAATAGTGGAGAATGAAACTCTGATGTGAATGAAAATTACAATGAAAAGTAGAGTAAATGAATTCCTTATGAAATATAGAGTAAGAGATGTTTTCTAAACACCTCTTCTGTCTAAAGGGAAACATGTTGTAGTCTTTTCCTACAAAGAAATCATATTTTCCTTTCTTTTTTTTCTTTCAAAGAACAAGAGCTAAAGTGAGACCTCTGAGCTAAAATGAGATCTCTCGTCGACCTCTAAGATGATTCCCACTTTCTCCTTTTCTTAAAAGAGAAACTTGTGAATTCATTTAGTCCTTTCTTCCATAACTAATACATAATGCCTCATTACATACTTTGGAGAATAAATCTCCCCTAACTAATGAAGGTGTATGAAGTGAAGAGTGGAGAAAAGTAAATTCCTTATAAGGGTCAAAGCCCTCTACTAAAATGGTCAGCAATGATATGACATGATACCATAAACACATGTGTATCCATACTAAAGAGCTATCTCTGCCAACCATCCTCTATGAGTGGATCTATACGATCCAATCAAAGTAATGGAATTATCCTTCCTAAAAAACTGAAAATGAGTATGTGATACTAATGGTGATCAAATCACCCATCACATTCTCTACTAGAAGAATAAATCTTCCCTAAACTATGAAGGATAACTCCCAATCCTAAGGAGATGTCTACTAAAAGCTCTCCTATGATCTAGTGAGACATGACACCATGAATGATGAGTCCTTTTCTCCCTGGCCATGGAAGAAGAGTGCTCAAAGGGAAGTCGTTTCCACCATCCCATACTAGTGGAAGCTTCTTCCAATCCATGGTGTCATATCTACACTAAACTACATATATATTCCATATACATGCAATGGAATATATATATATATATATATATATATATATATAAGTGGACTCTGATGAATCCCATATCCTAAAATCATGTCAATGGACTCAAACGAGTCCCATGTCCTCGAACCAGTTAGTTTGGTTCTAGTCAGTTTGTGACAATGGATATCCCTTTCTTTTTTGAACTAACTTGTTCCTAGGTACCAAGACTGAGCCTAGGTACCTCTCTTTAGATCCCAATATACATATATGTATTGGGTATCCCAACTATTCCTAATTAAGGGATCTATGCTCCACATAATAGAGCTAGTGCCATGTATGTGGCCTTCCTAACCATCACTTGAATCATATAAGCATCTGTTAATGTTGTCTCATGAAACCCATCTATGTGATCCCATCTTATTGGTTTCCTTAGTAGTGTAGCAGAAATGCTTCACTACTTGCTCAAGTGATATGTATGAGTGAAACTAGTCACTCTTTGGGTAATTTCATGATAATACCCCATGGTCTCTTAATTATCCTGTGAGACTCTTGTGAAGATAACTAAATCTTCACTAACTTGGAGATTTTCATAAATGTATCTCCTGTGCCTATATGCAACTTCCTATAACCTATAGGATTGCTTGTGCACATTACTAATGGTGAAGGTGTAGCTCCTTCCCCTAGCAATTCTATAGTCTAAATCCATAAGGATTATATGTAGGGATCTTATTTACTACTGAAGTTGCCTTATCTATAATACTATGATGGTACTAAGTCCATCAAATACATGCTTAAAAGCATGCCTAAACCTTATGAAGTTTGCAGAAAGGGCATGTTACCATGCCATAACATTCTTATCTAAAGGCAAGTGCGTATATAACGCCATGAGGGGGGAAAATTTTCAATAGCATTTCCCCAAGAAATGGAATCCAAAAAACATTTTAACCATAAGCTCAATGGCACACAGGCCACCCAACAACATAGGGCTTGAGAGGCCCATGGCATGCACACCATAAACTCATATATGGACTCCATAACCTGCAAAACATAAAAACAAATGCTAGCAACAATTCTCTGTGTTGCATAGCCATGTAGTTTCTGCAATCCTCTTTCCTGGAAACAACAAAAAAGTGTACTTATCACCTATTGATCCATACTTTTAGAATTTAAACAATGATCAACATTTGATGTATGCAATCCAATCTATGCATGTACATACAAAACATGCCATAACATAAAGTAAAATACCCAAAGCATAAAGCATACGTCCCTGAATAGTTTGGTTTTGGAATTGCATGCATCCAATCCTTCTCGACGAACTTGGAGACCTCTGCACCTTCCTCCTCAGGTCCTAACATAAGCTTTGAAGTGTTTGAAAACATCGGATCACTTCTCAAACATAAAGCATGGTCAAATGATTACCAAAATAATGCAAATTTATCAAAAAAATGCATTTATAATCTCTCTTTAGACCTGCAAAAACCATTTTAGGACCTGCAAATAATCATAAACTGAAATACATATCATGTGCAAGTGACTCAAAGTGAAATTGCTTCAATCGCGTTCCTGGTTTGCAAGATATGGCTCTCGGAAGGTAGTTCCCCATAACTATTCAGACTTTGCAGACCTGTATAGACCTGAAAAAATACATATTTTCCAAAATTCCTTTTCATAAACTGAAACCTTGTGCTCTTCGAAACGAGCCATAGCACGTCCAATTTGAAGTTTTCTAGCCCAAGATATGGCCTTTCTAAGCGGGACATGCCAAAATAGTGGACTGTTTGAGGGGCTGGAAAAAGTGTGAAAATGTGATTTTTGGGGTGCCCAAAAGCATTCTTCCATCAAGCAAATCTTAGAATTCTCTCCATAGCCTCAGAGAGCAATATATGAAGATGCTTGGGCCTATTTTTACCTTACCAAATCCTCCCTTCGTGCATGCTAATTTGCTTCCCAAAATAGGCCTAAATCAAGATTTTTACTTTCATGCAAAAACTTAAATGGGAGCTTTTACCAAGCTTCTAATCCACTCCTTTTTTGGATTTTTCTTGGATTTTCTCTTCTCTCTGGTAATTTATACACCATACTTCATGTAGTCCCTTTTCTTACTCCCCAAAAATGGAGTTCGGCTAAAACTAACACCCGAAATTTTTTTCCAAAAAGTGTGGAAAGGGGGTTTTTGAGGAAGTAAACTTCCTCCTTAACTTGTTATTTTAATAAATCTAATGATTCCATTGTGAATTCCATACAAGATACTCTCATTATATATACTTTCTCCCATCCATCCATAGCTACCGCACCTCTTTTTCCCCTTTCCAAAATGGGAATTTCTTAGATTCAGGTGCTGAAATTTTTTCTCAAACTGTGATGGAAGGGGGTTTTGTGGAGCTTCAAACTCCCATCATACTGAGGTATATTTCTTGATTGTATATGGAATTGAATACACTAGACTATAGGTGTGCATGATTTTTCCTACCGAACTAAGAAAAATCCCACTTCATTCCCCTTTCCCAAAATGGCTATTTATCCAAAATAGCTCCTGAAATTTATGTAAAAATCATAAAAATATGCTACTTTGGAAGTGCCTAAAGCTTACCCTTTTTTGTATTTTGAGGGAATCCTTGACTCTAGGTGAGGGTACATATCTCATACTCTCCATACATGTAACTTCCCTCCAAGTTTTTGGCCTTCAAACCCTTGCCCTTCTCAAAGAGCCGGATCTTTATCTTTTAATTCTTGAAAATAACACAAAATTTCACACATGTTCTTTGAGATGGGATCTTCTTGTTCTCGAGAAATCCTTTGAAGGTGAGCTCATGACTTTATCCATTTGGACCCGACTGCACCTACTCTTTCCTCTACTTCTGATAACATAATAGAGCTTTGTAACTTCTCCAAATTCTATTAACTCCAATGCATAAGTATTCGATGTAGTGGGAAAGAGTCTAGTGTGCTTCTTCACACTCATGGATATGTTTGGGAACTATGCAAAAGATGTGAGCATGTATATATTATATTGCATGGGTGCCCGTTTGATGCCTTCATAATTGTCCTTCCCTCCTTGCATCAATGTAAAAGCGGCGGTGTGGTAGCCCAGCCTGCAACAAGTTTTGATGATTTTGGGCGCCTTGGCTAAGTCATGAGCCTTCCATCGTTCCCACCAGTGTTCAATCCCCCCACGTGCAGAAATGAACCAAGGAACACTGCTCTGATACCACTCTAACATTGTCTTCTTTTTGAATGACTTTCGTGGCTACTTGGCTGCTTAATTGTCGACTATGCAAGCATATGGAATACCCACAAAGATGCCTCTTCTTTTCCACCCAACCGCCGAGCTGCTCCGTTTTTTTCTCAGTGATAAGATAATCTCATCTCCTCTTATCCTACCAAATATACTCAATGTCTCTAATGATGCCATGTGGCATCTATGACACCTCACCCAAGAGGGTATGCATCCATAATATGACATCGGGGATGGTCGGGAGGTAGAAGCTTCATCAAGAAGCTATTTTCCAAAGCTATTGTAACTATTAATGCACATCTATAATATCAAAATTCCTCTTTCTCTAAGTTATATATTTACTACTCTTCTGCATCAAATTTTCTCTTATCTTCTGCAATCTCTGTGTTTTTCTCTCCTCTATTATTCTTGAGTGATTGAAGGATTGTTATTGGGATAGATTGTGATTGAGGAAACACTACAAGTGGTATCAGAGCAAAATCGATTCTCCGAAATGATGGAAGGTTTGACGCAGAAGGTGCATGAGAAAGAGGAGATTATTCAAAATCTTCTTGGAAAATTACACAAAGAATGAGGTGGAAAGCAACCAAAAGGTGCAACAAATTTATTCCTGGAACTAAACGATGAAGTGGATGAAGCTGCGAGAACATCTAGTGTGCCTCGAGGAAAATAAAAACATAATTATGAAGCTATGGAACCAGGTGGGTTTTCCCTTCACCATGTCTTCAAGAAGGCAAAGTTGAATGATTTTTATGGTGAGAAGAAGAGTGGAAAATATCTTAAGGCATGGATTGAAGAACTGGAGGATTTCTTTGAACTTTGACAATTTAATAAGGAGTTCAAGGCAAAAGTTGGGATTCTGCACTTGCGTGGGATTGCAAAGCTATGGTGGAAGTCCTATATGAAAACTCGGGCGCGTTCTGGTCCAGTTTTATGGAAGGATTTGAAGAACAAGATGAAAAATGCTATTGTTCTCCACACTACCATATGGAGAAAAAGATGGAGTTCTACAATTTTTGACAACACAAAAGTGACAAGCATAGCTTGTTTGTTAATGAGTACAAAGAGAAAATCCTATGCCTTCACAAATATGCATTGGAGTTTAGTGGTGATGATGTGAAGAGCAAGTTTATTGAAGGGCTTCGTGACGAACTTTGCTATCAAGTCAAGGCATCTGGATGCATCCATTTTCTTGATGTTGTTGCGATGGTCGAGAATTTTGAGAAGATGGAGAAGTTCAATTTGCAAAAGGCAAATAGAATCAGATTCATTGCGATGGGACATATGCCACAAAACGTGTTGCAATGAACATGAACAATTCAAAGAAGACTCCATCTTCTAATAACAAAGGTAGGAATCCTCATGAGGTGGAAAATCAAAGGAGGTGAAAACCAATCCATTGGCAAAAACACCCTGATTTTATTGTGCGGGCAAAAAGACTTGTTCTATGTTTTCATTGCAGGGAGCACATATGAGTGCCCGAACAAGGCACTCTTTACAACGATTGAGAAATCGCATGATGGAGGTAAGTGCCCTAACTCTACTTTACGTTGCATGGTGGCTAGTTCTTTCCCAATGACTTCTGTAATTATGATTTCACGTATCCTTTCTATGCATAAAATCCAATTTATGATCGATTAAGGTAGTACACATTGTTTTCTATCTTTCAAATTGGTACAAATTTTGTGTGCATAAAATCCAATTTGTGATTGATTAAGGTAGTACACATTTTTTTCTATCTTTCAAATTGGTACAAAATTTGGGGATGCCTCTAAATATGTAGATAATTAGACCTGTAGATATGGCCAATGGACGACTGCACTATACAAAAGGATACATAGAAAACATTGCATTTACTCTTTCTAATAAGCCTTTTTGTGGAAGTTTTCATGTAATTGAGATGGAACAGAGTGATGCGGAAATTGATTCTAAACAAAGAACAATCACTTTAAGGATAGTTATATCCACATTCTAGGTGATGTGTAAAATCATAAACCTATTCTTATTTCTTCTATGCAAGTAATTAGAGGTATACATGATGGTTGTAAAACATTTGCAGTGTATGTGAACAATCTGCATGAGGAAGATAATGATGAAAGTATTTCAAATTACGTAGCAAATCTTTTGAAATAATATGCAAATGTATTTCCAGAAGACTTTCCTGGTATACCTCCACCTAGGTAGATTGATCATGCCATTGACATGTATCCAAGGAGTGAACTATATTCTAGAGCACCCTATAGATTTAATATCGATGAATTAAAGGAGCTTAAGATTCAATTAGATGATCTTTTGAAGAAAGGCTTGATAAGACTGAGTGTCTCACCTTGGGGTGCACCTGTTTTATTTTAGAAGAAGAAAGATGGCTCTTATAGGTTATGCACTGACTATAGGGGTTGAATAAAAGAACAAATAAAAATAAGTATCCACTCCCTCACATAGATGACTTATTAGGTGAATTAAGTGGAGCGATTGTATTCACCAAGATTGACTTAAGATCTAGATATCTAAAAATTAGGGTCAAAACACAGGATACTCCCAAGATATCTTTTCGAACACGATATGGTCACTAGAAATTTACAGTTTTACCTTTCTGTTTAACAAATGCTCCTTCCACATTTATGTGCTTGATGAGCAATGTTTTTCATGATTACCTAGATGAATTCCTCTTAGGATTTCTTGGTGATATATTTGTGTACTCTAAAGATGATCGTGAGCATCCCGTACATCTCAAGAAGACTTTGCAAACTCTTAGAGAATAGAAAATGTATGGAAAGAAGAGTAAGTGTTTCTTTGCTAAGGATAAACTTGAGTATCTAGGAAGATTCATATCTAAAGAGGGAATTCATATAGACCAGGATAAAGTGAAAACAATAGTTGACTCGCCGACTCCTAAAATTGTAAGGGATGTTAGAAGTTTTCTAGGATTGGCACAATATGAAAGAGCACAGATTAAGAATTTCTCTAAGATATCTAATCCCCTCATAGAATTGAATAAAAATAATGTAGGATTTGTGTGGAGTGATGCTTGTCAAAAATCATTTAAATCATTGAAACAGAGAGTGATTGAAAACTGTGTTTTAAAAAAATAGGAAATGGGAAAACCTTTTGTGGTTGCATGTGATGCAAGTGGTAGTCAGATAGGATGTGTTCTTCCACAGGATGGTAGGGTGGTTGCAAATGAGTCTAGAAAATTAAGAAAACATGAACTTAATTATCTTACCCACCATCTAGAAAGGCTTGTTGTTGTACATGCACCTAAGCATTGGAGACATCTATTGTTAGGGGTTAAATTTGAATTAAAAACATATCATCAAAGTCTAAAATACATTTTCACACAACCATTAGTTAACTCACAGGCACAAGCATTGGATTGAATTATTAATCGAGTATGAGTTTGACATTAAGTATCTCGTTGTTAAGGAAAATAAGCTCGCAAATGCATTGAGTCGAAGACCTTTATGTAATCTCCTTTCTGTTATAAATTTTTCTTTTTTCAATCAAATTCAAGAAGAACTGAAACATGACTCTTTTTAGGCACCTATTTTGAATTTTTTGAATGCAAACAGGGGATCAATGTATCAAGACAAATTTTTTTTGCAGAATGGATCCTTGTAATGTAACAATCAATTATGCATATCTTCTGAGTCGCCATTAAGAGTGAGAATATTGCATGATTGTCATGGTGCACCTTTTTTTGCACATCTAGGTTATTCAAGGACATATGTTAAAATGAAATGTCCTTAACTCTGGGCATGTATGAAGCGGGCTACTAGAAAATATGTTAGTGAAGGTTTAAAGTGCCAACAGGTAAAATCTGAGTTTAAGAGAATGCCTAGAATGCTTAAAGCTTTGGATGTTCGAAATCAGAAGTGGGAGTCCATTTCTACGGACTTTATCACTAAATTACCTATGACAAGAAGTAATCATGATACCATATTTGTTGTAGTTGATCGACTAAATTTTTCGATTACATGGAATGCCTAAAGGCATAATTTCTAATAGAGATTCTAGGTTCACATCAAACTTTTGGAGAGCAACATTTGAGTCAATAGGAACACAACTTCATATGACTACAACTTTCCATCCTTAAACTGATGGGGAAATCGAGAGGGTCAACGAGGTACTTGAAGATATGTTGTGTATGTATGTAAATGAAAAGCATAATAATTGGAGCAAATATTTGCCCTTAGTTGAGTTTGCATACACTAGTGCATGGTATGCATCTATAAAAATGACGGGGGTTTAAGGCTATGTATGGTTAAAATTGTTTGATTCCACCTTCATTTTTGGATTTTCCAAATAAAGTAGAAGTATCTAAAGAAATGCTTGATAAGAGGAATGAAGAACTTGGAAAAAAACATATAAAAGAAGATCATAAAAGACAAAAGAAATTCTATGATTTAAAGAGAAGACCACTTGAATTTCAAAAAAATGGCATGGCATTTCTTAAACTCAATCCTCACTAATCTAACTTGTTGCTAGGGAAAGATCATAGGCTTTCTCCTTGATATGAAAGCCCTTTTAAAGTTTTGAAAAAGATTGGATCTCTTGCTTATTTGTTGGAATTTCCTAAACATTTAAATGTGCATCCTCTATTTCATGTTAGCTTACTTAAGAGATATGTACCTAATGTTTCTCATGTTTTGTAGGACAACTATAAGCTGAAAGTTGATGGCTCGTTTGATCTTCGACCTAAAATAGCATTAGATAGGAGGGAAAGATTACTTAGAAATAGGTCTGTAGTAGAGATTCTGGTGAAATGGCACACATATCCAGTAGAAGTATCAACTTGGGTGAACTTAAATTATTTTTTAGTGCATTATCCTTCATTTCAACTCTAAGGACAGAGTTCCTTAAAGGGGGGAACAATTATAATAGGCCTTTTGCTAGTGAAATAATTCATCTTGAATTTTTTGAATTTCATTCTAGGGATAATGCTAAGATTGAACAATTAGGTCATTTTATGCATGTAGGAAAAATTGTGGGATGAGAAGTTTCATATTCTCTCTCTACACCTTATTAGTATTATGTTTCATAGTTGAAAAATGTACATGAAGATGAAAGAATTAGAAAAACTTTTGTATGAGAGAAAGGTAGAGCAAACATAAGAGAGTAAAAGTGTCTGCATAAAAATTTTTTGAATCATGTTGTAAGTACCTTGTTCACGGCTCTACATTTAATTCACTATAAGAAAATGTGTTGATTTTACTCCCTCTCTATAATTTCTAAACTTTCAAGGCTCAAAAGTGATAGTTGGAGGTGGATTTGGACATGGATCATCTTTAAACTATTGTGTAGATCAAAAAATTTAATAAAAGTGTCTCTAACAAGCCTAAGCAAATTCCTCACCATTTTGGAGTTACAAGGCTTCAAAAATTGCCATTTTCAAACACATAAAAAAAACAAAACGAGGGCTTCTCTATTTCTATTCAAATCCCTGATTTTGATGCTTATGTGTTGTCATGCCTAATTATGGATGTCTTCGGATATTTCTTTTTGGGGTTTTTCTTCTATTTTTGGATAGGTACTGCTAACGAAAGCCTTTGACTACTACAAAGGTATGCTTTTGGGAAAGTGATTGCGGAGAATCGAATTTTTCTAAATTTTATGGATTGCACACTCCTTTGGGCGGCGATCAACTCTATTATAGGAAAATATGCACATCAATGATGAGGACACATCGAAATCAGAGAATCACCTTGTGATTGAGAGTGAGAGTGTGATTGAGATTGTGAGTGTGAATAAGATTGTGATAGCTCGAGGGTGGTTGGGAGGTAGAGACTTCATTAAGAAGCTATTTTCCAATGCTTTTGTAACCATTGATTCACATCTATAATTTCATAATTCTCCTTTCTCTAAGTTATAGCTTTTCTACTCTTGCACATCAAGTTTTCCCTTACCTTGTGCAATCTCTGCATTTTTCTCTCCTTTTTTATTCTTGAGTGATCAAAAAATTGTGATTGGGGATAGGTTGGGATTGAGGAAATGCTACAAGTGGTATCAAAGTAGAATCAATTCTCAATAATGATGGAAGGTTTGATGCATAAGGTGCATGATCAAGAGGAGCTTATTCAGAAGCTTCTTGGAGAATTACCCAAGAAATAAGGTGGAAAGAAACTAGAAGGTGCAACAAATTTATTCGTGGAACTAAATGATGAAGTGGAGGAAGGTGCAAGAACATCAAGTGTGCCTCGAGGAAAAAGAAAATGCAATTATGAAGATATGGAACCAAGTGAGTTTTCCCTTTACCAAGTACTCAAAAAGTTGAATGGTTTTGATGGTGAGAAGATGAGTGGCAAAGATCGTGAGGCATGGATTGAAGAGCTAAAGGATTTTTTTGATCTTCAACAATTTAGTGAGGAGTCCAAGGCAAAAGATGGGATCCTACACCTGTGTGGCATTGTGAAGCTATGGTGGAAGTCCTATATGCATACTTGGATGTGTTTTGGTCCGGTTTCATGGAATGAGTTTAGAGAACAAGCTGAAAAATGCTATTGTTCTTCGCACTACCATATGGAGAAGAAGATGGAGTTCTACAATTTTTAACAATACGAAAGTGACAAGCATAGCTTGTCTGTTGATAAGTACAAAGAGAAGTTCCTACATCTTCACAAATATGCATTGGAGGTTAGTGGTGACACTCTGAAGAGCAATTTTATTGAAGGGATTCGTGAGGAACTTCGCTATCAATTGAAGAGATTTGGATGCATCAATTTCCTTGATGCTATTGTGATGGCCGAGAATTTTGCGAAGATCGAGAAGTTCAATTTGCAGAAGCTGAATAGAAGCAAATTCATTGCAACTAGACATAGGCCAAAGGGATATGTTGCAATGAACATGAATAATTCAAAGAATACTCCATGTTCTAATAACCAAAGTAAGAATCTTGCTCATGTGGAAAATCAAAGGAGGCATCAACCAATCCATTTGCAACAAGACCATAACTTTATTGAATGGGCAAAAAGACTTGGTTTGTGTTTTCATTGCGAGGAGCAAGGGCATCAGACATGAACAAGGCACTCTTTTGGTCTGCACAATCGAAGTCGATAAACATCATCGAGGTATGTACAACAATTGAGAAAGCAGATGATGGAGGTAAGTGCCATAAGTCTACTTTACATTGCATGGTGGCTAGTTCTTTCCTGAAGGCTTTTGTAATTACAATTTTAAATGCGTATAATCCTTAACCTATTCTTATTTATGCTATGGAGATAATTAGAGGTATATGTGATGGTTGTAAAACATTTATAGTATATGTGAACAATCTGCATGAGGAAGATAATGATGAAAGTATTCCAAATTATGTAGAAAATATTTTGAAAGAATATGCAGATGTATCTCCAAAAGACTTTCCTACTATACCTCCACCTAGAGACATTGACCATGTCATTGACCTATATCCAGGGAGTAAACCATATTCTAGATCAACCTATAGATTTAACATTGATGAATTAAAGGAGCTTAAGATTCAATTAGATGATCTTTTGAAGAAAGGCTTGATATGACCGAGTGTCTCAGCTTGGGTTGCACCTGTTTTTATTTCAGAAGAAAAAAGATGGCTCTTATAGATTATGCATTGACTATAGGGAGTTGAATAAAAGAACAATTAAAAATGAATATCCACTCCCTCGCATAGATGACTTATTAGGTCAATTAAGTGGAGCGACAGTATTCACTAAGATTGACTTAAGATCTAGATATCACCAGATTAGGATCAAAATAGAGTATATTCCCAAGATAGCTTTTTGAACATGATATGGTCACTACAAGTTTATGGTTTTAACTTTTGGATTAACAAATGCTCCTACCACATTTATGTGCTTGATGAACAATGCTTTTCAGGATTACCTAGATAAACTCATCTTAGTATTTCTTGATTATATATTTGTGTACGCTAAAGATGGTGTTGCTCTAGCACGATGGTAAGCACCACATTAAAAAGCTCCACCTCCTTAATGTCAATCTACGGAAGAGATAGGAGTGATATGAAGAGAACGCAAGATGTAGTGAGAGTGAAGGTGAGAATCATGGAGATGCACACACACATATACACACACACACACATAAGAGACAAGCAAGACACAATGGAAGGTTGAAAGTAGACTCTATTGCTCAATAACACCCTTACAAACACAAAATAGCTCTAAGCTCTTTTCAACTCATGCAATCTGACCTCAAAAATGAGCTCTCTAGCTCAATTTATAGTTTCTAGGCTAGTTTTGACCGATTTCACATCTAGTGTTTGGCATAGTTAAAAAATAGGTTCTAGATACTATTTGGAGGTCTAAACAAGATCTAAAAATAGCCAAAATTGGTATGGTTGTTCTACCTAAGCTGCTCAAGCTCGAGGAATCACCGACTTGCACAAAATGGAGTTAACAAATACAAAAGTGGGTGTTTCTATGATGCATATGTTACAAAACTGACAAAAATCATTGTTTGCTATTTTAAAAGAGTAATATCATATATATTTCTCTGAAATAATTGGCCACATGGCTCCCCACGACTCTTTGTAGTCCGCCTTCACATGCGTCCTCTATGTCTATGCCTTTGGCTACTGCCAACACCCCCCTCCCTCTCGCATCTGTGGTCCCCAACAGGTCCTTGTTGCGGGGTCTGTGTGATATAGTTTTGCAAGAGGTCGAGTGCCAAGATGTGCTTCGTGATGTGAATTCCTCATGTGAGATCAGTTTCTAGTTTTTCCCAATCTATTGCTTGAGGTTCGTTGGGAGGTGGAAGCCAGTAGTGTGTTGCATATACCACTTGTTCGCAAGCAAATAGTTGAAGTACATGTGTAGGCTTACTGATAAAAACTTCGGAGTGGTACTCCTAGAAGCCTATCATGAACATCTCTTCAAAGGTCATCTTATAACATGCGGGTAAGTACTTTATACGGCAGTGCCATGCATAACACACCTGTGGCGATGGCATAGTGCTCATATCATATATCAAGTCTTGGTTGCCATCCTCGAAGGTCTGTGTTGACATGTGGTGCTTTGATGCAACAAAGATATTAAAAACTGTCTGCATCATATCAAATATCTTGATCGTCATGTGTGCTACAATGTCGTCCATGCGGGGTAATCTAGGGAGCCAGTGGTGAATCGTGGCCATCATATATCCAACTATAGGGGGTCTATGGGGTGGAGTGAAGTAAGGATAATTAAGCTAGTCCTGACACTACTTATTATTTTGAACTTTGATGGTGAATGGTTTTCGGAGCGGCATTGTGGCATAGGTCCCCAACATGGATTGTACTTTAAGTGCACTCGTGCATTGACCCATGTGTGCATCATCTCCAGATATGCTTGTAGCAGCTCTTGACGCCCATTCAATTGAAAACTTTTACCTTTCTGTGCTTCCAATGGCAGGTTGTAGGGTTTGAGCTGAGTTGCATGGGTTGGCTTCTTTCTCGTCTCTTTTTCAATGGCCAACTAATATTCTACCCTCAACATGAAGTATGGTTTATATTGAAGCTCCTGGCCGGAGATGTATATTCAAGGGGCTAGGTGGGTGAAATAGGGCGATTTTAATATGTGTTCCTCAATCATAGTCATGGCATGTAGCTATGCCTCAACATGTGTGGAGTGGGTTTTTCCAAGTTCTTCTACTAACTTAAGTCATGCGGGTGTAGGAAGTTCAAAAGTGTCTTGACCTTTTGTCGTGACATGTCCACCTATTATTGGTTGTGGTTCACAGGCCTCTTTGTATGTTTCCTCCACCGGTATGGAAACAATTTCTTCTTCAACCGGAATTTCTAGTGGGGAATCTGGCCTGGGAGGCTCATAGTGAGCTGCAATTTGTGTTTGAAGATCAAGTACCTACGCTCGTAAAGTATTGAGTTCATCGAGAAGCTCCAGGGGGGAGGGGGAGGTGACTTCAAGAACTAGTTGTGGT
The DNA here is from genome assembly GCA_020310875.1 of Ceratopteris richardii. Lineage (NCBI taxonomy): Eukaryota > Viridiplantae > Streptophyta > Polypodiopsida > Polypodiales > Pteridaceae > Ceratopteris > Ceratopteris richardii. The sequence continues at coordinate 111,553,887 of CM035414.1, forward strand.
TGTTATCCATAATAGTAGAAGTTTATGGTCATTCTAAAGCTTTTCATATTCCTCATTGATCTTATCGTAGTCCTCTAGTAGTTGTGCATGATCTTCTAACAACATTTGCATGGATTTTGAGGGTATTTCTTGAAATCCACTAGGACTTAGGGGTTCATCTGGTCTATTCAAAGCTACTTCTAGGTTCTCGTGATTCTGTTCCTGTAGTCGCTGATTCTCCTCCTTAGCAGCTGCAAGGTGGCATCTTTATAGTCCCATATTTCTAGTGAGTGTAGCGTTTCTTATGGTCTGAGTCTATAACAGATTCTCAATATCCATGAGTGCTTCCTTAGTCTTTTTTTTGCTCTCTAGCTCTAAGGCATGGTAATCTTCTCGTAACTATTGATGTCACGCATTGAGGGAAGCGTTCTTGATTGTTAAAGAATTCAACTATGCCTATAACTGTGTAGTGGTGTTGCACTGCTTGGTAGCTACTATCAAGAGATTCAAATTCATCTCTAACTTGTGTCATACAAGAAAACATTTTTTGGAATGTAGTTTGGATCGTAGGTGACAATATCAATGGTGCTACGAGTGAAGATACTCTGAGTGTGAGTGTTGATGCAGTGGGAAGGGGAAAGGGGAACGGGAAGGTGGATGCAATGGTGACCGTGGAGAAGTGCGATGTGCCTAAATGTGGTGGGGAAATAGATGAGGTGAGTGGTGGCATGGTGGGCGGTGAAATGTCCATGTCAATGGACGTGGTGTCGAGTGCAATGACGGTGAAGAGTGGAGTGATGGTAGGTGCATGAGTGGGTGTGAACATAGGATTTACAAAAGTGGATGAATAGTTTACAGATTGTGTTTTGTAAATGTGGAGAGGGGAGGAGAAAGGGGGTATAGTTGGGCCGGGAGGTGACATAAGTGAGAAGGTCATTGGAAGTGGAAATGGGAATATAGGTCTTGGAGAGATGGGAAATGAAGGAAAGGATGGATTGAGGAATGGGTTGATGGGAATGTGGGAAAATATGGTGGAAGGAAGAGGTGTAGGTAGATTTTGGCTTCTGGCCTCTGCAAAAGTACTTATAAGGAATGTAGATACAGGAGAGGAGGTGGGATGTACTTGGGAAACTGGATGTATGGGATGTGAAGGAGGATCATATAATGTGGTGGGGATTTTGACTGTGGTTGTGGATATTATAGTTGAAGGATGAGGTGGGGAGTCGATGACGATAGTCTCTTCTTCTTCTAGCAGGGTTTCTATCGTGGTTTCAAGGATGAGTCAAGCTTCTTTGGCATGATGTGAATATTCTGCATCTATGGGTACACGGATGTACTGACCTTGCTTGGACATTAAACGAATGCGTAGTGGGTTAAACTTTGGTGTTGGCTTCCTCTTCAAATAATGGAGTGCTTTAGTGGTTCCACTGATTTTACTAATTCATTGAAACCTTGAATGAAAGATTCTTCAAATTTGCCACTATCTAGTTCTTGCTCGAGAATTGCTTGACTCTACTCCTCAAACAATTGTCTGCACACCCAAACTGCTTGCATATTGTGGTATAATTTTTGGATTGCCAAGTGTAGGCGGCAGCTTCAAACGTGTCATCTTCATGAGTACTCCTGTTGCCTTGGGCTTCAGTTTGCTGCTCTTGCTTATCATTCTGCACATCCTCTTGGGAGTCATGGCTATCTTGACTAGCTTCATCATCGCCATCATCATCATCAGTCTTTGTTCTCTCTTCTACCTCTGAGCTGGAGACTACTTATTCTTGTGGTTGATTAGGCGGGGTAGTAGGATAGCTGGGGCGTTCATACTCCTGTGAGAAAAAATTCCCTTCTAAAAGTTGGAACTCCCTAGAGAAAGCATCATGAATTTCAAAATCAATGGTGGATTTAGTGGGTTCTGCCTCCAAGTTTGGTATAGGGAAAGAAAAGGCTTCCACACGAATTGTGGTGGGAATTTCTCTTGCTGCAATAGTAGTTTCCTAAGTGGTGGTTGCTTGAGGAGTTACCACACTAGTAGTGCGTTCTGTGATAATGGGTGGTGAGAGGTAGATACGTATTGGCTAGACAGGTGTGGGGATTCTATTGGAGACTATTGAGGAGATTGTTGTGGTTACAGGGACTTTGGAACTTGCAAGCATGGGATAGAACCTCGCATGCACTTGCCTGCCCGTCCTTTGCTAGCTTTTCTGACCTTTTTTGTGGTTCCCTTGAATGCTTTTAATTCTTCACTAGTCATGGCACGTTCAAAGGGCAAATCATAGGCCAAACACATATAGACGATTCTAGTAAGGGCACAACAATCGTGGATGATGTGTTTTTGTTCCCATCTCTGCTAAGCTAAATACAATTGCTCGATAATCCAACTAGCCAAATCAATAGCCTAAGGTCCTGTAGTGGCCAAATATAAACCAAACCAGATACATTTCTGAGGGATGGTAAAGCGATCCTAGCCGAAAATGCAAAATGTTGCATACATATGTGCAACAGCTTAGAGAGTTCAGGTGTGATGTCCAAAATGTCAGCCTACTTCAAAACATCACCACGGTTCATAGGCTCTAGAATAAGCCTTTCTCGCTCTGTCGACATGTGAGTCCCGTGGATCTTAAGTGCATCCCGAGTAAGTGCTACCGTTAGTTTCCATGTGAAAGGCCAAATGGCCATTGGACACTTCTTTGTATATGTTCTTTAATAAAACATATAGTGGCCTGGTCAGTCATAGACTATAAGTTCGATCGCATTTGTAATACCTAAGAATTTTGTCTTCATGCTCCTTGTGTACTTTCTTTTTCCTACGTATTCTGCATCCTTTTGTGTAGAGTACTGTGTGCGGCCCTAGGAGCTCAGTTTTCTAAGCCGAGGATATCGTAGTGAAGCTCTTGAGAAGGAGAGTGCACTATGGTGCATTGCCATCAAATTACTTCACTGGTATCAGAGCAGTTTGACACAAAAAGATTTGTTCCTTTTGTGCGAGCGAAGCAAGTACCCACCCCCAAGGATTTCTCCAAGGCTTACGACCAAGGCGGTGACCAAGGCATAGACCTTGGCATACCTTGTCATCCGAGTCACCGAAGTCACCGTTGGCACCGTTGGCTGCACGTGAGGGAGGACCTCAATGATCAAGGAAGATAGAGGTTCTGAATACTTCCCGGGAGGTCACCCATCCCGGTAATGTTCCCCCAGAGCTCGCTTAACCGTGGAAATCTCTTGCCACTAATCTACACTCTTGTGGTGTCTGAAGAAGGGAAAAGACTAAGGTTGATATTACCTTGAACATGTTTTGGTCCCTCAAAGCTTCATTCTTTGCTTTCAAAGCCTATTTTTGAAGCATTTTTTGGTGTCTTTTGGAGCCAGTTTGGAGTACTATTGCATATAGTTCTCTTCACATAGGTCCAAGAACATCAAGGAGAGTGTTCTTTGTACTTCTCTGACAATAAATATCAACCTTTGGGGCTCTGTTTTCCGCCACACTCGTAAAACTACAGGTTTCTCTAAAGGTTTTCAGTTTTGGTGGGAGCAGCTGCTGCAAAATTTATGCAGGTTTTTGAGCCTAAAACATCAGATTTGACAGACACTTGTAGGTGTTGTTGGCTAGTTTTCGGGCTGTGCATTCAGCTTTTTAGTGTCATTTTAGTGCATATATTGTGCACATACACACCATGTATGCTTTTGTGGATACCGCTTATGTATGTCCATGTGTTCATTGATATAGCAATTATGTTTTTGCATAAAGCCTTTTATGTTTGAAAAAGAGGGTCGTGGTGAGGTTTTCTTAACTGGGAGACACCCTGATGTTGGGGTCTCTTCGGTGATGCAGGTGGAAGACTTACCTAGCCTCGCCATAGGAGATGTATGATAGTTGTTCATAAGTGCTCGATAAGCCTAGTTGTCTTTTATTGGATAGCTGATTATATGCAGTGGAGTCAGTGATTCACTATGCAGGTAAACATGTCAGTACTTGCAATTTTATGATATTTTGACACTGTTCATGCTCATTTTGCAGAGGATATTCTGGCAAAATTTTTCTAGAGTTTTGGTTTAGTCAACTATACAGTGGTCGCTTTACTCTTTGATACACTTATTCGTTGGTGTTTGGACTCTTCTAGCTCCATAATCATTCTTATCATTTCTCTACCATCATGGCATCAGAGGTCTCAGGCACATCTGGTGGATCAAGGTCTAGTGCAAGTGTTCCAAGCAGAAGCTATAACTTGCAGGGCAAAGACCATTTTGAGATCCAAAAATTTGATGGCACAAATTTTTCTCTATGGAAGAATCAGATTAAAGCTGTGCTGATTCAAAGGAGGAAATGGAAGCCAGTAAATGGGATTTCAAAGAAGCCTTCTAACATGGATGAAGATGATTGGGATGAGTTAGATGAAATGGCCAGATCTACCATTCGCTTGCACCTGGTAGATAATGTTTACTTTATAGTATTAGACTGTGAAAGTGCAGAGGAACTTTGGAAGAAGTTATGCAATACATATGAAAAAGAGACGGCATCAAATAAAGTGTATCTGACGAGAAAATTATATGACCTTTGCATGAAGGACATAGATAGTGTTGATGCTCATCTAAATGAGTTTGATGCTATATTCTCCCAGTTATAGGCTCAGAAAATGGATATGGATAATGAAATGAAAGCAATATTGTTGTTATGCACCTTGCCATCATCATGGGATACATTTTTCACAGTTATTAGCAATAGTGCACCTAGTGGTAAACTCGTCTATGATGACATATGTGGAGCACTCTTGAGTGAGGAGATTCGTAGAAAATCTATGGTTGGCACTCAGAGTGGAGATGCATATAATGTTCGTGATTCTTACCAAGGAAAGAATCAGCAATGTGGCAGGAGCAAGAACAAGGAAAAGAATGGTCAACAGAATAAGAGTAGAAGTAAAATCAAGGAAGAGGGATATTGAATGCCATTATTTTCATAGGAAAGGACATATGAAGAAATATTGTTATGCATTTAAGAATGCTAAAAGTAAAGGACAAAATGTTGATGGGCATGTTAAATAGTTACCTGCACCATCTACTTCAACTGTGAAGATTGAAGAAATTAATGTTATTTCTAATGATGCTGATGTGTTGACACTTGATAGTATTGTGCCAATTGAGGCGCTTATGGCTGATTCTCTTTCCCACACATGGCTGCTAGTTTTTGGTGCTTTTTTCCATCTAACACCACATAGAGAATGGTTCTCTATTTATGCAGAAAAGTCTCTTGGTACCATGAGACTTGCTGACTCTTACCAGTGTGATGTTGTGGGGATTGGAGATGTGGTTGTGGAGTTCATTGATGGTTCAAAATTTACTATGCATAATGTATGTCATGTACCTCAGTTATCATGCAGTTTGATGTCAGTTGGTTAACTTGATGACCGTGCTCAATCCTTTCGCATATTAAAGGGAAATATGGTTATTGCAAAAGGAAGCAAAGTTGGCTCACTTTATCCTTTATTTGTATCATAGAAAGAACACTTGTTAGCTATTACTGAACAACCTATGGCTTGTATTTGCCATGGTCGTTTGGGCCATATATCTCATAGTGGAACGGAAAATCTTTCTCATTCTGGCTACTTACCTGTGTTATCTTTCTCTGATTTTTCATTTTGTGAGCATTGTCAATATGGAAAGCAAACTAGAAATGTGCATAGAATGCACATTGACTCTTCAATTCAGCCTTTAGATCTCGTTCATACAGATGTGTGTGGTCCTATGCCCACTAGGTCCTTAGGTGGCTCTCTTTACTTTCTCACTTTCATAGATGATGCTACTAGAAAATTTTGGGTATATCCTATCAAATCGAAGGATGAGGTATTCCCTACTTTCAGAAAATGGCTTGCTTAAGTTGAGACTGAAAAAGGAACTAAACTTAAGGCTTTATGTTCAGATAATGGGAGTGAGTATACCTCACATGAATTCATCCTTTTCTATCAATCTAGAGGGATTCATAGAGAGTTTACAGTTCTTTATACCCCAGTATAGAATGATGTAGCTGAGAGGATGAATAGAACTATTCAAGATAGAGTAGTCTCTATGTTGCATGATGCAAACCTCTCACAAGGTTTTTGGGTAGAAGCAGTATTGACTGCAGTTCATGTGATTAACCTTTCACCTAGTATTGCCAAAGATTTGAAAGTGGCAGAAGAGTTATGGACAGGGAAGCCACCATATTATGATCATCTTTGAGTTTTTGTGTGTGAAGCATATGTTCATATACCCAAGAATCTTAGACAAAAGTTGGACCATAAGTCAAAGAAATGCCATTTTCTTGGATATGGTCGACAAGGACAATTTGGATATCGCTTATGGGATCTTGAAACATGGACAGTGATCAGAAGTAGTGATGTCATTTTCAATGAGTCTAAGATGCATAAACAGCCCATTAAGGAGGTTGAAGTGAGAAGAGTCCTTCGGTTAGCATGCATAAAAATGCTACACATAGGAATGTTCAAGAGAATGTCCATTGAGATGAGTTTGCACATGTTCCTGTTCAACAACCATTGAGATGTTCTGCATGTGTCTCACATCCACCTAATAGATATGTTCCAGGTTTAGATTTTGTTATGCTAATAGATGTCAGTGAGCCGTCTTGTTACAAAGAGGCTATGCAGACAGAGGATCATGTCAAGTGGGAGCATGCCATGAAGAGTGAGTATGATTCTATTCACAAGAATGGTACTTGGGATTTAATACCTTTGCCAAAGGGTAGGAAAGCTTTACCATGTAAATGAGTATATAAGTTGAAATTCACATCAGATAGTGCTTCTCCAAAATATAAAGCACGACTTGTTGCAAAGGGTTTTAAGCAACAACATGGTGTTGATTTTGAGGAAATCTTCTCTCCACTGTTCAAGATGACTATTTTGCGCATGTTGCTTGGATTCGTTGCAATGGACTTAGAGCTAGTCCAAATGGATGTGAAAACTACTTTCTTGCATGGAGATCTTATAGATGAAATCTATATGGAACAACCAGAGGGTTATGTAGTTCATGGCAAGGAAAGTATAGTTTGTAAGCTCAAGAAGAGCTTGTATGGACTTAAATAGTCTCCTAGACAATGGTACCAAAAGTTTGATGCTTTTACGAAGTCCCAAGGCTATTCTCAAAGCAATGAGGATCATTGTCTCTACACAAAGAGATGCTCAGATGGCAGCTTGATATGCTTGATACTTTATGCCGATGATATGTTGATTGCTCGAAAGTCATCTTATGATTTGTCAATTCTCAAAAAGAAGTTGAGTCAGACATTTGATATGAAGGATTTGGGGGATGCCAAACATATTCTTGGCATGCGCATTACTTGTGATCGGAGTAAAAGATGCATATACTTGTCTCAAAGTGAGTACATATCCAAAGTACTTCACAGGCTCAATATGCAGGGTGGAAAGGCATTGAGTAGACCTTTACCCACATATGTGAAATTGAGCAAGGATGATTGCCCCAAATCAGATGAGGAAAAGGAATTCATGACCAAAATTCCCTATCAATCTGTTGTTGGTAGTCTCATGTATGCTATGGTAGCTATGAGACTAGACATTGCATTTGCAATGGGAGTTGCGAGCAGATATATGTCTAATCCTGGCAAGAAACATTGGGAAGCAGTCAACATGATTTTGAGATATCTGAGTGGCACTAAGGACAAGTGTCTATGCTTAGGTAGAGGGAAAGCATCCATTACTGGTTACATAGATTCTAACTATGCTAGTTGTGTAGACAATCATAAGTCTACATCAAGGTAATTTTTTCATTTTGTTGAAGGTGCTATCTCTTGGAGATCTCATCTTCAAGAATGTACAGCTGTTTCCACCACAGAAGCAGAGTATGTTGCAGCAAGTGAGGCATGTAAGGAAGCATTGTGGCTTTCTCATCTTGCTTGTGATATAGGTTTACCTCAGCATGTACCTCATTTGCTCAGTGACAGTCAGAGTGCCATTGCTTTGGCTAAGAATCTGGTCTATCATGCAAAGACCAAGCACATTGAGGTGAGGTATCACTTCATTATAGATTGCTTAGCCACTGAGTGCATTATTCTTGAGAAGGTTCACACTCGATATAATGTTGCAGATGCTTTGACTAAAGCTCTACCACAGGATAGCTTTCGACACTGCTGTCACTTGATGGGGGTTACTTGATTCATGATCTTACACAGTCACTTGTATACTGTGTAACATGCCCATCAGGTGGGAGGTATAGTTTGTATACTTACACTCAGGTATTCTTTATCATTCTTTATTTTTCTCCCATAGTTACTTTGGCCATATTGGCCTTTAGTGGGAGATTGTTACCGTTAGTGTCCTTTGTATATGTTCTTTAATAAAACATATAGTGGCCTAGTCAGTCACATACTGTAAGTTCGACCGCATTTGTAATACCAAAGAAGTCTATCTTCGTGCTCCCTGTGTACTGTGTTTTTCCTGCGTATTCTAGAGCCTTTTGTGTAGAGTACTCTGTGTGGCCCTAAGAGCTCAGTTTTCTACTCCGAGGATATCGTAGTGAAACTCTCGAGAAGGAGAGCGCACTATGGTGCATTGCCATTGATTTACTTTAGTAAGATCTTTCTAGAGGTAAAACTTCTTCTATGGAGGATCATTTATGTTGGTGCATAGACAACCTTTCAATAAGAAGGGATATGTGTATCAAAATCCTTTGGATCTAGTGCACACGGATGTGTGGGGTCCAAGTAAGGAGCCATCTATATCAGGCTCAAGATACTATATGTCTTTCATAGATGATTGTAGCAGGTGGACCATTCTGTTTTTCATGAAGCACAAGGATGAAGTGTTTAATTGCTTTCAGAAGTATATTGCTCTTGTTGAAAACCAAACAGGTAGGACTTTGAAACAACTCAGATCACATGGTGGAGGAGAATACTTCTCTTCTGAATTTGATGCCTTCTTGCATGAAAGAGGCATTAAAAGGGAAGTCACTACAAGCTATACACCCGAACTCAATGGTGTAGCAGAGAGGAGAAACAGAGCTATTGTCGAAGCTACAAGGTCCATGCTCAACGAAAAGGGATTGCCAAACTACCTATGGGTAGAGGTTGTGTCTACAGCCACATATCTCATAAATAGACTTCCATCTAAGTCACTAGATGGAACCACTCCATATGAATTATGGAATGGAAGAAGACCTAGTCTAGAGCATTGTAAAATCTTTGGATGCTTAGCCTATGCTCACATTCCTTCTCAAGAGGGAAATTGGATCCCAAGGCAGAGAAGTGCATATTTATTGGTTATGATCAAAAACAAAAAGGATATAGATTGTAAAATCCAACCAATAAAGGATTTTTTGTGAGTAGAGATGTAATTTTTGATAAAAACAAATCATGGTTTGATGATGATAGGAAAGTGAAGTTGCCTTATGACTTGGATGAAGTTTTTCCATCACTTCAACCAAAGGAGCCAAAGCAGATTGAAGAAAGTGATTCGTAGATTGACTTCGAAGACTTGGAAAGACTAAAGCTATGGAAGAACAAAGGCAAAGAAAAGATGCAGGATGCTACATATGGACTTGAGAGCTCACATCAACCACTTAGAAGGTCTTCATGGGAGAAGAAGAAACCAGAGAGGTTTGGTTATGATACTTCTTTGGTCACCAAGCACTCAATCTACATTGCAAAGGATTCAACCAATGAAGAACCTACCACATTTGAAGAAGCACAAATCAAGAAAGCTTGGAGAGGTGCAATGGATGAAGAAATGGAAGCCTTGCAGGAGAATGACACTTGGGAGCTTGTACCTAACAAGCCATCTGTGAAGGTAATTGGATCTCGATGGATATACAAAATCAAGAGCAATCCAAATGGAAGTATAAATAGAGACAAAGCAAGGCTAGTTGCTAAAGGGTTTGCTCAAACCCATGGTATTGATTATGAGGAGAATTACTCTCCTGTTGCAAAAATGCCTACAATTAGGGTTCTCATTAGCCTTGCTGCATCTAGAAATTGGAATCTCTATCAACTTGATGTAAAGAATGCTTTCTTGAATGGATGGATTTCAGAGGAAGTGTATATGGCACAACCTCCTCGATATGAGGATGTACATCATCCCAACTATGTATGCAAATTAAAGAAAGCCTTGTATGGATTGAAGCAAGCTCCAAGAGCTTGGAATTTCAGATTGGTGACTTATTTGCAGGACCAAGGATTCAAAGTTAGCAACGCAGATACCTCTTTGTTCATAAAGAGGAATGGATCTGAAGTGATCTATTTATGTGTGTATGTTGATGATATTATTATCACAGGCAATGATCTTGAAGGAATCAAATAGGTAAAGACTCAAATGAAGGAGGAGTTCAAAATAAGTGACCTCAGACCACTCACTTATTTTCTTGGAGTGGAGTTGATCTACACAGATTCAGGTATATACATAACACAAAGGAAGTGTGTGCATGACATGCTCGTCAAGTTCAAGATGGAAAATACCAAGTGTGCAGGTACACCTATGGAGAAAAATCATAAGCTTAGTGCTTATGAAGGAGAGCCAATTGAAGACATCACAAGCTATCAAAGCTTGGTTGGAAGCTTGAACTATGCAACACTCACAAGTGTGGATATATGCTATAATGTTAGCATATTGAGTTAGTTTATGCATAAGCCAAGAAGACCACATATGGAAGCGGCCAAGAGAGTCCTCAAGTACCTAAAGGGGACCATGAATGAAGGTTTGTTCTATTCATTTACTTCAAATATTGAGCTAAAGGTCTACTCAGATGCAGATTGGGCCAGATCTAGAGATGATAGAAGAAGCACATCTAGGTATATATCATTTGCAGGTTCAAAAGTCATTTCTTGGTCATCCAAGAAGCAACCAACCGTGGCATTATCTTTGAATGAAGCCGAATATAGAGGTTTGGTTAATGCAACTCAAGAAATCATGTGGTTAAAGTCTTTGTACACAGATCTTGGACTTCATTCTTCAACACCTCACATTTTTTGTGACAACACAAGCTCACTACATCTAGCAACCAATCCGGTATACCATGCTAGAACCAAGCATATTGAATTCCACTACCATTATGTAAGGGAGAAGCTAATGAGCAAGGATATTCAACTATCCTATGTCTCTACAAATATGCAATGTGCAGACATGTTGACTAAAGCTCTTGATGGTACAAAGTTAAGTAGATTCAAGTTGATGATTGGCTTGCAAGAAATCAAGGACAATTGAAGATATATTTGGAGGCCAAGCATGTTAGCCTTGAGGGGGAGCTGTTGGTGCATTTTACCCAAGCTTACATGCTTGATATTATTTGATTTATGCTCATATGTGTAGTCATGTGAACACCTCTTGTAAAAGAGTACATTTTATCTCTTGTAATTGTGAAAAAGAAAAAAGAAAAAGAATGGCTTACCTCATCCATGATGTAAAAAGCAAACTTGTGGCTCTAACTACCTAAAACCATGAATTAGTGAGCTGAGGGAATATCTCCTAACTTTGGGGATCACTTTTAGGTGGAGCCACTCGAGTTTGAATTCAAAACTCCCTCCAAAAGTAGCTATAAAAAAAGCAAGAAGGAAGTGGCGATTAGCAAGCCTTGTATGTGACCACTTCATGTCATTTTGTAGAAATGGAAGAGCTTACTCCATAGCTCTATCATTCTACTCCCATTGTGCCAATATTCATTGCCAATGTGGTTTTAATCATATGTGAATTTATACATTCATCATTCTCTACTTCTCTATCTTGTTCTCTGTTATACTCACTCAGAGCAGTAACTTCAGAAGCTCATAACTCGAGCTATACTCATCCATTTTTAGTTTTTTAACATGCATTGGATAGTTCTTAAAGTCTAGTTTCTGACTATGCACGTTCATGGTCATTGGATCTGCAATATAAGAGAAATTGCCATTTTACTGCTCACTCATCTATCTCTACAGAGCCGTGTGAATGGCAGGAATGTTCCAGATTTTGTTAAAAGTTTTTCTTAGTCCTCCATTGATCATTTGAAGTGTTTTAACTTTTATTAGCAAGCTTGCCAAGTCCATTTTCTATGCCCAAAAGTAATTTATCTAATTCCTACCAGGTTGAGAGCACTGTTCATTTGTTCCAGCAGGTGTATGTCCAAAAATAGCAAGTTTTGGGAGCTAGTCATTTTGCAACTAGTTTGTCTTGACTTAAACTTTTGAGATACATGTTCCAAAGTACTTGGCTGATATTTTGGTGGATTTAGGAAGCTCAAAGAGTCTACTAATAAACTCTGAAGTCTCAGTTGGCTGGTGTGAAGTCGATTGTAGCAGCACCAACTCCTCTTCAGATTGCATCCACCATCTCTCCTCACAATTTACTAGTGAGGGAAGAATAAATGTTCCTAGAAAGTCCTTATTCTAGTTGGTTGTAAGTGTAGTCACCAAGAAATAACATCGGTAGAAGTCAGGTTTGGGCAATGGATCACTAAAATATTATGTAAAACTAGCTCTAGCCCAAATGTGCATTAACTCTTCTGAATTCTAGAGCTCTTCAAATTCTCTCGAGAAAAATTGGTATCTGCCCCACTTGATGCCATCAAAACACAGCATGGCATCATAAATAAAGTTGGCATCTGCAAGAGGTCCTATGAAACCTTTGAACCAATGAGAATTGCTATGAACCTTTTCAGTGTGTCGCATAGGAGGATCATCTATGGGCATTGGTCCTGGGAAAGCTTGAAACTCTAGTGGTTGTGAGGTAGGGTGAGATTCAACCAATAGGTTACCAAGGTTGACCACTGGCATACTAGGGCCAGCCGAGGAGGGTCATTCAGCTTGCATGATGATTCGAAAGGAGTGCGTAGATTATCTACAACAAAAGATTAACACATTACTATGGAAACAAATTAGGATCCCAATAAGGTGAGACCGCAATCCCTTTCCATAGCCGATGTGTAAGCCATCTAGCCGAGTGTTGTGAGGTGATTTATGGAATAATTTCTTGTAAACTAATGTAGGTCACTAGACACCTAAATGCTTTAGATAATGCATACATTGCTTATGATGAGTCTTGTATTACAAGTGAGAGTGGGTTAGTGTGGGTGAATTTGTACAAGGTTTAGTCGTGAGTGAATTATTACAAAGGTAGGGGTTAGTCGGGATGGGTGTTATGTGGTACAAAGGATCATGTGGAAACTTTTGTATATCTTTTGGTGGTTTAGGTGTCGATGGATGAAGTGATGTCAAAGGGGTATATATTACATGGCTTGAGTTTTGGGCTATAATACAATGTTTGGGTACCCAGATCTGCATGGGTGTGGGTCGATTTGTGAGGTACTTCTTGGCGATCCAAATATTTTGAATTCTCATTGTTGGAGAAGAAGGCTGAGGGTATGTGGGCTATTGACTCAGATTCTACCTTGACTTCTCCTTTTCAAAGCCTTTACTGTTGTAGTTGGTTGGTGATTTCTATCCTTTTGGCATCCATACTTGTTTCGTGCCACTTGCTTTGGTTGTCTGATACTGCTTCCATCTTTGTGTCATCTGGTATCGTTGTCGGTTTGGGTTCTTGAGTCGTGGTTGACTTCTTGGAGGTCATGGTTGAGAGGTCTGGTTGACACTCTGCTTTGGAAAAGAAAGGAGGTCCAACACTTGCAAAACTTGCCCATAAGGAAGTGATGCATTCTATACAACAGATCTAGGTCAGTTCGTAGTAAATGTGGAAGATGGGGCACCGAAGGCTATTGTGCCCATTTGGCCATTGATGCAATCCACCTGACCCCTGATGTTGTCCATGTGACTCCTGATGATCCCCATTTGTCCTGGCCAGACAGTGTGGTTCTCATGTTGAGTTTGGAGACACCAGGGGAAAATCTGTTGACATTGCCCGAAAGGAAGTTCTTTCATTTCTACCCTACATGGTCTGATGTGAAAGTACTTCGACTTATCTATCTAAAAATCTTCTCACACTTCAACATCTCCATTTCGTATGCTAGGGATCCATCTTTGTCAAGGGGAGTGTTTTTAGGGAAGTCAAGCAGTATCACTCGCTGCTGGTCTAAGGTCTTCATCTGCAAGGAGCCTTGTCTAAGATTTAGGTCCACTGAGTGATCAGGTCATCGTCACGGCACACTAAGAGCTTCACTATCATGGTCACTTCATGTATGAGGATAGGAAGGTCCACCTAACCCATGCAAGGGGTTTCCATGCCTCCTAGCCCTATGAGGTAAGCCTCAATTGGCCACATTTCTTTGCATGAATCCTGATAGTCGGACCATCTTATGGCACTAGTCACAGCTCCTGAATCAATTAAAGCCCTAAGCTTGTGGTGAGTGTTGTCGTGTTCTATCATGACTAAAATGAATGGTCGGCTATCCACTATGCTAGGATGAGCAATTGACTTTGTTTGACACATGGCCATGGGGTATCTGGGTGTTTCTTCCAAATGGTTATAATGTTCTCTACCTAGTATTGTCTTCTTAGCTTCATGCACTTAATGCATTCTATAGCTTCTGCCTTCGCTTTCGCACGTATTATCTTTTCTTCCTCCTTATGCTTCTTTGCCAATGTGATTCTTCTTAGCATGTCCTCAGTAAGAGGTTCCTGATATAGCTTGACTCTATAGACACTAATGTAATTAGGCATTATCTCTCCTTCTAGGGTAGATAATTGTACCGCTCCACTTGTCGAAAGTCAGTTAATGATCATCCATAACCTCGCTTTTCTAGTTTCTGTGCATGTTGTTTCAACGTATACACTAGGACTAAGTCACCTTCTTTTAAGCCTTTGTCTTTCACATGTGCATGAGATAGGCTTTCTGTCGCTTCTTTGCTGCATATATGCATGCTGCTACTTTCAATCTGGTTTCTCCTAATTGTTCCAAGTCCATTATCCTTGATGATAATTCATGGCCGATCCACTGATATTCTTGTGCAACCTTAAGGGTGGGTATCAAAAAGTCCAAAGGAAGCACAATGTTCTGACCAAAAGCCATCTAAAAGGGAGTTGCATTGAGTACGATCTTGTAGGCCACTCAATATGCCCAAACAACGTGGTAACTGTTTGTCCCAATCCAAATGTTTGTTGTTCACGAGTTTCGTCAGTACGTTACAAAGGATCTTGTTAGCGCTTTCTACTTGACCATTTTATTGAGGATGATATGGTGCAGATTTCTTGTGAATCACCATAAAATCCTATAACAAATATTCAATGACCTGGTTTAGAAAGTGAGTTCCTCGATCGCTCACTAGTTCTAGAGGCGGTCGATATATTATACTGACATTTTCAAATAAGAATTTTGCAGTCGTGTGTGCATCATTCTTTTTTGTGGCCTTAGCCTCTACCCATTTGGTAAGATAATCAGTCACAACTATGATGTATCTACATGAGTGCCTTTTGCAGAGGGGTTAGTGGTTCCTACAAAGTCTATACCCCACTTAGAAAATGCGCGTCCTCCCATCATGGGTTTCAGTGGCATTTCATCTCTACGAGTAGGAAATTGAGTTCTTTGCACACGTCACATCTCTTAACATAGGTATGTGCATCCATGTGAAGAGTGGGCCACCATAATCTTGCAAATAGAATGGCTTTGATTATCTTGTTGGGGCCAAAATGTCCTCCTACAACACTTTTGTGTGTAGTCTCTAATAAGCTCAAATAATCACTCTCATGAACATATTGTCTTAGGTATCTATCGCATCCATGTTTGTATAGGTTATTGCCAATAAGTGAGTAGACTTGAGCTTCCTGCTCTAGAATTCATTGTCATGCTAAAGTCATTCCTTAAGGGAATGTTTTCTTCCTCAAGTATTTTACCAACGTTTCACTCCATTTTGGTGTGAGAGACATATGATATAAAGCAGCATGTCCTACCGATGGTCTTTCACAACAAACTGGGCATTCTTTACATAGCTTATAGACATCTGCTTTCATAGAAGGCCAATATGCTCCTCCTCTATGCAGAGTCTACAATGTATGATGTTTTGAATGATGTTTCTTTAATGCAACCTACATTAGCTAATTGCAACCAATTCTGATATTCTGATTCGTCTACGCAACAAGCAACAATTTTTTGATTATCTTGTTAAAATATGCTTCTTGTATTATCTGGTATTTGTGTGACTTGGCAATCTCTCCTTCTCTGATCCTAGTCCTAGGATTCTTGGGTCCAAATGTGAGAATAGGGACAATAGGCTTAGCCCATTCTTGTACTATTTCGAGGTTAAACAAGTACACGTCTGGCAGTTCATCCACTATTCCATGAGGAGCTTCTCCCATAGTCAACCTTGAGAGATGGTCAGCTCTAAGTTGGGTCTTACCCTTCCTGACTACTAATTCAAAGTCATACTCCATCAGTAATAGAAACCACTGTATCAATTGTTCGGAGTTACAAGGCTTATTGACTAAGTACAATAACGCTTGATGATCCATGAAGAACTTGAACTTATTCCCCAACAAGTAATGCCTGAATTTCTTTATTGCATAGATCATTCCTAATCCTTTGCATTCTGTAGTGGTGTAATTTATTTCTGCTGCATTCAATTGTCTACTCGCGTAAGCTATAGGGAGGTCTATATTGCCTTCATTCGCAGGTTGTGCCAACACACATCCTATGATGTAGTTGGATGCATCCACATGTACATGGAACGGCTTACTCCAATCCAGTGTTGATAATATTGGTGCTGAACACAAGCATCGTTTGAGTTCATTGAATGACTCCTCACATTCATGTGTCCATTCAAACTTGCTCAAAAGAGAGTACAAGGACTTAGCTATGATAGTTTACATGTGTATAAATCATCAATAATATCCACAATGGCCCATGAAAGCCTATACTTCCTTTACATTTTTTGGCCTAGGTAGTTTTGCAATTACTTTCACCTTTTCTTTGTCCATGGAGATTCCATTCTTTGACACAATATGTCCTAGAATCTTGCCTTTCCTGACCATGAAAACGAACTTTACTGGGTTCAAGAAAACTTGATATTCTTGACATTTGTCAAACATTTTCCTTAATTCAGGGATGTGGGTAAGTCTCATGTTGGAATGAGCACATATGTCATCCACATAAACTTCCGAATTCTTGTGTAAAAATTCCTTGAAAACATGACACATGAGTCGTTGAAAGGTGGTGGGTGCATTTGTGAGCCCAAATGGCATTACAAAAAATGCAAATATGCCCCATTCCGTGGAAAAATCCATCTTATGTTGATCTTTCGGAACAATGGCTACTTGATTATAGCTTGAGAATCCATTGAGGAAGCTGTAAACTTCCTTGGCCGCGACTCTTTCCAATAAGTGTTCTGTGATAGGAAGAGGATAACTATCTTTAATCGTGGCAGCATTAACTTTTTTAAGGTTAATACACGCACAACTTTCCATTCTTCTTCGGCACAACCACAATGGGGGATACCCATTCGGTATGCTCAATTTCATAAATGAGTCCTGCTTCTATCAAGCAATCGATTTCTTCTTTGATCTTAGCAGCATAATTATCGTTATACGTGTATGGTTTCTGCTTGGTAGGCTTAGCATCTGGAGTCATAGGGATCCTATGAGAGCATATATCCGGGTCGACTCCCTTTAAATATTTGTAACTCCAACCGAACACATCTCTATATTCTCGGAATAGGGCAGTTAACTCCTTCTTCTTCATTCATCAAATCATGTCCTATGTATGTACATTTTTCTTCTCCTTCTTCTTTGGTAACTATGATTTTTTTGGTTTACTCTCGATTATCATATGCTTCTCTAATGCCTACTTCTCTTTTAGGCATTCATACCATAATTGGGTACATATCGATGGGAATAATCTTTAAGATTGACTTTGGTTCTTACTCCCAAATGTTGCAAGTACAAAGAATTATTTCTCCAATCTTCTACAATTTGCAACTAACACATGAATGGTCGTCCTAAAATCATCTTGTACGCCTGATTTTTCCCAAAATCACAAATGGTGAAAGTATGTTCAAAATATACACCACAAGTGGTGAGAGATATGCCTTCAAGTAAGCCTAATGGCTTTTCTATATGTCCATCAGCCATTTGTAGCTTCATCCTGGTGGGTCTTAGTGCTGGCTTACCTCAACATTTCCATAAAGCAGTGGTTGTGATGGCTACTATGGCTCCTGAGTCTAAGATGGCTTTAGTGGTGTAGCCCTTGTGGGTTATTGGAAGATAAGTATTGCCTTCCTCTCCCTCACTCACATCTCCAATTCTTTCCACTTGTATCTCTGGTACCTTCTTGTGTGATCCTATCTAGGAGGGAGCAGTGGCGATCTCAGGAAATTGGTTTGCTACGTGCTTCCATAATTCTGGTTTAATATTCAACAATTCTTCTAAAGTGAGATGACATTGTACTTTGGTGTTCTTTATCACTTCCGTGTTTCTAGGGATTACTGATTCTTTATTCCTCACTATTATAGTGGGTGCTCTCATGCTGAGAGACTTGGCTTCCCAAGGTCTTGTGAACTGAGGTAATTCTTGCAAAGAATTTGATTCAAAATCTATTTGTTCAATCAGTTTCTCTTCCTCTACAACATCATAGATAGAGGGTATGTCTTGGGGAAATTGTTTGTGCAAGTCATCTATCTCTTGAATAGGAGGATCGGTTCTTGCTCTCGTCTCCATTTCTCTTCTTGGATTTCTCTCAGAAAGATTTGGGAATACTTGTGTATGGAAGAGAGGTCATCTTCAGCCTCGGTATTTGGCACTTGAGACAAGGATGGTGCCAATGTCTCAAGAACAGTAAGGTTCTTCTGTTAGATTCCTCTTCTCGTTGCTAGTAATCAAGTATTCTAACCTCTCCAATAGTCCTTGAAAGTGTAATTCTAGTTTTTCCATGTTGTTTTAATTAATATAACGAGAGGCTTCAAACATCATTTGTGTTAATTCTACCATCTTCATGCAAAATCTGGTTCTCTTAATTTCTAAGTCTGCTCTTGGATAGTTCTTACTCATTTCAGCTACTTGGGCTCCTTCTTTTAATCTTGCTTGGTATTCTCGAAACATCATGTCTAGGTTTTTAGGTATGGGTTCAGTTAGAACTGATCCTGATCTCTGATTCCGAGTTTCGTGATTGGACTCTTGCAAAGTTAATTCTAGGATTTTGGCTCTAGATTCCCTTAGATGTCCTTCTAACTCATTTATCTTTTTACTCCACTTCCTTTTGATTCTCTCTCGTGAATCCTTTCAAGTTTTCATCTTTCTACTACTAGATTCTCCAACTTCACTAGTCTCGACTGTCTTTTCAGGATTAGGCTTTTGATTCTATAACAATGCTTAAGCTCTTGTTATAGCTTGAATAGGCACGCATGTCGGGTTGGATCCATCTGAGTTATGCACAATACCTATCACATTAAAGGGTGTCACTTTTGAGGCATTAGTAGGGTTCTTTAGACAATCTCTAATGACATGCTCTTTACCACATTCCACACAAAAATCTTGTATGTTATAGTATTGTCATTGTCCTGCTATCCAAGGATGTGGGCAATCCTTTATGAAATGGTCCCCTTGGCACCTAAAACATGGTCCTCTAGGGCCCTGTGGTCTTGTTTATCTTAACTGGGGTCGTGGGTTAGGGTTCATATACATGACATTGGCATAGTCAAGCTCCCAACTGGGTTCGAGTGGTGAACTACCATATTGATATGTTTTCATGTGTTTTGGAGACTCCATGTAGTATGCGGGTGGACTATCTCCATGGGTGGAGTCGAAACTATTAGAATTAGGATCACCTTCTGTGATCAGGGGTGAAGAAGGCACTAATGCCCTATTGCGGTTCTCTTCCGTAGCAGCATACTTGACTAAGATTACATTAGCTGGTGGGGGTGGCTGTTGAGCTAAAATGGGTTGAGGCCTTTGTTGAGCCTAATAGGATAGTTCTGTGGAGGCCTATAGTAATGAGGTTGAGTATTGTATTGACCTTGATACCTACCTAGTTGAGGATATGCTTGCGGGTAGTTCTGTCGCACCACTTGTTTGTTGTATGGGCAATCTTGTGTTGTGTGATTTGTGTACCACCTTTCAATTGTACAGTATTGGAAACTAGGGTTGGCTTGAGGTTGTGTTACATTGGGACACACATTTTCCATATATAACCTAGACATCTGTTTACTAGAGACTCCTAGTTTTTGGGCCACTTTTTCTGCTAGGTCTTCAATCGAGCTGGAGAGTTTTGAGGATGATTGAGATGAGCTATCGGAGTCTTCATAAACCTTTGAAAGTTCCAATTCATCTCCTAGGTTATCCTCAATGTCTATACAAATCCTTACACATTGCTCTAGTGTTCTAGGTTCCTTCTGATAGACATAGGAGCATAGTTTAGAGCTCAAGAGGCCATCTAAAAACAAAGACAATTGCTTGGCCTGTGAGGGTAGTTCTTGCATTGGGCATCTCTTGACATATTGTCTAAACCTATGTCCTTCAAGTCTGACTGTTTCCTGAGGAGTCTGTTTGAAGTTTTGAATCAATAAAGAAGTATCATGTCTGATTCCACTTTTAGAGAATTCTATGATCAATGACTCTAACAAGTGATGAATATGCCTAAATTGCCTTTGTTGCAATGGTTGGAACCAAGTTAAAGTCGTGTTCTTTAACATGAGTCCAAACGCATTGTATTGTGTAAACATGTCTTCTACTTGCTCTGCTCTCAATACTTGCTTGAATTTGGCAACATGGTCATAGGGATCTCCTATCCCATCAAAGTAATTTTTCATCGACTTTATTAATTGAGTGGGTCGTAGTATCCTTGGATGTTCCTGTGGTCTCAATAGAGAAAAATCACCTCTACCACCTAGTATTCTTGGTTCCCTTTATCGTTCGAATCTATCGGTGTCTGTGGTTGGTCTATCCCTCCCTATAGGGCGAGTGAAACTTACTTTTGGCCTTTCTTTGTTCTTCTCTCTTTGAGTATCATGGGCTAAGGACGTCCCGACACCTTGATGACTAGTGTTTGCATTTGGTCGTGATGGGGGGAACACTAATTTGCCTCTCCATGTATAGGCATGTCTAGCATGTTTTGACACTACAAATACTCGTTCTGAAGTATTTTCCAAGTATACCACCTTTCTAGGCATATCTGGGTCCTTGAATTCATAAATCGTGATGGAGCCTATCTCACTAGGTTGTTCCATTCTGTATCTCCAAAATGCTTCATCAGTGTCCTTCTTTAGGAACAATTCAATGCTTCTATTATCCTGAAGGATCCACTCTGGGTTTAGTACTTTTGTCAAAACAAATTTCCCTCTGGGTGTCCTAGGTTAGTCTCCTAGTAGTTTCTTTTCCTTGTGTTCTTGCTTTTGCCTCGAGACTAACTACACCAACTCATTGGTATGATTAATTTGATTAATTTGATTACTTATGATGTACATTGTTCCTTCTTTGTCTATGTAAGCATCTCTCTTGAATTTCACCACTGGACATTCCAATCCAATGGGTTGGTCAAGGTTATGCAATTGAACCACTGATCTTTGCAAACCATCCTCATAGATGCTATGCTTAACCCTCCTTCCAGTATTTCCATGCTAAAATCCATTTCTGACTCACTAGTATATGAGCCTAACTCATAAGGGTAGCTATTCAATTTTTGTGCCCATGAACATGCAGTAGTTGCTACACTTGCTTCTGAATATCTAAGCCTTCATCGATCTTACTTACCTATGTGCTTGCCCGATCTAAGGTTCATGAATTTACTCCTTGAATCACTCAATATGCACTCTGATCGTCAATGTTCCTTCGTTCTCAGTCACTTGTTTTGATTTTAATTCCTTTAGATTCTTGTCTTGTCTCAATGTATGCGTCAAGAATTGACTTTTCGTTGTATGTTTAAATTCTCGTTCCGTCATACTTAAGTTCTTTCCTTTAAGGTTTTTGTATCGCACACTTTTATCTTGTTCTTGGACTTGAAAAAATTAAATCTCTTGGACTTGATGTGTTCCTATTGTCATCCTAATTTAATCCACAATGCTAGACGTTTAGCCTAAGCTAATAATTGATTGAGGGGGTTGATTATTCTTCCAACCTCGAGTCAGCTTCTTTGATAGCCCTAATGCCCAAGAATTCATGCTTCCCAAGCCTTGCATACTTCACCTACCTTGCTTTGATTGCCCTTGGATAGCTCTTGTTAAACCTATGAAAATCCAAAGTTTAGGCCAATTCTTTTATCAATGATCAAACACTTCGATATATACACCTTTAAGAGTCCCTTTTCCTTTGGCTCAATTTTCTCCAATGCCCCTTGCTTTCCTCATCCCAAAGAGCTTTCTAACAAGCCCTAGAGCTCAAAAAATGGACTTGGAATGAAAAAGTTATGGACGTTTTGACTCTCAAGAGTGAAAATATGTAGACTCGCTTTTCTTCCAAATATGAGTTAAAGGGGTCTTAAATATGCCTAATCACTCACAAATTCACAAAATAGGCCTTATATTTGCAAAAAATCAAAACCCTAATTCGGCATTCTAAGTGGACAATCGCAATGGTCTGAGGTAATCGCATTGGTCTGAGGTAATCGTGATGGTCTTGCACCGTCCCGATGGTCCACTTGAATTGTAACGATGGTTTAGAACCGTCACGATGGTCCGAGGGTGGGAGGCATCACGATGGTCCAAAAATGAGTCGTCATGATGGTCCAAAAATGAGTCATCATGATGGTCCGACTAACGAGCAGTCACGATGACACCAGCCCATCACGATGGTCAATGGTCAATGCAACCATTGCGATGGCATGAGCCCATCGTGATGGTCACGAGGCATCACGATGGCTTGAGCCAATCATGAAGGTCTGAAATTTGAAGCGTCATGATGGCGTACCTATATCATCGCGATGGTCTAGAGGACACATGGAAAGTGGGTGGTCACGATGGCATGAGCCGATCCTGATGGTGTGGGGTTGACGGGATCGTCGCAATGGTTAGTGACCGTTGTGATGATCCAACTGAACTGTCTCGATGGTATGAGACCGCCATGATGGTCTAGTTGAGCCCTCGCAATGGCATGATCCAATCCCGATGGTGCAACACAATCACGATGGCATGAGCCCATCGTGATGGTTCACCAAACTACGGATTTTGGGAAACAATTTGTGGATTTGTGCAAGTCTAAGTGTGCCCTATGTCGTGGTATACACGCTTACCAAAAATGTCAAACTTGTCAGACCATCACGATGGTCTGACACCTAGGGCAGGTCTAATAGAAAATTGAATTTCTCACCTTTTTGGAGCTCTCCTGCTGTTCTGGAGCATTGTAGCTACAAGAAAACTCAAAAACACACACACCAATGCAAACTCAAAAGCTCTCTTTCTTGCATGTGCAAATGAGGGAAATGAGGAGGAAAGGTGGATATGGTGAAATTTTTTATTTTTTGGAGTGGAAGAAGATGATGTGGTGGTGATGGAGGAGTGTAAAGAGATGAAAAACAAAAAAAACTACTAAAAAACAACAAAAAAAACTGAAAGTTTTACCTTCCAATGCCAATTCTTGCTATACTCTTACCATCACGCATTCATCCTAGAACTCGATCCCCGACAATGGTGCCGAATTTGGTGTTGCTCTAGCATGATGGTAAACACCACGGTAAGAAGCTCCACCTCCTTAATGTCAATCTATGGAAGAGATAGGAGTGATATGAAGATCGTGAATGCAAGGTGTAGTGAGAGTGAAGGTGAGAAGCATGGAGATGCACACACACACACATAAGAGACAAGCAAGACACAATGGAAGGTTGAAAGTAGACTCTATTGCTCAATAACACTCTTACAAACAAAAAATAGCTCTAATCTCTTTTCAAATCATGCAAGAGAACCTAGAACTCTCTAGCTCTATTTATAGTTTCTAGACTAATTTTGATCGGTTTCACATCTAGTGTCCGACATAGTTAAAAAATAGGTTCTAGGCACTATTTGGAGGTCTAAACGAGATCTAAAAATAGCCAAAATTGGTATCCTTGTTCTACCTAATCTCCTCAATCTTGAGGACTCCTCGGTTTGCACAAAATGGAGCTAATAAATACAAAAGTGGGTGTTTTTATGACACATATATTACAAAACTGATAAAAATCACTCTTTGGTGTTTTGAAAGAGTAATATCACATATATTTCTCTGGAAAAATTGATTGCATGGCTCCCCATAACTCTTTGTAGTCCGCCTTCAGATGCTTCCTCTGCATCTGTGCCTTTGGCTTTTGCCAACAGATGGTCCTGAGCATGCCGTACATCTCATGAAGACTGTGCAAGCTCTTAGACAAAAACAAATTGTATGAAAATAAGAGTAAGTGTTTCTTTGGTTAGGAATGTGTATCTAGGAAGAGTCATATCTAAAGAGGGAATTCATACAGTTGAGGATAAAGTGAAAACAATAGTTGATTGGCTAGTTCCTAAAACTCTAAGGGATGTAAGAAGTTTTCTAGGATTGGTGCAATATGAAAGAGCACATATTAAGGATTTCTCTAAGATAGCTAGTCCCCTTACAGAATTGACTAAAAAGAATGTAAGATTTGTGTGGAGTGATGCTTGTCAAAAATCATTTGAATCATGAAACAAAAAGTGATTGAAAACTATGTTTTAAAAATACCACAAATGGGATAACCTTTGTGGTTGCATGTGATGCAGGTGGTAGTCAAACAGGATGTGTTCTTTCAGAGGATGGTAGGGTGGTTGCATATGAGTCTAGAAAATTAAGAAAATATTAACTTAATTATCCTACCCATGATCTAGAAAGGTTTGTTGTTGCATGCACTTAAACATTGGAGACATCTATTGTTAGGGGTTAAATCTGAATTGAAAACAGGTTATCAGAGTCTAAACTACATTTTCACACAACCATTACTTAACAACAAGCAGAAGCATTGGATTGAATTATTCAGTGAGTATGATTTTGACACTAAGTATCTGGTTGGTAAGGAAAATAAGGTTGTTGATGCATTGATTCCAAGACCTTTATGTAATCTCCTGTGTAATAAATTTTGATTTTCTCAATCAAAATCAAGAAGAACTGAAACACGAGTCTTTTTATGCACCTATTTTGAATTTTTGGAATGCAAATAGGGATCGATGTATCAAGAAAAATTTCATTTGAAAAATGGATCCTTGTATTATAACATAGGTTATGCATATCTACTGAGTCTCCATTAAAAGTTAGAATATTGCATGATTGTCGTGAGGCAAACAAATTGTTCTTACTTCTGGCCATGTATGAATTTGGACATTAGAAAATATGTTAGTGAATGTTTAAAGTGCCAATAGGTGAAATCTAAGTTTAAGAGAATGCCTAGAATGCTTCAATCTTTGGATGTTCCAAATGAGAAGTGGAAGTCTATTTCTAGACTTTATCACTAAATTACCTATAACCGGAAGTAAGCATGATACCATATTTTTTGTAGTTGTTCGACTTACCAAGATGGCACATTTCTTTCCTATGAAAAAGACTGAAACTGCTTTGAATAATGCATGACTATTTGTAAATGAAATTTTTCGATTGCATAGAATGCCTACAAGCATAATTTCTGATAGAGATTCTAGGTTCACATCAAAATTTTGGAGAGCAACATTTGAATCAATAAAAACTAAACTTCGTATGAGTACAGCTTTCCATCCACAAACTGATGGGGAAATCGAGAGGGTTAATCGGTTACTTGCAGATATGTTTTGTATGTATGTGAATGAAAGCAAAATAATTGGAGTGAGTATTTGCCCTTAGTTGAGTTTGCATACAATAGTGCATGTCATGCATCTATAAAAATGACTCTGTTTGAGGCTATGTATGGTTATAATTGTTTGACTCCACCTTCATTTTTGGTTTTTCCAAATAAAGTAGAAATGTCTAAATAAATTGTTGAAAGGATGGATGAAGCACTTGGAAAAATTAAGCAACACATAAAAGAAACTCAAAAAAGACCAAAGAAATTCTACGACTTTAAGAGAAGACCACTTGAATTTCAAACAAATGACATGGTATTTCTTAAAGTCAATCCTCACCGATCTAACTTGATGCTAGGGAAAGATCATAGGCTTTCTCCTCGATATGCAGGCCCCTTTAAGGTTTTGAAAAAGATTGGATCTCTTACTTATTTGTGGGAATCACTTGAACATTTAAATGCACATCCTATATTTCATGTTAACTTACTTAAAAGATACGTACCTAATGTTTTGCAGGACAATTATAAGCTGAAAGATGATGGATCTTTTGAGCTTTGACCTGAAATAGTATTAGACTCAGGAGGGAAAGATGACTTAGAAATATATCAGTAGTAGAGATTTTGGTGAAATGGCGCACATATCTAGTAGAAGATTCAACTTGGGTGAAGCTAGATGATTTTCAAGTGCATTATCCTTCTTTCCAACTCTGAGGACAGAGTTCCTTAAAGGGGGAAGAATTGTAATAGGTCTTTTGCTAGTGACATAATTATGCTTAGACTGAACAATTAGGTCATTTTATGCATGTAGGAAAAACAGGGCTCGAAATTCATACTTGGAGGCAGATTTGGACCTAGGTCATCTCTAACACTATTGTGCAGATTGAAAAATTGAATAAAAGTGTCTCTCACAAGCCAAAACTATTTCCTCACCATTTTGGAGTTACAAGGCGTTAAAAAGTG
This sequence comes from Ceratopteris richardii, assembly GCA_020310875.1. Taxonomy (NCBI): domain Eukaryota; kingdom Viridiplantae; phylum Streptophyta; class Polypodiopsida; order Polypodiales; family Pteridaceae; genus Ceratopteris; species Ceratopteris richardii. The sequence continues at coordinate 111,580,382 of CM035414.1, forward strand.
TCATTTCCAACACTTGAAAAAAATGAGGGCTTCTCTATTTCTATTCAAATCCATGATTTTAATGATTACGTGTTGTCACGCCTAATTATGGATCTCTTTGGATATGTCGTTTTGGTGTTTTTCTTTAATTTTTGGATAGGTACCACTAAAAAAAGTGCTTGACTACTACAAATGCATGCTTTTGCAAAAGTGATTGCAGAGAAATGGAGTTTTTTGAATTTGTGGATTGCACACTCCTTTGGGTGGTGATCAACTCTGTTATAGGAAGACCTGCACATCAATGAAGAGAACACACAGAACTCAAAGAATTACCTTGTAATTGAAAGTGAGAGTGAGAGTGTGATTGAGAGTGCAAGTGCTAATGAGATTATGATAGCTCGTGTGTGGTCGGAAGGTAGAGGCTTTGTTAAGAAGCTATTTTCCAAAGTTATTGTAATGATTGATTCACATCTATTATATTAGAATTGCTCTTTCTCTGAGTTATATCTTTTCTACTCTTTTGCATTAAATTTTCCCTTATCTTGTGCAATCTCTATGTTTTCCTCTCCTTTCTTGAGTATTCAAAAGTTTTTAATTGGGGATAGATTGTGATTGAGGAAATGCTACAAGTGGTGTTAGAGTAGAATTGTTTCTCGAGAACGATGGAAGGTTTGACATAGAAGGTGTGTGAGCAAGAGGAGCTTATTTAGAAGCCTCTTGGAGAATTATGCAAAGAATGAGGTGGAAAGCAACTAGAAGGTGCAACGAATTTATTCGTGGAAATAAACGATGAAGTGGATGAAGGTTCATGAACATCTAGTGTGCCTCAATGAAAACAAAAATGCAATGAGGATATGGAACCAGGTCAGTTTTTCATCAACCAAGACTTTGAGAAGGCAAAGTTGAATGATTTTGGTGGTGAGAAGAAGAGTGGTGAAGATCTTGAGGCATAAATTGAGGAGCTGGAGAATTTCTTTGATCTTTGAAAATTTAGTGAGAAGTCCAAGGCAAAAGTTGGGATCGTGCACTTGCATGGCATTGCAAAGCTATGGTGGAAGTCCTATATGCAGAATCGGATGTGTTCTTGTTGGGTTTTATGGAAGGAGTTTAGAGAACAAGCTTAAAAACGCTATTGTTTTCCACACTACCACATAGAGAAGAAGATGGAGTTCTATGATTTTCGACAACATGAAAGTGACAAGCATAGCTTGTTTGTTGATGGGTAGAAAGAGAAGTTCCTATATGCATTGAAGGTTAGAAGTGACGCTCTAAGGAGCAAGTTTATTGAAGTGATTTGTGAGGAACTTCGCTATCAAGTCAAGGGATCTGGATGCATCCATTTTCTCGATGTTCCTACGATGGTGGAGAATTTTCAAAAGCAAATAGAAGCAAATTCATTGCAATGGGAGATAGGCCACAAAGACTTGTTGCAATGAACATGAACAATTCAAAGAAGAATCCATCTTCTAATAACCAAGTTAACAATCCTACTCAGGTAGAAAATCAAAGGAGGCATCAACCAATCCATTGTCAACAAGACCTTGATTTTATTGAGCAGCAAAAAGACTTGGTCTGTTTTTTTGTTGCGGGGAGCAAGGGCATCGGACATATGCATGCTTGAACAAGGTAGTCTTTCACCCTACACAATCGAAGGAGATAAACATCATCAAGGAAGGTACAACAATTGAGAAAGCAATTGATCGAGGTAAGTGACCTAACTCTACTTCATGTTGGCTAGTTCTTTCACAAAGGCTTCTGTAATTATGATTTTGGGTATGCTTTCTACACATAAAATGAGATTTGTGATCAATTCATGCAAAAAACTATCATTGCAACCACCACGTGCTAGAGAGATGACTCTCCTCTGAACCAAATGCCTCTATATATAGCTCTCTCTAGAGGACTTCTTGCTTGGGTAGGTGGATAGAAACCATCCACGTGTCGGCCATGTAACTGCATGTGTGCCAAGTGTCTGAGTTAACTCGAGTTAACTCAAGTGGATGCTTCTAGAACACTCTAGATCTCTTTCGAAAAAATACTCTCCCCATGTACCCCATGGGGATTGAACCCAAGACCTCCTGCTTTACATAGTTGAGACTTAGCCACTAAGCTAAGTGGATCACTTGTTCAGAAGAGCACATGACCTCCTAGTAAGTCTAGACTCGAGATCTTTGGTCATACGCATGGGTGACCAAATGGTGTCTAATTTCAGATCGGTCTGAACGGACTGGACCCTTAGATCATAGACTTACTTTATCACAATTCAAATAGTACCCATTGTTTTCTATCTTTCAAATTGGTACAAAATTTGGGGATATCTCTAAATATGCAGATAACTAGACCTATAGAGATAGGCAATGGACAACTACACTATATGAAAGGATAAATAGAAAACCTTGCATTTTCTTTTTCTAATAGGGTTTTTTCTGGAAGTTTTCATGTGATTGAGATGAAACATAGTGATGCAATCATAGGCATGGACTGGTTAGTTTAGAATTTTGCAACAATTGATTGCGAACAAAGAAAATAACTTTAAGTCTAGATGGTGAATCTATCCACATTCTAGGTGATGTGTATAATCCTAAACATATTCTTATTTCTATTATGCAGATAATTAGATGTATATGTGATGGCTATAAAACATTTGTAGTGTATGTGAACAATGTGCATGAGGAAGATAATAATGAAACTATTCCAAATTATGTAAAAAATCTTTTGAAAGGATGTGCAGGTGTATTTCTAGAAGACTTGCTTGGTATACATCCACCTAGGCACATTGACCATGCCATTGACCTGTATCCAAGGATTGAACCATATTCTAGAGCAACCTATAGATTTAACATCGCTGAATTAAAGGAGCTTAAGATTCAATTAGATTATCGTTTTTAAGAAAGGCTTGGTAAGATGGAGAGTCTTATTTTGGGGTGCACCTGTTTTATTTCAGAAGAAGAAAGACGGCTCTTATAGATTATGCATTGACAATAGGGGGTTGAATAAAAGAAAAATTAAAAATAAGTATCCACTCCCTCACATAGATGACTTATTAGGTCAATTAAGTGGAGCGATTGTATTCACTAAGATTGACTTAAGATCTAGATATCACTACATTACCATCAAAACAGAGGATATTCCCAAGATAGATTTTCGAACATGATATGGTCACTACGAGTTTACGGTTTTACCTTTAGGATTAGCAAATGCTCCTGCTACATTTATGTGCTTGATGAACAATGTTTTTCATGATTACCTAGATGAATTCATCTTAGTATTTCTTGATGATATATTTATGTACTATAAAGATTATCCTAAGCATGTCCTACATCTCAATAAGACTTTGCAAACTCTTAGCGAACACAAATTGTATGGAAAGAAGAGTAAGTGTTTCTTTGCTAAGGATAAACTTGTGTATCTAGAAAGATTCATATCTAAAGGGGTTATTCATTATTGCATAATTGCATGATGGTCATGATGCACCTTTTTTTGCACGTCTAGGTTATTCAAGGAACTATGTTAAAACTGTTGATGACATGATTGCTTCTACATCATCTACATTTGTATCCGCATGAGTGCATCTCCATTTTGTATCTAGGAGACATTCAATTTCTAGTTTATTTCCATTTTATACTGTATTTCCTTTGTATTTGCGTACCTTTCCATTTGCTTCTACCAATGGTATTCATTCTCCTTTCAAGGAAATTATCCCACATGAGATGTACTTTGGAGAGCCCCTCCCAAATCTATATAAGGAGGGCCTCTCCCCCCATTTGTACTTGTTTAGAAGCTTGAGGAGCCTACTCCATGATCTTGGCAAACTCATTTCTAATCCACATGAGTTTACCCATTGCATGGTCTACTCATTTTCTTTTGTGAGTACACTCTTCTTTTCATTTTGCTTCCATGTGTGTACTCTCTACATGGTATCAGAGCACTAGGTGAAGGTCTTGATGGTGTATTTGGCAGTGATTTTGGTGGTGGTGGTGCTTTACCTTGGTGGTGTGCTTTCTCCTCAAAGTTAGAGAAGCCTTTTGCCATCAATTTTGTGGGACTCGTTTTGCCCATTCACCCACCCTCCCATCCTTCTCTCCATCGATTTGTTCACCCTTTGCCCCCATTTAGCCACCCTCCCACCTTCTTTTCATTGCTTTTCCCACCCCTCCACCCTCATTGTGATCATTTTATTAGCATTAATCCTTTGAAGTGATTATTAACACTTTCGCATTACTTGGTGTCATTCATATTGTCATTAGCACAGAGTTGGTAATTAATCTCAAGTTTTTGTAGTGTTTATAAACACTTGAGCATTTGAGTAAAGTTACTGGCGCATTTCAGAGTGTTATATACACCTACTATCATCTTGATAACAATCATGCACTTATTTGGTCGCATATTCATCTATCTGCTTCATAGCTTTCACGTTCTTCCCTCTGATGCATCTCTCCACGTTGGGTTGAGGCAAGGTGTCTCTGTGCATCTAGATGGTTTGCATAAATGCTGAGCATTTTTTAAAACATGTTACAGAGTTGATAGAACATGTCATAATCCTACAGTGTTTATAAACACTCTTTCTTTTGTGTGATGCTGCTTCCTCACGACACTCATCTCTGTATCATTCATTGGCGCATTTCATCATTTTATAATCATTGTGGTGCTATCGTTATCAATGGCACTTGGCGCTAAGATTGCTTCTTGAGACGGGAGGCGCATGGAAGAGAGAAAGATAAAGTGAGAGAAAATAGAGAGCAACAAACGTTAGCAAGCAGGAGAAAGAGTGACATGCACAAAGATCGAGCATCTGCACTCTCTCACTGCCACTAAGAGCTCCCATCCCGAGCGCATACGGATCACTCCACACAGCAATAGAGAAAGAGCTACTCATCCAGGTCTGTGCCAAATCTAGGAGCTATGCGTGCTGCCCTCTCTGTTCGAGAGAGAGAGAGAGAGAGAGAGAGAGAGAGAGAGAGAGCATTCTAGTCTCGAGGAGTCACGGGCTGGACAGCTCTCGGCGTCCTCCAACAGTCATGACCAGCCGAATCATCTAGTGCAGCAAAGCATCTTTGTACATGAGCAGGTCCTCAGAATTTCCATTGCCACAGCGGCAAGCTCCCTACAATGCTTACAAAGCCAGCAACCTCAAGTGATGGTTGCCAGTGAATAGCATAGGACCAATCTTTCCAGACAAAACTCGCGAAAAACCGTGAGCCTTGAGGGCCTCCTTTTGGCACCTACTTCATTGTTTTATGCCTGTGAACACTTTAGTTGCATCACAGCTCTCTACAACTTTTCTTTTTTGTAGAAACAGGAAAATTAAATTACTGAAGGAAGGTACATTCTGTGCAAGGGGCAAGAGCCACCTCACACAAAAAAGTTACAAAGAGAGAATCATCTCAAATCTTTCCCTGGAATACAACTTGGAGATAAGATTTCTCCATTGAGATGGGTTCTTTTGAGTGACAATATTATGTATCTCAGCATTATTACATGGGGCTGATTCGACCTTGGCAATACACTTCAATGAAGCTTTCCTTAGTCTAACGTGCAAGGATGACAGAAAGTTCCTGTTTCCCTTATTGAAGACCGCATTGTTTCTGCTTAGCCAAATTGACCAAAGAATATGCCCTCTCCAGCAGTTCCATAACAGCAAGTCCATGTTTCTACAGCAGCCAAGCACGGCATCTTTTATGGAAAGCCTTGGGAGACTGTGGGTCCAAAGATATTTTTCCACAGGCTGCCAAAAATTCCTGGCATGAGCACAGTCATAAAAGAGGTGAGAAACATCTTCCTCCTTGCCACAGAATGTACACTTTCCTTCATTATCTAGAATTTTCCTGACTTTGGGGCCAATCCAGAGACCATTGTGGATCATCAACCATTGTAGAAAAGAGTGTTTACAATAGTCTTGCAGGGCCCACAAAGCTTTGAACCTATAATTCCATTGGTGATTGGTCCAATTCAGGTTCCATCTGCTATTCAGCCTTTTCCTTATCTGCTCGATTGTTCCTTTACACTTCTTGAACTTTATGTAAATGCTATACGCCACCTCATGAATCTTTATACTCTTCCTGAGATTGGTAATCATCTCGACAAGGAAGGACCTATGCTTCAGTAACACTTGGGTACAGGCAGAAGAGAGATTAGTAAATTCAGTTAACTGTTGGGCTATTTTAACAGTCCTTTCCCCCATAAAGTCTTTCCAGGAAACGAAGCCAGTTTCTGACATTTATGCTCTTTAATAGAGATGTTGACTTTCTTCCAATGTGTTAGCCAGCCAATCCAAGGGGACTCCTGTAAGAAGAAATCAAGAGAACAGTCAGTCGAAGGAAAAAATGTGCCCTTAGCCTTGAACCAAGCCTTCCACATTCTGCAAACAAGGGAGCTGCCCACAAGGGTAATAGGATGAGGGGAAATAATAATATCCCACAACTGAATTTTAGTCCAGGCCTTATACTTAGTTAAGAAGAATTTATCACAATTCCTTTTAATCAAAGCAGCCCATATATCATTGCTTTGCAGACTTCTGAGTACCCATTTAGATGCCATGTTCTCAACCATCTTAACAGGGCTAATGACACCAAGGCCCCCTTGGTCTTTAGGCAGACAACAGGTGTCCCAGGCAACTTTAGGGATTTTCCTGTTAAAGTTGTTACCACCCCACAAAAATCTTCGGGCCAAAGATGTTAGAAGTCAAGCTTCAAGCTACAAATTCGTGGGCAATCTTTTATGGAAATGTGGAACAATCAAAGGAAGCCAAAAGCCACGAGATTCCATCAAGAAAAGTCACTCAACCACTCCCCAAGTCATCTCAACTAAGTCCTCCAAGTTAGGAGGCTGATTTGGAAAGGTAGTTCCTAGATTTTAGGGGCACACTTCTCACTATAAAAGGAGCATGTATCCCGACTTCTTTTGGGCCATATTCTTGGAGTTTTAGCTCATGTAAAGTGAGCACTAAGCGTTGGAGTTGTGATAAGCAAGCCCCTTGCTTAAGCTAGCCCCTTGCTTAAGCTAGCCCCTTGCTTGCTTGTTTGTTTTCTTTTAGTAGGCATACCTATGTGTGTGCGCAGGTAGTGTTGCAACTCTCTACCCCTGAGTTGTTAGCATTGGTTCTCCATCATATTGTATCCATTTGATGTAATTCTTGTATCACTCGATAGCTATTAGAGTCTATTTTATGCTCACAAATTCTCTCGAGCATTATCTGAGAAATCTGGGAGAAACATTCATTTTAGTGAAGTTGTGTGATTGATATCTCTCTCTGTGTGTAGGCTCTGTTGGAAATATTTTGCTCTCTACTGTAAGGGCTAGTTCTCCTTCTCTGTTTATCCATTTGCTTTGATTTTGGTGTCATTGGGTAGCTATTAGAGTGCTCTAAAGTTGACTCAAGTTTGAGATTCATTCTCTATATAATCTCTGAGAAAAGCTTGCTGGAGTGAAGTAAGGTCTCTGCTTGACTAGCAGTTGTGAGCATTCAACCAGCTCATGTTGTAGACATTGTTTCTCTTTGTGTAAGCATCCATTTGAAGTAAAATTTGTTTTGTTGGAAAGCTCTTGGTGTCTTATACAGGTCTAAAAAAGCTCACTGGAGTTCTCTGCATAAGCTTTGAGTAAGAGCACTTTTGGTGTGCAGAGGTCAAAGAAGGATACCTATGGAGGTCATTCGCGCTTCATCATTGCTTAGGGGTTGAGATACTTCCCCCATCAGTGGTATCAGAGCATTTCGGAATCTTGGAGGCATCACATACAAGCAAGAAGACCTCTTGGAGTTGGTGGTTGAAGATTTGCATTAACAAAAGCTTCTTGGAGGTAGCTCACATCAAGGGGGAGCTATTCTACTCAAAGTTTCAAGAGCACAAGGTGTCCATCTAAGGAAAGCTTTGGATTGAGGTAACCTCAGAGCCTCATTTTCATTTTACACACATTGGAGCATTAGCCAAGGGCTAGGTCAAGTATCAAAGACTAGATATGGGAGACTTCAACACTCAAATTTTGAAAAGCTAGACAAAGGGAACTATCAACCATGGAGATTTAGGGTCTCCAACTATCTTATGGGCAAGGGCGTTTGGGGGTTGATTAGTGGAAGTGAACCAAGACCTAGGTTGGATGAGAATCCAACCAATGACCAGAGAAGGGCCTTTAGGGAATGGAATGAAAGAGACAAGAGGGTTATCTTTATCCTTTCCCAACACATTAGCAATAGCATGATCGGCCATATCCAAGACTTGGATTCAAGCATGAAGGTATGGGAGACACTTGAAAGGCTTTATTCAACAAGCACCAAAGCAAGGAAGATCCAACTCAAGAATGAGCTCAACAACCTTAGGAAGAGCTCAGGGAGTAGCATAAATGACTACATACTTAAGGTCAAGGAGTTATCAGATGCATTGGGATCCATTGGAAGCCACGTAGACGATGACGATCTTGTGGCTTATACTCTCAATGGTTTGAGAGATGATGAGAAGTGGAAACCTTTTACCACTTTAGTTTATGTAAGGGATAATCTTCCCAATTTTTAGAAATTGGTTGCTCTCATGGTCACCGAAGAAATGAACATAGGTGGAAGTTCAACTAAAAGCAAGGATGCACAAGTTTTCTATGCAGGTAATCAAAGGGGCAAAGGAAGACGAGGACAAGGACGGGGCAAAGGAAGGTTTGGAGGAAGGCAAGGCCACTCAAGCAATCAAGGAAATGACCAAGGCACCTCATCACAAAGAGGGAGAGGAAGAACAAGAGGAAGAGGTGTACGACATCAACAAAACAGGAATCAAGATGGCGAAGGATGTTACATATGTGGCAAGTTTGGCCACTATGCTAGAGATTGCTACCTAGGAGGAAACCAAAGGAGCTATAATCAAGGATCTCCATACAAAGGTCAAGATAATTATGCTTCCACAAGTTCAGAAAATGACAATCTCTTGATGATGCACATGAATGGGAATTCAAGCAAAGTAGATAACACTTGGTATATTGATAGTGGATGTAGCAACCATATGAGTTGCAATGCTTCTTGGTTTACTAATCTACATGTTCCCAAAGGTAAAGGACATGTAGAAACAGGTTATGATACAGCCCATGAGATCTCCCATGTTGGAGATGTAGCTTTGGATGACAAGGAGGAAGGAAGATGTCTCAAGGATGTCTTGCATGTACCTACTATCACAAACAACTTGGTGTCCGTTGGGCAAATGGTTGAAAGAGGCTATCAAGTAAGGTTCAATAAAGGTGGATGCTTTGTGGAGAACCCTAAGCAAGGTTACAAGGTCATAGCAAGAGGAAAGAAGCAAGGGAGACTCTTCACTTTGGAGGTAAATTCTCATTCCACTCAACATGTCTACTTCACATATGGAAACAAGAGGATTTCGGAGTTGGACTTGTGGCACAAGAGGATAGGTCACATCAACATACAAAGAATGAAGGAAATGCAATTCAAGAGGCTGGTTGAAGGTCTTCCCAACTTCCAAGGACAAGGTATGAAGCATTTATGTGAATCTTGTCAACTAGGGAAGCAAGCGAGACTTCCATTCAAGAAGAGTGGCTACATAAGCCAACATCCATTGGAGTTGATACATACAGATGTGTGGGGGCCAACCAAAGAGCAATCCATTGTAGGTAACAAGTACTTTGTCACTTTTATAGATGATTGCACAAGGATGGTTTGGGTTTATTTCATCAAAAACAAATCTGATTTGTTTACATGTTTCAAAGCATTCAAGGCAATGGTAGAGAAGGAAACAGGTACATATATCAAGAAGCTAAGGTCCGATGGAGGGGGAGAATATTTCTCCAATGATTTTTCTGATTTTTTAATGGATCAAGGCATCAAGAGGCAAGTAACATGCAGGTACACACCCCAACAAAATGGAGTAGCAGAGAGAAAGAATAGATACATTGCCCAGATCGCTAGAGCAGTGCTTAATGAGATGAATGTACCTAACATGTTTTGGAGTGATGCAGCAAATACTGCCGTGTATCTAATGAATAGGGCTCCTACCTCAGGGATCCATGGGTTGACACCATATCAAGCCTATTATGGTAAGAAACCGGATCTTTCCCACTTGAAGATATTTGGATGTACTTGTTATGTACATGTGCCAAGTGAATTGAGGCACAAGCTACAACCAAAGGTAGAAAAGTGTGTGTTTCTAGGATATTCAAATGATCATAAAGGTTACAGGTGCTTCAACCCAAACACAAAGGACTTGAGGATATCAAGGGATGTAGCATTTGATGAGCTACTCCCTTGGTATAAGAAGTATGATTGTATGCAGGACTATGAAGAAGAAAAGCATGGACATGACGAAGAACAAATTGACCTAGAGCTAAGTGGCCCAAGGTGTTCCATCAATGAAGATAGTTCAAGCATGAACTCACCATGGAGGGGGAGATATTCATCAAGCTATGAAGCACAATCAATCAACAAAGGCAAAGCAACATTGGTGGAGTTGGATGAAGAAGGTAATGAAGTTGAAGATGATGAAGGACACATGATGGAGAAAGAAGCCACATCAAAGAAAGAGATCAAGTTCCCAAGGCAAAGGAGGTTTATTCCTCCAAAAGGTGAAGAAAGGAAGTCTTCTAGAGTTAAGTATCCAACTCAAAGGTTTACTTATGATTCATACATGGCAACGCATTATGCATATATGAACAAAGTAGTAGAAGATCATGAGCCCGATTGCTATGAAGATGCAAGCAGGTACACCGAATGGAAAGAGGCAATGCAAGAAGAGATCGACGCACTTGAGGAAAATCAAACATGGACTCTAGTGCCCAAGAAGGAGAACATGAAGGTAATAGGTAATAAGTGGATGTATAAAGTAAAGAGGAATTCAGATGGATCTATTTCTAGGTTCAAAGCAAGATTGGTGGCCAAGGGTTTTGCACAAACCTATGGAGTGGACTTTGAAGAGACATTCAGCCCTGTGGCAAAGATGAGCACCATTAGGACACTCATTGCAATGGCTGCTAGCAAAGGATGGAAGATTTTCCAATTGGATATCAAGAATGTCTTTCTCAATGGAGACTTGGAAGAAGAGGTATACATGGAGCAACCACTAGGTTTTGTTCATAAAGAGTTTCCACATCATGTTTGTAGGTTGAAGAAGGCACTTTATGGCCTAAAGCAAGCTCCAAGGGCTTGGAACCATAGATTGGTGGACTATTTGATCAAATGTGGTTACAATCAATGCAAGGTGGATCCATCTCTCTTCATCAAACAAAGAGGAGAACTTGTAGTCTACATGTGTGTGTATGTAGATGATCTTATCATTACAGGTAATGATACAAAGGGCATTGAGGAGATCAAGGCAAAGCTTGGAAAGGAGTTTAGGATATCTGATCTTGGAGATCTTAGGTATTTTCTTGGCATTGAAGTTGTATACAAAGAAGAAGGTATTATGCTCATACAAAGGAAGTATATTCTAGACCTACTTGAGAGGTTTGGGATGCTACATTGCAAGCCTATTTCAAATCCCATGGAAGCTAATGTAAGGCTAAGCTCCATTGATGGAGAGCCATTAGAGGATGTAACTTTGTATCGATCTATTGTAGGCTCTTTCAATTATGCCACAATAACTAGGCCCGACATAGCATATGGAGTTGGAGTGTTATCACAATTCATGCATAGTCCAAGGACTACACACTTACAAGCTGCAAGAAGAATGTTAGGATATCTCAAGGCCACTAGAAGAAGTACAAGTGGTTACCTAGTCATGCTAGGTAGCAAGATTATCTCATGGATTTCAAAGAAGCAACCAACGGTGGCATTATCTTCCACCGAGGCTGAGTATAGAGATTTGGCACAAGTCACATGTGAGCTAATGTGGATTAAGAAGTTATTTATGGAGCTTAATTTGCAGGTTGACACATATCCAATTTTTTGTGACAACATGAGTAGCATTCTTCTAGCATCGAATCCTGTCTATCGTGCTAGAACCAAGCATATTGAAGTGCACTATCACTTCATAAGGGAAAAGGTGATATCCAAGGAAGTTTCAGTACATCATATTGGTACCAAGGACCAAGTTGTTGACATGTTTACAAAGGCTTTGGATGGGATGAAGATTTCAAAATTCAAGCAATGCATCAACATGAAGGAGCTTGGATGAGGACGAAGAATTGAAGCTTGAGGGGGAGTGTTAAAAGTCAAGCTTCAAGCTACAAATTCGTGGGCAATCTTTTATGGACATGTGGAGCAATCAAAGGAAGCCAAACGCCACGAGATTCCATCAAGAAAAGTCAATCAACCACTCCCCAAGTCATCTCAACTAAGTCCTCCAAGTTAGGAGGCTAATTTGGAAAGGTAGTTCCTAGATTTTAGGGGCACACTTCTCACTATAAAAGGAGCATGTATCCCGACTTCTTTTGGGCCATCTTCTTGGAGTTTTAGCTCATGTAAAGTGAGCACTAAGTGCTGGAGTTGTGATAAGCAAGCCCCTTGCTTAAGCTAGCCCCTTGCTTGCTTGTTTGTTTTCTTTTAGTAGGCATATCTATGTGTGTGCGCAGGAAGTGTTGAAACTCTCTACCCCTGAGTTGTTAGCATTGGTTCTCCCTCATATTGTATCCATTTTATGTAATTCTTGTCTCATTGGATAGCTATTAGAGTCTATTTTAGGCTCACAAATTCTCTAGAGCATTCTCTGAGTAATCTGGGAGAAACATTCATTTTAGTGAAGTTCTGTGATTGATATCTCTCTTTGTGTGTAGGCTCTGTTGAAAATATTTTGCTCTCTGTTGTAAGGGCTGGTTCTCCTTCTCTATTTATCCATTTTCTATGATTTTTGTGTCATTGGGTAGCTATTAGAGTGCTCTAAAGTTGACTCAAGTTTGAGATTCATTCTCTATATAATCGCTAAGAAAAGCTTGCTAGAGAGAAGTAAGGTCTCTGCTTGACTAGCAATTGTGAGCATTCAACTAGCTCATGTTGTAGACATTGTTTCTCTTTGTGTAAGCATCCATTTGAAGTAAAATTTGTTTTTTTGGAAAGCTCTTGGTGTCTACTAGAGGTCTACAAAAGCTCACTAGAGTTCTCTGCATAAGCTTTGAGTAAGAGCACTTTTGGTGTGCAGAGGTCAAAGAAGGATACCTGTGGAGGTCATTTGCGCTTCATCGTTGCTTAGGGGTTGAGATACTTCCCCCATCAAAAGAGATGGCCTAACTGACCTGCTTTTTAGACGGACACTAACAAGAAAGAAAGAAGACCAGCTTAGGCAGAACATAATTGTTAAGAACAAAACATCTGCGAGGCAGAGAGCTATTGCTATCATACCAGAAGAAGAGATGCTTTTTAAATTTTTCCAACACCCAGTCCCACCTTTGAGCAAAGGAGACATTGAAACCCATTGGTATACCCAGCAAACAAAAGATTTCCCCATCTTTGAGGATATTACAATACAAGGCAAAAACACAATTAGGCACAATGTCATTAGAAGCTTTAAAACTAGTTTTGCTGTGATTAACTTTAGAACCACTCGCCAGGCAAAAGATGTTTAGGCAATCAAGAAAAGCTTTAGCCGAACCATCTTCAGCAATAGTGATCATATTGGTGTCATCAGCCAACATCTGCAGAGCAAGAGGGGAGGGACAGTTAGGGATAGAAATACCTTTAACCAAACCTTTGTCAATGGCATCCTTTATAAGCCAGCCAAGAGCGTCACTTGCAATGGTAAAAAGCAGAGGAGCAAGAGGGCAGCCTTGCCTAATAGACCTAGCAAGTTTAAAGGGCTCTGAAAGATGACCATTGATGGCTACTCTAGAGGAAGTATTACCAAAAAGAGTGCTAACATATCTAATAAACTTCCTACCAAACCCGATATCATGGAGGGACTGCAAGATGAAATCCCATTCTATTCTGTCATAAGCTTTGTCAAAGTCCACTTTGAAGAAATAGAAATCTTGTCCAAAATCTTTGGCATAGTCCATTCCTTCCCACAAAGCTATGATAGCATCTAAAATATATCTTCCTTGAATAAATCCTTTTTGCTTTGGCAGGATGAAGAATTTCATTAGGGGACTAATCCTTCTAGCCAGAGCTGAGGAAAAAATCTTATATATAGAGTTCAAGCAAGTAATGGGTCTCCAGTTATTGAGATCAACTTTGCCACCTCTCTTGTGTATGAACTTGATGACCCCTGATTTTATGTATCCAGTGAAGTATCCTTTGCTAGTAGCCTCATACCACACTTCAAGGAGAAAGGGAGTGAGAAAATTGTTCATCACAATATAAAACTTATTTGGCAATCCATCCAGATCAGGAGATTTACAAGGCTTAAGTTTGTTGATGGTATCTTTGACCTCACCAGCAGGGAGGGGCAGGTCTAGCAGGGGCACCAGGCTATCAGGAATCATTTTTTTCCTTATTAAAGCGATTTTAGCTCTGGCCCTCTGGGTATCCTCCCCCCACTTGGGAGGCACAGAGAAGACATCCTTAAAAAAATTGTTGGCCTCATGAAGCATCTCGTCAATGTTGATAGTATGTTCCCCATTTCTTTTTTTTTATCATTGGGATGAAGTCCCTGACTTTCCCTTTTTTCATCAAAGAGTACATATGCTTGTTTTCCCAGTCCATTTTCCCACTCCAAAACTCCTTAGAGGCGGTAAGAGAATAGCTAGCTTCAAGATACTTCTCCTTCCTCAATCTCATAGTAAGGTCATGGAACTCTTGAGTGGTAACATCCGTGGATTTGATTTTACTCTCAAGACTTTCTCTCCTCTTTGCCCGAGTCTCTTTAGCAAGATTCTTGTATCTGGTAAAGAGGTGTATGATATCCTTGGTAGCTTTTTCCCAAGCTCGACAAGGGGAATTGTTGTTGTGAAAGTGATAAGTAATGATTCTTTTGGTCTCATCAAGGATGCAGGGCAATCTGAGGAGTTTGATATCTATATGAGGCCATCCCGCCTTATACAAGGGGCTTCCTCTTTTATAGGTAATGAGTAAAGGTTTGTGGTCCGAAATCAAAAGCGTTGAGTCAATTTTGGCACTAATGTCCCAACACTCTTGGACGAAAGACATGTTGGCATAACACCTATTGAGCCTAGCAACCAAATGCGTCCTTCCCTTTTGTCTATTCGACCATGTAAAACCAGTATTAGGGGAAATATCCATGATGTCATGGTTACCACAAAGATCGTACCACGCATCTTTTTCCGTACCACAAATAATTTTACCTTTTCCTTCAAACATGTCTCTAAGCGAGGTTACCATATTAAAATCCCCAACCAAAATTAAAGGGCTAGACATTTGATTAACTTCATTCCAGCACGCCGTTCGATCCGTCGAGCAGTTGGCTGCATAGACAGAAACAACCTTGATATTATAAGGGCTAGCCAAATTAATAGTGCACCATTGATTGGAGTTTTGATTGGAGTTACTATTATAAAAACTGTGAAGAGCATGGGCAATTCCTTTGGACAGCCCAATAGCTGCACCTCCTTTACCTCCTGCATGACTGTTGGCATACAAAGCAACAAAGGAGTCATGCACAATACGGCAACAAGGCCAGATCATTTTTTCCCATAGATTATGTACAACCCAAGTGATTTTAATCACTACACAAACATTGTAAATCCCGTTTTTGGTAGATTAGACTCCATTTTGTGCAAGCCGAGGAGTCCTCGAGCTTGAGGAGTATTAGAAGTACCATCATACCAAATTTCATAATTTTTAGACTTCGTTTGAGCCCTCAAATAAGCCCTGGAACCTAATTTTTAACTAGGCCGGACACTAGGTCTGGACAGGGCCAAAAGCTAGTCAAAAACTATAAAAAGAGCTAGAGAGCTCATTTTTGGGTTAGATTGTAATTGAAACGAACTTGTAAGAGCTTGTGAAAGTAATCTAAAGAACTCCATTGATTCTCTCTCTTTGTCTTGCCGTGTGTGCGCGTGTGTGTGTATGTGTGTGCATGCTTGTGTACTTCTCACTCACGCACTTGTGCCGCCACTTGCTCGAGGTCTTCATACCATCCTCACGTCTTCCCGGATTGACATTAAAGGAGGTGCTACTCATCACTGAGCTACACCAAATTTTGGCGCCGTTGCCGGGGATCGAGCTTTGAGGACGAGCGTGTGATGGTAAGACGTAGAGTTGACGCGTTGGAGTTGTAGGTATTTTCTTCACTCTCATCGGTTTTCTTTTACTTTCTTCACCATCTTCATCATCATCATCACCATCTCCCACGTCCATCTCCATCATCGCGAAAATTTCCGTTTTGACTATATCCCCATCTCCACCTCATTTCCCTCATTTCACTTGTGAGAGAGAGCGAGAGAGCGAACTTGCATGTGCTGTTTTTGCTTGTTTTCTGAGCTATTTTGCAGGTTTTTGCTGTACCATCATCCCCAGCAGTGTGCGCAGGTACGACAGGCTCTGCACAGGTCCCGGGACGACAATCTCTGTCTATCGCGACAGACAGAAAATCTTAACATTTTGTGAATGCATGATTACCACTGTAACCTACACCTTGTGGGCACTCTAGATCACTAGAAGTTCTTCAAAAATTTGCATTTTTTCAGTCTATCGCGACAGACACTGTCTATCGCGACAGACACCGTCTATCGCGACAGACACCGTCTATCGCGACAGACAGAATTTCACGATAGACACCGTCTATCGCGACAGACACCGTCTATCGCGACAGACAGAAATCCGCGACAGAGACCGTCTATCGCGACAGACACCGTCTATCGCGACAGACACCGTCTATCGCGACAGACACCGTCTATCGCGACAGACACCGTCTATCGCGACAGACAGAATTTCACGATAGACACCGTCTATCGCGACAGACACCGTCTATCGCGACAGACAGAAATCCGCGACAGAGACCGTCTATCGCGACAGACACCGTCTATCGCGACAGACAGAATTTCACGATAGACACCGTCTATCGCGACAGACACCGTCTATCGCGACAGACAGAAATCCGCGACAGAGACCGTCTATCGCGACAGACACCGTCTATCGCGACAGACAGAAAACCACGATAGACACCGTCTATCGCGACAGACACCGTCTATCGCGACAGACAGAAATCCGCGACAGAGACCGTCTATCGCGACAGACACCGTCTATCGCGACAGACAGAAATCCACGATAGACACCGTCTATCGCGACAGACAGAAATCCACGATAGACACCGTCTATCGCGACAGACACCGTCTATCGCGACAGACAGCCCCCACGATAGATTGTGTCTATCGCGACAGACACCGTCTATCGCGATAGACAGGCATTTTCGGCAAAAAATTAAGAAGTGAATTTTTGGAAATTTAGGCTAAATTTTGGGCATATTTGCACTTTCATGTACTCATCTACTTACGAAGGCCTTAGAAAATGCATTAAAACCCCCGAAAGGTTCTGTTTGTCTAGTTAACCCCCTAAACCCTGAACGGTCATAACTTCTTCATACGAAATCCATTTTCTGAGCTCTAGGGCTTGTCGGAAAGCTCGTGACATATACTACACGCCCTCAACTGTTTTTTATAAGAATAACACGTTGATTTTCAGATAGGATATTTGGAAGTTGACACATTGAGGGGTAGGAACACCAAGAGAGCTCTAGAGTAAACTTCTAACAATGCAAAAGGGGGAACAAGGGCCATTAAAAAAGTGTCTGAAATAAATTGTCTGTCAATTGAAAGGTCTACTTGGAGCTAATCTTGGGATTTATGCAGGCCTATCGAGAAGCAATTGAGAGTATCCAAGCAAGGGTGTGGCACACGCTTGAGAATCAACTTCTCGAGCACTAAAGAGCAAGGTTCGGCAAGAAAGGTCGGAATATTCTCAACTCCTCTTCGTCAATTCCTAGCCTAGGCTAAGAGCGATTAGAAGTAGGAGTAAGTCAGGACGACGATAGGCCACTATCAAGTTGAAGACTACCTAAAAACTCAAGTTCAAGATAAAAACTTAATCTCTGTACTGTCGACAACATAAAGGAAAGAACCTAACGTGGAACGATCAACCTGAAAGTACGAAGAACATTCAAGTATTCCTGACGACGTAATAGCAGACAAGACTTTAAACACGAGGAATAACTAAAAAGAATCAAGTGACTGGTACCAATTGATCGGCAACGAGGTTGTACTCTGGACAAAAATTTGGGCTAATCAGTTGGGCATATGAACCTTAGATCAGGACGACACCTAGTAAGAGAGAGACAAAGCCTTAGGTCTTCAGAGGCTAGTGTCAATCACACTGCAAGGTCTTGGGCCCAGCAGTTGAGCCACCACTCATACTACCCTAGCTCTGAGACCAGTGAGTCAGAAATGTCTCAAGGCATGGACAGACCTACGGGAAGTTCAGGAGTGCCTTACCTGTACAGGGTAGAAGGCCCTTACAAAACGCAGCTGGAGTACCTTAGGACCAACCGATTAGGTGCTAGCATCTATGAGGACGGCCTAGGAAGATCTGTGGTCCAGATTAAAAACCCTGATCAATCCATTGGACTAGAGCACCCAGCTGTCAAGTTTGAAAATGGTGCATACCTGGACAAAGAAGGAACTATATATGTAGTCACTAGTCACCCTGATAGGACAGATGACTTTGGGAACGTAATCTCAGAAGCGGACTTAGGGGACCTGGAACAAGGGAACATGGGTGCGGAACCTAGAACCCCTCGAGGTAAATCAGTTCTCACTAGGCTTATCACGCCTGAATGGGTCCCTCAAGACAACAAGAGCATAGAGTTGCTCCTTAATCGAGAAACTGATGAAGCCTTTTGGAGGTATAAGTCTAATCAGCCAACAGACATAGGAAATATCATGATCTATGAGTTTAAGGATCCGGATAGCCCAGGCAGAGTGACCTACTTAGATCATGCTTCAGAACGGATCTTTGTGGTGACAGAAAATGATAGGCATGCTTACACTTGGAAGGGCGAATTCATTTTCCCCCAACCAAGATCAAATGTAGCCTATGGTCACCCTGGAACTGGAACATCCCAGGCTCATGGTATGCAAAGAGACAGAAGTAAAGATAGACCAGAGGTAAGTTTTGCCAATCCAGTGGGCAGAGAAAGAACGAGAACGGAGACGAATAGGGTAGAACCTGAGATGCATAGAGCCCACAGGAACCAAAGAAATGTAGATGGATTCCCTCTACCGAGGCCTAGAGAGCACACAAGAACTTTGAGACCCACCCAGCTAGTTAAGTCCATGAAGAATTACTTTGACGGCACAGGAGATCCCTATGATCATGTGGCAGAGTTCAAGCAAGTCTTGAGAGCTGAACAAGTGGAGGATCTGTTCACGCAGTACAATGCCTTCGGTCTAACCCTTAGGAACACAGCACTTACGTGGTTTCAGCCATTAGATGAACGCCAGTTCAGGAGCATAGATCAACTCCTAGAGGCATTCATTATAGAGTTCTCTAAGAGCGGCATAAGACACAACACCTCCTCACTGATTCACAGCTTCAAGCAAACCCCTCAAGAGACTGTGAGACTTGCAGGAAGAAGATTTAGACAATATCTTGAAAGGTGCCCTATTTCGGAGCTACCCACATCTGCTAAACAAGTAGCCTTATTTCTTGACGGATTGCTGAGCCCAAAATTGAGATCCTATGTGTATCTGAAAGACCCTAGGACTATAGAAGAGTGTGTACGAATGTGCATCGACATTGAAGATAACCTAGGAGAAGAACTAGAGCTTTCCAAAATCTACAAAGATTCAGATGGTGCATCTAGTCACTCTTCCACACAATCCACATCAATTGAGGAACTCGCAGAGAAAGTGGCCCAGAAATTAGGAGTAACTAGCAAACAAATTCCAAGGTTTGCTCCTATAAAAAGGTGCTATACATGCGGTGGTGACCATATGGCAAACGTCTGTCCCATTATGGCTCAACCCCAAGTAAACCCTAGTAGCCAGTACTGCACCATAGAACGGAGATACACCAATCACACCGCACAAGATTGCCCATACAACAAGCAGGCGGTTAGGCAACCCTACCCTCAGCCCTACCAACAAGGCAGATACCAGAATCAGTACCCTCCACAACCATATGGCAGGCCACAACAAAATTTCCAACCTCAATATCAAAACCAACAAAGGCCTCAGCCTGTGCTAGCACAACAACCCCCAGCCCCAGCTAATGTGATTCCAGTAAAGTATACTGCTGCAGAAGAGAACCTGAATAGAGCTATAGTCCCTGTAACATCCTTGCTTTCTGAAAGTGACCCGAGTGACCATAGCTTTGATTCTACACATGTGGATAGTCCCCAGGCTTACTACATGCAGTCTCCAGAACATGGTGAGTCCTATTATAGCGAAGAGACAAACGAACCTAGTTGGGAATCAGATTACACGAACGTCATGTATGCAAGCCCCAATCCTAGGCCTCAATCTAGGCAAGTAAGACCTCCATTCCCAAGAGGACCGTGCTACAGATGCCAAGGAGATCACCTCATTCGTGACTGTCCCTTGCCTCCGCCCACACAACCTCAGTCCTTGACTATCCAAGGCTTTTGCCAAGACTGCGGAAAAGAGCATCTCTTACGAGATTGCCCAAAGAACCCCAATAGCATGCCAAAAATCACCCCTATCAACGTTGTTGGGTTAGTGGTAAACTCCTCAGGAAGTGTCACTTCCACTGCACCAGTACAGGTAGTCACTAGGGCTCAGGCATTGCAGCAAAACCAAGGGGTAGGCAAGGAAAAGAGCCCAGACACTAGCGATACTGAGAGCCAAAATAAAAAGAGAACAAGAGCTTGGAGAGATAGCCGCGAACGCATGAAAAGGCAATGGGCAAAGAAGATGAGTGAACTTGAGGAAAGTCTACGAGAAACCAAGGCTAAAATCATAGAGATCACGTCTCAACCGCACTCTCACACATTCCCACCGCTACCATCCCCATCACCCTCCATCCCTTCACCCTCTAAGACAGCCCACGCAACCCACCCACCACCCCAAACAGGATCAGTATTAGCTGATCCCACTCCCGAAGACATAGACATGATGCTTAAGGCATATCAGGCCAGAATCCAAGAAGGGCCAAACGTCACGGATCATGACAAGTGCTATCCTAGAGCTGACCTAGAGATAGAAAGAACCAAACTATGCGCGAAAATGGTCGCATTGGCTCAGACTATGTTTGAAGCCAGTCGCCTTTTCAATTACTCAGGCTCAGCCAAAACGCAATTACACTTGGATGGATTCCTAGAGAAGTTAGAGAGGATAATTGCAAGATCTGACAAGGAAGAAAAAAATCAAGACCAAGAAGAAGCAAGCAAAAACAGGAATCATTCCCAATCAGAAGTGTATGTGGCCAATGCCCCTAAACCGGACAACTTCCCCTCCTTAGAAAGAATAGAGAGGCCAATAGCACAGCCAGAAAAGGAACCTACCCCTCAAAGAAAGGAAAGGGCAAGAGAACGGGTAAGCCAGCCTCTTCACGAAGCCCGTGGGCCTCCTCAAGAAGCTTATCTTCCCCCCCAAAAGGCAGATGAGCCTCCCTCGAAAGCTCAAGTACCTCCACAGGTTGCCTACATTCCTTCTCAGGGAATGTGTGAGCCTGTTCGGAAAAGTAATAGAATAAGTGATCCTCCCCAAGAAGCTTGTGCTCCAGCCATTTGCGAGAACGAGGAGAGAGTCAACAATAGAATCAGCCCCCCTTCACAGGTTGCTTATGCGCCCAATTCTACGGAGCCAGACACTTCTTCTTCTATGAATCGGTTTGCACCAGACTTCCTACGAGAGATTCAAGAAGACAAATGGGATAACGAAAGCGAGGTCGCCCCTCCTTTTGAACTTGTGGACGATGCACACGACCAATTCCCACAAGACATCCCATCTATTTACGGGGAGCATGAGAGTGTTCAGTCTCACGAGAGATTAGACTTTGAGTCTAATTCCATACAAGAGCTACCCCACTTCACAGGCCCATGGGAAGCAAAGTCCACATGTATGAGAGCACCCACAGTCATGGTAAGGAACGACGACTCAGTCATTCCTAGGAACACAGATGTAGTGAAGAACACTAATGTGCAGTGTAATCTCAAGTTAGAAGAGCTACTCAAGGTTAGACCTGAATTATGGAAACATGTAGCCAAACAAGTGCCAGAGATAGCAAAACCTCGTTCCCAGGTAGGATCCCATAGGACAGTGCCAGAAATTCCCTTGGATAAGATAGGGGATATGTGTGAAGGCGAAGAAGGGAACACCTATCTTCCCATCACCTACCAGGACTACACCACGAAGGCAATTTTGGACTCAGGTGCAGGAGTTGCAATTGCCACTACCTCCTTATGGAAGCGTTGGGGCAAGCCAGCTCTCAGGCCAACAAGAATGAAATTGCAAATGGCCGATGGTCACATAGAGAGACCCCTAGGATTGCTGGAAGGAATAACTCTCACCACTTGTGGTGTCGAGTTTGAACATACCTTTGCCATATGTGACTTCAGCAAAAATCACGCCTATGAGATGATTTTAGGAAGACCATTCATGCGACAGTTGCAAGTGGTACAGGATTGGGGGACCAATTCTTTGTACCTGCAGCACTTAGGTGTTACAACCAAAGTCAATCTCAAGGATTATTCTCATAGAGATGTCCCTCCTATCCAATGGAATCCCATCCATAGAGCCAAAGATGATACGGAATCTGTGCATTCCATAGGATCAGGATCCTCATGGATGCATGAAGATACTCACTTATGGATGTGCAAGGTAGCAGTAGAAGAAGAGAAGAGAGAAAAGGCCAGAGAACTAGGTGCAAACGAAACCCATAGACCCATTCAAGACCCAGCCTATGCACCTGTAGTTTTTCCAGACGAGGAATTTGAACCCCATGGCTGGGCAGAAATTTTAGCAACAATGGACGTAGCCATCAATGAAGAACAATGGACACCTCACTGTGATGAGGATGGCTATGATATCTCAGTCTTCTCCATAGAGCCAATCATGGGAGAGGCAGTTCTAGAAGAATGCGAACCTAGCCCTGATGCATTTGAGGATGCAAGTGACTCCGATCTAGAGTCAATCATTATGGACCCACCATTTGCATCAGATGAAGAATACTTCCATGAAATAGAATTTCAACCCCAGAGGCATGGAGAGGTTACAAATGATATAAGATTAGCAACACATGTGACCCCAAAGGAAGAAGGAAAGAAACGAAAGAAGAGAGAAGCCTCACCGGAAGAAGAAGAATCTTTGTTTGAGGTCCCAGAAAATTTTAAGAAGTATGAGATAGATGACAGGAGAGTCATGATAAGAATGCCTAAACGAGAGGCACAATCAGGAGAGGCCTATGATAACAAAGAAACCACAAAGAAAATAGTAGTGGCCCTAGAAGAAGGAGAGGAGAGATGCACGTATATAGGCCATGACCTGACAGAAGAAGAAGAGCACGAATTGATTGCCTTGCTAAGAGAATACAGAGATGTATTCGCTTGGAGTTACAAGGATTTGAAAGGGGTTGACCCGGATATATGCTCACACACCATTCCCATGACCTCAGATGCTAAACCCTCTAAGCAAAAGCCATATACATATAACGATAATTACGCTGCTAAGATCAAGGAAGAGATAGATAGATTGGTTGAAGCTGGATTTATCTACGAAATTGAGCACACCGAATGGGTATCCCCCATCGTAGTGGTGCCCAAGAAGAATGGCAAGCTGCGTGTGTGCATTAACTTGAAAAAGGTTAATGCCGCCACGATTCGAGATAACTATCCGCTTCCCATCACAGAGCATCTCTTAGAAAGAGTAGCAGGCAAGGAAGTGTACAGCTTCCTTGATGGATTTTCGGGCTACAATCAAGTAGCCATAGCTCCAGAGGATCAGCATAAGACAGCCTTTGCCACAGAATGGGGCATTTTTGCTTTTAGAGTAATGCCATTTGGGCTTACCAACGCACCAGCTACCTTCCAGAGACTGATGTGCCATGTGTTTAAGGAGTTCCTAAGGAAGAGTTTAGAAGTCTATGTTGATGATCTTTGTGCTCATTCCAACGATAGGCAAACCCATATTCCTGAACTCAGACAAATCTTTGACAAATGTAGAGAATATCAAGTCTGCCTAAACCCAGAAAAGTGCGTTTTTATGGTCAGGCAAGGCAAGATTCTAGGACACATAGTGTCAAAGAATGGCATATCTACCGATGAAGAAAAAGTGAGAGCCATAGCAGAGCTACCTAGGCCAAAGAATGTCAAGGAAGTACAAGCTTTCATGGGGCATTGTGGTTATTATCGACGATTTATACACATGTATGCTGTCATTGCAAAGCCCATGTACGGACTTCTGACAAACTTTGAGTGGACGGATGAATGTGAGAATTCCTTCGAAGAGCTTAAACGAAGATTGTGTTCAGCACCAATCTTGACCACACCAGATTGGAATAAGCCATTCCATGTTCACGTGGATGCATCCAATTATGCTATTGGATGTGTGCTCGCTCAACCTACTGGTGAAGGTAATATGGATCTTCCAATTGCCTATGCCAGTAGACAATTGAATGCGGCTGAACGGAATTACACCACTACAGAGCGCGAAGGATTAGGCATGGTTTATGCAGTCAAAAAATTTAGACACTATTTGCTTGCAAATAAGTTTAAATTTTTTACTGATCATCAGGCATTGTTGTACCTAGTAAACAAGCCATGCAATACAGGAAGATTAGTGAGATGGTTTCTCTTGCTAATGGAATACGATTTTGAGGTTGTGGTAAGGAAAGGTAGGACTCATTTGAGAGCCGATCATCTCTCTAGGCTCACATCGGGAGAAGCCCCACAAGGAGTGTCAGATGATCTTCCTGATGCTTACTTGTTTAATTTGGAAGTGGTGCCGCAGTGGGCCAAGCCATTGGTACCAGTATTGACATACGGGCCTAATCATCCAGTGGTGAACACACGGAATAGAGAGATCGTAAAAGCCCAAAAGTACCATATCATGGCAGGAAGCATGTACAAGCACACAGATCAAGGGATCTTGGCTTGTTGCGTAGAAGAGGATGAGTACGCTAAATGGTTGCAATTAGCACATGTAGGTGCGTTAGAGCAACACCATTCAAAGCAAAGAACTTTGCAGACTCTAAAGAGATTCGGAGTGCATTGGCCAACTATGGAAGCTGATGTCCAAAAGTTGTGCAAGGAATGCCCAATCTGTTGCACTAAACCACCAGTGGAACATGCCACTCTTTATCAAGTATCCATTGTGCCAGATTGGAGTGAACCTCTAGTATCATTCTTGAGAACAAACACATTCCCTCCAGACATGACTCTAGCTAGGAAAAGGAGTTTAGAACAAGAAGCCCAGGATTACTCACTCATCGGTAATAATCTATATAAGCGCGGTAAAGATGGTTACCTGAGACTATGTGTCCACGAAAGTGAATATCTGAAGATCTTGGAAACTGCTCACCAAGGTGTAGCAGGAGGACACTTTGGACCAGATCGGGTAATCAAGGCGATACTATTTGCGGGCTTCTGGTGGCCTACCCTTCACATGGATGCACATACCTATGTGAAACGGTGTGATGTCTGTCAAAGGACTCAGTATCCTATACGCAAAGATGAGATGCCACTGAAACCTATGATGGGTGGACGTGCATTCTCTAAGTGGGGAATAGACTTCGTAGGTCCTATTAACCCCCCAGCTAAGGGTTCTCATGCGGAATACATCATTGTGGCAACAGATTATCTCACCAAGTGGGTAGAGGTAAAGGCTACAACCAAGAACGATGCTCAAACAACTGCCAAATTCTTGTTTGAGAATGTATTCACGAGATATGGGCTACCTATAGAGCTTGTAAGTGATAGAGGCACTCATTTCTTGAACGAAGTGATTGAAAATCTACTCCAAGAATTCTTGGTAATACACAAGAAGTCTGCCCCCTATCATCCTCAAGCTAATGGTCAAGCTGAGAGCACTAATAAGATTTTATGCAATGTACTGACGAAATTAGTGAACACTAAACGCTCTGATTGGGACAAACAGCTACACCATGCTGTTTGGGCATACCGAGTGGCCTACAAAACGGTACTCCAAGCCACTCCCTTTCAGATGGTATTCGGTCAAAACGCTGTGTTACCCTTGGACTTCTTGATCCCTACATTGAGAGTAGCACGAGAGCACGAATGGACAGGTCATGAGCTCTCCTCTAGGATCTTTGACCTTGAACGATTAGGAGAAACAAGACTGAGAGCCGCTGCAGGGATATATGCAGCCAAGAAGAGACAGAAGGCATACTTTGATGCCCACGTGAAGGATAAAGGCTTGAAAGCAGGAGATCTAGTCTTAGTCTATACACTAAAACAACACGCGAGGAAGCTAGAAAAGAGAGGCTACGGACCTATGATCATCAATCGGATCTCCACGAGCGGAGCAGTACAATTGGCCACATTAGAGGGTGATGTTCTCCCAAATTATATTAGCGGTTGCAGAGTCAAGTTGTATCAGGAACCCCTCACGGAGGAAATGCTTAGCCGACTCAACACTGCTAAGAAACGCAAAGAGGAAGAAAAGAGAATTAGAGAAGAAGCTCAAGCAGAGGCTTTAGAACGCATCAGAAGGATGAAATTACGAAGGCAAGGTAGAGATCAGCCTGGAGCGAATGACTCTGCGGACCAAGGATTTCCCATAGCCATGTGTGAAGTTGCAGGAACAAGCTCGAATAGAATAATTGATAGACGTCCTTTCATAACCATAGACATAGGACAAGGAAAGAGTGCAAGGACTGTAAGAGCCTTGATTGACTCAGGTGCTGCCACTAGCGCTGTTAAATTGTCTTACTGCCAAGAATTACAATTGACTGTCAATCCTGCGGAAGCATATCTTATAGGATTGGGAGGAGTGGAAACCCCTTGCATGGGCGAGGCGGAACTTCCCCTTTACATTCATGATGAGGCAATGACAGTTAAAGTACTGGTGTGTCAAGATGAGGATCTCACTGAACCTCTAGTCTTGGGTCAGGATTGGATCTATGACCAAGCAGTCAATCTAAACCTAAGAAGTGGACTTCTCCAGGTTTGGGTCAATAATAGTCGAGTTACAGTAGAATTAGACAATGGAGCACTCAAGGAACTAGGAAAGGCACAGACTCCTGGTCCTTCCAGGGGTACACATGAAGATGACCATGCTGTTCTTGTTCAAAACCCTGTGTTGCAGAGGAATGACATTTGCAAAAAAGGAGTCAGGGATGCAACGGAACTCCCTTCTCTTCCAAAGGTCAGAAGGAGGCAGCAACCAAAGGTGGATCACAGGCAGAAGAAGCCGAGTACTACCTATGTCCGAGATCAAAAGTACCTGCGCAGCAGAATGCCCCAGAAACTCAACCAGATGTGGGTGCGGAAAGGCGAACGACCGGTTGCACCACCGTCAACCACACGGGCAAAGCCTCTTATTAGTAGCCAACAACACGACGCTAATAAGAAGTCTTTCAGAAATTCTTCTGCTAAAGTAAAATCTATTTGGGTGCCCAAGAAGTCGATGAAGGCAAGCCCACAATCTAGACAAATTTGGGTGCCTAAGGCTTGCTTGCGGGCACAAGTAGTTAAGCCAAGGCCGCAACCTATGCAGCATAACCCATCTACGAGTACCACCAGAATTCCCTCGTGCTCAACACTTAGGAACACACAAAGACCCATGAGTATGCATGTAATCACTTATAAGTGGGTCCCTAAAAGGCCCCATTCCCAAACAGCGACACCGACACAGCTCTCTGGAGTCTCTACGAAACCGAAAGCAAAGCCCATCCACTGCATTTGGCAGTCTAAGATCTGTAATAAACCCCCCGACCCCGATTTGTAAATTCACCCCACTTACTAACGGCATTAGTCTCCTAGGAATACACAAACGTTAACTACACTCACTGTCTTCGTGCACTTACTAACCACTAACTCACCATATACCTCATGTTAATGTTGTAACGGGGACGGCAACGGATTTAGTCTGTCCATTACGATGTTAACACATGCTTCTATATTCTCACAGAATCAGAAGGCAAGCAGTAAAATGGCAGAAGCGACAGGTTCGGGCTCACAAGTAGGGATACTTACTGCAGGAATTGATGTGGATAGCCTACCTCTGGACGTGCCCCCGACTGAACGACCAGTGGAGATGCAACACCTTCAGCAACTCCCGGTGCCAGACCCACCTACAGGAATCACGGAAAGAGTCCATGCCAACTCTCATTGGTTCAATGGCATGCCCGGTCCATTAGGAGAGGCTAAGTATATCTGGGAGTCTAAATGCGAGTATGACAGATCATGGGTGCGTTTCCAATTTTTCTCCAAGGAGTTCGAGACTTTACAGAACACCGAAGACCTCCAGATCATATGGCAACGAGCAGGGTTGGCGGAATATTTTGAAGCCCCACTACCTAAACCCGACCTCCTCCGATGTTACTATCTGGTCTCTACATTACAAGCTCATGAAGATAAGGACCAACCCGGATCATTTGTTCTCCCCTCATTGCAGGGCAACAACGAGTTGAAGAGGTTTGAACTTACTGTGGAGCTAGTGAGTGATGCTTTAAAGATGCATGGCACGCATGTACCCTCAGAAAAGGATGCTCTCGTTCCCAATAACATGAAGGACAGGAAAGTAGTGAAGCTAAAAGACATGGCAGCCCTCACCCCAAATGTGTCCATCCCTCTCCGCATGTGCATGCAACATTTCGCCTTCCCCGGTCAAGACCGATTCACGCAACCACACAAGAAGATCTGGTTTGCTCTCTACTTGGCGGAAGCAGGTGCGCTACCTATTAAGCTACCAGTGTGGATTATAGATCAGTTGTATGAAGCGAACAAACGGGCTTCTAGGAAATTAGTGGTGAACGGATGTTGTGCACTCACACGCATCATTTACCGATGCTTGGCATATGATGTCCCCATTGAGCGTGCCTTAACTTGGGCACAATTACAAATGTTTAAAAGGCTCAAGACATCCACACATCAGTCCAAGCGCATGAGGGGCGCGATTCCGTGTGTCCAGACAAGGGAAGTCCTGACTACTCCTGAGGCATCACCATTAAGAGAGGGCACTGTACCTCCTTTTACCATTAGGATACCCAGGTCGGAATCTGACACTACGACACAACCCACCCCATCGGCTCCTCCGGTTACACCTGAATTCGAGTTTGCTGCCACCGGAGAGGCTGAAGGATTGGACCCCCAGGATTTCGAAGCATTCCTACAAAGCACACAATTCTCTGACGTGGAGTTTTATTCAGAGGCAGAGGAGCAGGGCACATCCTCGCGGAGAAGAAGAAAGTCTACAGACGGTAGACATGTCCATTGGAGTGACGCTCAGCAAAGTCAACAACACGGACAACCGGAAGAAGAAGAAGCATATGAAGAAGAGACCACTGAAGCCCCAGCATATACAGCAGAACTCCGAAGGCTGTATCAGATTATGGAAAGAGTGCGATCGCAGCAGTTACTCACTGAACAGAGCAGCAGAGTACTTATGACTCAGTTGTTGGAAGAAGCTGGAGTTGACTCAGAGTACAGGGAAGGTCTCTTATTGATGGCAGAAACATATGGAGTTGTAGAAGCTGTGCGCACGGCCATTCAGAGGCCTTCAGTTCAATATGACCCACGAAGGTTCCAGACACGGCCTCGCTCAGGTAAAAATATCCAAATTCCCGTTACAGTTGCAGAGGAGCCAACTACTACACCAACCTCCCAAACAGCTAGTCAACAGCACCCCGCCACCCATGAGGAGTCCACCGAACCACTACCACCTACTCCCCCACCATCGCCTCCGAGAACAGAGACAGTGGAAATCCCATCGACCACTCAACCCACTGACCCAACCTTCATCTTTCGTACTCCCATCTCTAGTGCCACCCTATTCTCTACCACTGATAACCCGACCTTTGAAGCAAACCCCATCACTACACAACCCACCGAAACCCTTCCCGAGCCTGCCCTAGGACAACCATCCCCAATGCCTTCAGCCACGGGTCATCCTGACCCCAGATCCACATTCATGGGTTTCCCTACTACCATGCCACCCTTTCCACCCTTCTCAAATGTACGACCCCAACCCCCGATATCCCTTTCTCCATTTCTACAATCCCTCCAGGACATCTTTGCTAGGGCTTTCCAACCAGGCCCTCAACCATTCCCTGTCTTTTCAGCTCCCCACCCCACTTCACATCTATTCACCACTTCCACACACACACCACCTACCATACCCGTGTATATGGCAGGCCCCACACTAACACCCACTCCAGAAGGGATGGACATTTCACCACCCACGGCACCTCCACCCACGGTTTCACCTCCTCCCATTCCCCCTCCACCAATTTCACCCACACACACAACTTTTGTAGACACATCATTCACTGTCTCCCTTCCCCAATTCCCTTCCCATGCATCTTCCACGGTAAACACCCCCCACTCATCTATAGGTAATGCATTGGACACCATGTTGGCTTGTATATCAAATTTAAGAACAGATTACATTCAGCTCCAGCAACAAAACGCACGCCTGCAAGAGCACTCAGCGACACTACAGCTCCGCCTTGCGGTACTAGAAGAGGAGAACGCTCGCCTTCACACACAGTTCCAAACCCTCCAAGACGCCCATAATATATTGGAAGTACAGCTACAGAACGTAGATCAGGAAGCAGTGCAGGTGGTAGAAAGTCACCTACGGACACAACTGGAACGCAACTCAAAACTTCAGCGAAATATGGCGCTACTTAAACGCCATCTTGCGGCTGCTCAGGAAGAGAACAGACGTCTGCAAATACAAAATCAAGAGAACCTGGAGGCAGCTATTGAGAGCACACCGGGGGCACCCATCAGCCCATCCAAGTTTCAAGCAGTGACCCCCGATAACATCAAGATTATATTGGAAGATTATGCCATGCTGCTCGAAGCACATGATAAGCTATCAGAGGAGCTAGGACAACTGAAGCAGGAACACCAACAAGGCCCAACAGCTGCCCCTCCAACCACCCCCTCTGTGGCTTCGCTTCCCTCCGACGCAGAGGCCATAAAAGATCTCCAGAAACAGGTAACTGAATTGCAAACACGCCTACTACAATATGAGAGGCCATCTTCCCCTCCGGAGGCTCCCACGGACGAAGAAGTTGTGCAAATTCCTGTGGAACAAACGTTCGATGAAGAATATGATCCGCAACCATTCCCAGGAGGCCAACAAACAGAAGAAGGGCAGGACACGTTCGAGGCACCACGGCCGCCATGGTTACGACAAGTGGAGGAAATAGGGACCTCGCATGAAGAGCGCACCGTAGTGCAAAATCAGGCTATGAGGGTCATAGAAGAGACTGTTTTACAATCAGATTACTTCAAGAACTTGTCATCGAGACGCCTGATTCTCTCATCGGAACTCCAGTACAGGCCATATTATATTATCTTGGCTGATTATAATGCAGAAATACAAAGAGTCACGGGTCAGATTCCTACTTTTGCGACCCAATTTCAACCCGAAGACCTTCCTCCAGAGGTGCGAAAAGGCAAGATTCGTCAACCAACATGGCGGCAGAAACTTTTAGAGACTTATCCAGAAATGCTACCCACATGGAACAACGCGCCGTTGCACCTCCTGTACAACCCATGCTACGGTCCAGTCCCCCGCCGCAGGTCGTGGAAGGCATTTAATATCAAGGTACAGAACAATGCGCAATGCAAGGAATGGCTGAACTACCCGTACATAGCGCCACCACAAGGACCACCATCGGTAGCATATATGATGGGGACCATTCGCCACTGGATGCCGCGCTTGAAGCCCATGCAAGATGTAGCAGCGCAAATGATGCTTAAAATCTTAGATATGATGCAAGTGGTGCTGAAGACCTTTAGAAATGCAGCCGCGCCACAGGTACGTCTTCCGGGGTTTAGCAATGGAAATTACGACTTGGTGTATGACATGAGCACCACCCCCAGTATCCGTGTGGCTTACGCTTGGCATGCACGCATCAAGTACCTCCCCGCCTGCTACAAACAGACCTTCGAAGAAATGTTCAGATCTGGTTTCTGGGAGTACCACTCGGAGATTTTCGCACCAAAGCCGACACATCTGCTTCAACTGTTTGCTTGTGAACAAGCAATGTATTCAGAGTACTACACCACCCCGCAACCAGAAACCCCTGGTGCAATCAATTGGGAGGCATTGGAAGCCGATCTAGCAAGAGGCTTAAGGATAGGAGAACATGAACTGGCCACCAATGTCATCCAATATTACATCGACCACCCGCGCGAACAAAGGTCTGTCAGGGGCGACAGACGCTAGGAAGGGGGGAGTGTTGGCATACAAAGCAACAAAGGAGTCATGCACAATACGGCAACAAGGCCAGATCATTTTTTCCCATAGATTATGTACAACCCAAGTGATTTTAATCACTACACAAACATTGTAAATCCCGTTTTTGGTAGATTAGACTCCATTTTGTGCAAGCCGAGGAGTCCTCGAGCTTGAGGAGTATTAGAAGTACCATCATACCAAATTTCATAATTTTTAGACTTCGTTTGAGCCCTCAAATAAGCCCTGGAACCTAATTTTTAACTAGGCCGGACACTAGGTCTGGACAGGGCCAAAAGCTAGTCAAAAACTATAAAAAGAGCTAGAGAGCTCATTTTTGGGTTAGATTGTAATTGAAACGAACTTGTAAGAGCTTGTGAAAGTAATCTAAAGAACTCCATTGATTCTCTCTCTTTGTCTTGCCGTGT
Organism: Ceratopteris richardii; assembly: GCA_020310875.1. Lineage (NCBI taxonomy): Eukaryota > Viridiplantae > Streptophyta > Polypodiopsida > Polypodiales > Pteridaceae > Ceratopteris > Ceratopteris richardii. The sequence continues at coordinate 111,612,985 of CM035414.1, forward strand.
GTGCGCGTGTGTGTGTATGTGTGTGCATGCTTGTGTACTTCTCACTCACGCACTTGTGCCGCCACTTGCTCGAGGTCTTCATACCATCCTCACGTCTTCCCGGATTGACATTAAAGGAGGTGCTACTCATCACTGAGCTACAATGACTAGTGAAATACCATTTGTATTTGGCAGACAACAAATTTAGGTTAAAGAGCAGAAAGTTACCTGCCTCTTTTACTTCCTAGAGACAAGTCACATCTGGTTGATTAGGCAGCGTGTGCAGCCACTTATTGATAACCTTTGGTCTAACTGGATCAGAAAGACCATTAACATTTAGAGATAATATCTTAAGATCACACATGAGGAACAAGAGAGAAATAAATCACTTTCTACTATTTTTTATGGGCTTGAGGATCGACATGGAAGCTCTAACGACTTCCTTTCTTTTAGCTTTCGTGGAGGGTGTCAATTCTTTATGATGCTCGTCATCTTGATTCATTGGCACGATGTCTGTAAGGCCTGTGTCTTCCTCCATTCTTTCAAGTTTATCTTGATCCATACCTTCTAGTTCTTGAGTGAAAAACCTCACTTGGAGGGCCTCTAAATCTTTTACCTGATGTTGATGAAGGGGGGAGGGGGTGATGTCAATAGCAAGTGGATCAATCCTTTGTATTGTTGAATCAGGAGGAATGACCTTGTTCTTCTTGCCTACCACGGACCAACCTGAGCTCCTTGCTTTAGCCTCATTCCCTTGTACACTCTTGCTGGTACCAACACCACCTGAATTGCACATATTGGGCTCCACATTTTCCTTACCTCCTGCGAACGTCTCTTGAACATTATCATCAAACGGGTTGTTGACAGCATCAAGCAGCACATTGTAGATGTTGTCGGATTTAGATATAATCTTTTTCTTGTTTCTCGTGTTACCTTTCTTATTGTTACCTGCATGGTGCACATTTGTTTCTGGTTGAATCTTCCCACTCTCCTTGCACTTCACTTGGTCATCTGTCTGGTTTTGAGGGTACAGCAGAGGACAGTCCTTGATCAAATGCCCTTGCTTATAACAGTTGTAACAGGCATTAGGCAAGTTCGTGTAGCTCACCTTCTGAGAATGCAACTTCCTACCATAAGAATCCTTAATTAAAAATGTCAGTTTTAACCTCTTTGGAAACATCAATCTCTATCAAGACCTAAGGATCCCATTTAGGGTTAATCATGTTGGATCTATTTTTTTGACCTAAGACTTTCCCAACCATGTTACCGAGTTTCTCGACCCACCGATAGAACTCGATAGGCAATTCTGGGAATTCTACTCACACTGGTATTCTTGTTGGTTTAGGTCCCTTGGGGTTGAACCCCACATACCACTTGAAGAACGAGACGGGAGTGCTTTTTATCAACCATTGACCTTCACTTATAACATGCAGAGCGTTGTTAGCGTCTTCGAAAAAGAACAAATAAAAGTTGTTAGGATAGTACTGTATGTGCTTGACCATGAGCCCTCTTGACTCCTAGTGAGCCTTTATCCAAGCCTTAAGGGTTTCTTGGGCCGGTCTCGGGCCGTGACATAGTCCTATTACCACCCTTCCACTTAAATGCTCATGCCAGTTATCAAGGGTTTCTCTATCAATAATCAGCGCCTCCTCTTCCTCTTCACTGACTATATCATCTACTACTAAAATATGAGGGTTAACCTCTGTTTTACCTTTATCAGTACGAGCAGAGGTATGAGGAATGGCATTACTGATAAGTGATGTATGTCGAAGTACGGACTGGCACTCTTTCTAGCCTTGTCTACATAAGAAGAATCAGCAATAGGAGGCTTTTCTTTCGTCATCGATTCATTCAACATTGCTTCATCCTTGTGTCTAAGGTCTGTTTGTATTCGTACAGCAAGGTCATCGTCCTGCATGTCAAGATGGGGGAAAGCAAAATTGTCAGTATCTGAACTTTCATCATTTTTGTGCATGACTGATATAACATTCCTCATTTCGAATAATGCCATTCAGTTGATGGCAGCCCTGGTAGGGCGAAGCGACGACCCTCGAGGGGGCTGAGAAGGCTTCTGCGAGCAACACAAAGAAGCACAGACGCAAGCAGGAACTAAACTCCAACCCTAGGGGATTGGAGAAGGCTACTGCGTGAACGCAGAGCCAGACACGCCCTCGAAAAACCCTAGCCCGCGAGCATGGTCTTCATGCAAGACTTAGTGACTTCGAAAGGAGGGCCCTCTCTACAATTTTTTAATCACATTCTCCTTTCTATGTGAAGTGCATTGAATCTAGCCTTCCCATTCTGTGCACTTCTTAATGGATAGATATCGGCCATGACAGCTTGACTTGATCGTTTGTGATCTTTAGCATTCCGAGGATATTTCAGCAGTCACATGGATATTTCTATATAGAGCATGACAGAGAGCATGCCACATTTTGTTCACGAGAAAACCCTTTGGCTGCACCCCGAGTCCACGTGAACACTCATCTAATTTACCTCACTAATGACTTCACTCTCTGAATGCCTCTAAGTGTTATAGCGCACCAAACTCATCAGCTTTGCATGTGGTTTTGCCAGCCGATGGGAGCGGAGCTATTTTTAGAGAAGTGAGCGCACTCACATGATATCCAAGTGAACGTGAAGACCACTGACGGTCTTCTGTATGTGGCAACATTTTGTTCCATATACGCCTTGATTAGTCGATTGTAATCCCTACCACATTCTACTCTCGGATTTGTTGATGACACTATCAATTATGTATTGCATGTAATGAGTCTATCGACTCTTATTCTCTGTAGGGTAAGTTATAGTCTAAACATTGAAATCTACGCATGTTAATTTTCTCACATTAAATAAAACAGAAGGAAAAAAACACAACGAAAGATTGTGGAGAGAGATGGTGGATGCAATCTGAAGATGAATTGATGCTGCTACAACCAACTTCACACCAGCCAACTAAGACTTCAGAGTTGATTAGTATACCTTTGAGCTTCCTAAATCCACAAAAAAATCATCCAAGTGCTTTGGAACAAGTATCTCAAAAGTTTGAGTCAAGACAGACTAGTTGCAAAATGACTAGCTCCCAAAACTTGCCATTTTTGTACATACACCTACTAGAAAAAATGAATAGTACTCTCAATCTAGTAAAAATTAGAAAACTTCCTTTTGAACATAGAAAATAGACTTAGCAACCTTCCCAATCCAAGTTAAAACATGTCAATTCATCAACTGAGCACTGAGAGACTATTTTAGCAAAATCTAGAATACTCCCACCATTTTTGGGCTCTGTAGAGATAGACCAGTGAGCTGTAAACTGTAGATTTCTCACAAATGGTAATTTCAATCGAGATTAAATTTTGTGACCATAAACTAGACTTAGAGAGCTAGCCACTGCACTTTAAGACGCTGAAAAAGGTTACGTATAGCCCGAGATATGAGCTTCTGAAGCTTACTATTTTACGTGAGTATAGTAGAGAACAAAATAGAGAAGGAGTAAAAGATGAATGTATAGATTCACATATAATTACAACATCATTGGAAATGAATACTAGCAAAATGGGAGTAGAATGATAGAGCTATCGTGTAAGCTCTTTTATCTCTACAAATGGGCATGAAATGGGCACGAATCAAGCACTACTTTGGTGACTTCCTTCTTGCTCCTTTTATAGCTACTTTTGGAGGTAGTTTTGAATTTGAATTCAAATAACTTCACCTAAAAGTGATGCTAGGAATTAGGAAATATTCCCTTAGCTAATGGATTCTTGCTTTTAGGTAGTTAGAGCCACAAATTTGCTTTTTACATCATGAATGACTTAAGCCATTCTTTCTTTTACAATTACAAGAGATAAAATGTACTCTTTTATAAGAGGTGTTCATATGTCTACACATATGACTACAAATTCATATCAAGCATGTAGGCTTGGGCAAAATGCACCAACAGCTTCCCCTCAAGTCTAACATGCTTGGCCTCCAAATAAGTCTTCAATTGTCCTTGACTTCTTACAAGCCAATCATCAACTTAAATCTACTCAATTTTGTACCATCAAGAGCTTTAGTCAACATGTCGGCACATTGCATATCTGTAGAGACATAGGATAGTTGAATATCCTTTCTCATTAGCTTCTCCCTTACATAATGGTAGTGTACTTCAATATGCTTGGTTCTAGCATGGTATACCGGATTAGCTCCAAGATGTAGTGAGCTTGTGTTGTCACAAAAAATGTGAGGTGTTGAAGAATGGTCCAAGATCTGTATACAAAGATTTAAACCACATGATTACTTGAGTTGCATTAGCCAAACCTCTATATTTGGCTTCAGTAGAAGATAATTCCATTGTTCGTTGCTTCTTGGATGACCAAGAAATGATTTTTGAGCCTGCAAATGATACATACCTAGATGCACTTCTTCTATCATCTCTAGATCTGGCCCAATCTGCATCTGAGTAGGCCTTTAGCTCAATATCTGAAGTAAATTGATAAAACAAACCTTCATTCATGGACCCCTTTAGGTACTTGAGGACTCTCTTGGCTGCTTCCATATGTGGTCTTCTTGGCTTATGCATAAATTGACTCAATATGCTAACACTATAACATATATCCACCCTTGTGAGTGTTGCATAGTTCAAACTTCCAACCAAGCTTTGATAGCGTGTGATGTCTTCAATTGGCTCTCTTTCATAAGCACTAAGCTTATGATTTTCCTCCATAGGTGTACCTGCACACTTGGTGTTTTCCATTTTGAACTTGATGAGCATGTCATGCACATACTTCCTTTGTGTCATGTATATACATAAACCTGTGTAGATTAACTCCAATCCAAGAAAATAAGTGAGTGGTCCAAGATCACTTATTTTGAACTCTTGCTTCGTTTGACTCTTTACGTGTTTGATTCCTTCAAGATATTTCCCTGTGATAATGATATCATCAACATACACACATAGATAGATCACTTCATATCCATTCCTCTTTATGAAAAAAGAGGTATCCACCTTGCTAGCTTTGAATCCTTGGTCCTGCAAATAAGTCACCAATCTGAAATTCCAAGCTCTTGGAGCTTGCTTCAATCCATACAAGGCTTTCTTTAATTTGCATACATGGTTAGGATGATGTGCATCCTCATATCCAGGAGGTTGTGCCATATACACTTCCTCATAAATCTATCCATTTAAGAAAGCATTCTTTACATCAAGTTGATAGAGCTTCCAATTTCTAGATATAGCAAGACTAATGAGAACCCTAATTGTAGGCATTTTTGCAAAGTATCCTCATAATCAATACCATGGGTTTGAGCAAACCCTTTAGCAACTAACCTTGCTTTATGTCTATCTATACTTTCATCTAGGTTCCTCTTGATTTTGTATATCCATCAAGATCCAATTACCTTCATAGATGGCTTGTTAGGTACAAGCTCCCAAGTGTCATTCTCCTTCAAGGCTTCCATTTCTTCATCCATTGCATCTCTCCAAGATTTCTTTCTTTGTGCTTCTTCAATTGTGGTAGGTTCTTCATTGGTTGAATCCTTTGCAATGTAGATTGAGTGTTTGGTGACCAAAGAAGTATCATAACCATACCTCTCTAGTTTCTTCTTCTCCCTTGAAGACCTTCTAAGTGGTTAATGTGAGCTCTCAGGTCCATACGTAGCATCTTGCACATCTTTGCTTTACCTTTGTTCTTCCATAGCTTTAGTCTTTCCAAGTCTTCTAGGTCAATCTTTGAATCACTTTCTTCAATTTGCTTTGGCTCCTTTGGTTGAAGTGATGGAAAATCTTCATCCAACTCATAAGGCAGCTTCACTTTCCTGTCATCATCAAATCATGATTTGTTCTCATAAAAAATTGTTGGTGCAAACATCAAGCCTACACATTTGGCTAGAGTTTATGTACAAATGAAGCTCCATGGAAACCATTGCTAGGAAGCTTTTATCTTTTACCATTTGTAAAAGTCAATTTGACTTGGAAGAATATTTGTAATCACCACTAAACTCGTGGAGTTTCTTAGTTGGAAAAGTCATGACTCTACTTGAGAGAATATCTCCTAGATTGAGGACCACTTTTAGTGAGAGACAATGGAGAATTCAAATTGAAATTTGAAACATATCATCTATAAACTCTGAAGCAAGAAGGGGCTGGTACAAAGCAAGATTGGGCAGTACCTACTCATTTCTTGAAGTGTCCATCCATCTTTCCCAACAATGGTATCAGAGCAAAGCTAAGGTAAAATGGGAGATGGTTTTCCTTCTTTCATTGATAAATTGGATAGGAACAACTATCAAGCATGTTCCTTGGGGATGAAGACATACTTGCAAGGAAGGAGCCTCTATGGATACATCTCAGGAGATGAGGAGATGCCCATATTTAGAAGCAAAGGACAACCTACAAGAGAGGAGCATGAAAGACTCAACACATGGTGTATATGTGAACAATCTGCATGAGGAAGATAATGATGAAAGTATTCCAAATTATGTAGAAGATCTTTTGAAAGAATATGCAGATGTATTTCCAGAAGACTTTCTTGGTATACCTTCACGTAGGCAGATTGACCATGCCATTGGCCTGTATCGAGGGAGTGAACCATATTCTAGAGCACCTATAGATTTAACATCGATGAATTAAAGGAGCTTAAGATTCAATTAGATGATATTTTGAAGAAATGCTTGATAAGACCGAGTGTCTCACCTTGGGGTGCACCTATTTTATTTCAAAAGAAAAAAGACAGCTCTTATAGATTATGCATTGACTATAGGGGGTTGAATAAAAAAAAAATTAAAAATAAGTATTCATTCCCTCACATAGATGACATATTAGGTCAATTAAGTGGAGCAACTTTATTCACTAAGATTGACTTAAGATCTAGATATCACCATATTAGGATCAAAACAGAGAATATTCCCAAGATAGCTTTTCAAACATGATATGGTCACTAGGAGTTTACGGTTCAACCTTTTGGATTAGCAAATGCTCCTGCCATATTTATGATGAACAATGTTTTTCATGATACCTAGATGAATTCATCTTAGTATTTGTTGATGATATATTTGTGTACTCTAAAGATGATCTTGAGCATGCCATACATCTCAAGAAGACTTTGCAAAATCTTAGAGAACACAAATTGTATGGAACAAAGAGTAAGTTTTTCTTTGCTAAGGATAAAATTGTGTATCTAGGAAGGGTCATATCTAAAGTGGGAATTCATATAGACCAGTATAAAGTGAAAGCATTCGTTGATTGGCCGGTTCCTAAAGTTGTAAGGGATTTAGAAGTTTCTAGGATTGGTGCAATATGAAAGAGCACATATTAAGGATTTCTATGAGCTAGCTACTCCGCTCACAGAATTGACTAAAAAGAACATAGGATTTGTGTGGAGTGATGTTTGTCAAAAATCATTTGGATCATTGAAAAAGAAAGTGATTGAGAACTCTATTTTGAAATTACCAAAAATGGGAAAACCTTTTGTGGTTGCATGTGATGCAAGGGGTAGTCAGATAGGATGTGTTCTTTCACAGTATGGTAGGGTGGTTGCATATGATTCTAGAAAATTAAGAAAACATGAACTTAATTATCCTACCCATGATCTAGAAATGCTTGTTGTTGTACATGTGCTTAAGCGTTGTAGACATCTATTGTTAGGGGTTAAATTTGAATTGAAAACATATCATGAGAGTCTAAAATACATTTTCACACAACCATTACTTAACAACAGGTAGAAGTGTTGGATTGAATTTATGAAGCGATTATAATTTTTCCATTAAGTATCTAGCTGGTAAGGAAAATAAGGTCGCCAATGCATTGAGTCAAAGACCTTTATGTAATCTCCTTTCTGTAATAAATTCATATTTTTCAATCAAATTCAAGAAGAACTGAAACATGACTCTTTTTATGCACCTATCTTGAGTTTTTTAGATGCAAACAAGGGATCAATGTATTAGGAAAAGTTTCATTTGTAGAATGGATCCTTTTATTGTAACAATTGATTATGCATATCTTCTGAGTCTCCATTAAAATTTAGAATATTGCATGATTGTCATGATACACCTTTTTATGCACATCTAGGTTATTCAAGGACCTATGTTAAAATGAAATGTTCTTACTTCTAGCCATGTATTGTTGGTGCATATCAATCACCAATTGAAGGCTTGGAAGATCAAATGATGAAGGAAGAATCAATTCCTAAAGTGTGGAAGAAGATTACAATCAGAAGACAAGAGAAGTGTACACATATGTACATTAGCATAGTCATAGATGACTTAGATCTTTTGTTCAGTAAAGATTATGTACAAATTATCTATAAATACTTTGAGAAAAGTCGGGGCATGTATGAGAGCTTATGTGACATTAGTTAGAAGTCAAGAATGAGGGAGATAGAAGTCATAAGATAGAGGAAAGTGATTTTGAGTTAGCTCTCATCACTCAGTTGTATTTTCTCTGAGTAAATGAAAAATTTTGCGCCCGATGTTTCTGTGTGTTCTCCTTCTACAGTAGATCAATTGTGGAATGCTTTTGTACAAGTCTAAGTTGAGAGTTGCTTGACCTCTGTGCGAAGTTTCAGCTTCCAATTGTAATCAGGCTGAGTGAATTAAGTGTAGGAACATTCATATGTGAAGCATGTTCACTAGTTCCTAAAACAGGCGCAGATTTCGAAGTCAATGTTTTGGTCATTTCTCCTAGCACAGTGTAAAGTTTTGCATGAGTAAGGGCTTAATCTTTAAGTTGGAAGATAAGCTACTTATGTCTAGAAGCATTTTGTAAAACGGGTTCTATTCAAGGAGAACCAAGTCTTAAAAGTTACAGGTGTAAAGTCGACTGTTTTGGATAACAGTTTCTGACATAGGTAACTTGTGAAATCAATTTCTCAAGTTATACTTAATCTTTTGAAGTAATTCAACTTGGAATAGTTGCGCAATCTCTAGGAGATGATTCGTACAAAGTTTCATCAAAAACTTTACAGATTTGATAGGTCAATGTGAATGAACAATGTAGCAGACTTTTCTGTGTATCATCCTCTTCACAGATTTGTTAATTTCTGATAAGTTAGCAATTGATCCTCTAAATTAGTGAAGTGTTTGACTTACTCTTGGTATAGAGGTGCTCTAATCACAAGAGTAAGTTGTTCTTTTGGAGATTAACATTCTCCATCAGTGGTATCAGAGCAGGAGACATCAATTTCAAGAAAAAGAGGATCCCGACTGCTGCAGATTCAAGAGATTCAACACTTGAAGGATCAAGAAGTGAAAGCTTGGAGTCAAAGCTTGAGGAGAAGACAAATTGACATCAAGAAAGGCAAAAGGAGTTCAATTCGAAGTAAAGGTACATACATTGTTTGTAAAGCTTGAAGTTTCAATACACAGGTGGATACAAGATGGGAGAAAGCTTGCAGATTGATAAGCTAGATAGGGAGAACTATCCAGCATGGTCCATGAGGATGGAAGCACACCTCATGAGCAAAGATCTTATATCATTTATTACAGGAGATGAAGAAAAACCAGAATTTGCAGATCCAAGTATTCCTACTAGGGAAGAACTTGCAATGTTGAAGACTTGGATGAGAAAGGATGCTCAAGCAAGGAGTATCATCTACATGGCTGTAAATGATTACCTTCTACCTCACATCAGAGGTTTAGAAAGTGCTACAGATGTTTGGAATGCCTTGGAAGAGCATTTCCAAAATACAACTAAGTCAAGGAAGTCCTCACTATGGGCTGAGTTCACAACCTTCAAGAAGAAGAGCTCACAATCAATTTCAGATTATGTGGCAAGGATGAAAGATATTGCAGATAGCTTGGGAGCAGTGGATGAAGATATTGAAGAGGAAAAGTTGGTAAGACAAATACTTACAGGTCTAAGAGGTGATGAGAAGTGGAAGCCTTTTATATTATCCATAGAGTTGTCACTTGATCACTTTACTCCTGACCTTAATCAATTGCTAGGACACATGCTAACCTTTGAGCAGGATCTTAAAGGAGACAATGATAGAAGTACAAGTCAAGTTATGTACTCCAAAGACAAGAAAAAGAATGGCAAAGGAAAGCAATCAAATGATGATGAAGGGAATTCAAATCAAGCCAATTTCACAAAAGGGAAGACAAATTTCAGAGGTAAAGGAAGAGGAGGTAAGAACAAAGATAATGCTAAAGCTTGTTGGATTTGTGGCAGAACAAATCATTTGGCAAATGATTGTTGGTATAACAATCAAAGTGGAGGATACAACAATCAGAATTATAGTCAAAGAGGTAGAGGAGGCAGAAACCAAAGAGGTAACTTCAGAGGAAGAGGTGGTAGGACATCATATGGTAGAGGAGGTGGAAGGAACTTCCAATCTCAATCCTACAACAACAATTATTACAATTATGCATCAGATCAGAAGGATGACATGACTCTTATCTTGAATGCAACTCATGAATCAATGGGAGAAGATCAAAGAGTGTTCTATATTGACTCAGGATGTAGCAACCATCTGAGTGGGAATCTATCCTTGATGACTGATATGGAAGCAAGGGTGAATGGACATACAGTCCAAACAGGTGACAATACCAAACATAAAGTGGAGAGCATTGGATCAGTGAAGACAAAGAGTGGAAGTACACTTCTGAGTAAGGTACTTTATGTTCCTACTATTCCTAAAAATTTGATAAGTGTAGGGCAAATTGTGGAGAAAGGATATGAGGTAAGATTCACAAATGATGGTGTTTATGTACAAGATCCAAATCAGGGATATAGAAACATAATTGCAGGTAAAAAGGAAGGAAGATTGTTTACTCTCAAAGTCCAAGGTAATGTGGGACATGTATTGTTTACCTATGGAGGTCAAAAGGTGTCTGAATTAGATCTATGGCATAAGAGGCTAGGTCATTTCAATGAGAGAGCTATAAAGGAGATGTCAAAGAATCAGGTGGTGCTTGGATTGCCAAACATTGAAGGGCAACATATGGTGTACAAGTGTGAAGCTTGTCAATTAGGTAAAGCACATAAAAGTTCTTATAACAAATCAGGGTACAAGTATTCAAACATGCTTGAATTGGTTCATACAGATGTATGGGGTCCCTCAAGGGACTATAGCATAAATGGATCCAGATATTATGTGTTGTTTGTTGATGATGCAACCAGGTGGATTACTTTGTATGTAATCAAGGATAAATCAGAAGTCTTCAAGACATTCAAACATTTCCATGCTTATGCAGAAAGGATCACAGGACAAAAGCTAAAGAGGTTAAGATCAGATGGAGGGGGAGAGTATTTCTCAAAAGAGTTTGATGATTATTTGTGGAATGCAGGTATCAAAAGAGAAGTGACTTGCAGGTACTCCCCTCAACAAAATGGAGTAGCAGAAAGGAGGAATAGGACTCTTGTAGAGTTTGCAAGAGCCATGATGAAGGAAAAGAATTGTCCAAATTACTTATGGGCAGAAGCTATTAACACTGCAACATACCTTGTGAATAGGTTGCCTTGCAAAGTTTTGGATGGAGGAACCCCTTATGAAGCATGGTGGGGTAAGAAGCCTAGTCTTGATCATTGCAAAGTATTTGGATGTATTGCATATGCTTATGTTCCTTCACAATTAAGACATAAGCTAGAACCAAAAGCAGAGAAGTATGTGTTTATTGGATATGATGATAGACAAATGGGTTACAGGTTGTGGAGTCCATCCACAAAGCAATTTCTTGTTACTAAAGATGTGACATTTGATGAGCAAAATGTGTGGTATTCAGGATCACCAAATGAGTATACAGGTGTTGAAGAAATTCAAAGGAAAGGAAAGGCAAAGGTAAAAGTTTGTGAAGAAATTGTTGATGAAGTTGACTCTAGATGTAGAGTGCAAGATCATGTAGAAGAAGGGCCAAGATTTGATCCAGAATCAAATGAGGCTGAAACTTCAAGAAGTGCAGAAATCAGAAGATCTACAAGAGAAAGGAAAGAACCTATAAGGTATAGTTATGATACATCTTTCCTAACAACAAAAGATTATGCCTACATTGTGAAAACAGAAGAAGACCCAACTATTTATGAAGAAGCCAAAGGTAAACAGAATTGGGAGAAGGCAATGCAAGAAGAGTATGATGCTCTACTTGAAAATGAAACTTGGGAACTAGTACCAAGACCAAAGAATCAGAAAGTCATTGGATGCAAGTGGGTATATAAAACAAAGAGGTTTGCAGATGGTAAGGTGTCTAGATATAAGGCTAGACTTGTGGTTAAAGGTTATGCCCAAACTTATGGGGTAGATTATGATGAAACCTTTAGTCCTGTTGCTAAGATGTCTACAATTAGGACATTGATTGCTATTGCTACTTGCAAGGGATGGAAATTATCACAATTGGATGTGAAGAATGCATTTCTTAATGGTTACATTGCAGATGAAGTATATATGGAGCAACCAGAAGGCTTCATGGAATCAATTGGATCAGATTATGTGTGTAAGCTCAAGAGAGCTTTATATGGGTTGAAGCAAGCTCCAAGAGCTTGGAATTACAGATTGGTCAAGTTCTTGAATGAATGTGGTTTTCAAGCATCAAAGGCAGATAGTAGCTTGCTAGTGAAGGCAAGTGAAAATGGATACATTCACATGTGCATTTATGTTGATGATATTATTGTTACAGGAACAGATGCTCAAGGAATCAATGAACTCAAGAAGCAAATAGAGAAGGAGTTTAAGATAAGTGACTTGGGAAATTTATCTTATTTTCTAGGAATGCAGATTGTGTATACTCAACATGGAGTATATGTTTCACAAGAGAGATACTTGAAGAATCTTCTAGTCAAGTTTAACATGGAAGATAGCAGGACCTCAACTACACCATTGGAGGTAAATCATAAATTGAGCAAGTATGGAGGTGAAGAGTTCAAAGATATGAAGAAATATCAGAGTTTGGTAGGTAGTTTAATCTATGCTACCTTGACAAGGCCAGATCTATCATATGCAGTAGGTGTGTTATCACAATTCATGCATTGTCCAAAGAAGACTCATTGGATTGCAGCCCAAAGGGTACTCAGATATATCAAAGGAACCCTAAGTGAAGGTGACTCAGATGATAGAAGGTCTACCCATGGATATCTATGTTATGTTGGAGACAAGTTAGTGTCTTGGTGTTCAAAGAAGCAACATACAGTTGCTTTATCATCCACAGAAGCTGAGTATACGGGAATGGTAGAAGCTGCAAAAGAAGTCATATGGTTGAAGACCTTGATGAAAAGTTTTGAGATTGATCATAGTACTCCAATAATTTTTGGAGATAATATGAGTTCTTTGTATTTGGCAGCTAACCCTGTTTTTCATGCCAGGACTAAGCATATAGAGATACAGTATCATTTCTTGAGGGAAAAGGTACTAGATAAAGAGATTGAAGTGATGTACACTCCAACAAAAGAACAGGTGGCAGATATGATGACAAAGAGTTTGGATGGACCTAAATTACAAAGGTTCAAAGACATGGCAAGTATCAAGAAGACAGAGAAGACCTCAATTGATGATTGAGGGGGAGCTGTTGGTGCATATCAATCACCAATTGAAGGCTTGGAAGATCAAATGATGAAGGAAGAATCAATTCCTAAAGTGTGGAAGAAGATTACAATCAGAAGACAAGAGAAGTGTACACATATGTACATTAGCATAGTCATAGATGACTTAGATCTTTTGTTCAGTAAAGATTATGTACAAATTATCTATAAATACTTTGAGAAAAGTCGGGGCATGTATGAGAGCTTATGTGACATTAGTTAGAAGTCAAGAATGAGGGAGATAGAAGTCATAAGATAGAGGAAAGTGATTTTGAGTTAGCTCTCATCACTCAGTTGTATTTTCTCTGAGTAAATGAAAAATTTTGCGCCCGATGTTTCTGTGTGTTCTCCTTCTACAGTAGATCAATTGTGGAATGCTTTTGTACAAGTCTAAGTTGAGAGTTGCTTGACCTCTGTGCGAAGTTTCAGCTTCCAATTGTAATCAGGCTGAGTGAATTAAGTGTAGGAACATTCATATGTGAAGCATGTTCACTAGTTCCTAAAACAGGCGCAGATTTCGAAGTCAATGTTTTGGTCATTTCTCCTAGCACAGTGTAAAGTTTTGCATGAGTAAGGGCTTAATCTTTAAGTTGGAAGATAAGCTACTTATGTCTAGAAGCATTTTGTAAAACGGGTTCTATTCAAGGAGAACCAAGTCTTAAAAGTTACAGGTGTAAAGTCGACTGTTTTGGATAACAGTTTCTGACATAGGTAACTTGTGAAATCAATTTCTCAAGTTATACTTAATCTTTTGAAGTAATTCAACTTGGAATAGTTGCGCAATCTCTAGGAGATGATTCGTACAAAGTTTCATCAAAAACTTTACAGACTTGATAGGTCAATGTGAATGAACAATGTAGCAGACTTTTCTGTGTATCATCCTCTTCACAGATTTGTTAATTTCTGATAAGTTAGCAATTGATCCTCTAAATTAGTGAAGTGTTTGACTTACTCTTGGTATAGAGGTGCTCTAATCACAAGAGTAAGTTTTTCTTTTGGAGATTAACATTCTCCATCATGTATGATGCCGGATATTAGAAAATATGTTAGTGAATGTTTAAATTGTCAACATGTGAAATCTAAGTTTAAGAGACTACCTAGAATCCTTCAACCTTTGGATGTTCCAAATCAAAAGTGGGAGTCTATTTCTATGGACTTTATCACTAAATCCTACGATTAGAAGTAAGCATGATACCATATTTGTTGTAGTTGATCAACTTAACAAGATGGCACATTTCTTCCCTATGAAAAAGATTGATACTGCTTTGAATGTTACAATACTATTTGTAAAAGAAATTTTAGGATTGCATGGAATGCCTAAAAGCATAATTTCTTATAAAGATTCTAGGTTCACATCAAACTTTTGGAGAGCACCATTTGAATCAATAGGAACTCAAATTCTTATGAGTACAACTTTCCATCCACAAACTGATGGGGAAACCAAGAGGTTTAATCGGATACTTGAAGATATGTTCCGTATGTATGTGAATAAAAAGCAAAATAATTGGAGTGAATATTTGCCCTTATGTGAGTTTGCATACAATAGTGCATGGCATGCATCCATAAAAATGACTCCGCTTGAGGCTATGTATGCTTATAATTGTTTGACTCTACTTTCATTTTTGGGTTTTCTAAATAAAGTAGAAGTGTATAAAGAAATGCTTGATAAGATGGATGAAGAACTTGGAAAAATTAAGCAACACATAAAAGAAGCTCAGAAAAGACAAAAATTCTACGATTTAAAGAGAAGACCACATGAATTTCAAACAAATGACATGATATTTCTTAAATTCAATTCCCACCGATCTAACTTGTTGCTAGGGAAAGATCATAGGCTTTCTCCTCGATATGCAGACCCTTTTAAAGTTTTGAAAAAGATTGGATCTCTTGCTTATTTGTTGGAATTACCTGAACATTTGAATGTGCATCCTGTATTTCATGTTAGCTTACTTAAAAGATATGTACCTAATGTTGCTCATGTTTTGCATGACAACTATAAGTTGAAAGATGATGGGTCTTTTGAGCTTCGACTTGAAATAGTATTAGATAGGAGGAAAAGATTACTTAGAAATAGATATGTAGTAGAGATTTTGGTGAAATGGCACACATCTCTAGTAGAAGATTCAACTTGGGTGAACTTAGATGATTTTCAAGTGCATTATCCCTTTTTCCAACTCTGAGCATAGAGTTCCTTAAAGGGAGAAAAATTATAATAGGCCATTTGCTAGTGAAATAATGCATTTTGAATTTTTTGAATTTCATTGTAGGGATAATGCTTAGATTGATAATTAGGTCATTTTATGCATGTCAAAAAAAATTTGGGATGACAAGTTTCATATTCTCTCTCTAGACCTTATCCGTATGATGTTTCTTAGTTGAAAATGAACATGAAGATGAAAGAATTAGGAAAATTTCTATATGAGAGAAACATAGAGCATACATAAGAGAATAAAAATGTTTGTGTGAAATTTTTCTGAGTCATGTTCACTGTAAGAAAAAGCCTTGATTTTACTCTCTCTCACTCTCTCTAGAATTTCTAAACTTGCAGGGCTCAAAAGTGATACTTGGAGGCGGATTTGGACCTAGGTCATTTCTAACACTATTGTGTTGATCGAAAGATTGAATAAAAGTGTCTCTCACAAGCCTAAGCTAATTCCTCATCACTTTGGAGTTAGAAGGCTTCAAAAAGTGCCATTTTCCAACACTTTTATTTTTTTTTTAAACGACGGATTCTCTATTTGTATTCGAATCTGTGATTTTGATGCTTATGTGTTGTCATGCCTAATTATGGATGTCTTTGGATACGTCGTTTTGCGTTTTGGATAAGTACTAGTAGAGAAAATGTTGACTACTACAAACACATACTTTTGTGAAAGTGATTGCAGAGAATCAGATTTTTCTAAATTTGGTGGATCACACACTCCTTTGGGTGGCAGTCAACTCTGTTATAGGAAGACATACGCATCAATGAAGAGGACACAAAAATTAGAGAATTACCTTGTGATTGAGAGTGAGAGCGAGAGTGTGATTGAGAATGCAAATGTGAATGAGATTGTGATAGCTCGGGGGTGGCTTGGAGGTAGAGGATTCATCAAGAAGCTATTTTCCAAAGCTATCATTAACATTGATTCACATCTATAATATCATAATTCCTCTTTCTCTGAGTTATATCTTTTCTACTCTTCCGCATCAAATTTTTTCTTATCTTGTGCAATCTCTATGTTTTTCTCTCCTCTGTTATTGTTGAGTGATCGAAAGATTGTGATTGGGGATAGATTGTGATTGAGGAAATTCTACAATCAAGCCTTCGTCTCTTGATCTTTTTACCTGTAACTCTTTCTGCATATGCATGAAAATGTTTGAAGGCTCCGAATACTTCTGATCTTTCCTTCAAAACAAAAAGAGTTATCCATCTTGTAGCATCATCAATAAAGAGAACATAATACCTAGAGCCATTGATTGATCCTTCTTTTCTTGGTCACCATACATCTGTATGGATGAGCTCTAGTAGTCCATCATGCTTGAATACTTTCTTTTGTGTAATCTATTTTCTTTTCCCATTTGGCATGATTCACATTTGTAGATCATGTGTTGGTTTTCTACATTTTGGTAACCCTAGTACAGATTGATTTTCCACCATAGCTTTGGTTCCTCTTTCATTGAAATGTCCTAACCTCTTATGCCAGAGGTCTAATTCTATAATCACTTCCTCACCATGTGTAAGCAAGGCTTGACCAATATTCTTTTGCACTTTTAGAGTAAAGCTTCTACCTTCCTTCTTACCATAAACAATCTGATTATATTCATTCTCTACATCTTCCACAAATAATCCTTCATTTGTAAATCTGACTTGAAAACCTTTTTCAATTTAATCCAATTCTTAGGTATTGTGGGAACATACATAACATTGGTTAGAAAATTTGCTCCACTCCTGCATTTTACTTTTCCAATTGAATGTACATTGTGTCTTATGTTATCACTTGTTTGAATTGTATGACGAGAAATGGCTTCTTCTAATTCTGACATTAAGTCTATATTTCTTGAGAAATGATTAGAACAACCAAATTCAATATAGAATAACTTGAGATCTTCTCTCTCTGATGTGCTTATTGAATTCATCATCAGTGTTGTACGGTTCTCATTATGTATATCATTTGCATAATTTTAGTAGATGGTATTGTAGGATTGGTTTTGTCCCCAATTTCTACCTCCACCTCTACCATAACCACCTCTTTGACTTTGCCTTCCTCTTTGAAAATGGTTTTGATATCTTCCACCTCTACCTCTTTCATTGTTAATTTGATTTTGATTTGAACCTTGTTGATTGTACCAACAATCATAAACTAAATGATTGCTCAAGCCACAAATCCAACATGTCTTCTTGTTATTATTATGATTGCCTCTTCCTCTTCCATTTCCTCTACCTTTACCTCTATCATTACCTCTTCTTTTTACATAATTAGCCTGAGAAGTTGATTCTTCTTCATCCTTTGCTTTACCTTTATCTCTTTTCTTCTTACTCTTTGCATACATAGCAGAACTTTATCCTTTGTCTCCATCTAACTTCAGGTCTTGCTCAAATGTGAGCATCAATCCAATTAATTGATTTAGATATGGTACAAAATGATTTAATGGGAGTTCATTTGATAGTACAAAAGGTTTCCACTTTTCATCTCCTCTCAACCCTGCAAGTAATTGTGCAATCAACCTATGATCTTCTATATCTTCATCTATAGATCCAAGGCTATCTTCCAATTCCTTCATCTTAGTGACATAATCACTAATGCTTTGGCTTTGCTTCTTCTTGAATGTTGTACACTCTAACCACAAACTAACTTTCCTAGTGTTAGTAGTATTTTGGAAGTGATCTTCCAATGCATTCCATATCTCTTTAGTTGTTTCCAAACTTCTGATGTGTGGTAACAAATGATATGTGATTGTGTTATATATGTAGGCTCTTGCACTTGCATCTTTCTTTTTCCATAGCTTTAAAGCTTCTAGCTCTTCTTTCTTCGATCGATTATCATCTTCAAATGTAGGCTTTTCTTCTTCACCTGTTACATATATCATGAGATCCTAACTCATAAGTAAGGCTTCCATTCTCATTACCCAAATAGGATAGTTATCTCTGTCCAATTTGTTAATAGAGATATGATCTACCATGATCTTCTTACTTCTGCTACAACCTTTGAGTAAGTTTTAAGATTAATACCTTTTGCAAATATTTACCCTTGAGGATGACTTCGAAGTAGTTCTCTGATTGCTTTTGTTGTTAAATCCTTCAACTTCCAACTTTCCAATGAAAGCTCTTCAAGATCTCTTGTATCTCTACCTTCTTCTACTCTTTAGGACCTTTTTGCTCTGATACCACTTTTTGATGTATGAAACATCAGAAGAACCAAGGTAATGTGATATTAGAGAACCTCTATAATCACCATTAAGTTAGCAAAGCTTCAAATTTTGAAATCTTGAACACTTTCCATAGTAAATGCTAACATTTACTCTTCTTGAAGTTGCACCTGTTCTTCTAGCTTCAATGCTTCTTTGATTTGACTTAAATCTGAAAGATTCTTGTGCTCAATGATTAATAGAAGCTCTTACATCTAGTAAGCAACACATTCCAAGCAAAAAATTCAAATAATTATTTGAAAACAACTTGAAATGTCTTCATAAATTACACTATTTCTAAAATCTGAAAATTACCTTCATCGATTTGACATTGTTGGAGATAGATGTCTGCGGAAGCACCCGAACAGCACAAGGAAGAAGAAGAAGCTAGGAGCACAAACACACAATAGTGAATGTATTACTAGAGAATGTACAAAGATAAGTAGCCCATTAGGGCAATAGGCGTATATACAAGCCGAGGGAAAAAACCTCCTAAAGAGGAAAAAAAGTGCCCCGGTGGTCCTAGTGTGTTCACACACATCACTACCTAAATATATCAACAAATCCCCCCTAGGAGTGATGCGGTGAACAAGGAGCTGGCACTCATGTATAAGGAAGTGCCAAGCTATGTGGAAATCACTCCACAAAAGGAAGTAAGCCCAAAGCTTTGCGGAAAGCTTCAAACTTCTCCCTAGGCAGAGCCTTCGTGAAAAGGTCTACAATGTTCTCCTGCGTGGGCACATATGCCAAGCTGATCTCCCTAGCAGAGAACCTCTCCCTGACATAGTGATAATGCACCTCAATGTGCTTAGTGCGAGCATGGAACACAGGGTTCCTCGCAACTGCCAATGCGCTCTGACTGTCAGTGAAGATGGTGGTGGCAGAAGACTGGCCAACACCCAAATCAGCCATAAGGCGTCTGAGCCACACACACTCAACAGTCGCTGTGAAAGCTGCCGTATACTCAGCCTCACAACCGCAAGTGGCCACAGTAGGCTGCTTCTTGCTCAACCAAGATATACATGAGCTACCAAGCATGAAGCAAAAACTACTGGTCGACACACGAGTGTCATAGCAACCAACCCAATCTGACTTAGAAAAGCATGCAAATCTAGCGGTAGTGATCCCCCCTTGGGATAAAACAACCCAAGTAGCCGAGTACCACTCAAGTGGCAAAAGATGCGCTTAACCGCCTTCCAATGCATGACTCCTGGGCAATGCATAAACTTGCTCATCTGTGAGACAGCAAACTGAATATCTGGCCGAGTAATGCATAAGTAAATCAAGCATCCAACAGCCTGCTGATAGAGAACATCATCAAATGCATCTCCAGCATCATGAAGACTCAATCGTAAACATGTCTGCATAGGAGTGGCAATAGGCTTACAGTCTTCAAGGCCAAAACGCTGCAATAATGTGTCAATATATTTCATTTGACACAAAGCCATTCCACCATCAACTTGCATAAACTGAATGCCCAAATAGTGATGCAAATGCCCCAAATCAGACATCTCAAATGAGGCATGCAAATCACCCTTAAAATCAGCAATATGCTTCTCAATAGGACCAGTGAGCAGCATGTCATCAACATAGACAACAATGACCAGAAGCACATCATTAGCACGCTTAACATATAAGGTGCTTTCAGTTGGACTGTTCTCAAAACCATGTGCAATTAGATAGGCATGTATCTTCTCATAACAAGCACGTGGTGCTTGCTTTAAACCATATAACGCCTTCATTAACCTGCACACCTAGTTTTCATGCCCTTTCTCCACAAAGCCACGGGGCTAAAAAACATACACTTCTTCATGCAAGTCACCATTCACAAATGTTGTTTTAATGTCCAACTGATGTACATTCCAACCATGATGGGCTGCAAGTGCACAAATGCTCCGAACAGTAGTCATACGGCATGTAGGTGCAAAGGTCTCATCAAAATCAATGCCTCTTTCCTGCGCATAACCCTTTGCAACAAGCCTAGCCTTATACCTGTCAACTATACCATCAGGTTTACGCTTCAGCTTGTATACCCACTTAGTGCCAATGGCCTTCTTGCCAGGAGGCAAGTCACATAAAGACCATGTACCATTCTTCATTATAGCATCAGATATAGATTGCATAGCACCCATCCAATTTTTTGAATTCTGTGCTTCATCAAAAGAAACAGGCTCATTCTCATCACAGAGGCTAGACGCAGCCATAGCATAGCAATCTGATGCAAAGGAGGCACTATGAAAGCCTGAACGAGTACGATATGACAAAGGTGCATCTAATTTGTTGTCACGCAAAGTCTGCACCAGCCATTTTGGCATAGTTTTTGCCTGCTCAATATTAGCTCTCTCGTCAACAAGTGCATCATGTAAATCTGCATCAGAAAGGGAATGATCTGCATCATCATATGAAACCTGCAAAGGCTGAGAAGTTGCCTCATTAGGACCAGCACTAGACTGTCCACCTGTAAAAAGAGGCATCAAAGTATCATACATTTCTTTAGAGCTAACAGATGTCTCCTTAGTACATGAAAGCAATGGCTGAATAGCATCTTCCACAAAGACAACATCACAGCTAACCAGAATGTGTTTAGTATGTGGATGATACAGACGATAGCCTTTACTTTCAGAACTGTACCCAACAAAAATACATTTTACTGCCTTATCATCCAATTTTCTGTGATGTTGTTCAGGCACTAGTGCATATGCCAAACAACCAAAAACCCGCAGATGAGCAACAGATAGCTTGCGATCATGCCAAGCCTCATATGGAGTGATAGACTGTAGCGCTTTAGTGGGACACCTGTTAAGTACATATGCTGCACACATGACAGCCTCAAGCCAGAAACTATGTGGTAAAGCCTGACTCTTGACCATACACCTCGCCATCTCCATGAGTGACATGTTCTTCCGTTCAGCAAATCCATTCTATTGAGGTGTATACGGCATTGTACACTGGTGTTTTATCCCACGTTCAGCAAGAAATGCATTAAAATCAGGAGACATATATTCCCCCCCTCGATCAAAACGGAGGGTGCCCATTTAACATGATGATAGATTTTCAGCCAAAACCAAAAACTGTTTGAAGCACAAAAACACTTCGGACTTTGCCTTCAATGGATATACCCATGCATGCCTGGAAAAATCATCACTGAAATTCATGAAGTAAAGATAGTTTCCAAAAGAAGGTGTCTGCATAGAACCACAGACATCACTATGTACAAGCTTCAATTTCTGCGTAGCCCGAACTGATCCATCTTTTGGAAAGGAGGAACACTGCATTTTGCCCAAAATACAGCCTTCACATACATGTTCTCCAGGTGCCTCAAGCTTGGGCAAAGAGGACACCATATCAGATTTCTACAGGTGTAGCAAACTAGAAAAATTCAGATGACCAAAGCGTGCATGCCAAAGCTTTGCATCTGAGATAGCCTGAGAATCATGAACTGCACATGCTGAATCATTCACAGATCTTTCATAGTCTATGAGCTTATACAGCCCACGACATAAAATGCCAGAAGTAATAATAACATCGCCATTTGATAGATCATGAACTGTACATCTGTCATCAACAAATTTCACAACCAAGCCAATCTTGGCTAATGCAGAAACTGATAACATATTCTTCTTGATCCCTAGCACAAATAAAGAATCTGACAAGGTGAAAGAACTACCATCAGCAGTAGTCAGAATGATCTTACCAACTCCCATGACAGGATAAGAGGAGTTGTTGGCGCATGTGATAGTATTCCATATAGGGGCAGGCTCGAGTGAAGAGAAGAAACTGTGCTGCGAGGTAATATATTTGGTCACCCCACTGTCAAAGTACCAAACATCTGAGTCCACTACAGACATGCACTGCTCATGAGAAGATGGGTCAAAACTGCAAACAGTAGTAAACACCCATTCTTCTTCCTGCACAAGATTTGCAGACTCTGTTTTTGGTGTAGAGGCCTCTGCAACAACCATTCCAGCCTCTTTCTTCTTTGCCTCTTTTGCAGCCAGTTTTGGACAGTTCTTTAAAATATGATCATTCCCTTTACAGTACTTGCAAAACAATTTCTGCTTCTCTGATTTCTTCTCATCTTTATCCTGGTTCTTCGAATGTGCAGCATTTGCAGATTTCTGCTTACTAGTAGAAGAGCTCCATTTTCCTTTGCCCTTCTGACTAGCCAGGAAAGCTTGATCTGCAACACGCATAATGGACCTGTTCTGCCTGGACTGATCTTCCTGCAACAGAATAGAGACTAACTCCTCAAATGATAAGGCATTCGGATTGCCTTTCATCATCAACCGAAGAGTAGAAGCAAAACTCTGATATGAATCAGGAAGACCATTCAGAATGGTCTGCACAAGTGAGCTATCTGGTATAACCTCATCAGCAGAAATCAAATGTTCCTTCAAATCTTTGATCTTTGTTAGGGAATTGTCCATAGAATCACCTTCATTCATGTGCTCACTCTCCAACTGTTTTCGGAGGTAAGCAACACAAGCCTCATTCTTAGCTTGGTACAATGTGGTTAGTGTATCCCAAGCATCCCTAGCTGTTTTGCAAGAGCGAATATGAGGAATAATGGCACGTTTGATAGACAAGGCTATCAATGCATGTGCCTGGGCATCTCTGCCATCCCAACGAATTTGCTCTGCAGTGGTTGCAATTGTACAGCAGCACGAACACGAATCTGTGGAATATCATCTTCGACACCATCTTCATCAGCTCCAGCACCTGTATTTGCAGTACCTGTAGTTGCAGGTGTAACAGGACGTCTTTCAACACCCTGCACAATGTTCCACAGTCCTTTTGCAACCAATACATGTCGCATCATAATCCAACTTATCCTCAACAGCCAACATACGGAATACATCCCTGCTTTCAGCCATGGCCGGTGACTAAAATACCTTGATGCAGAAAATTGATTGTATCTCAAAAAGTTGAACAGAACTGCCCAGACGAGTTCTGCTAGACCTGTAGCAGACTCCAAGATGCTTAAACTGGCGAACAGAAATTGGTATATACCTTTGGCACAAAAAGTCAAAATAGCCTGCACAAGCACTATGATAGTGCGTTCGGAGGCCGAAACAAGCTCAGAATTATGCTGAGTATGCTCACCAAAATTCGTGCAATTTTGAGACTGCGACCGGAGGAGTGTCGACGGCACCCTAGATGAAGCGACGACCTGCTTTGATACCAATTGTTGGAGATAGATGTCTGCGGAAGCACGCGAACAGCACAAGGAAGAAGAAGAAGCTTGGAGCACAAACTCACAATAGTGAATGTATTACTAGAGAATGTACAAAGATAAGTAGCCCATTAGGGCAATAGGCTTATATACAAGCCGGGGGAAAAAAACCTCCTAAAGAGGGAAAAAAGTGCCCCGGCGGTCCTAGTGTGTTCACACACATCACTACCTAAATATATCAACAGACGTGCCTTCACTATTAAGCTTATTTCTCTGAGCACACATCGCATTTTGTAAGATCTTTTGGTCAATTGTAGCTAAGGATGATAGCTTTAAAATAATCTATCACTCATCAAAACATTTACACCATACTCTGAGATCTAACTCTTAGAAGATAAATAAAATCCATGACAAAAAACTTGTAACTTCCAACTAACATTCATATAGTTATGAAATCACTTAGATTTCTTCATGTTGATATATTTAGGTAGTGATGTGTGTGAACATACTAGGACTTTCGGGGCACTTTTTTTGCTCTTTAGGAGGTTCTTTTCCCCCGGCTTGTATATACACCTATTGCCCTAATGGGCTACTTATCTTTGTACATTCTCTAGTAATACATTCAGTATTGTGTGTTGTGCTCCAAGTTTCTTCTCCTTCCTTGTGTTGTACGCATGCTTCCATAGACGTCTATCTCCAACAATTGGTATCAAAGTAGGTCATCGCTTCATCTAGGGTGCCGTCGACACTCCTCCGGTTGCAATCTCAAAATCGCTCGTTTCAACCTCCGAATGCACTATCATAGCGCTTGTGTAGGCTATTTTGTCTTTTTGTGCCAAAGGTATATTCCAGTTTCTGCTCGCCAGTATAAGCGTCTCAAAGTCTGCTAGAGGTCTAGCAGAATTCGTCTGGGCAGTTATGTTCAACTTTTTGAGATACAGTCAATTTTCTGTTAAGGAAACACTCACGAATTTGACGCAACAGACAAAGAGAAAAACAGAATCTTCTGGAAAATCTATGCACAGGTGTACAGTATGCGAAGTTAGTGCACGGTGTGCGCATAACAGAGCAATCAACCGCGGCGAGTGCGTGAGGCGCGCATAACGCGAATTGAAGAATGACAGGGCAGAGGAGCGCCAAAGGAAAGTGTATATATATACAGCAGGATTTGAAAAACTAAGATGAATATATAATACGCAGAGGAGAACGAGAGACAGATATAGAGAAGGAAGAGAGAAGACGCCATAGATTGCGTATGAGTGAAGAGAGAGTTAGAAGCTCTCAGAAGACGCCATAGATCGCGTATGTACAGATGAATAACACAAGCCTGAAGTGTCGGGTCTTTTCATCTGAAGAGAGATGGTAATAAGAAACTACTCACTGTAGGAGAGTTTCTGTAACTTGAGCAAGAAGAGGCCAAGTTTACTTGTACACATCTTCTCTAATCGAAAACACATGTTCATGTGGATGTCTGCGCGTAATCTTTACTTGTGAAGAATCTGAAGCTATTTCGTGTTACGGTAGGATGTTTCGTTTATCCTTAACTATCACGAATCGTTACTAAACGTGCTTCAGTACCTTCTCTGTAAACGCATGTTTCGGTGTATAACAGTTTACTCAGTAAACATATTTCAGTAATTTTCGGTCAGTTACAGTTTCTCAGAAATCAAGATTTTCCGGTAGAACAACGAAGTATAACTCGCAGCAGAGTTCGAAGCTTTGTATGAGAGATAGCTCATCTTGTAGCTAGACGTCTCTACTTTAAGTTGGTCACAGTTTCCGGTGAAAAGGAGATGTGCATGCAGTACAAAATCTAACCGGAAAGTAGCACTTCAGAACTGTGAAGTTTTTCTTAAAACTTCAGAAGAGTTCATTAAGTGGAGAAAGCTCACAAATCACTTTCTCACTTCTGTATGTTCACTTGAAGTAATTATAACCAAAGTAGAAGTTCATTTCGGTGAAGTTCCGGTATGATTACGGTGTCAGTCCAGTGACAGTCTGGTGAAGTTCCGTGGAACTTGTGTCACAGGATAACACAGTTAAGGCGACGTTAATTAGGCTGAGCTACTGTTGATTACAGAGGTGTTTTGAACCACTCTAGTTTAGCATTTTACTACGGTGGCGCGACAATTTCCGCAGGCCTGACAGAGTTCAAGCTTTGTCGCGAAACCCACCTTCAGGGCGAAAGTATTTCCGCAACAGTGGCGTTAGAGCCAAAGTTTTCGCCAAAAATTGGTATCAGAGCAGGATTAGTTTTCCAAGAATCGGTATAAGATCCGGATCATTCCACGAGAGGAAGAAGATCATGGCAGATCATGTCCAAATTGATAAACTGGACAGAGATAATTATCCCGCATGGGTAATGCGCATGGAAGCCTTACTTATGAGTAAGGACTTAATGATGTACGTGACCGGAGAAGAAAAGAAACCGACTTTCAAAGATGATAGTCAACCGGAAAAAGAAGAACTAGACGCCCTAAAGCTGTGGCAAAAGAAAGATGCAACGGCAAGAGCCTACATCTACAACACTGTTTCAGATCATCTGCTACCGCACATTAGAGGTCTGGAGAAAGCAGAGGACATATGGAGTGCATTGGAAGATCATTTCCAAAATACTACGAAAGCTAGGAAGGCCAGCCTATGGTCCGAGTTCACAACGTTCAAAAAGAAGCCGAGTCAAAGCATCAGTGACTACGTCACTAAAATGAAGGATCTAGCAGATAGTCTTGGATCCATAAATGAAGAAGTCGAAGATCATAGATTGATAGCGCAAGTGCTCACAGGTTTGAGAGGAGATGAAAGGTGGAAACCTTTCGTACTATCAACTGAACTCTCCCTAAATCATTTTGTACCAGAGCTAAATCAGCTGCTTGGTTTGATGCTCACATATGAGCAAGACCTGAAAGGAGATGCAGAAAAAGGACATAGTTCAGCAATGTACATGAAGAACAAGAAGAAAGACAAGGGTAAGTCAAAAGATGAAGAAGAGTCGAGCTCTCAGGCCTATTACGCAAGAGGTAAAGGCACTGGCAGAGGAAGAGCAAGAGGAAGAAGCCGCCAGAATACCACCAAGAAAGCTTGCTGGATTTGTGGACTAAGTAACCATCTGGCGCATGATTGTTGGCACAATCAACAAGGATCAAATCAAAATCAAAACAACAATAGCAGAGGCAGTAGCGGAAGAAATCAGAGTAACTTCCAAAGAGGAAGACAAAGCCAAAGAGGAGGCTACGGTAGAGGTGGAACAAGAAGTTGGGGACAGAGCCAATCCTACAACACCACCTACAACAACTACGCAAATGACACACAGAATGAAAGTCATACATCATTGATGATGAACTCAATCAGCACATCTGATAACGAAGATCTAAAGGTATTTTACATTGATTCTGGATGCTCTAATCATTTGTCAGGAAATATAGAACTAATGTCAGAACTAGAGAAAGGTAGTTCTAGTCACACTGTTCAAACAGGTGACAATACAAGACACAAAGTACAATCAATCGGAAAAGTGAAATGCAAGAGTGGAGCAGATTTGCTAACTAATGTTTTGTATGTTCCAACAATACCGAAAAATCTGATCAGTGTGGGACAGATAGTCGAAAAAGGTTTTCAGGTCAGATTTACAAACAAAGGAGTATTTGTAGAAGATCCCAAGAACGGATATTATCAGATCGTTTCTGGTAAGAAAGAAGGCAGACTCTTTACCTTAAGAGTACAAGGGAACATTGGCCAAGCGCTGCTCACACATGATGAAAAGGTAATTACAGAACTTGATCTCTGGCACAAGAGATTAGGTCATTTTCACGAAAAAGGAATCAAAGCTATGATAGCGAATCAGTCTGTACTGGGATTACCAAACGTACAGAACCAACATATGATTCACAAATGCGAAGCCTGTCAAATGGGAAAAGCCCACAGGTTACCTTTCCAGAAGAAAGGATTCAAACATGACAATGTGTTGGAACTCATACATACAGATGTATGGGGACCAACAAAAGAAGGATCAATCAGCGGATCAAGGTACTATGTTTTATTCATTGATGATGCAACAAGGTGGATAACTCTTTATGTTTTGAAGGAGAAATCAGAAGTATTCGGAGCTTTCAGACATTTTCATGCATATGCTGAAAGACTCACAGGATGAAAACTCAAAAGACTAAGGTCTGATGGAGGGGGAGAATACTTCTCTCGAGAATTCAATGACTATCTTTGGAATGCAGGTATTAAGAGAGAAATAACCTGCAGGTATACACCACAACAAAATGGTGTAGCAGAAAGGAGAAACCGAACTCTAGTCGAGTTTGCACGAGCTATGCTAAAAGAAAAAAATTGCCCAGACTATCTTTGGGCTGAAGCCGTGAACACAGCGACATACTTGGTAAATAGATTACCATGTACAGCCTTAGAAGGAATGACCCCTTATGAAGCCTGGTGGGGAAAGAAGCCAACACTTGATCACTGCAAAGTGTTTGGATCAGTAGCGTATGCTTATGTACCGTCTCAACTCAGACATAAGCTTGAACCGAAAGCAGAGAAATATGTATTCGTCGGATATGACGAGAAACAGATGGGTTACAGATTATGGAGCCCTCTAACCAAACATTTTACAGATGTAACATTTGATGAACAGAAAAGCTGGTATGCAGATCAGAGTCATACAGCTGAAGAATTTGAAGAAGAGATAAAAAGAAGAGAGAAAGGAAAATCAATTGTACAGGTAAACAAAGATGAAGAGGCAAATACGTCTAGGTCCGAATCTGGTATAAGGAACGAAGATGAAGACGGGTACTCAGACACACACGAAGAATATGAGCTAAGAAGGTCAAACAGAGTAAGAAGACAACCGGAAAGATACTCGTATGATACATCGTATATAACTCAACAAGATTATGCATATATGGTTAAAGAAGAGGATGAGCCTCAGAGCTATGACGAAGCCAAAGGCAAGAAGCAATGGCAAGAAGCAATGAAAGAAGAACTCACCGCACTGGAAGAAAACAAGACATGGGAGCTTGTTCCTAAACCGAACGGTAAGAAAGTAATTGGAAATAAGTGGGTGTTCAAAATAAAGAAACTTGCAGATGGAAGGATAGCCAGACATAAAGCAAGACTGGTTATCAAGGGCTATGCTCAGACGCATGGCATAGACTATGACGAGACGTTCAGTCCGGTGGCAAAGATGTCAACCATAAGAACAGTGATTGCTATAGCAGCATCAAAAGGATGGAAGCTAAGTCAGCTAGATATAAAGAATGCATTCCTGAATGGATATATATCAGACGAAGTTTATATGGAACAACCAGAAGGGTTTATAAGCTCCAGATACCCAAATTTTGTTTGCAGGTTAAGAAAAGCACTTTATGGACTAAAGCAAGCCCCAAGAGCTTGGAACTACAGACTTGTGAAATATCTCAATGAACTTGGATACCAAAGTTCGAAGGCAGATGCAAGTCTACTCATCAAAAGGACAGAAGAAGGAATGATTTACATTTGTATCTATGTAGATGACATAATAATTACAGGTACCTCAGATGCAGGAATCACAGAGGTAAAGAAACTGCTAGAAAAGGAATTCAAGATCAGTGACCTGGGAAAGTTATCATACTTTCTAGGTATGGAAATCACATATACAGATCATGGTGTATATGTCACACAAGAAAGGTATCTCCTGAACTTACTGAAGAAGTTCAATATGGAAAATTGCAGAGAAGCTTCAACACCGCTTGAAGTAAACCATAAACTTAGTAAATATGATGGAACAGAGTTTAAAGATATGAAGAAGTATCAATCGTTAGTGGGAAGCTTAATATATGCTACGCTAACAAGACCGGATCTCAGTTTTCCGGTGGGAGTTCTCTCACAGTTTATGCATTGTCTGACAGAGCAACATTGGGTTGCAGGACAAAGAGTTCTCAGATATATCAAAAGAACTATAAAGGAAGGATTATATTATCCTTTTACGTCAGATATAAAGCTCAGAGCATATAGTGACTCAGATTGGGCAGGAAGTCAAGATGACCGAAGATCAACGCACGGGTATATGATATACCTAGGAGATAAGCTGGTAAGCTGGTGTTCGAAGAAACAACACACAGTAGCCTTATCGTCAACAGAAGCAGAATACAAGGGACTGGTAGAAGCAGCAAAGGAAGTAATATGGATGCAGACTTTACTTAAAAGCATGGGTATAGATCAAAGTATACCGATCATACATGGAGATAATATGAGCTCGCTGTATCTTGTAGCGAATCCTGTGTTTCATGCAAGAACAAAACACATAGAGATTCAGTATCATTTCCTAAGGGAAAAAGTAATGGAGAAAGAGATAGAAATAGTCTACACTCCTACGAAAGATCAGATTGCAGACATTCTGACTAAGAGCCTGGATGGAACAAAGACAAACAGATTCAAAGAGATGGCAGGTATAAAAGAAAGGAAGATATATGAAAGACCGGAAGATGTCAAATTAGTGATTGAGGGGGAGCTGTTAAGGAAACACTCACGAATTTGACGCAACAGACAAAGAGAAAAACAGAATCTTCTGGAAAATCTATGCACAGGTGTACAGTATGCGAAGTTAGTGCGCGGTGTGCGCATAACAGAGCAATCGACCGCGGTGGGCGCGTGAGGCGCGCATAACGCGAATTGAAGAATGACAGGGCAGAGGAGCGCCAAAGGAAAGTGTATATATATACAGCAAGATTTGAAAAACTAAGATGAATATATAATACGCAGAGGAGAACGAGAGACAGATATAGAGAAGGAAGAGAGAAGACGCCATAGATTGCGTATGAGTGAAGAGAGAGTTAGAAGTTCTTTGAAGACGCCATAGATCGCGTATGTACAGATGAATAACACAAGCCTGAAGTGTCGGGTCTTTTCATCTGAAGAGAGATGGTAATAAGAAACTACTCACTGTAGGAGAGTTTGTGTAACTTGAGCAAGAAGAGGCCAAGTTTACTTGTACACATCTTCTCTAATCGAAAACACATGTTCATGTGGATGTCTGCGCGTAATCTTTACTTGTGAAGAATCTGAAGCTATTTCGTGTTACGGTAGGATGTTTCGTTTATCCTTAACTGTCACGACTCGTTACTAAACGTGCTTCAGTACCTTCTCTGTAAACGCATGTTTCGGTGTATAACAGTTTACTCAGTAAACATATTTCAGTAATTTTCGGTCAGTTACAGTTTCTCAGAAATCAAGATTTTCCGGTAGAACAACGAAGTATAACTCGCAGCAGAGTTCGAAGCTTTGTATGAGAGATAGCTCATCTTGTAGCTAGAGGTCTCTACTTTAAGCTGGTCACAGTTTCCGGTGAAAAGGAGATGTGCATGCAGTACAAAATCTAACCGGAAAGTAGCACTTCAGAACTGTGAAGTTTTTCTTAAAACTTCAGAAGAGTTCATTAAGTGGAGAAAGCTCACGAATCACTTTCTCACTTCTGTATGTTCACTTGAAGTAATTATAACCAAAGTAGAAGCTCATTTCGGTGAAGTTCCGGTACGATTACGGTGTCAGTCCAGTGACAGTCTGGTGAAGTTCCGGTGGAACTTGTGTCGCAGGATAACACAGTTAAGGCGACGTTAATTAGGCTGAGCTACTGTTGATTACAGAGGTGTTCTGAACCACTCTAGTTTAGCATTTTACTACGGTGGCGCGACAATTTCCGCAGGCCTGACAGAGTTCAAGCTTTGTCGCGAAACCCACCTTCAGGGCGAAAGTATTTCCGCAACAGTGGCGTTAGAGCCGAAGTTTTCGCCAACATTTTCTGCATCAAGGTATTTTAGTCACTCGCCATGGCTAAAAGCAGTGATGTATTCTGTATGTTGGTTGTTGAGGATAAGTTGGATGGTACCAACTACCCATTATGGGCTTATATGATGCAACATGTATTGGTTGCAAAAGGATTGTGGAACATTGTGCAAGGTGTTGAAAAACATCCTATCACACCTGCAACTGTTACAACTGCAGGTAGAGAAGTTGATGCAAAAGGTGTCAAAGATGATGATATTATGCATATTTCTGTTCGTGCTGCGGTTTCTGTTGCACCTACTGTAGAGCAAATTTGATGGGATGGCAGAGATGCCTAGGCACATGCATTGATAGCTTTGTCTATCAAATGTGCCATTATTCCTCAAAACATCTAAGGATGCTTGGGATATACTTACCACATTGTACCAAGCTAGCAGCGAGGCTCATGTTGCTTACTTCTGAAAACAGTTGGAGAGTGAGCACATGAATGAAGGTGATTCTATGGACAGTTTTCTAACAAAGATCAAAGACTTGAAGGAACAGTTGATTTCTCATGATGAGGTTATACCAGATAGCTTACTTGTGCAGACCGTTCTGAATGGTCTTCTTGATTCATATCAAAGTTTTACTTCTACTCTTCAATTACTGATGAAAGGCAATCCAAATGCCTTGTCATTTGAGGAGTTAGTTTCTGTTCTGTTGCAAGAAGATAAGTCCAGGCAAAACAGGTCCATTATGTGTGTTGCAAATCAAGATTTCTTGGCTAGTCAGAAGGACAAAGGAAAATGGAGCTCTTCAACTAGTAAGCAGAAATACGCAAATGTTGCACATTCGAAGAAGAAAGATAAAGATGAGAAGAAATTAGAAAAGCAGAAATTGTTTTGTAAGTAGTGTAAAGGGAATGATCATATCATAAAGAACTATCCAAAACTCGCTGTTAAAGAGGCAAAGAAGAAAGAGGCTTGAATGGTTGTTGCAGAGGCCTCTACACCAAAAACAGAGTCTGCAAATCTTGTGCAGGAAGAAGAATGGGTGTTTACTACTGTCTACATTTTTGACCCATCTTCTCATGAGCACTACATGTCTGCAATAGACTCAGATGTTTGGTATTTTGACAGTGGGGCGACGAAACATATTACCTCGCAGCGCACTTTCTTCTCTTCACTCGAGCCTGCCCCTATAGGGAATATTGTTACATGCACCAACACTCCTCTTATCCTGTTATGGGAGTTGGTAAGATCATTTTGACTATTGCGGATGGTAGTTCTTTCACTTTGTTAGATGCTTTATTTGTGCCAGGGATCAAGAAGAACATGTTATCAATTTCTGCATTAGCCAAGATTGGCTTGGTTGTGAAATTTATTGATGACAGGTGTAGAGTTCATGATCTGTCAAATGGCGATGTGATTATTGCTTCTGGCATTTTATGTCGTGGATTGTATAAGCTCATAGACTATGTAAGATCTGTGAATGATTCGGCATGTACTGTACATGATTCTCAGGCTATGTCAGATGCGAAGCTTTGATATGAATGCTTTGGCATGCACGCTTTGGTGATCTAGATTTTGCTAGTTTGTTATGCCTATAGAAATCTGAAATGGTGTCCTCTTTGCCCAAATGTGAGGCACCTGGAAAGCATGTTTGTGAAGGCTGTATTTTGGGCAAAATGCAGCATTCCTCATTTCCAAAAGATGGTTTAGTTCAGGCTACTCAGAAATTGCAGCTTGTACATAGTGATGCCTGTGGTCCTATCCAGACACCTTCTTTTGGAAATTATCTTTACTTCATGACTTTCATTGATGATTTTTCCAGGCATGCATGGGTATATCCATTGAAGGCAAAGTCTGAAGTTTTCAAGTGCTTCAAACAGTTTTTGGTTTTGGCTGAAAATTTGTCAGCATGTAAAATGGGCACCCTCCATTGAGATCGAGGGGGGGGATATATGTCTTTTGATTTTAACGCATTTCTAACTGAACGTGGGATAAAACACCAGTGTATAGTGCCATATACACCTCAACAGAATGGAGTTGCTGAACAAAAGAACAAGTCACTCATGGAGATGGCGAGGTGTATGGTCAAGAGTCAGGCTTTACCACAGTTTCTGGCTTGAGGCTGTCATGTGTGCAGCATATGTACTTGTTGCAGAGAAAAGAGAGCACAAGGCAGAGAAAAAGACGGGCCCCAAAATTTATCCGATTTGGACACCTTATTTTTTTATTATAACCATTCTTGTAATATATTTTCCGATGTAAGTGCACTAGAGGAGTCCTCTAGATGCATCCCCACAAAAGATTAGAAGCTTACCCATGTAAATTACTCGGAAATTAGTCTTTTAGTGAATAAAGTGTCGGTCTCTTGTGTGAAAGGACCAGTTTTAGGGCACATGTATATAAGTCACTTGGTGACTCTTTGTAAAGACTTTTTGCCATTGTGAAGAAGGAGCTCTCCAAAAATTTTGAATTCGCCTCTTTCATGCTGATTTCCATCTTCTCTATGATCTTGCATGTGTGTGTGATGCTTGGAATGTGTGTGTAAGACTGTTGTCTACCCCTCCCCACTGTTTTTGAGCTACTGTAGTGTGTGTGTGAGCTTGTAAGAGTTGTGGCGTGAGTGTGGGTGCTTCCCACCATTCACTATTTTGGTCATAACTTGAAGCAAAGTTGTCAGAATCGAGTGAAACCACTTCTAATAGATGCGTCTTGTCGAGAGCTTCGAAATGAGTAGCATGTTGACTATATTCAAAAGTTCGGAGCTAGGAGAAATCCTTGATTTTCTGAAAATTGTTATAAGAGGTATTGCGGTAGACACTTTCAGTTTCTCAGTGAGCTTGAGAGGTGGATTAGTCTTTTCTCATTCTTAGCAGCTGAACCACGTCATGTTCCATCATATGTGCACATGTCCTCATACACTTGGTTAGGTCGTTTGATCGGATTGACATTTAAATGTGTGTTAACTTCCCACTATATGCACTTGTGTTGCAATAGAGGTACAGTCTCATTGGCACGAGTCCTTGAGTCTTCTTGACTCAAGTACACACGTTTTTGGCGCCGTTGCCAAGGAACACTCAGCCAAGGTGCCTTCGTGATGGTTATAGATCGAGTGTGCTGGAATCGTACTGTAGAAGTGAACGCGTTCTGTGGCAAGTAGTCAATCACTTCAGCACTTGTTACTTCACATCCCCTAGGTGTGTGTAATGAGTTTTTAGGGTTAGGGTTAGTAGGAAGGGAGAGAAGGAGGAATTAGGGTTAGGTGAGAAGGAGAGGAGAAGTGAAGAGAGGTGAAGTAGGAGTAGGCCAAGACCACTAAAAAAGCCCAAAAGATTTGCCCAAAATTAGTAGTGTTCAGTTTCTCTCATAAAAAGTATAAAAACCAAAAAATTTGAATCATTTGACACTTCACAGTGTTCTGGTATCGCCTGCGAGCAGCTGAGACACACAATAGTGAATGTATTACTAGAGAATGTACAAAGATAAGTAGCCCATTAGGGCAATAGGCATATATACAAGTCCGGGGAAAAAAACCTCCTAAAGAGGGAAAAAAGTGCCCCGGCGGTCCTAGTGTGTTCACACACATCACTACCTAAATATATCGACAAATCCCCCCTGGGAGTGATGCAATGAACAAGGAGCTGGCACTCATGTATAAGGAAGTGCCAAGCTATGTGGAAATCACTCCACAAAAGGAAGTAAGCCCAAAGCTTTGCGGAAAGCTTCAAACTTCTCCCTAGGTAGAGCCTTCATGAAAAGGTCTACAATGTTCTCCTGCATGGGCACATATGCCAAGCTGATCTCCCCAGCAGAGAACCTCTCCCTGACATAGTGATAATGCACCTCAATGTGCTTAGTGCGAGCATGGAACACAGGGTTCCTCGCAACTGGCAATGCACTCTGACTGTCAGTGAAGATGGTGGTGGCAGAAGACTGGCCAACACCCAAATCAGCCATAAGGCATCTGAGCCACACACACACTCAACAGTCGCTGTGAAAGCTGCCCTATACTCAGCCTCACAACTGGAAGTGGCCACAGTAGGCTGCTTCTTGCTCAACCAAGATATACATGAGCTACCAAGCATGAAGCAAAAACCACTGGTGGACACACGAGTGTCATAGCAACTAGCACAATCTGAGTCAGAAAAAGCATGCAAATCTGACGGTAGTGATCCCCTCTTGGGATAAAACAACCCAAGTAGCCGAGTACCACTCAAGTAGTGAAAGATGCGCTTAACCGCCTTCCAATGCGTGACTCCTGGGCAATGCATAAACCTGCTCATCTGTGAGACAAAAAACTGAATATCTGGCCGATTAATGCATAAGTAAATCAAGCATCCAACAGCCTGCTGATAGAGAAGAGCATCAAATGCATCTCTAGCATTATGATGAAGACTCAATCGTAAACCTATCTCCATAGGAGTGGCAATAGGCTTACAGTCTTCAAGGCCAAAACACTGCAATAATGTGTCAATATATTTCGTTTGACACAAAGCCATTCCACCATCAACTTGCATAAACTGAATGCCCAAATAGTGATGCAAATGCCCCAAATCAGACATCTCAAATGAGGCATGCAAATCAGCCTTAAAATCAGCAATATGCTTCTCAATAGGACCAGTGAGCAGCATGTCATCAACATAGACAACAATGATCAGAAGCACATCATTAGCATGCTTAACATATAAGGTGCTTTCAGTTGGATTGTTCTCAAAACCATGTGCAATCAGATAGGCATGTATCTTCTCATACCAAGCACGTGGTGCTTGCTTTAAACCATATAACGCCTTCTTTAACCTGCACACCTGGTTTTCTTCATGCAAGTCACCATTCAGAAATGTTGTTTTAATGTCTAACTGATGTACATTCCAACCATGATGGGCTGCAAGTGCAAAAATGCTCCAAATAGTAGTCATATGGCATGTAGGTGCAAAGGTCTCATCAAAATCAATGCCTCTTTCCTGCACATAACCCTTTGCAACAAGCCTAGCCTTATACCTGTCAACTGTACCATCAGGTTCATGCTTCAGCTTGTATACCCACTTAGTGCCAATGGTCTTCTTACCAGGAGGCAAGTCACATAAAGACCATGTACCATTCTTCATTATAGCATCATATTCAGATTGCATAGCATCCATCCAATTTTCTGAATTCTGTGCTTCATCAAAAGAAACAGGTTCATTCTCATCACAGAGGCTAGACGCAGCCATAGCATAGCAATCTGATGCAAAGGAGGCACTATGAGAGCCTGAACGAGTACGATATGACAAAGGTGCATCTAATTTGCTGTCATGCAAAGTCTGCACCAGCCATTTTGGAATAGTTTTTGCCTGCTCAATATCAGCTCTCTCATCAACAAGTGCATCATGTTAATGTGCATCAGAAATGGAATGATCTGCATCATCATATGAAACCTGCAAAGGCTGAGAAGTTGCCTCATTAGGACCAGCACTAGACTGTCCGCCTGTAAAAAGAGGCATCAAAGTATCATACATGTCTTAGAGCTAACATATGTCTCCTTAGTACATGAAAGCAATGGCTGAATAGCATCTTCCACAAAGAGAACATCACGGCTAACCAAAATGTGTTTAGTCTGTGGATGATACAGACAATAGCCTTTACTTTCACAATTGTACCCAACAAAAATACATTTTACTGCCTTATCATCCAATTTTCTGTGATGTTGTTCAGGCACTAGTGCATATGCCAAACAACCAAAAACCCGTAGATGAGCAACAGATGGCTTGCGATCATGCCAAGCCTCATATGGAGTGATAGACTATAGCGCTTTAGTGGGACACCTGTTAAGTACATATGCTGCACACATGACAGCCTCAAGCCAGAAATTATGTGGTAAAGCCTGACTCTTGACCATACACCTCGCCATCTCCATGAGTGACCTGTTCTTCCGTTCAGCAACTCCATTCTGTTGAGGTGTATACAGCACTGTACACTGGTGTTCTATCCCACATTCAGCCAGAAATGCATTAAAATCAGAAGACATATATTCCCCCCCTTGATCAGAACGGAGGGTGCCCATTTTACATGCTGACAGATTTTCAGCCAAAACCAAAAACTGTTTGAAGCACAAAAACACTTTGGACTTTGCCTTCAATGGATATACCCATGCATGCCTGGAAAAATCATCAATGAAAGTCACGATGTAAAGATAGTTTCCAAAAGAAGGTGTCTGCATAGGACCACAGACATCACTATGTACAAGCTGTAATTTCTGCGTAGCCCGAACTGATCCATCTTTTGGAAAGGAGGAACGCTGCATTTTGCCTAGAATACAGCCTTCACATACATGTTTTCCAGGTGCCTCAAGCTTGGGCAAAGAAGACACCATATCAGATTTCTGCAGGCGTAGCAAACTAGCAAAATTCAGATGACCAAAGCGCACATGCCAAAGCTTTGCATCTGAGATAGCCTGAGAATCATGAACTGCACATGCGGAACCATTCACAGATCTTTCATAGTCTATGAGCTTATACATCCCACGACATAAAATGCCAGAAGCAATAATAACATCGCCATTTGACAGATCATGAACTGTACATCTGTCATCAACAAATTTCACAACCAAGCCAATCTTGGCTAATGTAGAAACTGATAACAGATTCTTCTTGATCCCTGGCACAAATAAAGCATCTGACAGGGTGAAAGAACTACCATCAGCAGTAGTCAGAATGATCTTACGAACTCCCATAACAGGATAAGAGGAGTTGTTGGTGCATGTGACAGTATTCCCTGTAGGGGCAGGCTCGAGTGAAGAGAAGCAACTACGCTGCGAGGTAATATGTTTGGTCGCCCCACTGTCAAAGTACCAAACATCTGAGTCCACTCCAGACATGCACTGCTCATGACAAGATGGGTCAAAAGTGCAAACAGTAGTAAACGCCCATTCTTCTTCCTACACAAGATTTGCAAACTCTGTTTTTGGTGTAGAGGCCTCTGCAACAACCATTCCAGCCTCTTTCTTCTTTGCCTCTTTTGCAGCCAGTTTTGGACAGTTCTTTATGATATGATCATTCCCTTTATAGTACTTGCAAAAGAATCTCTGCTTTTCTGATTTCTTCTCATCTTTATCTTGGTTCTTCGAATGTGCAGCATTTGCAGATTTCTGCTTACTAGTAGAAGAGCTCCATTTTCTTTTGCCCTTCTGACTAGCCAGGAAAGCTTGATCTGCAACACGCATAATGGACCTATTCTGCCTGGACTGGTCTTCCTGCAACAGAACAGAGACTAACTCCTCAAATGATACGGCATTTGGATTGCCTTTCATCATCAACCGAAGAGTAGAAGCAAAACTCTGATATGAATTAGGAAGACCATTCAGAACGGTCTGCACAAGTGAGCTATCTGGTATAACCTCATCAGCAGAAATCAACTGTTCCTTCAAATCTTTGATCTTTGTTAGGAAAATGTCCATAGAATCACCATGTGCTCACTCTCCAACTGTTTTCGGAGGTAAGCAACACGAGCCTCATTCCTAGCTTGGTACAATGTGGTTAGCATGTGCCTGGGCATCTCTGCCATCCTAACGAATTTGCTCTGTAGTAGGTGCAACAGAAACAGCAGCACGAACAGGAATCTGTGGAATATCATCTTCGACACCATCTTCATCAGCTCCAACACCTATATTTGCAGTACCTATAGTTGCAGGTGTAACAAGACGTCTTTCAACACCCTGCACAATGTTCCATAGTCCTTTTGCAACCAATACATGTCGCATCATATAAGCCCATAATGGGTAGTTGGTACCATCCAGCTTATCCTCAACAGCCAACATACGGAATACATCACTGCTTTTAGCCATGGCCGGTGACTAAAATACCTTGATGCAGAAAATTGACTGTATCTCAAAAAGTTGAACAGAACTGCCCAGACGAGTTTTGCTAGACCTGTAGCAAACTCTGAGACGCTTAAACTGGCGAACAGAAACTGGTATATACCTTTGGCACAAAAAGACAAAATAGCCTACACAAGATTCGTGCAATTCTGAGACTGCAAACGAAGGAGTGTCGACGGCGCCCTAGATGAAGCGACGACCTACTCTGATACCAATTGTTGGAGATAGATGTCTGCAGAAGCATGCGAACAGCACAAGGAAGAAGAAGAAGCTTGGAGCACAAACACACAATAGTGAATGTATTACTAGAGAATGTACAAAGATAAGAAGCCCATTAGGGCAATAGGCATATCTACAAGCCGGGGGGAAAAAACCTCCTAAAGAGGGAAAAAAGTGCCCCGGCGGTCCTAGTGTGTTCACACACATCACTACCTAAATATATCAATAGCAGCGACCGGTATCGCGTGGGAAGTATCGTGCTATTCAGGCCTTTAAAACTAGAACTTCAGCTCAAGGTGCAAGCTAGACAGTACTAAGGTAAGATTCAAGTATTTTGAACAAAAACACACTGAAAGTACATAAACACGTGATCAAATGCATGTGCGGTATCACGGGGAAGAAGACTCTTGATTTTTGAGCTTCAGTGAGAGGGACAGTGGGTTAGGAGTGAAGAAGTGTGTGAGAAGAGCAAGGGGGTGCTAAATTTTTTGACTTGTGAGACATTTTGGCTTGAGTATCGCGATCGGTTGAGTTTTGGTATTGCGATACCAAAATTCCCTTGTATCGCGATACTCGCCAAGGTATCGGATCGTTGGGTACCAGTCTTGGTATCGCGATACCAATCTGGTATCGTGTCGCCAAGTTGGTATCGCGATCTCACTTTACCCAGTAGTATCGTATCGTTACCTACTGTGGTATCGTATCGTCCACTTGCCTGATTTGTATCCCGATACCATCTTCAGTATCGTATTGCCTTGGCTCTCAGGTATCATATCGCGAGGACCTTGGTATCGTATCGTCCCTGATCGTGGTATCGTATCGTCAATCCCAAAAGTATCGTATCGCCCACTTCCTAGTGTAGTATCGCGATACCATAACTAGTATCGTATCGTACAAGTTGGTGGTATCGTATCGCCACTTGTCTTGGTATCATATCGTCTCATTGTCGGGAGTCGTATCGCGATACCAAGTTGATATCGTATCGATGTATGTTCTAGTATCGTATGGCTTGAGCAATCTGGTATCGTATCGTAGAGCTTCCAGTATCGTATCGTCTCGGTGCTCAGGTATCGTATCGTGACCAAAATCAATATCGTATCATCTCGGTGCTCAGGTATCGTATCGCGAGGATTGTTGGTATCGTATCGTGGCAATAGTTCAGTATCGTATCGCCTGCTACAGCAAGTATTGTATCGTGTAGATTCCAAGTATCGTATCGTGGCCAGCTCGGTATCGCTAGTGCAATATCGCCTGGAAGTGGTATCGGCCAGAGTGGTTGAAGCATTTTGTCAGGTAACTTGAGGCATTGGAAGAGCCACTTAAGGAGAGTCTCGGAGACTTAGAGAGTCTTAGGAGGGTGAATGAACTTGAGGTCAGGGAGAGTGCTAAGTAGCCGAAGAAGTGTCATATCTTCAGTGGGAAGTGCAGCCCAGGTTAGTCACCACTCTGCCTATTCAGATACCTCTAGTGATTCCGAGGAAGAAATACCCATGGCTTCGGAAGACATGCAGGGTCCAACACCAAATAGAAACTTCATGACTACTGTGGAGGGAGATTACCGTACTTCCTTGCAGTATGTGTCTACCAATGCCCAGGAGATCCCCATCTACCTCGACGGCTTAAATAGATATGTGGCTAGGATGGTAACTTCCATGAATGCCGCGATTGTGCCCCGACCTGCTGTCAAGTACGAGGGAGGAGCATACGTGGACAAAATTGGTCACATCTACATCGTGATTGAATTTCCTGAGATGATGAATGAAAGGGGAGAATTGGTGGAACTAGAAAACTCCGGAAGAACAGACCCTGAAGAGCTAGTGACTACCCCTAGAGGGAGATCCCAAGTAACTCTAGTCTTGAGAGGAGACTTGATACCTCAAGAAGACTACTTATTGGAAGTCTATATGATCCATGGGTCAGACTTATTGCTTCAAACAGACTTACCGGCTCCAGGGAGAGAAGAAAGCCCCATGACATTTTATGAGCTGAAGGATCCAGAAGATGAAACTAGACTCATATACTTGGACAAAAATCGGAGGAGATATTGGCCAGTGAGTGCCTTAGATAGGGCTCCGTTGAGATACATGGGTGTGCCTGTATTCCCTCAGAGAGATCAGGCAACTACCTCGCAGAACCCTTTTGGAAATCAGCAAGAGACAGAAGACACCACGTCAGGACAGACCAGCCAATGAAGTGTGCCAAACCGCACTCATGTGCAATTTGCAACTCTAGGAGTGCAAACACACAATCAGGCCCACGTAGGGGTAGGTAATCAGTACCGACCACCCATAAGACCACGACCACCAGTAGGAGGGCAGCCGGGAATGCCCCCAGTTAGACCAGCAGTCCCTGTCTTCCCTGTAATGCTGAGACCGCCTAAACCAATGAGAAGACTGAGACCTATCCAGGTGGCCAAGTGTGTAAGAAATCATTATGATGGATTGGGAGAACCCTACGATCACATTGCTGAATTTGAACAAGTTCTAAGGGCAGAACAAGTAGACGACTTCTTTGTGCAGTATGAGTCTTTTGGACTCACCCTCACAGGAACGGCTCTAACTTGGTTCCAGCCATTAGACCCTAATCAATTTGGAAGCATGGAGCAATTCTTTCAAGAATTCATTTGGGAATTCACGAAGAGAGGGATCAAACACAATTCCGCGTCTTTAATCCATAGTTTTAAACAAAACCCTAATGAAACAGTGAAAACAGCAGCCCGAAGATTCAATCAATATGTGGATAGATGCCCGGTTGTAGAGAGACCCACTCAACAAAAAATGATTTCATTATTTTTGGATGGACTCACAAATGGAACCCTAAGAACCTTATTTTACGTGAAGAGGTTACAAACCCTGAGTGAATGTCTTCAGGAATGCATTGATCTGGAAGATAACCTAGCTGAGGACCTCAAGAGCACGCCCAACCCCACTAAATCGGAAGACTCACGAAGTACCATTACTTCTAACTCTAGTAATATGGAGGAACTATTAGCAATAAAACTAGGAGTCCATGGACAAAGAACTTACCAACACCCAGCCCAAAGAGTGCCTATGCTACGAAGATGTAGTCTATGTGGAGGAGATCACCCTACACACATGTGTGTGCGAGGAGGGACCGGTTCACATCAAACGTACCCGTACAACAGACAGCACCAACCAAGAAATGCTTTGTACTGCCACATAGAAAAAAATTACACTAACCACATCACTGAGAATTTTCCATTCAATAGACAGGCACGACCATTCCAACCACCACAGTATCGACCATATGGATATCCACCTAGAGAGCAAGGCAGGGAGATGCCCAGAT
Source organism: Ceratopteris richardii (assembly GCA_020310875.1). Taxonomy (NCBI): domain Eukaryota; kingdom Viridiplantae; phylum Streptophyta; class Polypodiopsida; order Polypodiales; family Pteridaceae; genus Ceratopteris; species Ceratopteris richardii. The sequence goes on from CM035414.1 coordinate 111,656,136, forward strand.
ACAATCCCTATCCAACACCAGCAGGAGTATCAAGACCATATGAACAGGCACCATATCCACCACCATAACCAGTGCTAGGGCCACAACTGTCTCAACCTCAACAGGTAGTACCAGTGAAATATGCCCAACCCGAAGAGAATTTGGAGAGAGCCATAGTGCCAGCATCATCTACAATCAATGAGGAATCAGGAACCTTGGATATGAGCTGCCACCAGGAGATTACTACCCATATGAAACCAATATGTTAGAGTACGAACCAACCTATGATCCGGCTTATTATGGATTGGAAACTATGACCCAAACTATGGCACTGAGGTCACAACTCTAATGTATACCGCTCCTAAAGCACAACCACCCATGAGACCAACCATTAGACCACCTGTACCAAGAGGACCTTGTTATAGGTGCGGAGGAGACCATTTTATTAGAGAGTGCCCTCGACCTTACAATCCACCACCACCTAGGACTTGGGAAGGATATTGCAACGATTGCGGAAAGGAACATCTTTTCAGGGACTACCCAGGACACTGCACCTATCAATGTAATTGAAGTAATAGAGGGATCTGGAAGTGATAAGGAATATACTGTGCCATTGAAAGCCATTACTAGAGCTCAGATAAGGCAACAAAAAGGGAAACAACCAGAACAGGAACAAGAGAGTGATAAAGCCGAAAGCCCTAAAGTTCAGGTAGTGGAAGATTCTAAGGATCCCCGCGAGAGTACCCAGAACACCAAGGTACAAAAATGGAAGGAAAGAAGAGAAAAACTCAAAAATAAATGGGTGAAAGATGAGAGTCAAAAAAGTAAGAAACAAACCCGAAACAAAAGGGAACATAAAGAACAAGGGATCCGAGAGGAGACCCCGGTGTCACCACTTATCCAAGAGAAAGAGAAACCAGGATCAATTCTAGCTGACCCAAAACCAGACGACTTAGACATGTGGCTGAAAGCTTACCATGCTAGAATTAAGACTGGGCCGAATATAGAACAACACGAAAGACTTTACCCACAAGGGGAGCTGGAAAAGGAAAGACTAGCGATATGTAGGAAACTTATAGAGGTAGCACAAGCAACCCTGGAAAAGACTATCCCAGCTCTACCAAAGACAAGGGTAACAAATGATCAATACAAAGAATGTGTCCAATCCAAAGGTAAAGAACTCAAAGGGAAGGAAAACATAGATGAGCAAATGGAAACCCAAGATGAACCTGTGTCAATAATACCGGACTTAGAGGCAGAATGGCCGAAGGAATTATGGAATAGACTTCGAGAAGAACAATGGAAGAAAAATGGAGTATCAAAACATCCTTTCGAGGAAATAGATGTGGAAGTTTATCAACCAAATACCAACCTGGAGGAAGTATATGAGGAAGTATCAAGACTCGATAGGAGGAGGGAGGAAACCCTGAGCATTTCCACCTTACCGAATTACATGGGAGAATACGAAAAGGAGTCTATAATAATACGAGCACCCACAGTACATGGAAAAGGAAAAGGAAACTCAGAAAAAAGTTCACACAATCTAACGGAACTCAAGAAAACGAAAGTACAATGCAAGTTGACCATGGAAGAATTACTTCAACTTAAGCCACAATTATGGAGACAATTAGCGAGCCAATTAGAATTAGGGCAAGAAAAGGAAGGAGAGGAAAGAGAGAACACATCTACAAGACAAATCCTAGTGGATAAAGTGGGAGAGTTTAGTGAAGGTGACGAAGGCAATACCTGTCTGCCTGTCACTTACAATGGGTACATGACCAAGGCAATACTAGACACGGGAGCCGGGGTAGGAATGGCTACCAAGGAAATTTGGGAGAAATGGGGGAAGCCTGCCTTACGACCCACACGCATGAAGCTCCAATTAGCAGACGGGCATGTGGAGAAACCCTTAGGAATATTGGAGAGAATCAAATTAACCACCTGTGGAGTTGAATTCGAACACACACTAGCCATTTGTAAGTTTGAAAAAGCCAACAACTACGAAATGATATTGGGGCGACCCTTTATGAGACAAATGCAGGTAGTGCAAGACTGGGGAAGAGATTCATTGTACCTACAACATCAAGGAAATACAACCAAGATAAACTTGCATACATTTTCTTATCGAGATGTCCCTCCACTACAATGGAATCCCATACACAAGGAGGAAGAAGACATCCATGCGTAGTGCTGGATCGAGCGATCAATCTTGGATGCACGAGGATGCTCAGTTATGGATGTGCAAAGAGGCCAAGAAGGAGGAGAGTAAAAGGCAAATGTGGCCAATAGGACATCCTAACTACCGACCAGTGAAGGACCCAGGGTACATGCCTCAAATCTTTCTAGATGAGACATTTGAACCGCATGGATGGATGGAAATTCTAGCAACCTTAGATGTGTGCATGAATGAGGAAGTTTTGACAATGAACGAGTGCATAGATGAGGAAGGTTATGATGTAAATCTTTATATGGTTGTCCTTCAAGAAGTAGATGAAGGGGAAATCGTGGAAAAAGAATGGAAGGAGGAATATGAGAGTATAGAAATGGAGCCAGAATTCGATTCCGAAGAAAGCTACCTGGACACCATTCGAAACAGAGAGAAACAGGAACCTACCAAGATCTTAGCAATCGAACCTACTCCCATGATACCAAAGCAAGCAGAAGACACGAGTAAAATAGGACCTGATCCAGATTTGTTTGAAGTTCCTGAACATTTTAAAAGATATGAAGTGGAAGAGAGAAAGGTAGCCGTTCAGATGCCTAAACGAGAGGCTAGAGATGGAGAAGCATACGACAACAAAGAACAAACAAAAAAATTTGTTGTAACAGTGGAAGACGGAGAAGAGCGATGCACCTACATAGGCAAAGATGTATCAGAGGAGGAGGAAGAAGAACTCATACAGCTGATCCAAGAATATCAAGATGTGTTCGCATGGACATATAAGGATCTTAAGGGTGTGGATCCCAATATTTGTTCTCATCAAATACCAATGACTGCAGATGCAAAACCATCTAAACAACACCCTTATACGTATAATGAGGTGTATGCAATGAAAATTAAGGAAGAAATTGACAAGCTACTAGCTGCAGGATTCATATATGAGATAGAACACAGCGAGTGGGTATCACCTTTAGTAGTGGTGCCTAAGAAAAATGGAAAATTGAGGGTGTGCATTAACTTGAAAAAGGTCAATGGAGCCACCATACACGATAGCTATCCATTACCCATCATAGGCCATCTATTGGAAAGGATAGCAGGAAAGGAAGTCTATAGCTTCTTAGATGGATTCTCTGGATACAACCAAGTAGCCATTGCTCTGAGGATCAACATAAGACTGCATTCGCGACCGAATGGGGAGACTATGCTTTCATAGTGATGCCTTTTGGACTCACTAACGCACCCGCTACATTCCAACGATTGATGTGTCATGTTTTCAAGGAATTCCTAAAAAAAAAGCATGGAAGTGTATGTAGATGATCTATGTACATACTCGAATCAAAGACGAGATCACATTCCCAAATTAAGAAGAATATTTAATAAATGTCGTCAGTATCGAGTTTGCCTAAACCCAAAAAAGTGTGTCTTCATGGTGAGACAAGGGAAGATCTTAGGACACATAGTCTCAAGAAAGGGAATATCCACGGATGAGGACAAGATCAAGGTCATTTTAGAGCTTCCTAGACCAAAGAATGTGAAAGAGGTACAAGCCTTTATGGGACATTGTGGATATTACCGTCGGTTCATTCACATGTATGCCATAATAGCCAAACCCCTGTATGTTCTCTTAACTCAATTCACTTGGACTGAGGAGTGCGAGAAAGCATTCAATGAGTTAAAAAAGAGACTTAGCACAGCCCCAATTCTAAAAACGCCCAATTGGAGCAAGCCTTTTCATATTCATGTTGATGGTTCTAATTATGCAATCGGATGTATCTTAGCCCAACCGGCTGATGAGGGAAAGTTAGATCATCCAATTGCCTATGCCAGTAGACAACTGAATCAAGCTGAAAGGAATTATACAACAACCGAGCGAGAAGGATTAGGAATGGTCTATGCAGTTAAGAAATTCAGACACTATCTGTTAGCCAATAAATTTAAGTTCTTCATAGACCATCAGGCCCTACTGTACTTAGTCAATAAACCTTGTAACACGGGAAGATTAGTAAGATGGTTCTTACTATTAATGGAGTTCGACTTCGAAGTGGTAGTAAAAAAGGGAAACATGCATGTAAGAGCAGACCACCTTTCTTGGTTAACCCACGGAGAACCGCCAAGTGGAGTACCCGATGATCTGCCATACACTTACTTATTCAATGTGGAAGTATGTCCAAAGTGGGCAGAGAAGTTAATTCCTATACTCACCCACGGCCCACAACACTCAATCAATAAGAATAGCAAAAAGGAAATTCTTCAATCAAGAAATTTGCACATTATTGCTGGAAGTGTGTACTATAAGCAACCCAATGGAGTGTTGCTAAGATGTGTCGAGGAGGATGAACAAAAAAAACTAATTGAGCAAGCACATGTGAACAAATGGAGAACACACCAAGGAACTTATGGAACCATTCGGGAGTTAAAAAGATTAGGAGTGTACTGGCCTGACATGCCCAAGGATGTCCATGACTATGTGAGTAATTGTGCAGAATGCCAGGAGACAATCCCGGAGGATCATATGTCCATACCATTTTCAACCATAGCACCCAATTGGAGTAAAACATTAGTTAAATTTCTCAAGAACAGAGAACATTAGGAAGGAATAAGCTTAACTAGAAGACGATCCCTAGAAGAATTGAGCAAGGATTACGTACTTATGGGAAGACAATTGTTTAAGAGAGGAAGGGATAACCAATTACGATTATGTGTGCATGAAGGAGAGTATCTACCCATATTAGAGATGGCACATGCGGGTGCTGTGGGAGGTCATTTTTCAACTGAGAGAATTGTCAAAATGATCCTCTTCGCCGGCTTGTGGTGGCCAACTCTACATATGGATGCGGAGACTTATGTACGAAGCTGTGAAATGTGCCAAAGGGCTAAATACCCGATTCGAAGAGATGACATGCCCTTAAGACCTATGATGTGTGCAAGAGCATTTTCCAAATGGGGTATCGACTTCATAGGACCCATCAACCCACCAGCCAAAGGATCACATGCTGAGTACATCATAGTAGCCACAGATTATTTAACCAAATGGGTAGAAGCAAAAGCTACGAGAAAAAATGATGCTCAAACCACCGCTAAATTCCTTTTTGAGAATATATTCACTCGTTTCGGATTACCAATTGAGATTGTGAGTGACCGAGGAATGCACTTCCTTAACGAAGTAATAGAATCCCTAATGAATGAGTTTTTAGTGATTCACAAAAAATCAGCCCCATACCATCCCCAAGCCAATGGTCAAGCGGAAAGTTCCAACAAGGTGTTATGTACTGTGTTGACAAAGATTGTCAATAATGGGAGGGCGGATTGGGACAAACAATTGCATCATGCAATTTGGGCCTTCCGAGTAGCATACAAGACTGTCATTGGAACTACCCCATTAATTTAGCGTATGGGTAGAACGCTATTTTGCCGATTGATTTTTTAATCCCAACCTTGAGAGTAGCCCAACAGTATGAATGGAACGGACATGAGTTATCCCAACAACTCGACCAAATCGAGAAGTTACATGAAACTAGGTTACAAGCAGTGGCAGGAATCTACACAGCTAAGAGAAGAGAAAAGGCATATTATGATGCACATATAAAAGACAAAGGACTTAAAGACGGAGACTTAGTCTTGGTGTACACCTTAAAACAACATGCCAAGAAGTTACAAAAGCGCGGCTATGGACCTCTGATCATCAATAGAATCTCTACTAGTGGAGAGGTTAACCTAGCCACTCTAGATGGAGATATTCTTCCTAACTACATAAGTGGATGCAGAGTCAAACGGTTCATGGAGCCATTGACGGATCAAATGCTAGCGCGTTTGGTAGGTGCTCAAAATAGGAAGAAAGAGGAAGAACGGATTAGAGAGGAGGCCCGACAAGAAGCCCTAGAACGCATTAAGAAACGGAAAGAGTGGATCAGACAACGAGATGAACGTTATCTCCAAGGAGAAGAGCCTATCCCTATGGCCAACTACCAAGTTCATGACTCTGACATGACGAAGTCGTACATGTCGCAACCTTACCTGAACCTAGGGATCGGCAAGACAGAATACACATTGATAGATGCATTGATAGACTCGAGAGCAGGACTTAGTTGCATACGTAATACGGTCATAAAAGATCTACAAATGATCATGAGTCCCACCAAAGCCCAATTGAGAGGAATTGGAGGTCAAACCCTAGAATGCATTGGAACAGCAATAATGTCTCTCCACCTAGGAAATTCTTCCATGGAACAACGAGTATTAATGTGAAGAGACGAAGATTTAATAGAGGATTTGATCCTAGGACAAGATTGGATCATTGAGAATGAAGTCAGTATCAACCTAGCTCAAGGATATATTTCAGCCAAGATAGGGCACAAAGAAATTTGTAGTCTTTTAGGAGATAAACCCTTATCCCGATCCACCACCATCGAGAGCTCAAGGAAATGCACAGAAGGGCTACTCAAACATGATCCCAGTCCAACCATTTCAGAAACCAAGCTAGAAGAAGTAGCAAGTTCAAACCCTCGAATCTCCAAAGAAGAAGGAAAATCACTCCCTTCAGTTGAAGAGCAGCACGACACTAAGGAAGCCTACTCCCAAATTGCTTCTCACCCAGACAAAGGACAAGCAATATGGAATCCGACACTCAGATACTTACGGCAAAGAACGGCCAAATACCAATGGGTACGTAAAGATTAGAAGAAGGAAGAGCAGACATCAACATCAATTCTTAAGGAGGAAATAAAAATGAAGAAGTCTACTTCATCGCAGTCCAACCCAAAAAGACTCTTGCAAGTATGGCTTCCCAAGCCTTTGATTGAAGCTCAGAGAGCATGACATCAGATATGGATCCCCAAGCAGGCCAGGCAGACCGCCAAGCAAGAGATATGCAAGTGGGAGGATACACTACATCATAACAATCGAACGACAAAGCATAGATAGACTCACGCAAAAACCAGGAAAAGCAACAATTCTAGTGCTCAGCTACCAAAAGATACAAACGAACAACAAAAAGAGCGAAAAAGCAGAGAGAAGAATCGAAACATCATAACAATAAAATGGATTTGGAAACCCAAGCAACAAAGAGTGGACCATCGAGATGACAAAGATTCCAATTGCATTCATGAAGTGTCACTTGCACCTAAAGTATGCATAATAGGGCCACATTACAAGGCCACACATTTGGCACATGAGATACCCGATAAAATTTGTGGTGCACACTCTCCAAGAGAGATTAGATCTTAGCTTCAACTCTCTTAGGAATGGACATACTATGTACATAAATAAATGCTTCGGCTATACTAACGCTTGTTTTCTTTCAGGATAAGAAATAAAAAAGATGTGGTAAGAGATCTCACTCATAGAACCATGAAAGACGGAGTGATGGAATGACAATAATCACTACAATGCACTACACAGCCGCATGCTTTCCTTTGAAGCTAATGCACTTTTCCTTACAAGTGCAGATGGCTTCTGAAGATTCCGAAGCAACAGTACAAGAGGAAGTGTTGGAGTTCCCACTCTAGAGTATCACAAAGGCAAAGGGACACTGGTTTTGAGAAGATCAACCAGCTGGGGAGTACCTCTTCCTGGCAACGATCAAAATTATGGATACAGATCATCAATTTCTAATCATGTCCCAGGATTTTCGAGTACTACATGAACTCCCATCTATCGTAGACACTATGAAGAAAGCGGGCATACATAAATATTTTGAGTTGCCAATCTATAAGCCCGACTTTCAAAGATGTACACAGATCATGAACACCTTACAGCTAGCGCTGCATGATCCCTTGGTGCCAGAGGCTTGAGTGATGGATAAAGTAAATGAATCGGTTGTCATTCAATTCACACATGACTTGATTAAGGAAGCCTTTGGCTGGGAAAAGGATGGGACTACCGTGGTAAAAGAAGAAAGCCGAGGTGCAAAGACCAGAACATTTATAGACATCAACCGAGTAGACATAGAGGATGAAGTCCGACTAATCCACCAACATTTCTGCTTCCCAAATATGCATCGGTACACGGCCCCTCAAAAGCTTATCGTTCAATTACTCTCACATGCCATCAAGTAGATTGGAAATCAAATTAATCCGACTCCATACATCCAAGAAAGATTATTTGAAGCAAAAAAGCAATGGAATAATAAAAAGTTCCTCAACGGCAGTGTGGCTCTGACTATCTTGATCTATCATGCTTTAGGCATTCAAGAGCACCTGCGAGAAATGCCATCATCAACGGCCCTGGCAAAGTATGCCAAAGTTGCCACTGTTCCTAAAAAGAAAAGAGGAGTCAAGATTGTAGAAGAAGCTGAAACTAGCTCTCAATCCAGAATGAGAGGTACAAAGAGACTAAGGGAAGTCAAGCAAGTGGAAGAGGAAACTCCGGCCACGAAAAGGACACATGTATTGCCGAAAACAACTATTGAAGAGCAAAGGCCGATTATCGAGGAAGACTTAACTAGGGCCCTGGAAGAGACACACCAATATACAGAAGGCCAAGTCAATTTACCGGTGCAAGGCCACCATTATCAACAGACCCAACAAGAAATGGAAGCGAAAATAAAGCTCACCAAAGTCCATCGGTACTGGGAAATAGGGCTGGACAATTCAAGCTCCTACTCGGATGCACAAGAAGAGACAGACAACTCACTATTAAATGTGGATATTCAAAGTGAGTCAAAGGATGATGGACAATGGGCAGAGTTGAATGAAGTTAACTACAATGAAGAAGCAGAAGGCATAAAGACGGATGACCACATGACGCATCCTAATAAGAAAACCACAAATCAGGAAGCAAACCAAGAAGTTACGCATGCGATAAAACTTGATGAGACTTCCACTATTCGTATCAAGGAGGCCACACCACCTCACGACATGTCCATAAAGATACCAAAAAAGGATCCTCAGGAAGAGAAAATAGAAGACGAAGAACCCTTCACCCCAATAAGGGTCGTGGCAGAACCTTCCCCCATGGATGTCACATTTCAAGGGAGTGCCACAAAAGTTGTTGATCTGGAGGGACAGGAAAAGATCCACAACATACAATTACAAATTAGACAACCACACAACGAAACCATCCACGTGGAGCAGGGAAAAGATGTGCATTCAAGCGAAGCTCCGAGCATACCTAGGACGTGGTTAAATGTTGACATAGCTCAGCTCAGCCAGTCGTACAAGATATGATCAGAACTGCACTAGACACACAACAATTGATGCTTGAGGCTGATGAAGACTATGATCAAGCAATGCAGGACAAGCACGAGCTTCAAGAAAAGAGTAAGAATCTTTCAGCAGAATTGAACTTAGAAAGAGAGCACCTAAGAAACAAAGAGAAAGAATCCCAAGAAGCCAAAAAGTAGTGCAATGAGTTATTGACCGAAAACGAGAGATTAAAAGTACAACTGCAAGAAGTACAGACAAAATACGAAGCTAGCAAGACTGACAAGGTGTGAATCGCTGCCCGGAGCAAAATACTGGAATCACAGATCAAAGTATACATGGAGGAAGTAGAGAACTTAAGGAATCGAAATAAAGAACTCATGACCACCCTTCTCAGTGACCAGCCAATAGAGGTTCAAGAAAAACCAGAACAAGATATCAAAGAATTGGAGACAAAGATAGCTAAGTATGAAGATCAGCAACTCACCATTGCCGACTGGGAAAAAAGGTATATGGATGACACAGCTGCCCTACGAACTAAACGGAAGAAAGTTGAAAATTGTTATCTCCTACAATGTAAAGAAGACACCGATCATTTAGACATTGTTGCTCAAGAACTTCTCAAACATAAGGACACCATTGCACAGGCTATTGAGGAAATAAAGAAGAAAGACGCATTGATTAAACACCTTCAGGAGCAGTTAGAGCAGAAAAAAATGGAGGGGACACCAGTAGTTCCAAAATCCGCAGAGGCTACTGTGGAGAATGAGGTACGTCCTCTCTCTCCCCCCTCACATCATTCACCGACACGGGTGGAACAGGAGGTTCACATTGAACATAACACTCAGGAAATTGCAGAATTAAGCGAACCGGAAAGGGCACTACTGGTGCCCCAGCTTACGGCTAAATTTGAAGATCAAATCATCCAAGTAATGAAGGAAGCTAAGATAGAAAGCAAAAACTTGGAGCAGATTTTGAAGCCCTTTTGTGTACCATATGGCTTGCTGAAAGAACAAACGAGACAATATATAAAGACTACGACAAATAAAGATCCAGACTACAATCTCCACTTCAGACATGATACATTCAAGTATACCCAAGAAGAGTTTGAGAAGGTAGATCCTATATGGAGAAGAAAGCTTTTGGAAAAGAACCCTACACTACGGGTACAGTGGGAAGCATCACCTTATGTGCTTCAGGTAAACCCATCTTTTTGCCCAGTACCCCGTCGAAGAGCCTGGATGCAATTTTGGGAGGGTCAGCGCCAGGGAAATATCAATAATCAGTGGCTCAACTATCCGTTGTTACCTAGTCCTCCACACAATTACTTACCGACTGAGGAATATATGGTAAAAACTATGGAATTTTGGATTGCAAGATATGCTACAGTTCTGGATTTAGCAGTTAAAATGACCAATAAAATATTCAGTATGCTACTAACGGTAATCAAGGTTTTCCAGCATGCAAAATATACTTTTTTGAATTTCATCGGCATTACGCAAGGATCCGAAGCACTAATTTTTTATCTATCTACTATTCCAAGCCGCTTAACACTTATGGCATATTATTCTCGACTTATGTTTTTGCCATCAACGTATATGCAAACTTTCAAAGAAGCATTTTTCACTGGCTTCTTCCAAATAGATTCAGAATTTTTTGTAAAAATGACTTCGAACCTTAATGCACGTCTAGTCGCTTATGAGACGAGCTTTTTTGCGGATCATCGGCAAGCACCAGAGGATGGGGTAAAGTCAACACAATGGAAGGAATTTATGATATGTCACGCTAATCTACTAAACCAAAGAGAGCAAGCAGCGATACAGACTTACACACGCCACCACAAAAAGCCTGTCGGGGACGACAGAGTTCAGGAGGAATCAAGCAAGAAAAGAAGAAGAAGAAGATCAAAGTCAAAAACAACTCAATAAAGAATGAAGATCATAATACAGAAGAACCACCCTCTGCCCAAAGCCCCACAGGGGCACGCATCAGGCAACAACGCGAATCACCCAGGTCCTCAGAAGTGGAATTAAAGATCAATCAGAACCAGGACATTTCATGAGAAGGACGGACCAGGGCCAAGAACTATACATGAAGAAGTGCAAGACAATAATTGGCAGGTAGTAATCCTTCCGATGACAGCGTGCAGTGAAAAGAAAGTAAACAGGCTCAAAGCAATACAACAGGGTCACATGTGTGCAACCAGGACAAATCATAGTACCACAAGCAAGACATAGGTCACTGGTGGCGTGCGTGGCATCCCAACTAAATACAGCAACCCAGATATGTGATATACGGAATACCAAGGGGCAAAACAGAAGCAAAGGACATAGATCGGATAAAATAACAAATTCTGTGACGGTCCTTATTGCTTCTCCGACCACTGGGTGCGTGTATTCAGACCTCTTAAAGCAAGCCGAAGACAGAAGCAAAGGACAAACCTTGGATAAGATAACCAATTGTCTGACGGTCCTTATTGCTTCTTCATGCGTGCACTCAAAAGACTTAAACAAACACCCAATGAGAAGATAAAGCCTGTCAAGGGATGACAGAGATGAAGAGGGGGAGAGAGCACAAGGGAGAGAAAAAGACGGGCCCCAAAATTTTTCTGATTTGGACACCTTATTTTTGTATTATAACCATTCTTGTAATATATTTTCCGATGTAAATGCACTAGAGGAGTCCTCTAGATGCATCCCCACAGAAGATTAGAAGCTTACCCATGTAAATTAGCCGGAAATTAGTCTTTTAGGGAATAAAGTGCCGGTCTCTTGTGTGAAAAGACCAGCTTTAGGGCACATGTATATAAGTTACTTGGTGACTCGTAAAGACTTTTTGCCATTGTGAAGAAGGAGCTCTCCAAAAATTTCGAATTCGCCTCTTTCATGCTGATTTCCATCTTCTCTATGATCTTGCATGTGTGTGTAATGCTTGGAATGTGTGTGTAAGACTATTGTCTACCCCTCCCCACTCTTTTTGAGCTACTGTAGTGTGTGTGTGAGCTTGTAAGAGTTATGGCATGAGTGTGGGTGCTTCCCACCATTCACTATTTTGGTCATAACTTGAAATAGAGTTGTCAGAATCGAGTGAAACCACTTCCAGTAGATGCTCTTGTCGAGAGCTTTGAAAGGAGTACCCTATTGACTATATTCGGAGTTCAGAGCTGGGAGAAATCCTTGATTTTCTGAAAACTGATGTAAGAGGTATCACGGCAGACACTTTCAGTTTCTCAGTGAGCTTGAGAGGTGGATTAGTCTTTTCTCATTCTTAGCAGCTGAACCACGTCATGTTCCATCATATGTGCACATGTCCTCATACACTTGGTTAGTTCGTTTGATCGGATTGACATTTAAATGTGTGTTAACTTCCCACTATATGCACTTGTGTTGCAATAGAGGTACAGTCTCATTGGCACGAGTCCTTGAGTCTTCTTAACTCAAGTACACAGTACTTAACAGGTTTCCCACTAAAGTGCTACAATCTATCACTCCATATGAGGCTTGGCATGATCGCAAGCCATCTGTTGCTCATTTGCATGTTTTTGGTTGTTTGGCATATGCATTAGTGCCTAAAAAACATTGCAAAAAATTGGATGATAAAGCAGTAAAATGTATTTTTGTTGGCTACAGTTTTGAAAGTAAAGGCTATATGTATCATCCACACACAACACACATTTTAGTTAGCCGTGATGTTGTTTTTGTGGAAGATGCTATGCTATTCAGCCATTGCTTTCATGTACTAAGGAGACATCTTTTAGCTCCAAAGACATGTATGATACTTTGCTGCCTCTTTTTACAAGTGGACAGTTTAGTGCTGGTCCTAATGAAGCAACTTCTCACCCTTTGTAGGTTTCATGTGATGATGCAGATCATTCAATCTCTGATGCAGATTTGCATGATGCACTTATTCATGAGAGAGCTCATATTGAGCAGGCAAGAACTATGCCAAAATGGCTAGTGCAGACCTTGCATGACAGCAAATTAGATGCACCTCTATCATATCGTACTCGATCAAGCTCTCATAGTGCCTCTTTTGCATCATATTGCTATGTTATGGCTGCATCTAGTCTCTGTGATGAGACTAAGCCTATTTCATTTGAAGAAGCACAAAATTCAGAAAATTGGATGGTTGCTATGCAATCTGAATATGATGCTATAACGAAGAATGGTGGTCTTTATGTGACTTGCCTCCTGGCAAGAAGGCCATTGGGACTAAGTGGGTATACAAGATGAAGCATAAGTCTGATGGTACAATTGATAGATATAAGGCTAGACTTGTTGCAAAGGGTTATGCGCAGGAAGAGGCATTGATTTTGATGAGACCTTTGCACCTACTTACCGAATGACTACTGTTCATAGCATTTGTGCACTTGCAGCTTATCATGGATGGAATGTACATCAGTTGGACATTAAAATAGCATTTCTGAATGGTGACTTGCTTGAAGAAGTGTATGTTTTCCAGCCCCGTGGCTTTGTGCAGAAAGGGCATGAAAAAAGGTGTGCAGGTTAAAGAAGGCATTATATGGTTTAAAGCAAGCACCACGTGCTTGGCATGAGAAGATACATGCCTATTTGATTACACATGGTTTTGAGAACATTCCAACTCAAAGCACCTTATATGTTAAGCCTGCTAATGATGTGCTTCTGATCATTGTTGTCTATGTTGACAACATGCTGCTCACTGGTCCTATTGAGAAGCATATTGCTGATTTTAAGGCTGATTTGCATGCCTCATTTGAGATGTCTGGTTTGGGGCATTTGCATCACTATTTGGGCATTCAGTTTATGCAAGTTGATGGTGGAATGGCTTTGTGTCAAATGAAATATATTGACACATTATTGCAGCATTTTGGCCTTGAAGACTGTAAGCCTATTGCCACTCCTATGGAGACAGGTTTATGATTGAGTCTTCATGATGTTGGAGATGCATTTGATGTTGTTCTCTATCAGTAGGTTGTTGGATGCTTGATTTACTTATGCATTACTCGGCCAGATATTGAGTTCGTTGTCTCATAGATGACCAAGTTTATGCATTGCCCAAGAGTCAAGCATTGGCAGGCGGTTAAGCGCATCTTTCACTACTTGAATGGTACTCAGCTACTTGGGTTGTTTTATCCGAAGGGGGGATCACTACCACCAGATTTGCATGCTTTTTCTGACTTTGATTGGGCTGGTTGCTATGACACTCGTGTATCCACTAGTGCCTTTTGCTTCATGCTTGGTAGCTCATGTATATCTTGGTTGAGCAAGAACCAGCCTACTGTGGCCACTTCCAGTTGTGAGGCTGAGTATAGGGCAGCTTTCACAACCACTATTGAGTGTGTGTGGCTCAGACGCCTTATGGCTGATTTGGGTGTTGGTCAGTCTTCTGCCACCACCATCTTCACTGACAGTCAGAGCACATTGGAAGTTGCGAGGAACCCTGTGTTCCATGCTCGCACTAAGCACATGGAGATGCATTATCACTATGTCAGGGAGAGGTTCTCTACTGGGGAGATGAGCTTGGCATATGTGCCCACGCAAGAGAACATTGCAGACCTTTTCACGAAGGCTCTACCTAGGGATAAGTTTGAAGCTTTCCACAAAGCTTTGGGCTTACTTCCTTTTGTGGAGTGATTTCCACATAGCTTGGCACTTCCTTATACATGAGTGCCAGCTCCTTGTTCACCGCATCACTCCCAGGGGGGATTTGTTGATATATTTAGGTAGTGAAGTGTGTGAACACACTAGGACAGTCGGGGCACTTTTTTCCCTCTTTAGGAGGTTTTTTCCCCCGGCTTGTATATATGCCTATTGCCCTAATGGGCTACTTATCTTTGTACATTCTCTAGTAATACATTCAGTATTGTTTGTTGTGCTCCAAGCTTCTTCTCCTTCCTTGTGTTGTTCGCATGCTTCCGCAGATGTCTATCTCCAACACTTCACACAAGGAGAATCAACTCAATTACTTCTACACAAACATCTATTTCCTATCAAAGAAGATGTGTACAAAATGGATTGGCCTCATTTTTCTCATATTCATAGAAAGATCTGTATCTATGAATGATCTCTTACCGTCATCTCTTTCACAAAGTACCCTGATTGCCTCTCTCCTATCTTAGTACTTACAATCAAGTTCATCTAACTTTCTTTCTCTCAAATTTACTTATATACATGTGGTGTATATGCTCCTATTTCTCAAACTCATAATTCTAAAATTCCTAGACTAATTTTGAACCTAATATCACTATATTACATGTGTGAATTTATCCCTTCACATACGCATGGCCTTTTGAGTGTTCAAGTTCCATAGTTCTTTGTCCTTCTTCTTTCCACTTATGTCTTCATGTCTTTATGCTTAATTAGTGATTGAATCCCAAACATATGTATGTATAGCTCTTAGATTTGTGAACAAATCACCACAAATTTTTATAATTTCCCACATTTCATGCACCAGTTCCCATCTTAGTATGACTAAAAAACCCTACGAATGAATGCACATAAATTTGATTTTCAAAAAATGACAATCAAATTGAAGCATTATTAACAATCATTTGCCATTTAGGATACAAGAAGACTAAGTTTTATTTAGAAAATGAACCTTAATAAACATAATCAAATGTCGATATTTTAAAACCAATACATTAACTTCCAAGTGCCATAGAATATGGATAAGTAGATCCTTCCCAAACTAGCCCAAGATTGATGGTAGGATGGAAAATAGTAAAAATAGCTAAAGACCCATAAACCTATCTTGTTGCAAAAGAACAATTACCATATATGAATTCATCTTTAAGTATCTTCATGGAACCTTCTTATTACTCCATATAAGAGAGAATTTTGAAAAGAAACATCCTTGCCACAATATTGTCGGGTAGGTGTACTAGTTACATTTTGTGTACACAACAAAGCGTAAGCAGCCCATATTTGAGCAATGGTCTCAATTCATTAACACAAAGAGAAAAAACGTTGCCAAACACATGTATGTAAATATAAGTGTAAGTGTGCGTCAATGCATATTATAAACATAAATGAAAATTTGTATTTATTTATATGTAGTATAAAAATAAATGCCAAAAAAAAGTGTACATGTTAGTAAGATTGAATTAGATACTATGGTAACAAATATACCCACGGTAAGTCAAAAGTCTCCAACTTCTATCACATGTAACTTTCCCAACTTTCATTTTAAAGAGAGAGATAGTGTGAAATGGAGAGGTCGGTTGGATTCTTATGCATGGAAAGTGATAGACATAAAGAAAGGGTTAAGTGTCTTATTTTGTAGCTAGGGATACATACATGCATGTATGTATGTATGTATGTATGTATGTATGTATGTATGTATGTATGTATGTATGTATGTATGTATGTATGTATGTAGTATGTAAAATGTATGTAGTATGTAATATGTATGGATGTATGTGTGTATGTATCCATGTGTGCATGCATGCTTGCATGCATGCATGTATGCATGCATGGAGGTTTTCTTCCCCTTGCTTGTATATATGCCTATAACCCTAACAGGTCACTTATCTTTGTACATTCTCTTGGTAATACATTCAGTATTGTGTGTTGTGCGCCAAGCTTCTTCTTCTTCCTTGTGTTGTTCGTGTGCTTCCGCACACCTCAAGCTCCAACAATCAGTATCAAAGAAGGTCACAACTTCATCTAGTACATCATCGACACCCCTCCGGTCATAGTCTCAAAATCACACGAAATTTGGTAAACATACTCAGAGCAATTAGAAGTTCAAAATAGCTTCGCTATGTCATGTCAAAATCACGATCTAAGCTTGTTTGGTCTAAACACACTATTGCAGCATTTTGGTAGGCAATTTCATCTTTTTGGGCCAAATATATATACAGGTTTTGGTTCACTAGTATAAGCGCCTCAAAGTCTGCTATAGGTTTAGCAAAACTTGACAAGGTAGTTCTATTCAACTTTTTGAGATATATTCATTTTTTTGCATCATGGTATTTAATTAGTGGACATGCCTGAAAGCATTGATGTATTATGTATATTGGTTTCTGAGGATAAGTTGGATGGTTTGAAGTACCCAATTACAGGCTTATATGATGCATCATGTATTGGTTGCAAAAGGACTATGGAATATTGTGCAGGGTGTTGAAAAACGTCCTATTACACTTGCAAACACAGTTATTGAAGGTGATCTAGATGGCATTGAAGATGGTGATATTCTTCAAGTTCTTGTTTGTGCTCCAATTCTTACTACACCTACTATAGAGAAACTTTGTTGGGATGGCAGAGATTCTCACACACATGCATTGATAGCCTTTTCTATCAAACATGCCATTATTCCTCACATCTGCTTCTACAGAATAGCAAAGGATGCTTGGGATACACTTACCACTTTATACCAGGCAAGGAATGAGGCTCGTGTTACTTAGCTTGGAAAACGGTTGGAGAGTGAGCACATGAATAAAGGAGATTCCATGGACAGTTTTTTGACAAAGACCAAAGATTTGAAGGAGCAGTTGATTTTTTCTTATGAAGTCTTGCCTAAGAGTTCACTTGTGCGGACTATTCTAAATGTTCTTCCCAATTCATATCAGAGTTTTGCTTCTACTCTTCGATTGATGATGAAAGGAAATCCAAATGCCTTAACATTTGAGGAGTGAGTCTCTGTTCTATTGCAAGAAGATCAATCTAGGCAGAATAGGTCCATTATGTGTGTTGCATATCAAGATTTCTTGGATAGTCAGAAGGGCAAAGGTAAATGGAGCTCATCTACTAGTAAGCAAAAATGTGCTAATTCTACACAATCAAAGAAGGATGGTAGAGATGAGAAGAAAATAGAAAAGCAAAACTTGTTTTTCAAATAATGTAAAGGAAATTATCATGTCATAAAGATTTGTCTAAAATTGGTTGTAAAAGAGGCAAGGAAGAAAGAGGCTTCAATGTTGTTGTAGAGGCCTCTACACCCAAAATAGAGTCTGCTTATCTTATGCACAATGAAGAATGGGCATTTACTACTATTTGTAGTTATGACCCATCTTCCCATGAATAATGTATGGGTGCAATAGACTGAGATGTTTGGTACTTTGATAGTGGGCAACCAAACATATTACCTCGCAATGCAGTTTCTTCACTTCACTTGATCCTACCCCTACAGGGAATACTGTAACATGCACCAACAAATCCTCTTATCCTATCATCGGAGTTGGTAAGATCATTCTGACTACTATTGATGGTAGTTCTTTTACATTGTCATATGCTTTATTTGCGTCAGGGATCAAGAAAAATCTATTATCATTTTTAGCATTAGCCAAGATTGTCTTGGTTGTGAAATTTGTTGATGACAGATGTACAGTCCATGATCTATCAACTGTTCATGTTGTGGGTTGTATAAGCTCATAGACTATGAGAAATTTGTGAATGATTGTAGAGAAAAATCTTATTCTCTAGTGCTTGAGGTGGATTCTTTTTCTGAGTGTAGTATGCACTATGTGCTGCTTTGCACAATCACCAGAAAGACCACAAAACCATAAACTCCACAAGACCAGAAGCTGAACAGAAGAAGATCAAAAAATGTAGAGTCACAGAAGCATTACTTCATTAACATAAGCATGGAAGTATACAAGATAGGTGGCAAACTCACAACAGAAGGAGTAGGGAGCAGCTTCTACTCTGACAAACTCACAGCCTCACAATAGGACTCAACTTAACTCACTCGAGATACGGTATACAGGTGAAGTACTCTAGTCTTTATTAAGCACTCAGCCTTGTAGACTTACTCTGCTCGTCCTCAATGACAAGATCAAAGCCTCTTGTCTAATTCCTTGACTGAGCTACTTGGATAGAGAATAGCCACACACTTCCTCTAGTTCTCCCTCTCTCTTTGATTTAATCTCTCCCATAGTCATTGTATCTCATATCTCCTCCTTGTCTCATGGAGTCTCTTTCCTTTATATAAGCTGCTCTCTATCGAGTTGTTACTTCACCACTCCTTCAATCTCACTTTTCTCGTACTCTGCCATGTTCAGTACTCTGCAAGTGTGGTACTCTATGGGTTTTGCCAGATCCAGTATTTTGGCCTCCACTCTTTTTCTCTGTTCTCTTTGTCTCCACTCTCTTTTCTGCTCTACCACTTTTGATGGGTCCCTTCTTTTTAGTTTGCTTTATGAGATGAATTTGAGAAATTAGTCCTTTTTGGAAAAAATAGTCTTTCAACCAATTTTTCTTCAAAAGAATTCTTACAAAGACCAATTCCACCTGACGAATTCTTACAAAGACCAATTTGTGGAATTGGTACTCAAAAAGTAATTTTATGAAATTATCCTTTTCTGAAATTTGTGGTCTTCTGCTGCTAGCGAGTGCTTGCAATTCCACTTAAGATATAGCCATACCAAAAAAAATGTAGGGCCCCAATTTCAACTATACAAGTTACCCACCACTAATTCACTCTTTGTTTCAGAGAGTGCCCATCACTGAAATGCTTCAGCTGCTTTTTCTTCTCTCTCTTTTTTTTTTTGCATAGAAGATTACATAATGTCAAATCTACAACACTACAAAAAAAGTGTAGAAAGCAATAAATTTATAAAAACTAATGTCCATATTGGCATTTTCATGGTACTATTCATAGATGCACCAAAAATGCAAAAGAACCTAATGCATAAGTAAGAAGTCTAAATGCAAATTCTCCAATGTGATTTCAGAAGATCAACTAAAATGCATGAACTGAAATGCAAAATCTATCTAGCTGCTTGAAATGAAGTGATTTGATGGAAATGCACCACCGTGCGCTCTCCTTCTCAAGAGCTACATGAAGATATCCTCGGAGTAGAAAACTGAACTCCTAGGGCCACACACAACACTCTGCACAGAGGCTACAGAATACACAAGAAAAACACAGTATAGAGGGAGCATGAACATAGACTTCTTAGGTTTTACAAATGTTGTTGAACTTACAGTCTGTGGCTGACCAGGCCACTATATGTTTTATTAAAGAACATATACAAAGAAGTGTTCAATGTCCATTTGGCCTTTCACATGGACACTAACGGTAACAATATCCCACTAAAGGCCAATATGGCCAAAGTAACTATGGGAGAAAAACAAAGAATCATAAAGAATACCTGAGTGTAAGTATACAAACCATACCTCCCACTTGATGGGCATGTTACACAGTATACAAGTGACTGTGTAAGATCATGCATCAAACAACCCCCATCAATTGACAACAATGTCGAAAGCTATCCTATGGTAGAGCTTTAGTCAAAGCATCTGCAGCATTATCTCGAGTGTGAACCTTCTCAAGAATAATGTGCTCAATGGCTAAGAAATCTCTATTGAAGTGATACCTCACCTCAATGTGATTGGTCTTTGCATGATAGACCGGATTCTTAGCCAAAGCAATGGCACTCTGATTGTCACTGATCAAACGAGGTACATGCTGAGGTAAACCCATATCACAAGCAAGACGAAAAAGCCACAATGCCTCCTTACATGCCTCACTTGCTGCAACATACTCTGCTTCAGTGGTGGAAACAGTTGTACATTCTTGAAGACGGGATCTCCAGGAGATAGCACCTCCAACAAAATGAAAAGTGTACCCTGATGTAGACTTACAATTGTCTACACAACCAGCATAGTCAAAATTTGTGTAACCAATAATGGATGTTTTCCCTCTGCCTAAGCATAGACACTTTTCCTTAATGCCACTCAGATATCTCAAAATCATCTTGACCGCTTCCCAATGTTTCTTGCCAAGATTAGACATATATCTGCTCACAACTCCCACTACAAATGAAATGTCTGGTCTTGTAGCTACCATAGCACTCATGTGACTTGGGTCATGAATTCCTTTTCCTCATCTGATTTGGGGCAATCATCCTTGCTCGATTTCACATATGTGGGTAAAGGTGTACTCAATGCCTTTCCACCCTACATATTGAAGATGTGAAGTACTTTGGATATGTACTCACTTCAAGACAAGTATATGCATCTGTTACTCCTGTCACAAATAATGTGCATGCCAAGAATATGTTTGGCATCCCCCAAATCCTTCATATAAAATGTTTGACTCAACTTCTTTTTGAGAATTGATAGATCATAAGAGGACTTCCCAGCAATCAACATATCATCGACATAAAGTATCAAGCATATAAAGCTTCCATCTGAGCATCTCTTTGTGTAGAGACAATGATCCTCATTGCTTCGAAAATAGCCTTTAGACTTCATAAAAGCATCAAACTTTTGGTACCATTGTCTAGGGGACTGTTTAAGTCCATACAAGCTCTTTTTAAGCTTACAAACTAGACTTTCATTGCTAGGAACTACATAACCATTTGGTTGTTCCATATAGATCTCATTTGTAAGATCTCCATGTAAGAAAGCAGTTTTCACATCCATTTGGACTATCTCTAAGTCCTCCATTGCAATGAATCCGAGCAACATGCACAGGGTAGTCATCTTGATCACTGGAGAGAAGATTTCCTCAAAATCAACACCATGTTGTTGCTTAAAACCCTTTGCAACAAGTCGTGCTTTATACTTTGGAGAAGCACTATCTGATGTGAATTTCAGCTTATATACCCATTTACATGGTAAAGCTTTCTTGCCCTTTGGCAAAGGTACTAAATTCCAAGTACCATTCTTGTGAATAGAATCCAACTCACTCTTCATGGCACCTCCCACTTGACATGGTCCTCTATCTGCATAGCCTCTTTGTAGCAAGAAGGCTCACCGACATCTGTTAGCATAACAAAATCTAAACATGGAACATATCTATCAGGTGGATGTGAGACACGTGCAGAACATCTCAATGGTTGCTGAACAGGAAAATGTGTAGACTAATCTGAATGGACATTCTCTTGAACATCCCTATGTCCAGCATTTTAATGCATGCGAACTGGAGGACTAGTGTTCTCAAACACCACTCTTCTCACTTACAACCTCCTTAATGGGTTTTCTATGCATCTTAGACTCATTGAAAATGACATCATTACTTCTTATCACTGACGGTCTTTTAGGATCCCATAAGCGATATCCAAATTGTCCTTCTCAACCATATCCAAGAAAAATGCATTTCTTTGACTTATGGTCCAACTTTTGTCTAAGATTCTTGGGTATATGAACATATGCTTCACACCCAAAAACTCGAAGACGATCATAATATGGTGGCTTCCCTATCCATAACTCTTGTGCCACTTTCAGACCTTTGGCACTACTAGGTGAAAGGTTAATCACATGAATTGCAGTCAATACTACTTCTGCCCAAAAGCCTTGTGAGAGGTTTTCATGATGCAACACACATATTACTCTATTTTGAATAGTTATATTCATCCTCTCAACTACACCATTCTATACTGTGGTATAAGGAACTGTATACTCTCTACGAATCTCTCTAGACTGACAGAAAAGGTTGAATTCATGTGAGGTATACTCACTCCCATTATCTGAACGTAAAGCCTTAAGCTTAGTTCCTTTTTCAGTCTCAACTGAAGCAAGTCATTTTCTGAAAGTAGGGAATACCTCATCCTTAGATTTGATACGATATACCCATACTTTTCTAGCAGCATCATCTATGAAAGTGACAAAGTAAAGAGAACCACCTAAGGACCTAGTGAGCATAGGACCACACACATCTGTATGAATGAGATCTAAAGGCTGAATTGAAGAGTCAATGTGCATTCTATGCACATTTTTGGTTTGCTTTCCATATTGAGAATGCTAACAAAATGAAAAATAGGAGAAAGATAACACAGGTAAGTAGCCAGAATGAGAAAGGTTTTCCATTCCACTATGAGATATATGGCCCAAATGACCATGCCAAATACAAGCCATAAGTTGTTCAGTAACAGCTAATAAGTGTTCTTTCTGTGATACAAATAAAGGATAAAGTGAGCCAACTTTGGTTCCTTTTGCAATAACCATATTTCCCTTTGATATCTGAAAGGACTGAGCATAGAAGACCACCTTGTAACCAAGGTCATCAAGTTAACCAACTCACATCAAACTACATGATAACTGAGGTACATGGCATACATTATGCATAGTAAATTTTGAACCATCAATGAACTGCACAACCACATCTCCAATCCCCACAACATCTCATTGGTAAGAGTCACCAAGTCTTATGGTACCAAGAGACTTTGCTGCATAATTAGAGAACCATTCTCTGTGTGGTGTCACATGGAAAGAAGCACCAAAATCTAGCAGCCAAGTGTGGGAAAGAGAATCAGCTATAAGAGCCTCAGTTGGCACAGTACTATCAAGTGTCAACACATCAGCATCATCAAAAATAGCATTAATTTCTTCAATCTTCACAGTCAAAGCAGATGGTGTAGGTAATTATTTAACATGCCCATCAACATTCTGTCCTTTACCTTTAGCATTCTTTAATGCATAACAGTCTTTCTTCATATGTCCTTTCTTATGACAATAATGGCATTCAATATCCCTCTTCCTTGATTTACTTCTACTCTTATTCTGTTTACCATTCTTTTCCTTGTTCTTGCTTGTGCCACGTTGCTGATTCTTTCCTTGATAAGAATCACGAACATTATATGCATCTCCACTCTGAGTGCCAACCATAGATTTTCTACGAATCTCCTCACTCAAGAGTGCTCCACATATGTCATCATAGACGAGTTTACCATAAGGTGCACTATTGCTAATAGTTGTGCAAAACATATCCCATGATGATGGCAAGGTGCATAACAGCAATATTGCTTTCATTTCATTATCCATATCCATTTTATGAGCCTGTAACTGGGAGAATATAGCATCAAACTCATTTAGATGAGTAGCAACACTATCTGTGTCCTTCATGTGAAGGTCATATAATTTTCTCATTAGATACACTTTATTTGATGCTGTCTCTTTTTCATATGTATTGCATAACTTCTTCCAAAGCTCCTCTGCAGTTTCATAGTCTAATACTGTAAAATAAACATTATTTGCCAGGTGCAAGTGAATAGTAGATCTGACCATTTCATCTAACTCATCCCAATCATCTTCATCCATGTCAGCATGCTTCTTTGAAATCCCATTTACTGGCTTCCATTGCCTCCTTTGAATCAGCACATCTTTAAACTGATTCTTCCATAGAGCAAAGTTTGTGCCATCAAATTTTTAGATCTCAAAATGGTCTTTGCCCTACAAGTTATAGCTCCTCCTCCGAACACTGGCACTAGACCCTGATCCACCAAATGTGCTTGAGACCTCTGATGCCATGATGGCAGAGAAGTGAATAGAATGATAATCGATCTAGAAGATTCCAAACACCAATGAATAAGTGTATCAATGCAGTAAATCGACCAATGTATAGTTGACAAAACCAAAAATCTGGAAATATTTTGCCAGAGTATCCTCTGCGAAATGAGCGTATGACTAGTGTCTATCATAAAACTACAAGTACTGAAGGATGTGGTGTAGATGGAGGGGGAGTAGAGAAGGACAAATTTTTACCAGATTTTGGTCATCCATAGCCTTGCTCGTGAAGTGGGAGTGAATCCAAATCTTCTCTAGAATCTTAAACTACCTTGGCCTTCTTCTTTGTTGTTGTATGTTTGCAGTTTGGATCAAAGCACATATGGTCCCTTTTTGGTTTTGGCCTTGCCTTTGTTACTCTGGGTGGATGGTGATGACCCAATATTGGGATATAAAGCAGGAAGGGTACCTAGCCAAGAGAGTATGCTAGGTGCATATACATGGAAGGTTGAAGCTCCTCTATTTGCCTATGATACAAAATGCTTTCTCTTATCTAGTACAGATTGCAAAAGAAGTTGATGAAACAGATATGGTGTGGCATAGAGCAGACATAGCAGGCCATCCCACATGAATGGATTAGTGAAAGATAGTTTTTCTTTCATGTTGCAAAGCAAAAAATAGAATTTGAAGGCACATAAGAGATTTGATGTGGCTAGAGCAACTTGTTTTTCTTCAAATGGTGCCTTGCACTTAGCAATTAATTGGCTTTCAACAATACCTGAGAAAGTGGAGGCTGATGGAGAGTGTACCCTAGTGATGGCACCCATGGCTAAAGCTACCATATCAAGTGATAATGTGCCACCGGAAAATTTAGGAATGGACTGGCAAAAATCAATTACCTTCATGTGGTCTGGTTCATTGGCTAGGGAAACCAAGGAGAATTCTTTGAGGCCCATGGTTGTCAATTGATGGCTTGAGAGCAAATGCAAAAGTGTTTTGCATTCACTCAGTAAATTTGCATGTGCATGGATGAATAAGCCTTTGTTCCCAGGAGAGTTACTTCTTGGAAAGTTGTGAGAAAAGGACTCTATTCCTTCTCATGGATCTATAGAGGAGAGTGTTTGAGATGGTGCAAACTCAGACCCACTAGAGTCTTATTAATTTTCGAAGTCTTGTTCTTCTTCATCGGTATCTGGGTCTCCATGCTCTCCACAAAGATAGAGGAATCACCATAACCAAATAGTTGTCTTTGCCTCTATCAGCAGCCACTTGATGTTGTACATCTATGGGCATTGTTTTTGTCATTCAAATTCCTACTTGTGCTTCTGGTATCAAATCATTGTGAGGTTTTTGAGTTGTTGCTAATATAGGGTTGTCATGTTGAGATATCTCATGCACTGAAGTTGAAGGGGTGTTCGAGGATGCCATAGTGGATAGAGCTTATAAATATGAATTGGCCAACTATGAGAAGGAACAATAGGATGAAAAATAAATGATGACAAATTCTTACAAGTGGATGATGATGGAGTGTTGATGAGATGTTGATGTTGAATTTGTGGGCAAATGCTGCTAAACTGAAGAGATGGTGATGGCAAATTCGTGCTAAAGTGATCAGATAAGACTGAGGGGTCGATATGGTAGGCAAATGCTACTGCTAAGGGTTTTGGGCAAAGGGTTAATTGTAGGAGTCTAAGGGCGAATTCGCAAGAGGCATGAACTATGGACCAAAAACTCACTGATATGAGGCAATGAAAAAACGTTTGCGCATGAATGGATTACAATCGGCCAAGTTTGTTGAGCTATCAAAGTCGTACAAATTTTGGAGGGCAACTTATGATAGGAAGTGTATATGCGAACGCAATCAGATGGATCAGATAGGAATTTTCTATTCGAGACTCGAGGTGAGAGGTTGGTCAATCAAATTGGTCCTTTGCACATCAAAGGAAAAATTGATTATAGGATAAGATATATAAAGAATTGCTTACAGGCAAAACGTGTGGTAATCTTGGATACAATCGAAATCCCCTAACGAAAATGGCGGGGGTACAAATCCCACATATGGGCAGGCGCAGCAAAAAAGAAATCGGAGAGAAGCTTTTTTTATAAAAATCACCAATCGCTAACCAGTGCAAGGTGAAGGTGAGTTCAGATTCAGGCCGAGACAAATTTTGGAGGGCAAATTATTCATCCATTTATTCGGGTGCATATGACCAGAGTGGAGTGGCTTTTTAAGACTTTTTAAGACTGATGTACATCTGCGAAAGAAGACTTCGATGGAAGTGTTAGATTGAGAACAAGAAGACAATTGTACGGTACTTGTATGCGATCAACACAACTATGAAATCATACCCCAGGAAGGCATGGTCCAAAGAATCAAATTGGATTTGCTATATTGCACTATCAAAGGACCAAGCCACCAAATAATAAGGAGAAGGGACATTGTGATCGAATGGAGGGGCACTAATGCAGGGGGCACAATGCTTAATGTATATGAGTTTAGCAAATAGACACTACATGTCTGCTATTGGATTTGCAAAAGATGAAGAGGTTGGGGAGAGTCACGCCTAGTATTGAGAAAAGATAGATGACTATTTATACCAACTCTGACTAAAAGCCACCTTTCCGAAAACCTGATAGTTTATTGACATGCTTGATCTAAAACACTTACCTGATGGAGAATCTAAGACTAATTTCGTGATGAACTTGAATGGCCCAAGCTCAAAATACAAAAAGATATGAACTATTTACATTATATACAATGTATCAAATTGAAGAAGTTACTTGAGATGATGGTAGGGCTTTACCCTAGAAGCATTGACTAATGGAAGAGGTTCATCTTTTGATGTTTCTAGTTTTACTTTACCCGAGGAAGCAATTGAACCACTTTATAGGGTCCTCTCCATCCTGTGAGAAGTTTGCTTACTTTTTTGTTGACCAAACTAGGTTGATATAAGAATACAGGTGAGCCTTCCTATATGGATATATTCTAGAGGTAGTGGTCATGCTATTTCTTTCTTTTTATTGATATATTTAGGTAGTGATGTCTGTGAACACACTAGGACCGCTGGGGCACTTTTTTCCCTCTTTAGGAGGTTTGTTTCCCCCGGCTTGTATATATGCCTATAGCCCTTTGGGTTACTTATCTTTGTACATTCTAGTGGTAATACATTCAGTATTATGTGTTGTGCTCCAAGCTTCTTCTTCTTCCTTGTGTTGATTGCGTGCTTTTGCACACATCTAACTCCAACAATTGGTATCAGAGTAAGTCATCGCTTCATCTAGGGCATCGTTGACACCCCTCCGATCACAGTCTCAGAATCGCACAAAATTTGGTGAGCATACTCAGGGTGATTAGGAGCTCGTTATAGTCTCCAAACGCACTATCACAGTGCTTGTGCAGGCTATTTCATCTTTTTGTGCCAAATATATATATAGGTTTCAACTCACCATTCTAAGCATCTGAAAGTATGCTACAAGTTACTTGAGATGATGGTAGGGCTTTACCCTAGAAGCATTGACTAATGGAAGAGGTTCATCTTTTGATGTTTCTAGTTTTACTTTACACAAGGAAGCAATTGAACCACTTTTTAGGGTCCTCTCCATCCTGTGAGAAGTTTGCTTACTTTTTTGTTGACCAAACTAGGTTGATATAAGAATACAGGTGAGCCTTCCTATATGGATATATTCTAGAGGTAGTGGTCATGTTGTTTCTTTCTTTTTATTGATATATTTAGGTAGTGATGTCTGTGAACACACTAGGACCGCCAGGGCACTTTTTTCCCTCTTTAGGAGGTTTGTTTCCCCCGGCTTGTATATATGCCTATAGCCCTTTGGGTTACTTATCTTTGTACATTCTAGTGGTAATACATTCAGTATTGTGTGTTGTGCTCCAAGCTTCTTCTTCTTCCTTGTGTTGTTTGCGTGCTTTTGCACACATCTAACTCCAACAATTGGTATCAGAGTAAGTCGCCGCTTCATCTAGGGCATCGTTGACACCCCTCCGATCACAGTCTCAGAATCGCACAAAATTTGGTGAGCATACTCAGGGTGATTAGGAGCTCGTTACAGTCTCCGAATGCACTATCACAGTGCTGTGCAGGCTATTTCATCTTTTTGTGCCAAATATATAGATAGGTTTCCACTCACCATTCTAAGCATATGAAAGTCTGCTACAAGTCTAGCAAAACCCAGATACAATCATTTTTCTGCATCAAGGTATTTTAGTGAGTGTCCATGGCTAAAAGTAGTGATGTATTCCGTATGTTGGCTGTTGAGAATAAGTTGGATGGTACCAACTACCCATTGTGGGCTTATATGATGCGACATGTATTGGTTGCAAAAGGACTGTGGAACATTGTGTAGGGTGTTGGAAAACTTCCAATTACACTTGCAAATATAGGTATTGAAGATGATGCAGATGGTGTTGAAGATGTAAATATTCTTCAGATTCCTGTTTGTGCTACAATTTTTGTTGCGCCTACAATAGAGCAAATTTGTTGTGATGGCAGAGATGCTCAAGCACATGCATTGATAGCCTTGTCTCTCAAACATGCCATTATTCCTCACATTCATTCTTGTCGAACAGCAAAGGATGCTTGGGATACACTTACCACATTGTACGAGGTTAGGAATAACGCTCATGTTGCTTACCTCCGAAAACAGTTGGAGAGTGATCATATGAATGAAGGTGATTCTATGGATAGTTTTCTAACAAAGATCAAAGACTTGAAGGTACACTTGATTTCTGTTGATGAAGTTACACCCGATAGCTCACTTGTGCAAACCATTCTAAATGGTCTTCCTAATTCATATCAGAGTTTTGCTTCTACTCTTCGTTTGATGATGAAAGGCAATCCAAATGCCTTTTCATTTGAGGAGTTAGTCTCTGTACTATTGCAGGAAGATCAATCTAGGCAGAACAGGTCCATTATGCATGTTGCAGAAGCTTTCCTGCCTAATCAGAAGGATAAAGGAAAATGGAGCTCATCTAGTAGTAAGCAGAACTCTGCAAATGCTGCACATTCAAAGAAGGAAAACAAAGATGAGAAGAAATTAGAAAAGAAAAAATTCTTTTGTAAGTACTGTAAAGGAAATTATCATTTCATAAAGAACTGTCCAAAACTGGCTACAAAAGAGGCAAAGAAAAAAGAGGTTGGAATGGTTTTTGTAGAGGCATCTACACCAAAAACAGAGTCTATTAATCTTATGCAGAATAAAGAATGGGCATTTACTACTGTTTGTAGTTTTGACCCATCTTCTCCTTAACAGTGTATGTTTGTAGTAGACTCAGATGTTTGGTACTTTGATAGTGGGGCAACCAAACATATTACGTCACAATGTTGGTGCAAAAGGTTCCATGCCTACAAACTTGGATAACTAGCATGTATCTCATATAGTCACATATGATCACTCCCTTGTAAAAGTCAATTACCTTTTATCCTTGTAAAAGTACACATGACAATTGCACTAACCTCACGAGGAGTTAGGAGGAATCAAATCTTGAATTCTTGATGGATAATAGATGTGAGAATAAAGTTTAAAGTCAAGGAGTCACTTTATGGTGAGAATTTGAATTTGAATTCAAAGCTTGGCTTCAAGTTCAACTATAAAAGAGGATCAAAAAAGTTCATCTGCATGAGCCCGAATATGAGATCATTTGAGAGGGATATTTTTTATTAGTGAGCTCAATCCATAGATCCTTCACTACCCTCACATTGTGCAATTGAACATTGCCAATGTCATTGTATTTCTATGTGATCTAATACATATGCATTGATTACTTCTCTACTTCACTTCCCTGCAATGATCATCTCAGAACAGTGAAATTCTTAGAGCTTGGTCTCAGTTCATGATTGATCATTTGATGTGATTTAAAGTAATATAGATTCATTATATTGTCTAGTCCATAGCTACAAAGTTTCATTGTTATTCCTTTTTCCAATCATGAGATATCTGCATATCTTTGCTCTCTAGTATGCACACTGAAGCACCCCGAAAATATCGGGCAAGTCCTCCAACTTGCTAAGCATCATTTTCAATGTGTATTCCATATTTTTTATTGAAATAACTGATGATTCGTAGCTATCTAAGTTAACTTGATACTCCAAAAAGGAATTTAGCCAATTGCTAGCAGGTTGAGAGCATTGATCACTTTATTGAACATATGTAGAAACCAAAATAGCAAGTCTATGATCTTGGTTCTACTTTCTACTTATCTGTTTTGATCCATTGATTAGAGGATCATGATCCATAGCACATATGTGATTATTTGTAATAAATAGGAAGCTAAAGGGGCCTACTACACTCTCCACAACTTGTTCTTGGCTGGTGTGAAGCAGGGTTTTGCAGCACCACTTCATCTCTAGAATCTATCCACCATCTCTCCAATAGTGGTATCAGAGCAACAACAAGCAAGATGGGAGATGGATTTTCATCATTCATTGACAAATTGGATAAGAGCAACTATTCAACATGGTCACTAAGGATGCAAGCCTACCTCCAAGGAAGAAGCTTATATGTATATATCGCAAAAGATGAAGAAATTCCAACATTCAGGAGCAAACATCAACCTAAAGGGAAGAGCAAGAAAGGCTAACTACATGGTGTGCAAAGGATGCCCTTGACAGGTCTTATATACTTAACTCAATATTTGATTTCTTATTACCTCACATTAGGAATTGCAAGACCTCCCAAGGAGCATGGCTTCATACTTCTCATTAAATAGAAGTGTAGATGACTATGTAACTGAGATGAAGGATGTGGTTGACCAGCTTGCAAGCATTGGAGAAGAGATAGCAAAGGAGCAGACAGTCACGCAGATCATAAATGGCATCAAAGTTGATGATAAGTGGGAGTCATTCACCATAGCAATGGACCTATATATGGACATGCAGATACTTGACCTCAACACCTTGATGGGGCAACTCTTCACCCATGAGACAAAGCTCAACAAGAATGGAGACAACTCTAGAGGTAATCAATCTTCTACCCTTTACACAGATAGAAATAAAAGTAAAGATAAAGGCAAAGGTAAAAAGAATGAAGAACAAGTAGAGAAAGAGGTACTAGAGGAAGGGGCAGAGGAGGAAAGAAAGGTAGGGGGAGATCATACAACCCTTCACCTTGCAATATATGTGGCTTGACCAACCATACTACAGATGAGTGTTTCAAGAACACAAGGAATCAAAGAGGAAGAGGCTTCCATAGAGGAGGCTATGGACAATCCAGAGGCAGGATAAACAATTGAGAAAGC
Organism: Ceratopteris richardii; assembly: GCA_020310875.1. Classification (NCBI taxonomy): domain Eukaryota; kingdom Viridiplantae; phylum Streptophyta; class Polypodiopsida; order Polypodiales; family Pteridaceae; genus Ceratopteris; species Ceratopteris richardii. The sequence continues at coordinate 111,687,819 of CM035414.1, forward strand.
AATTATCATTATAACTACAATCAAGGCTACCACAACTACCAAGGAGGCTTTAGAGGTAAAAGAGATTATAACAACTACACAGAAGATCAAGAGGATTCATTACTGATCATGAACATGACATCCAAGCAAGGTAAAGATTATGAGCATCTTTTCTATATTGTCTCTGGTTGTTCCAATCATATGGGTGGAAATGTAGCATTGCTATCTAATCTTGAAGAACCTAAAGGGAAGCATGAAGTGCAGACAGGTGATGACACTAGACACTTTGTTAAGAAGATTGGAAATTTCAAGGCTTCTGATGGTAAGAACCTTTTAAGTAAGGTTTTATATGTGCCAACCATAACAAAAAACCTAATCAGTGTTGGGCAGATTGTTGAGAAAGGCTTACAAGTCAGATTCACAAGTCATGGAGCATATGTGAAAGATCCTCAACAAGGCTTCAAGAGGATTGCAAAAGGTGAGAAATCTGGAAGACTCTTTACATTTGAAGTTGAAGATACCAGGAACATTTCACTCTTCAATTACAAGGATCAAACCCTATCTGAATTAGAGATGTGGCATAAAAGGCTAGGTCATATAGGGTAAAAGAACATTAAAGAAAATATGCAGGGATCAGAGTGTGCTTGTAATTCCAAATGTGTCTAAGAAACACATGATATACAAATGTGGAGCATGCCAATTCGGCAAATCTCACAGGAAACCATTCAACAGAAAAAGGATATATGTATGAAGACTACCTGGAGCTTGTGCACACAAATGTGTGGGGTCCTAGCAGAGAGCCATCAATCTCAGGATCGAGGTGGTATGTTTCATTCATAGATGATTACGGTAGATGGAAAATCCTTTACTTCATGAAGCATAAAGATGAAGTCTTTACGTGTTTCAAAAAGTATTTGGCATTGGTTGAGAACCAAACAGGTAGAAGCTTGAAGAGGATCAGATCTGATGGAGATGGTGAGTATTTCTCACATGAATTTGACTCATTCTTACAGGATAGAGGTATAAAGAGAGAGATCACAACAAGATACACTCCTGAACTAAATGGAGTGCCACAGAGGAGGAATAAACTGATAGTAGAGGCTACAAAATCAATGTTGAATGAAAAGAAACTACCAAATTACCTATGGGGAGAGGCTTTTTCCATAGCCATATACTTGATTAATAGGATCCCATCCAAATCTTTGGATGGAATGACACCCTATGAGGCATGGAATGGTAGGAGACCCTCATTGGACCATTGTAAAATCTTTGGGTGCATTTCTTATGCACATAGACCCTCACATATTAGAGGGAATCTTGATCCAAAAGCTGAAAAGTGTATATTCATTGGCTATGACCAAAACCAAAAGGGATATAGGTTGTACAATCCGACTAACAAAGAGTTTATAGTTAGTAGGAATGTGGTTTTTGATGAAAATAATTCATGGTTTGAAGATGATTGCAAGAAAATTAAGCTACCTTATGACTTGGAAAGTGATTTTCCAACTGTCACTCAATAAGATCAACAAATACCAGAAGACATCAACTCAGAGGATGAAGAGAAAATCGACTTCAAGGCTTGGAAGTCAAAAGGCAAGACCAAGTTCAAGCAACTAGAAGACATTCCAGAGTCTTCCAATCAAGCACTCAGAAGATCTCAAATGGAGAGTAAAAATGCCATAAGGTATGGTTATGACACATCGCTAGTCACCAAGCATTCTGTGTACATGACTAATGACTCTATGACAAAAGAACCTTCTTCATTTGAAGAAGCCAATGAGAAGGAAGAATGGAGAGAAGCCATGTAGGAAGAAATTGAGGCACTTGAGGAGAACAACACTTAGGATTTGGTTCCCAAGAAGCCAAGTATGAAGGTAATAGGATCCAGGTGGATATATAAAATCAAGAGGAACTTAGATGGTTCTATAAATAGGTATAAATCAAGGTTAGTAGCAAAGGAGTTTGCTTAAACCCATGGAATGGATTATGAGGAGACTTTTTCACCTATGGCTAAGATACCAACAATCAAGGTTTTGGTAAGTGTTGCTGCTTCAAAGAATTGGAACCTATATCAATTAGATGTTAAGAATGCATTCCTAAATGGATGGATCTTAGAAGAAGTTTACATGGATCAACCACCAGGGTATGAAGACAAGAACAAACCAGATTGTGTATGCAAGCTAAGGAAAGCACTCTATGGTTTAAAGCAAGATCCTAGAGCTTGGAACCATAGGCTTGTCACATGTTTGCAAGATCAAGGATTTGTTGTTAGCAAGGCATATTCTTCTTTGTTCATAAAGAATAGTAACTTAGAAGTTATTTACTTATGTGTTTATGTGGATGACATTGTCATTAGAGGGAATGATGCCAATGGCATCAAGAAAATCAAATCTTAGATGATGGAAGAGTTTAAGATCAGTGACCTTGGTTTGTTAACATATTTTCTTGGATTAGAACTTGTGTATACAAATTTTGGTGTGTTTATTACTCAGAGGAAGTACATTCATGATATGTTGGTAAAATTCAAGATGGAGAACAACAAAATTGCAGGTATACCCATGGAACTTAATCACAAACTTAGTTCTCATGAGGGAGAACTTCTTGAAGATATTACAGGTTACCAAAGCTTGTTGGGAGTCTTAATTATGCAATCCTAACAAAAGTGGACATATGTTATGGAGTAATTACATTAAGCCAATTTATGCATACACCAAGACACTAGTGGAAACACGAGTATCATAGCAACTAGCCGAGTCAAAGTCAGAAAAAGCATGCAAATCAGGTGATAGAGATCCCCCCCCTTGGGATAAAACTACCTAACTAGCCGGGTACCACTCAAGTAGCAAAAGATGCGCTTAGCCACCTGCCAATGCTTGACACCTAGGCAATGCATAAACCTGATCATCTGTGAGATAGAAAACTGAATATTTGGCCGAGTAATGCATAAGTAAATCAAGCATCCAACAACCTGCTGATAGAGAACAGCATCAAATGCATCTCGAGCATCATGAAGACTCAATCATAAACCTGTCTCCATAGAAGTGGCAATAGGTTTATAGTCTTCAAGACAAAATGTTGCAATAATGTGTCAATATATTTCATTTGACACAAAGCCATTCCACCATCAACGTGCATAAATTGAATGCCCAAATAATGATGTGAATGCCCCAAATTAGACATCTCAAATGAGGCATGTAAATCAGCCTTGAAATCAGCAATATGCTCCTCATGAGGACCAGTGAGTAGCATGTCATCAACATACACCACAATGATCAGAAGTACATCATTAGCACGCTTAACATATAAGGTGCTTTTAGTTGGAATGTTCTCAAAACCATGTGCAATGAGATAGGCATGTATCTTTTCATACCAAGCACATGGTGCTTGCTTTAAACCGTATAATGCCTTCTTTAACCTGCACACCTGGTTTTCATGCCCTTTCTGCACAAAGCCACGGGGTCGAAAAACATACACTTCTTCATGCAAGTCACCATTCAAAAATGCTATTTTTGTTGGTGAAAATATACAAGCATTTACATTTGTCTTAGCATAGGAAGACTATATGTGGAATCAATTGATAACTCATATGGACCATAGCTTGTAATCATTTGAGCATTTACCATTTGTAAAAGGTTAAAATATTGAGAGAATCTTGTAAAGCAAAATTGCGTGGAGTTAGGAAGAACAAATTGCTACAATATTCAATGAGGGAATAACTCTTCAATCATAGGGATCACTTTTAGTTGGAGCCAAGTTTGAATTTCAAATTCAACCTTAGGAGAAACTCCTTATATAAAGACATTTGTAAAACTCGTGATGGAGTGTGGCCTCATTAACAGGACTTTTATGATCATTTGTAGTAGCTAAGTGACTTACACCATAGATCACTTATACTACCATCATTGAGCACTATCATAATGCCAATGATCTTGTACAATCATGTTTTATAATAGATATACATCATTGATCATCTCCGTCTACTTCTCTGCTATGACTACTCAAACGGAACTTTGTCTAGTCATATCTCAGTGAGTTCTCAATCATTTTGCATGATCCATAGCTTTTTGGAACCAGCTTGAAGTCTAGTTTATGGTGTTAGAGTTTCGAAGAGTTTGGTTCAGAGAAATCACCATCGAATTGCTCACTATTCATCTACTCTTCAATCCCTAAAAAGTCGAGGGTAAGCTTTGGATTGCTAAATTAATTTCTCATAGTATAGTTCATCATGTTAGATGATTCCACTTGTAATCACTAGCTATCTAAGCTTATTAAATTCCCTCAATCAATTGTTAGTGTACAATGAACACTGAGCAAAAGAAGTAGCAGGTGTGAGGACCGAAATAGCAAGTTTTGTGACACTAGCTCTTGTATGTGACCAAAGTATGTGACCAAAGTAAAAGATGTGGCTGATCAATTGGCAAGCATAGGAGAGGACATTGAAGAAAAGAAAATAGTGAGACAAATAATATCAAGGCAGATGATAAGTGGGAAAACTTTCACAACTACTATGGACCTTTACATGGACATGCAAATTCCTGATCTTACCACTCTCATGGAACAACTCTTTACCCATGAAGCCAAACTCAACAAAAATGGAGAACCATCAAGAGGTACCGATTCTTCTGCCCTCTATACAGATAAAGGAAAGTCTAAAGATAAAGGAAAGAGCAAGAAAAAAGAAGATGAAGGTACTACTTCTCAAGCTAACTATGTAGGGAGAGGTAGAAACTCAAGAGGAAGGGGCAGAGGAGGTAAGCAAGGTAGGGGGAGACCTTTCAACTCTTCCCCATGCAATATATGTGGACTGTCTAATCACACAATAGATGAGTGCTATAGGAACTTCATGAACCAGAGAGGAAGAGGATTTCAAAGAGGTGGCTACTCACAATCAAGAGGAAGATTCAACCATAATCAAGGATACAACCATGGCTACAACAACAATTATCAAGGAGGATAAAAATCAAGAAAAGACTTCAACAATTATATAGAGGATCAAGAAGATTATCTTCTCATTATGAACATGACTTCAAAACAAGGTATGAATGATGAGCACCTCTTCTATATTTACTCAAGTTGCTCAAACCATGTAGCAGACAATGTAGCTCTTCTTTCTGATCTTGAAGAACCCAAGGGATGTTGGTGCATTTTGCCCAAGCCTACATGCTTGATATGCTTGATATTATCCTCATTTGTAAGTCACATGAGTAGTCATGTGAACACCTCTTGTAAAAGAGTACATTTTATCTCTTGTAAATGGAAAAAGAAAAAAAGGAAAAGGATGGCTTACCTCATCCATGATGTAAAAGCAAATTCGTGGCTCCAACTACCAAAATCACGAATTTTTGAGCTGAGGGAATCTCTCCTAACTTTGGGGATCACTTTTAGGTGGAGCCATTCGAATTCGAATTCAAAACTCCCTCCAAGAATAGCTATAAAAGGAGCAAGAAGGAAGAGGCGATTAGCAAGCCTTGTACGTGACCACTTGATGTCATTTTGTAGAGATTGAAGAGCTTACTCCATAGCTCTATCATTCTACTCCCATTGTGCAAAGATTCATTGCCAATGTGGTTGTAATCATATGTGAATCTATACATTTATTATCATCTACCTCTCTGTTTTGTTCTCTGCTATACTCACTCAGAGCAGTAACTTCAGAAGGTCATATCTCGAGTTTTACTGAACCTTTTTCAGTGTTTTAAAGTGCGTTGGATAGCTCTCACTGGCTAGTTTCTACTTATAAATTTTCAAGGTCATTGGATGTATACTTTTGGAGATATCTGCATTTTACTGCTTACTGGTCTATCTCTGCAGAGCCCCGAGAATTATGGGAATGTTCCAGAACTTGATGAAACTTGTTCTCAGTGCTTAGTCCATCATTTGAAGTGTTTTAACTTGGAATAGGAAGCTTGCTAAGTCTATTTGCTATGCCCAAAAGGAATTTTTCTAATTCCTTCCAGGTTGAGAGCACTGTTCATTTTTTCCAGCAGGTGTATGTCCAAAAATAGCAAGTTTTGGGAGCTAGTCATTTCGCAACTTGTCGGTCTTGACTTAAACTTTTGGGATACATGTTCCAAAGTACTTGGCTGATATTTTGGTGGATTTAGGAAGCTCAGAAGGTCTACTAATCAACTCTGAAGTCTCAGTTGGCTGGTGTGAAGCTGGTTGTAGCGGCACCTACTCATCTTTGGATTGCATCCACCATCTCTCTTCATAGTGGTATCAGAGCATAGTCAAGCAACATGGGAGATGGATTTCCATCAACAATTGACAAATTGGATCGAAACAACTACCCGGCATGGTCTCTAAGGATGGAGGCTTACCTTCAAGGAAGGAATCTATATGGATTCATATCCGGAGATGAAGCAATGCCAACCATGAGGAACAAAGGGCAACCATCACATGAAGAAGTGGAAGGACTTTCGAATTGGTGTTCGAAGGATGCACTTGCAAGGTCCTATATTCTAAACTCAATCTCTGATTTTCTTTTACCTCATGTCAAGGGATGCAAGACATCAAGAGAGACCTGGAATGCACTTGCTTCTTTCTTCTCTTCCAACACTCGAGCAAGGAAGAACCAATTGTGGATGGAGTTCACAACAATGAAGAAAAGCCCGAAGCAAAATGTGACTGATTATGTCACAAAGATGAAGGAGATTTCCGACCAACTTGGAAGCATTGGAGAGGTAATTGAAGAGGAGCAAATCATAAGACAAATCATGAATGGAATCAAAGCAGACGACAAGTGGGAGTCATTCACAACAGCCATGGATTTATACATGGATATGCATGTACCCGACCTCAACACACTCATGGGCCAACTCTTCACTCATGAAGCAAAGATTAGCAAAGGTGGTGAGTCCTCAAGAGGTAATCAAACTTCTGCCTTATATTCTGATAAAGCTAAGGTCAAGGACAAGTCAAAGAATAGGAAGAATGAAGATGAAGGAAGCTCTTTCCAAGCAAACTTTGCAGGTAGAGGAAGAGCTAGAGGAAGAGGCAGAGGTGGAAAGCAAGGCAGGGGGAGATTCCAATCATCTCAACCTTGCAACATATGTGGCTTATCTAACCATACTACTGAAGAATGTTTCAGGAATCCAAGGAACTCAAGAGGAAGAGGATTCAATAGAGGTGGCTATGGATCAAATAGAGGTAGGTACAATGGAGGCTACAACAACAACAACTACTACAACAACAATTACAACAACAACAACAACTATCAAAGTGGCCATAGAGGAAGAAGATATTACAATAACTATGCAGAGGACCAAAGTCAAGAAGATTCATTATTGATTATGAATCTATCAACAAAGAAGGGTAAGGATGATGATCACATATTTTACATTGATTCGAGATGCTCGAACCATGTAGCAGGAAATGTGGCTTTACTTTCTGATTTGGAAGATCCTCATAACAAGCATGAAGTGCAGACAGGAGATGACACAAAGCACTCAGTGGAGAAGATAGGTAATGTGAAGACATCAGATGGGAATATGAACCTCTTAAGCAAAGTCTTGTATGTCCCTACAATTACCAAAAATTTAATAAGTGTTGGACAGATTGTTGAAAAAGGATTGCAGGTTAGATTCAATCGATTTGGAGCATATGTTGAAGACCCAAGGCAAGGCTTTCGAAGGATTGCCAAAGGAGAAAAGACAGGAAGGCTTTTCACTTTTGAAGTGGAAGATACAAAGAACATAGCTTTGTTTAGCTATGGATCTCAAACTCTAACAGAGTTGGAGATATGGCACAAAAGGCTTGCTCACATTGGTGAGAGGACACTCAAACAGATTTGCAGGGACCAAAGTGTACTTGGTTTGCCTAATATCACAAGGCAACACATGATTTATAAGTGTGAAGCTTGTCAACTCGGCAAGGCTCATAGACAACCTTTCAATAAGAAAGGATATATGTATCAAAATCCTTTGGATCTAGTGCACACGGATGTGTGGGGTCCAAGTAAGGAGCCATCTATATCAGGCTCAAGATATTATGTGTCTTTCATAGATGATTGTAGCAGGTGGACCATTCTGTTTTTCATGAAGCACAAGGATGAAGTGTTTAATTGCTTTAAGAAGTATATTGCTCTTGTTGAAAATCAAACAGGTAGGACTTTGAAAAGACTCAGATCAGATGGTGGAGGAGAATACTTCTCTTCTGAATTTGATGCCTTCTTGCATGAAAGAGGCATTAAAAGGGAAGTCACTACAAGGTATACACCCGAACTCAATGGTGTAGCAGAGAGGAGGAACAGAGCTATTGTCGAAGCTGCAAGGTCCATGCTCAATGAAAAGGGATTGCCGAACTACCTATGGGCAGAGGCTGTGTCGACAGCCACATATCTCATAAATAGACTTCCATCTAAGTCACTAGATGGAACCACTCCATATGAAGTGTGGAATGGAAGAAGACCTAGTCTAGAGCATTGTAAAATCTTTGGATGCTTAGCCTATGCTCACATTCCTTCTCAAGTAAGAGGGAAATTGGATCCCAAGGCAGAGAAGTGTGTATTCATTGGTTATGATCAAAACCAAAAAGGATATAGATTGTACAATCCAACCAATAAAGGATTTTCTGTGAGTAGAGATGTAATTTTTGATGAAAACAAATCATGGTTTGATGATGACAGGAAAGTGAAGCTGCCATATGACTTGGATGAAGATTTTCCATCACTTCAACCAAAGGAGCCAAAGCAGATTGAAGAAAGTGATTCGGAGATTGACCTAGAAGACTTGGAAAGACTAAAGCTATGGAAGAACAAAGGTAAAGCAAAGATGCAGGATGCTACATATGGACCCGAGAGCTCACATCAACCACTTAGAAGGTCTTCGAGGGAGAAGAAGAAACCAGAGAGGTTTGGTTATGATACTTCTTTGGTCACCATGCACTCAATCTACATTGCAAAGGATTCAACCAATGAAGAACCTACCACATTCGAAGAAGCACAAAGCAAGAAAGCTTGGAGAGATGCAATGGATGAAGAAATGGAAGCCTTGAAGGAGAATGACACTTGGGAGCTTGTACCTAACAAGCCATCTATGAAGATAATCGGATCTCGATGGATATACAAAATCAAGAGGAATCCAGATGGAAGTATAAATAGACACAAAGCAAGGTTAGTTGCTAAAGGGTTTGCTCAAACCCATGGTATTGATTATGAGGAGACTTTCTCTCCTGTTGCAAAAATGCCTACAATTAGGGTTCTCATAAGTCTTGCTGCATCCAGAAATTGGAATCTTTATCAACTTGATGTAAAGAATGCTTTCTTGAATGGATGGATTTCTGAGGAAGTGTATATGGCACAACCTCCTGGATATGAGGATGCACATCATCCTAACTATGTATGCAAACTAAAGAAAGCTTTGTATGGATTGAAGCAAGCTCCAAGAGCTTGGAATTTCAGATTGGTTACTTATTTGCAGGACCAAGGATTCAAAGCTAGCAAGGCGGATACCTCTTTGTTCATAAAGAGGAATGGATCTGAAGTGATCTATTTATGTGTGTATGTTGATGATATTATTATCACAGGCAATGATCTTGAAGGAATCCAACAGGTAAAGAGTCAAATGAAGGAGGAGTTCAAAATAAGTGACCTCGGACCACTCACTTATTTTCTTGGATTGGAGTTGATCTACACAGATTCAGGTATATACATCACACAAAGGAAGTATGTCCATGACATGCTCGTCAAGTTCAAGATGGAAAATACCAAGTGTGCAGGTACACCTATGGAGCAAAATCATAAGCTTAGTGCTTATGAAGGAGAGCCAATTGAAGACATCACAAGCTATCAAAGCTTGGTTGGAAGTTTGAACTATGCAACACTCACAAGGGTGGATATATGCTATAGTGTTAGCATATTGAGTCAGTTTATGCATAAGCCGAGAAGACCACATATGGAAGCGGCCAAGCGAGTCCTCAAGTACCTAAAGGGGACCATGAATGAAGGTTTGTTCTATTCATATACTTCAGATATTGAGCTAAAGGTCTACTCAGATGCAGATTGGGCCGGATCTAAAGATGATAGAAGAAGCACATCAGGGTATATATCATTTGCAGGTTCAAAAATCATTTCTTGGTCATCGAAGAAGCAACCAACCGTGGCATTATCTTCTACTGAAGCTGAATATAGAGGTTTGGCTAATGCAACTCAAGAAATCATGTGGTTAAAATCTTTGTACACAGATCTTGGACTTCATTCTTCAACACCTCACATTTTTGGTGACAACACAAGCTCACTACATCTAGCAGCTAATCCGGTATACCATGCTAGAACCAAGCATATTGAAGTCCACTACCATTATGTAAGGGAGAAGCTAATGAGCAAGGATATTCAACTATCCTACGTCTCTACAGATATGCAATGTGCAGACATGTTGACGAAAGCTCTTGATGGTACGAAATTAAGTAGATTCAAGTTGATGATTGGTTTGCAGGAAATCAAGGACAATTGAAGACTTATTTGGAGGCCAAGCATGTTAGGCTTGAGGGGGAGCTGTTGGTGCATTTTGCCCAAGCCTACATGCTTGATATGCTTGATATTATCCTCATTTGTAAGTCACATGAGTAGTCATGTGAACACCTCTTGTAAAAGAGTACATTTTATCTCTTGTAAATGGAAAAAGAAAAAAAGGAAAAGGATGGCTTACCTCATCCATGATGTAAAAGCAAATTCGTGGCTCCAACTACCAAAATCACGAATTTTTGAGCTGAGGGAATCTCTCCTAACTTTGGGGATCACTTTTAGGTGGAGCCATTCGAATTCGAATTCAAAACTCCCTCCAAGAATAGCTATAAAAGGAGCAAGAAGGAAGAGGCGATTAGCAAGCCTTGTACGTGACCACTTGATGTCATTTTGTAGAGATTGAAGAGCTTACTCCATAGCTCTATCATTCTACTCCCATTGTGCAAAGATTCATTGCCAATGTGGTTGTAATCATATGTGAATCTATACATTTATTATCATCTACCTCTCTGTTTTGTTCTCTGCTATACTCACTCAGAGCAGTAACTTCAGAAGGTCATATCTCGAGTTTTACTGAACCTTTTTCAGTGTTTTAAAGTGCGTTGGATAGCTCTCATTGTCTAGTTTCTACTTATAAATTTTCAAGGTCATTGGATGTATACTTTTGGAGATATCTGCATTTTACTGCTTACTGGTCTATCTCTGCAGAGCCCCGAGAATTGTGGGAATGTTCCAGAACTTGATGAAACTTGTTCTCAGTGCTCAGTCCATCATTTGAAGTGTTTTAACTTGGAATAGGAAGCTTGCTAAGTCTATTTGCTATGCCCAAAAGGAATTTTTCTAATTCCTTCCAGGTTGAGAGCACTGTTCATTTTTTCCAGCAGGTGTATGTCCAAAAATAGCAAGTTTTGGGAGCTAGTCATTTCGCAACTTGTCGGTCTTGACTTAAACTTTTGGGATACATGTTCCAAAGTACTTGGCTGATATTTTGGTGGATTTAGGAAGCTCAAAAGGTCTACTAATCAACTCTGAAGTCTCAGTTGGCTGGTGTGAAGCTGGTTGTAGCGGCACCTACTCATCTTTGGATTGCATCCACCATCTCTCTTCATAAGGGAAAGCACCAAGTGCAGACAGGTGATGACAAAGCATTCAGTGGTTAAGGTAGGAATGTCAAAACCTCTGATGGGAATAGAAATCTATTGAGCAGAGTTCTTTATGTACCTACTATCATAAAGAATTGTATGAGTGTTGGAGAGATAGTGGAAAAAGGTTGCAGGATAGGTTCAATAAATATGGAGCCTTTGTGGAGGACCCCCAACATGGATTCAGAAGAATATCCAAGGGAGAGAAAATAGGTAGATTATTTACATTTGAGCTTTAGGAAACTAGAAACATTGCACTTTATAATTATAAGGATCAAAGTTTGTCTGAATTAGAGATATGGAACAAAAGATTAGGGCACATTGGTGAGAGAACATTGAAACAGATATGTAGAGATCAATGTGTACTTGGGATACCTAATGTATCCAAGCAACATATGATCTATAAATGTGGTGCTTGTCAGTTTGGTAAATCACACAGGTCACCCTTTAAAAAGAAAGGGCATATGCATGAGGATTATTTGGAACTTGTCCACACAGATGTGTGGGGACCAAGCAAGGATTCTTCAATTTCAAGCTCAAGGTACTATGTATCACTTATTGATGATTTTAGTAGGTGGACTATCTTGTATTTCATGAAACATAAAGATGAAGTGTTCAGCTATTTCAAGAAGTATCTTGCACTTGTGCAAAATCAAACAGGGAAAAGTCTAAAAAGGATAAGGTCAGATGGAGGAGCTGAGTACTTCTCCAATGAATTTGATGCATTTTTGCATGACAGAGGTATCAAATGGGAGATTACTACTAGGTATACTCCTAAGAAAAATGGAGTAGCAGAGAGGAGGAACAGATTGACTATGGAAGCAGCTAGATCAATGCTTAATGAAAAGAAATTACCTAATTATTTGTGGGCAGAGAGTGTTTCTACTGCCACTTATCTTATTAACAGGTTACCCTCTAAGTAACTTGACGGGATGATCCCATATGAGGCATGGCATGGTAGAAGGTCATCACTTGAACATTATAGGATATTTGGTTGTGTTGCTTATGTGCATGTTCCATCTCAAATCAGTGGTAAGTTAGATCCTAAGGCAGAGAAATGCATCTTCATAGGGTATGATTTAAATCAGAAAGGATACAGGTTTTATAATCCATCCAACAAAGGATTTATGGTCAGTAGAGATGTTGTGTTTGATGAGAATGATTCTTGGTTTGAAAGTCAATGCACGAAGGTCAAATTGCCATATGACTTGGAAGAAGAATTTCCAAGTCTCACCAAGGAGGAGCCAAGCACAGTTGAAGACATCAAATCAGATGATGAGGACACCATCAACTTGGAAGCGTTCAAAGCATTGAAATCAAAAGGAAAGGCCAAGATGAAAAGGTTGGATGACATACCTGAATCATCCAACCAAGCCTTAAGGAGGTCACAAAGAGAGAGCAAGAAGCCAATCAGATATGGGTATGATATTGTTGATATATTTAGGTAATGATGTGTGTGAATACACTAGGACCACCGGGGCACTTTTTTCCCTCTTTAGGAGGTTTTTTTCCCTCGGCTTGTATATACGCTGTAGCTCAGTGATGAGTAGCACCTCCTTTAATGTCAATCCGGGAAGACGTGAGGATGGTATGAAGACCTCGAGCAAGTGGCGGCACAAGTGTGTGAGTGAGAAGCACACAAACATGCACACACATACACACACACACGCACACACGGCAAGACAAAGAGTGAGAATCAATGGAGTTCTTAGATTACTTTTCAAGAAGCTCTTACAAGTTTGTTTCAATTACAATCTAACCTCAAAAATGAGCTCTCTAGCTCCTTTTATAGTTTTTGACTAGCTTTGGCCCTGTTCAGACCTAGTGTCCGGCCTAGTTAAAAATTAGGTTCCAATGCTTATTTGAGGGCTCAAACGAGATCTAAAAATTACGAAAATTGGCAGGTAGATACTTCTAAAGCTCCTCAAGCTCAAGGACTCCTTGGCTTGCACAAAATGGAGCTACAAAAATATGAAATGGTATTTACAATGGTGTTTAGTGATGAGAATCACTTTTAATTGGTGTAAGGGTTTTTGAAAAGTTAAAGGGTTGCCTAAGTGCTAGATTTGCGTGAATGCTCATACTTGCTTCTTCATGAGGAAAATTATTGGCCTATTTGCCAGATCTTCTTTGACTGCCATGTCTGCTTGTGCTGTCCCTTCGCTCTGACTCTCTTCGTCTTGTGGCTCCTTCGGTTCCCTGACTGCTGCCAACACCCCCCCCCCCCACTCTCGCGTCTGTCGCCCCTGACAGACCCTTGTCTAGAGGATTTTTGAACGTAATATTGGACGACATCGGAGGCTAGGTGGTGTTCTTCGAGTCGCAAGCCGCATGCTAGATCTGTGAGCAATTCATCCCAATTCACAGGTCCGGGAACATCTGGATGAGGCACCCTTAATTGTTCTGACTAAATAGTTCTCTCCACAGCAAATAATTGGAGGAGATGTGATGGTCTGGGTATAAAGATTTCGGAGTGATATTCCCAGAATCTTGTGATGAACATCTCCTCAAATGTCTGTTTAAAGCAGGCTGGGAGGTACTTGATTCTGGCATGCCAGGCATATATTACTTCAATGGACGAGGTGGTACTCATATCATACACTAGATCCTGGTTTCCTGTCACAAAGCCTGCACCTGAGAAGTGAGGGTCCTTAATGTTTTTAAACGTCCTGAAAGTGATCAGCATTAATTCAAATATTTTCATGCACATCTGGGCCATCACATCAGGATTATTGCGTAGCCGAGTACTCCAGTGACGGATTGAAATCATGTAGTTGACTGTGGGGGGTCCTCGTGGAGGTGCTAGATAAACATAATTCAACCATTTTGCACAGGCTTTGATGTCTCTGACAGCTATAGTGAATTCAGGCTAGGTGCGTCGTCGAAGAACTGGAATGTAACAAGGATTATATTTAATAAACAACGGCATATTATTCCAGGTTCGGACCATTTCAGGATACGTTTCCAAAAGCCTGATTCTCCAAGTGGGTTGATGGATGGACCCACGCTGAGCACTTTCCGGTATATCGTCTGGACCAAATTGTGTAGCAAATGTGGGAGGCTTGCCACATTGTCGTTGAATCTCCGCGTTGTAATCGGCCAAAAGTATACAGAATGGCACGTATTGGTCATTATTGGTGCCGATCCATCTATGATGAGACATGCTTCTGAAGTATTCAGACTTTATGACAGCGTCTTCTAAGTTCGCTAGTGATTGGATCTGAATGGCCACCCGTTCTTCGTGGGTGTTCGCTGTCCTTTCCAGTGTCTGAAGCCACTCAAGTGCTTCCACTTCTAATGTGTCCAGTCCCTCTGAGGTTTGTCGCCCGCCTGGCATTGGCATAGGAACATACGGTTCCTCGTACGAATCATCCACCTCGATAGGGACCAACTCTTCTTGCTCTGGTTCTACCACTGGAGATGGCTGCCTTTCGTATGTCAGTAACCTCTGCTGTAACTCTGCTACTTGCTCAGTTAAGGCCTTTACTTCGTCTGAGGTGGAGGTTGATGGGACACTCTTCGGTTGTTCTTCCTGTTCCTTAAGTCTGCTCTGAAGTGTGTCACGCTCTCTTTCCAAGTCATCATGGGCTTCCAGGAGATCTGCATAGCTTTCCAAAATGGTTTTCATCGTCTCCGTGGGAACTGCTTTGAACTGCTCTGGATCTATCTCGTGAGGGGAGCCTTCCATTGCCGCTTCCAGATTCTCTTCATTTTGTTTTTGCAGTCTCTTGTTCTCCTCCAGTGTTGTGGCCATATGTTTCCGTAGTAGCGCCAAGTTGCGTCTGACTCGTAGGTTATCGGCCTGGTATACTTCAAGCAAAGCTTCTAGTTGTTTGACACCTGATTCTGTCGATGGTTGGGGTGCCTCCAATAGTGTTTGGTGAGCCTGCTCAAGCATTGTATAGCGTTGATTCACTTCTGCATTTTCCTTTTGTAGAATGTGAAATTGCCTTTGTAGGTTCTGATGGTGTGTTGTCAGTTGTTGATACCGGCCGTCCAGAGCTCTGTACTCGTTCTGGAGCTGATATACACATTGATTTAATGCTAAAAATATGCTATTTACATTAAATAATGCTGGGAGGGGTGAAGATGCAGGGGGAATGGGGGCGGGGATGGGAGTTGTGAATGATGTGGATACAAGTGGAGATGTGGGTGGAGGGGGTATGGGAGATGAAGGTGGCATGGGGGGAGGGAGCGGTGCTGTGGCAGGAGATGTTTCCATAGTGTCAATTGTTTGAGTGACAGTGTAGATGGGGATCGTGGGTGGAGTGGATGTGACGTCAGTGAACAGAGTGGTGAAAGTGGGCATGGTGTGGTGGTGACAGTGGTGCTTCCTGATATTCGTCTGCTTGCGTTGTCTCTCCTGGTGCTGATACATTTATATGAATTTGTTTCCCGGACCTCCTGGGACGAACGGGAACCCTCTTCTCAAATCTGTGAATGTAAGCCATTGCCTCATGGATGGCCTCATCCAATCCTACTGCGTCGGCATGAAGGTTTATGGACTCAATGAACATCTCGTCCACACCTTCCTCAGCTAGCAACTGGTTCATGAGTTTCTTGCCCGATTCCAGTGACATCTTATGCTGTTCTTGAACTAGTTGCATGGTTCGATATAGTCTTTTGATTTGTGCCGAATACGCAGGGGCACTTGCCAGCTCGGAAAGCTCGTCATATTCTTGTTCCTCGTAGGCTTCTTCTTCTTGTTCTGTCTCTTGTTCCTCGGCGTCAACTTCTACCACTTCTGGTCGGGTGGGGGCTGCTGTGGTTGTCTGGGGTTGTGGTTCCTGAGCACGTTCTGTTTCCGTCTCGAGATTAGAATCATAGATCAATCGGGCTACTTCTTCATCCGTGAGATCATTTAGAGTAAAACCCTGTGGGAATTCCATATCTGATGGGACGGGTGGGAATACCAGATTAGGCCCATCTGTGCTCGGTCTTGGTAGCCAGATTGTGAATGGCCTAACGCGTCGTGTCTGAGGAGGGGTAATTTCTGGTGTAGTGGTGGCTCCCCGTGGTTGAGCACAGGGTAATTGTACTCCCCCCCTCATCTTCTTTGATGGGGGACCCGCTGCTGATAGTCTTCTCTGGAATTCCTGAGCGCGGGGCCATATGAGTGCCCTCTGAATAGGCACTTCATAGGCCAGACATCGATAGATTATCTTTGTTAGAGCGCAACATCCATGAAGCACATTTTTCTGCTTCTTGTTCCACCTTTGATGGGCTAGGTGGATCTGATCTATGATCGAGTGTGGCACATTGATGGGAAGGCCTTCCGTCTCTACTAGATACAAGCTGAACCAAATTTTCTTTGGAGGCATTGTGAATCTTTCCTGGGCGGGGAAAGCAAAATGTTGCATGATGGTCCGCAGGTGAAGCGCAATGGTAGGTGTCATCGCTACCATATCCTTCAACTTATTAAGATCTTTGTGTTTCATTCGACCTGGAACCATGGTTTCCTTTTCCGTGGGGATGTGCATGCCATACATGCCCAACGCTTCCCGTACCAGATTAAGGGTCAACTTGAATCTTTTAAGCTCATGACCCGGCAGCAGTGATGGCAACACAAAGGTGCTGTCGCCTCCTTTGGCCCTGCTTGGTGTGATGGTACTGATAAGATATGAACATCGTAAGAAATCCGGCTTTGGTAAGTGGGCCCTGAAATAACTGTCCACACCCGCTTTGATCCAAACTGATCGCATGACTTCGGCGTTTTGATAGCTTTCAAACTCGCGCGTTAAAAAGTGGTATCGACCCCATTTGCCATTAAATTCCAATTCTGCTTCCCAGAAATAGGTTCCATCGCCCAATGGTCCAGCGACATCACTGAACCAATGCGCGTGCTTACCTACTTGAGAAGTGTGCCCTTGAGGAGGATTCTGAATGGGGAGCACATGCACGGCTTGAAGTTCTTGCGGCCTTGCGGTGAGATGTGGCTCGAGGAGGAGTGTTTCTATGTCCACAATCTGTGCGCCAGATCCGGCTTGAGAACTGGTACCTCCTGCTTCTGCCATGGCCCTGCTTGCTGGTTGGTTCTGTGAGAATATAGAACCACGTGTTAACATCGTAATGGACAGAATAAATCCGTTGTTGTCCCCGTTACAACATTAACATGAGGTAGATGGTGAGTTAGTGGTTAGTAAGTGCACGAAGACAGTGTGTGTAGTTAATGCTTGGGTAATCCTAGGAGACTAATGAAGTTAGTAAGTGGGGATGAATTTACAAATTGGGGTCGGGGGGTTTATTACAGGTCTTACGCTGCCAAATGCAGTGGATGGGCTTTGTTTTTGGTTTCGTAGAGACTCTAGGGAGCTTTATAGGTGTATCGACTTGAAAATGAGGCTTTTTAGGGACCCGTTTACAAGCGATTCTGTTCGTGCTCATGGGCCTTGGTGTTTTCCTGAGTGTTGAAAACGAGTGAATGCTGGCTGTGCGAATGAATGGGTTACGCTGTATAGGTTGTGGCCTCGGCGTAGCTATTTGCGCCCGCAAGCAAGCCTTAGGCACCCAAATTTGTCTTGATTGTGGGCTAGCCTTCATCGACTTCTTGGGCACCCAAATAGATTTCACGTTAGCAGGAGAATTTCTGAAAGACTTCTTATTAGTGTCGTGTTGTTGGTTACTAATAAGAGGCTTTGCCCGTGTGGTTGGCGGGAGGGCAACCGGGTGTTCGCCTTTCCGCACCCACGATTGGTTTACTTGCTGAGACATTTTGCTGCGCAGGTACTTTTGATTTCCGGCATAGGTAGTACTCTGCTTCTTCTGCCTTTGATCCACCTTTGGTTGCTGCCTCCTTCTAGCCTTTGGAAAAGAAGGGAGTTCCGTTTCATCCCTGACTCCTTTTTTGAGAATAACATTCCTCTGCAACACATAGTTTTGGACAAGAATAGCATGGTCATCTTCATGTGTACCCCTGGAGGGACCAGGAGTTTGTGCCTTTCCTAGTTCCTTGAGTGCTTCATTATCTAACGCTACTGTAATTCGACTATGATTGACCCATACCTGAAGAAGTCCACTTCTTAGGTTTAAGTTGACTGCTTGGTCATAGATCCAGTCTTGACCCAAGACAAGGGGTTCCGTGAGGTCCTCATCTTGACACACTAGTACTCTAACTGTCATTGCCTCATCATGAATGTAGAGGGGAAGTTCCACCTCGCCCATGCAAGGGGTTTCCACGCCTCCCAATCCTATGAGATATGCTTCCACAGGATTGACAGTCAACCGCAACTCTTGACAGTAAGACAATTTAACGGCACTAGTGGCTGCACCTGAGTCAATCAAGGCTCTTACGGTCCTTGCACTCTCTCCTTGTCCTATATCTAAGGCTATGAAAGGACGTCGATCAGTTATCCTATGTGAGCTTGTTCCTACGACTTCACACATTGCCATATGATATCCTTGATCTGCATAGTCATTTGTTCTAGGCTGATCTCTACCTTGCCTTCGTAATTTCATCCTTCTGATGCGTTCTTCCTCTTTGCGTTTCTTAGCAGTGTTGAGTCGGCTGAGCATTTCCTCCATGAGGGGTTCCTGATACAACTTGACTCTGCAACCGCTAATATAGTTTGGGAGAACATCACCCTCTAACGTGGCTAGTTGTACTGCTCCACTCGTGGAGATCCTATTGATGATCATAGGTCCGTAGCCTCTCTTTTCTAGCTTCCTCGCGTGTTGTTTCAGTGTGTAGACTAAAACTAGATCTCCTGCTTTCAAACCCTTATCCTTCACATGGGCATCAAAGTATGCCTTTTGTCTCTTCTTGGCTGCATATATTCCTGCAGCAGCTCTCAGTCTTGTTTCTCCTAATCGTTCAAGGTCAAAGATCCTAGAGGAGAGCTCATGACCTGTCCATTCGTGCTCTTGTGCTACTTTCAATGTAGGGATCAAGAAGTCCAAGGGTAGCACAGCGTTTTGGCCGAATACCATCTGAAAGGGGGTGGCTTGGAGTACCGTTTTGTAGGCAACTCGGTATGCCCAAATAGCATGGTGTAGCTGTTCGTCCCAATTAGAGCGTTTAGTGTTCACTAATTTCGTCAGTACATTGCATAAGATCTTATTAGTGCTCTCAGCTTGTCCATTAGCTTGAGGGTGATAGGGGGCAGACTTCTTGTGTATTACCAAGAATTCTTGGAGTAGATTTTCAATCACTTCGTTCAAGAAATGAGTGCCTCTATCACTTACAAGCTCTATAGGTAGCCCATATCTTGTGAACACATTCTCAAACAAGAATTTAGCAGTTGTCTGAGCGTCATTCTTTGTCGTAGCCTTTACCTCTACCCACATAGTTAGATAGTCTGTTGCAACAATGATGTATTCCACATGAGAATCCTTAGCTGGGGGATTAATAGGACCTACGAAGTCTATTCCCCACTTAGAGAACGCACGTCCACCCATCATAGGTTTCAGTGGCATCTCATCTTTGCGTATAGGATACTGAGTCCTCTGACAGACATCACACCGTTTCACATAGGTATGTGCATCCATGTGAAGGGTAGGCCACCAGAAGCCCGCAAATAGTATTGCCTTGATCACCCGATCCGGTCCAAAGTGTCCTCCGGCTACACCTTGGTGAGCAGTTTCCAAAATCTTAAGATATTCACTTTCATGGACACATAGCCTCAGGTAACCATCTTTACCACGCTTATATAGATTATCACCAATGAGTGATTAATCCAGGGCTTCTTGTTCTAAACTCCTTTTCCTAGCCAGAGTCATGTCTGGAGGGAATGTGTTTGTCCTCAGGAAGGATACTAGAGGTTCGCTCCAATCTGGCACAATGGATACTTGATAAAGAGTGGCGTGTTCCACTCGTGGTTTAGTGCAACAGATTGGGCATTCCTTGCACAACTTTTGGACATCCGCTTCCATAGTCGGCCAATGCACTCCGAGTCTCTTTAGGGTCTGTAAAGTTCGTTGCTTTGAGTAGTGTTGCTCCAACGCACCTACATGTGCTAATTGCAACCATTTAGCGCACTCATCCTCTTCTACGCAACAAGCCAAGATCCCTTGATCTGTGTGCTTGTACATACTTCCTGCCATGATGTGGTACTTTTGGGCTTTTACAACCTCTCTATTCCGTGTGTTTACCACTGGATGGTTAGGCCCGTATGTCAATACTGGTACCAATGGCTTAGCCCACTGCGGCACCACTTCCAAATTAAACAAGTAAGCATCAGGAAGGTCATCTGATACTCCTTGTGGGGCTTCTCCCGATGTGAGCCTAGATAGATGATCAGCTCTCAAATGAGTCCTACCTTTTCTTACCACAACCTCAAAATCATATTCCATTAGCAAGAGAAACCATCTCACTAATCTTCCTGTATTGCATGGCTTGTTTACGAGGTATAGCAATGCCTGATGATCAGTAAAAAATTTAAACTTATTTGCAAGCAAATAGTGTCTAAATTTCTTAACTGCATATACCATGCCTAATCCTTCTCGCTCTGTAGTGGTGTAATTCCGTTCAGCCGCATTCAATTGTCTACTGGCATAGGCAATTGGAAGATCCATATTACTTTCACCAGTAGGTTGTGCAAGCACACATCCAATAGCATAATTGGATGCAGACTTGATATTCTCTACATTTGTCAAAGATTTGTCTGAGTTTAGGAATATGGGTTTGTCTAATATTGGAATGAGCACAAAGATCATCAACATAGACTTCTAAACTCTTCCTAAGGAACTCCTTAAACACATGGCACATCAGCCTCTGGAAGGTAGCTGGTGCATTGGTAAGCCCAAATGGCATTACTCTAAAAGCAAAAATGCCCCATTCTGTGGCAAAGGCTGTCTTATGCTGATCCTCAGGAGCTATGGCTACTTGATTGTAACCCGAAAATCCATCAAGGAAGTTGTACACTTCCTTGCCTGCCACTCTTTCTAAGAGATGTTCTGTGATGGGAAGCGGATAGTTATCTCGAATCGTGGCTGCATTAACAATCTTCAAATTAATGCACACACGCAGCTTTCCATTTTTCTTGGGCACCACTACGATGGGGGATACCCATTCAGTGTGCTCAATTTCATAGATAAATCCAGCTTCAACTAGTCTACCTATCTCTTCCTTGATCTTAGCAGCGTAATTATCGTTATATGTATAGGGCTTTTGCTTAGAGGGTTTAGCATCTGAGGTCATGGGGATGGTGTGTGAGCATATGTCAGGGTCAACACCTTTCAAATCCTTGTAACTCCAAGCGAATACATCTCTGTATTCTCTTAGCAAGGAAATTAATGCATGCTCTTCTTCAGCTGTTAGGTCATGGCCTATGTACGTGCATCTCTCCTCTCCTTCTTCTAGGGCCACTACTATTTTCTTGGTGGTTTCCTTGTTATCATAGGCCTCTCCTGATTGTGCCTTTCATTTAGGCATTCTGATCATGACTCTCTTGTCATCTATCTCATACTTCTTAAAATTTTCTGGGACCTCAAACAATGATTCTTCCTCTTCTGGTGAGACTTCTTTCTTCTTTCGTTTCTTCCCTTCTTCCTTCGGGGTCACATGTGTTGCTAATCTTACATCATTTGTAAGCTCTCCATGTCTCTGGGGTTGAAATTCTACTTCATGGAAATATTCTTCATCTGATGCAAATGGTGGGTCCATAATGATTGACTCTAGATCGGAGTCACTTGCATCCTCAAATGCATCAGGGCTAGGTTCGCATTCTTCTAGAACTGCCTCTCCCATGATTGGATCTATGGAGAAGACTGAAATGTCATAGCCATCCTCATCACAGTGAGGTGTCCATTGTTCTTCATTGATGGCTACGTCCATTGTTGCTAAAATTTCTGCCCAGCCATGGGGTTCAAATTCCTCATCAGGAAAAACTACAGGTGCATAGGCTGGGTCTTGAATTGATCTATGTGTTTCTTTTGCACCTACCTCTCTGGCTTTCTCTCTCTTCTCTTCTTCTACTGCTACCTTGCACATCCATAAGTGAGTGTCTTCATGCATCCATGAGGATCCAGACCCTATGGAATGCACCGATTCTGTATCATCTTTGGTTCTATGGATGGGATTCCATTGGATAGGAGGGACATCTCTATGGGAGTAATCCTTGAGATTGACTATGGTTGTAACACCCAAGTGCTACAGATACAAGGAGTTGGTTCCCCAATCCTGTACCACTTGCAACTGTCGCATAAATGGTCTTCCCAAAATCATCTCATAGGCATGATTTTTGCTGAAGTCACATATGGCAAATGTATGCTCAAACTCGACACCACAAGTGGTGAGAGTTATTCCTTCTAGCAATCCTAAGGGTCTCTCAATATGACCATCGGCCATCTGCAATTTCATTCTCGTTGGCCTGAGTGCTGGCTTGCCCCAACGCTTCCAGAGGGAAGTGGTAGCAATTGCAACTCCTGCACCCGAGTCCAAAATTGCCTTGGTGGTGTACTCCTAGTAGGTGATGGGAAGATAGGTGTTCCCTTCTTCACCTTCACACATATCTCCTATCTTATCCAAGGGAATTTCTGGCACTGTCCTATGGGATCCTACCTGGGAACGAGGTTTGGCTATTTCTGGTACTTGTTTAGCGACATGTTTCCATAGTTCAGATCTAACCTTGAGTAGCTCTTCTAACTTGAGATTGCAGTGCACGTTAGTGTTCTTCACTACCTCTGTGTTCCTAGGTATGACTGAATCTTCGTTTCTTACCATGACTGTAGGTGCCCTCATGTAGGTGGACCTTGCTTCCCATGGGCCTGTGAAATGGGGTAGTTCCTGTAAAGAATTAGACTCGAAGTCTAATCTTTCTTGAGATTGGATGCTCTCCTGCTCTCCATAAATGGATGGGATGTCTTGTGGGAATTGGTCATGTGCCTCATCCACAAGTTCAATGGGAGGAGGGACTTCACTTTCTTTAGCCCATTTGTCTTCTTGAATCTCGCGTAGGAATTCTGGTGTGAACCGATTCATAGAAGATGATGTGTCCGGATCCGTAGAGTTAGGCACATAGGCTTCAGGCACATAGGCTTCTTGAGCAGGAATGCTTACTCTTTCACTTACCTTGCCCTTGTGTTGAGAGGCTAGTTCCTTTTGTGATTGTGCCATTAGATTCTCTATTCTTTCTAAGGAGGGGAAGTTTTCTGGTTCAGTGGAATTGGCCACATAAACTTCCGATGGGGGATGGGTCATGTTTTTGCTTGCTTTATCTCTTTCTTGATTTTTTTCTTCCTTGGAAGATCTTGCAATTATGCCCTCTAACTTCTCTAGAAGTCCATCCAAGTGTAATTGCGTCTTGGCTGAGCCCGAGTAATTGAAAAGGCGACTGGCTTCAAACATAATCTGAGCCAATGTGACCATTTTCGCGCACAGCTTGGCTCTTTCTATCTCTAGGTCAGCTCTAGGATAGCATTTGTCATGATCCGTGACGTTTGGCCCTTCTTGGATTCTGGCCTGATATGCTTTAAGCATCATGTCTATGTCTTCAGGAGTGGGATCAGCTAACATTGATCCTACTTTAGGGGGTGGTGGAATCATATGAGGTGGGTTGGAAGGTGGCGGTTCGGATGGTGATGGGAATGGTGGTGGTGGGATAGTGTGAGAGGGGGTTTGAGAGGTGATTTCAGTTATCCTAGCTTTGGTTTCTCTTATGCTTTCCTCGAGTTCACTCATCTTTTTAGCCCATTGTCTTTTCATTCTTTCTCGACTATCTTTCCACGCTCTAGTCCTTTTCTTTGTCACGCTCTCGGTTTCACTAGCCTCTGGGTTCTTATCCTGGTTTACCCCTTGATTCTGCTGCAATGCTTGAGCTCTAGTGACTACCTGTACGGGAGCAGTGGAAGTAACACTTCCTGTGGAATCTACCACTAACCCAATAACATTGATAGGTGTGATTTTTGGCATATTATTGGGGTTTTTTGGGCAATCTCGTAAGAGATGCTCTTTTCCACAATCTTGGCAAAAGCCTTGGATCGTCACTGACTGGGTTTGTGTAGGTGGAGGTAAGGGGCAATCACGAATGAGGTGATCTCCTTGGCATCTGTAGCACGGTCCTCTTGGGAATGGAGGTCTTACTTGCCTAGGTTGAGGCCTAGGGTTGGGGTTTGCATACATGACGTTTGTGTAATCTGACTCCCAACTAGGTTTATTTGGCTCTTCGCTGTAATAGGACTCACCATGTTCTGGAGACTGCATGTAGTACGCCTGGGGACTATCAACATGTGTAGAATCAAAGCTATGGTCACTCGGGTCACTTTCAGAAAGCAAGGGTGTTACAGGGACTATAGCTCTATTCAGGTTTTCTTCTGCAACAACATACTTTACCGGAATCACATTAGCTGGGGCAGGGGGTTGTTGAGTTAACACTCGCTGAGGCCTTTGTTGGTTTTGGTAGGGTTGCTGATACGGTTGTTGTGGCCTGCCATATGGTTGTGGAGGGTACGGGTTCTGGTATCTTCCTTGCTGCGGGTATGGCTGAGGGTAGGGTTGCCTAACTGCCTGCTTGTTGTATGGGCAATCTTGTGCGGTGTGATTGGTGTATCTCCGTTCTATGGTGCAGTACTGGCTACTAGGATTAACTTGGGGTTGAGCCATAATGGGGCAGACATTCGCCATGTGGTCACCACCACACGTATAGCACCTTTTCACAGGGGCAAACCTTGGGATTTGTTTGCTAGTTACACCTAATTTCTGAGCTACTTTCTCTGCCAGTTCCTCAATTGATGTGGATTGCGTGGAAGAGAGGTTAGAGGCACTATCCGCGTCTTTGTATATCTTGGAAAGCTCTAACTCCTCCCCTAGGTTGTCCTCAATGTCAATACACATGCGTACACACTCTTCTATGGTCCTAGGGTCCTTCAAGTACACATAAGATCTCAATTTAGTACTTAGCAATCCATCCAGGAATAAAGCCACTTGTTTAGCTGGTGTGGGTAGCTCCGAGACAGGGCATCTTTCTACGTATTGCCTAAATCTTCTTCCTGCAAGTCTCACGGTTTCTTGAGGGGTTTGCTTGAAGCTGTGAATCAGCGAGGAGGTATTATGCCTTATGCCACTCTTAGAGAATTCAATAATGAAAGCCTCTAGGAGTTGGTCAATGCTCCTGAACTGCCTCTCATTTAGTGGCTGAAACCATGTCAGGGCAGTGTTCCTAAGGGTCAGACCAAAGGCATTGTATTGCGTGAATAGATCCTCCACTTGTTCAGCTCTCAGGACTTGCCTAAACTCAGCCACATGATCGTATGGATCTCCACTGCCATCGAAATAGTTCTTCATGGACTTGACTAGCTGAGTCGGTCTCAAGGTTCTTGTGTGCTCTCTAGGTCGTGGTAGAGGGAACTCATCCGCGTTTCTTTGATTCCTGTGAGCTCTAAGTATCTCAAGTTCTACTCTATTTGTTTCCGTCCTCGTTCTCTCTCTTCCCACTGGGTTGGCAAAGCTTACTTCTGGTCTATCTCTACTTCTGTCTCTTTGCATTCCATGAGCTTGGGATGTTCCAGCTCCAGGGTGACCATAGGATACATTCGATCTTGGTTGGGGGAAAACAAATTCACTTTTCCAAGTGTAAACATGCCTATCATTTTGTGTCACCACAAAGATCCTCTCTGAAGCGTGATCTAAGTAGGTCACTCTACCTGGGCTATCAGGATCCTTAAACTCGTAGATCATGATTGTTCCTATATCAGTTGGCTGATTAGATTTATACCTCCAAAAGGCTTCGTCAGTTTCTCGATTGAGGAGCAAATCTATGCTCTTGTTGTCTTGGGGAACCCACTCAGGTGTGATAATCCTAGTGAGAACAGATTTGCCTCGGGGTGTTCTAGGTTCTATTCCCATGTTTCCTTGTTCCAAGTCACCTAAGTCCGCTTCTGAGATTACATTTCCGAATTCGTCCGTCCTATCTGGGTGACTGGTAACCACGTATATGGTTCCTTCTTTGTCCAAGTATGCTCCGTTTTCAAACTTGACAGCTGACCGCTCTAGTCCAATGGATTGATCAGGATTCTTAATCTGTACCACAGATCTTCCTAGGCCGTCCTCATAGATGCTAGCACCTAATCGGTTGGTCCTCAGGTATTCCAACTGTGTTTTGTAAGGACCTTCTACCCTGTGCAAGTATGGCACTCCCGAACTTCCCGTAGGTCTGTCCATGCCTTGAGACATCTCTGACTCACTGGTCTCAGAGCTAGGGTAGTACGAGTGGTGGCTCAACTGCTGGGCCCAAGACCTAGCAGTGTGGTTAACACTAGCCTCTGAAGACCTAAGGCTTTGTCTCTCCCTTACTAGATGTCGTCCTGATCTAAGGTTCATATGCCTAACTGATTAACCCAATTTTTTCGAGGTACAATCACGTTGCTGAGTCCTTTTGTATCGGTCACTTGGTTCTTTTTATGTTGATTATCGTGTTTATACTCTTGTCTGATATCACGTCGTCAGGAATACTTAAGTTTAATTTCGCACTTTAGTTTGGTCGTTTTCACGTTAGGTTCTTTTCCTTTTAAGATTGTCGTTCGCACACACACAGGTTATCTCTTAACTTGCACTTGGTTTTCTTAGATGGTCTTTGATTTATCTCATGCCTATCGTTGCTTGGAATTACTTCTAAGACTACCCGCACTTAGCCTAAACTAAGAATTGACAGAGGGTGTTGCGGGTTTTCCAACCTTGAGTTCCTTTCCTTGTATGGTTGCCCTGGTGTGCCCAGGACGCGTGTTCCCAAGCCTGCACTTACTCTTGCCTTGCGTGCCCTTCGCTGCTCTCAAAGGACCTGTAAAAGGCCCACTGTTAGCTCAAGACTTAAATTCAAAAGACAGAACCAATCACTTTCATTCATGTAACACTTCACCAATTTACACTATGACCTTTTGGACACAACTCTAGAGATCCCTGAATTTTTGTTCCCCCTGGGTATGGTCAACTTCAAAATACCCTAGCTAATATTCCTGATCTTAATTTAACCATAACCAGTCGATGTTTTTGTTGTACTCCCTGCGAGCTTTCCAACAAAACAAAAATCACGGCAAACGGATTTCGTATGAGGAAGTTATGCCAGTTCAGGGTTTTGGGGCTAAACAGGATTCAAAACAGTTTAATCAAGTAGGCAAAAATTCTTGAATTACTTGGGTTGCGGCCTCAACATGCAATGCTAACCCCGAGTGTTAGTCCCACACTTGGCCAAAATTTAGACCAATATTTTTGCCTTAAAAAATTTGACCTAATTTGCCCTTCTAACGTGTTCGCAAAGTCTGTCGGTCGCGATTGACAGGTCAGTCGCGATTGACAGGTCAGTCGCGATCGACGTGTCGATCGCGATTGACAGGTCCGTCGTGGCTGTCAGTCGCAATTGACTGGTCAGTCGCGATTGACAGGGGTTACGAAAAGTCAATCAGTCGTGGTCAAAGGGTCGTTGACTCTGTCAGTCGCGATTGACATGTCGATCGTGATTGACAGGTCGGTCGCGCGGGTCTGTCCGTCGTGGTCAAACAGTCGTTGACTGTGTCGGTCGCGATTGACAGAGCAGTCGTGGTCTGTCCGTCGTGGTCAAACAGTCGTTGACTGTGTCGGTCGCGATTGATGAGTCGATCGCGATTGATGACTCGATCGCGATTGACACGTGTCACGCGTATGGTCCGTCGGTCGTGGTCAATCGGTCGTTGACTCTGTCGGTCGCGATTGACAGAGCCGTCGTGGGCTGTCGATCGCGATTGACGTGTCGATCGCGATTGACAAGTCTGTCCGTCGTGGTTTGTCGATTGTGATTGACAGAGCGATCGCGATTGACAGAAATCTGAGGAATTTCAAGAAACTAAACACATTTTTGGGAAGCTCTAGGCCTGTAGATCATGGTTTTGCACTTTGTTTGGTGATTTGAGCGTTTTTTCTGTCGGTCGCGATTGATAGAAGTCGGCGACACACAGACAGTTACTTCGAAATCCGTACCTGCGCAGAGTGCTGGGGACGATGATGGGACCTGTACCTGCAAGACAGCTCAAGAAACATGCAAAAACAGCACACGCAATTTCGCTCTCTCGCTCTCTCTCACAAGTGAAATGAGGGAAATGAGGTGGAGATGGTGATATACTCAAACACTGAAATTTCCGCGATGATGGAAATGGAGGTGGAAGATGGTGATGATGATGATGGTGATGAGGATGGTGAAGAAAAAACAAGAAAATAGATGAAAGTGAAGAAAATACCTACTACTCCAACGCGTCAACTCTACGTCTTACCATCACACGCTCGTCCTCAAAGCTCGATCCCCGGCAACGGCGCCAAAATTTGGTGTAGCTCAGTGATGAGTAGCACCTCCTTTAATGTCAATCCGGGAAGACGTGAGGATGGTATGAAGACCTCGAGCAAGTGGCGGCACAAGTGTGTGAGTGAGAAGCACACAAACATGCACACACATACACACACACGCGCACACACGGCAAGACAAAGAGTGAGAATCAATGGAGTTCTTAGATTACTTTTCAAGAAGCTCTTACAAGTTTGTTTCAATTACAATCTAACCTCAAAAATGAGCTCTCTAGCTCCTTTTATAGTTTTTGACTAGCTTTGGCCTTGTTCAGACCTAGTGTCCGGCCTAGTTAAAAATTAGGTTCCAGGGCTTATTTGAGGGCTCAAACGAGATCTAAAAATTACGAAAATTGGCAGGTAGATACTTCTAAAGCTCCTCAAGCTCAAGGACTCCTTGGCTTGCACAAAATGGAGCTACAAAAATATGAAATGGTATTTACAATGGTGTTTAGTGATGAGAATCACTTTTAATTGGTGTAAGGGTTTTTGAAAAGTTAAAGGGTTGCCTAAGTGCTAGATTTGCGTGAATGCTCATACTTGCTTCTTCATGAGGAAAATTATTGGCCTATTTGCCAGATCTTCTTTGACTGCCATGTCTGCTTGTGCTGTCCCTTCGCTCTGACTCTCTTCGTCTTGTGGCTCCTTCGGTTCCCTGACTGCTGCCAACATACGCCTATTGCCCTAATGGGCTACTTATCTTTGTACATTGTCTAGTAATATATTCACTATTGTGTGTTATGCTCCAAGCTTCTTCTTCTTCCTTGTGTTGTTCACGTCCTTCCGCAGACGTCTAACTCCAACAATTGGTGTCAGAGCAGGTCCCCGCTTCATCTAGGGCATCTTCTACACCGCTCCAGTTGCAGTCTCAGATTCGCACAAAATTTGGTGAGCATACTCAGGGTGTTTCAGAGCATGAAATTTGGTGAGCATACTCAACTCGTTTTCGCCTCCGAATGCACTATCGCAGTGCTTGTGCAGGCTATTTAGGTATATGCTTGTTTCTATTCATCAGTATAAGCGTCTCGAAGTCTGCTACAAGTTTAGCAGAACTCATCTAAGCAGTCCCATTCAACTTTTTGAGATACAGTCAATTTCCTGCATCAAGGTATTTTAGTCACTATTTCCTGCATCAAGGTATTTTAGTCATTGGCCATGGCTGAAAGCAGTGATGTATTTTGTATGTTGGTTGTTGAGGATAAGTTGGATGGTACCAACTACCCATTGTGGGCTTATATGATGTGACATGTGTTAGAGGGCCGCCGAACAAGGACAAATGAACTAGGACAGGTGTCTTAAATGTAAAAGTGTTAGACGGCCGCCGAACAAGGACAAAAGTACTAGGATAGGTATCTTAAATGAAAAAGAATCTTTCAGGAAACGCGCAGGTAACTGAAGAATTGCGCATTCTTGTAAAAAAATCCTCTATATAAGGCAATGAGAAAAGAGTGGCAAGAGTGCCCCATTTGTGGGAATTGCAGTGTAACGTTTGAGTGAGCCTCGTTTTGGAGAGTGTTGTAAACGTATTGTGTGAGTGTGTATGTTGTTGAGAGATAAGCCCTGCTTTGTTCTGTTCTGTTCTGTACTCCGGCTAGTCGATTATTCTCACCTTATTACAGAGTTACGAATCAGTTGTATTGTGTTACGAATCTGTTCGGTAATGATTGAGTGTGTCTCTGAGTGTTATCAAGTGCAGTATGTTGTTTGTCAGTTCTTCGGCGGAGCAGGGAACGTGAAAAGTAGTCTCGAACTAATTGTCTGTTAGCGTTTCTGTAAATGACCGAATTCGATACCGTAGTCTACATTTGCTGTTGATTCCGATCATAGGAAGACAAGTAGCTTTAATGGTCTGGATGTGAGTAGGACATCGTTAGTTTATGGTTAGCGGTTTGTTATTAGGAGATTGGTTGTTCGAGTTTAGCATACGATGAGTCCTCATAACCTTAAGGTATAATGCCTGGTTGGTATACCTATCTGCTCTGAAGAAGTACGTATTAGGTGACCTTGTTACTGAAGTATATTTTGCTCATAAAATAAGTAACCGGATTGCTGCCCTCAGTCCTGAAGTTCTAATTCCAGTACACTGAACAGTCTTCCGTTGTTCAGAGATGGACACTGAGCTAAGAACGGGATAACATTTAGGATTGTGTGATGATTTGGAAAAATAGTACAGGGCCTCTGTCTAACAGACCCCTACCACTCCCAAGGACCCACGTGGCTAAGATAAAATTTACGGTTAGGAAAGATTTGAAATCGGCTGAACTTGAAGTACTTTGAGTCTGAAAGTGGGAGTAACAATTAACGTTTAACATTTGGCGCCGTCTGTGGGAAAGTGGCATCAGGTTGCCAGTTATCTGTGAAAAGTGGCAGTAGCATGCCGACTGTTTTTTTCAGAATCAAACATTACGTTTATCGTTCGATTGACTGACGGTAGCAACAGAGCCAGATTGTTGCCAACTGCTCAGATAGTGCTACTACGCAATGATACATGCCAGTTACTCGGTCTGGCGAAACGTATCCTAGGAACCATACGACTGGAACACGAAAAGTACTAAAGACAACCCTAGGAGAAGAAGGTATAACGCGGCCTGACCCAGTGGTCAAGCAAGTTAAGGACGTTAGAATTAATTCCGATCATATTCCGGTGGAACGATCAACACCTTTGGTACATTCTGGTGTCACTTCGACCCAGCCTATCGAAAATACAGTAATTCCAAAATCTACCAAGACGCCGCTGGAAACCAGTTTAACAATCTTGGATAAAGATTCAGAATTATCCACGATCAGAAATACTCTAGGAAAAGAAATCGGTAAAAGCGAAACACTGCAGTCTAGTATACTTTCAGTTCATTCCGGTGATATTCCGGTGATAGAACACCAACTGGCGGCCAAGGATTAGCATTTTTTGCGGAATCCTCAGCCCGACCCGCGTGCTTGGAAGAAAGATTTCGGATATTGGACATCCAGAAGGAAGGAAAGCTGTTCGAAGCAGAGATCCGAAGTATCCTACGCAAAAATAGCACACCAGAAGGCATGCCATCCGGCGATCCAAGTTCTGATAGTTCAACCAATCAACCTCAAGATACAGAAGAAGGGCCGAATACACTCACAATGAACGGAGAACAACAGCAACAACAGTTATGTCAACCAAGGCCGCCTCCAACAGGAGTAACATACACAAAATTTGGTGGATTCCCAGGAGATGACCCAGATGCTCATGTATGCACTTTCGAGATCAGTTATGCAGTCCTTAACCATCCACCGGATCAGGCATACAAGGCCATTGTTTTTCAATCTACACTGGTCAATGAAGCAGCTAGATGGCTTACGGAATACGACATTAATCATTTCGGTACCTATGATGCAGTACCAGATGCTTTTCTGCAACGATTCAGGTTAAAGAAGAATCCCGCCGAAATCTTTGATTATTTACAGAACAACCGACAGAAGGCGAATCAGACTGTCCAGGAATATGCTACACTTTTTAGAACACACTTGCGACAGATACCACAGGCCCACGCTAACTTACCGGATGATGTCATCACTCAGTGGTTTATCAATGGTTTAACCCCGCAATTGAAGCAGATCATGATCATAAGATGTGTCGGAGCAATGACGTTGGATGCAGTCATTGCCATGGCTCTGCAACTGGAATCCAAAGTCGGTGGATTTACAGAAGATCTAGGGTGGTTAAAAACGAACAAAACTATGACTGAAGATATAACCAGACAAGTGTACTGTATCACATGCAAAAATTCAGGTCATACTAGTACCAATTGTGCGCTAAATCAAACGTTCTGCGCTATCTGCAACACTGCCGGACACACCACCGGAAATTGTGTCTACAATGCCAGAATACAGGGAACAGCAACAGTCAATGCTGTTATTCAAGAACATGGATAGGCAGTGAATCACTATGTACCGCCGCAACTGAGAAACAATCAACCGCAGGGATATCGAAACTACCGAGGACAGAGGAACAATAACTATAATGCAAACCGCTGGCAGAACGAACCACCACCGGAAAATCCCAATTTACCACCGCCACGCTGTCATTTTTGTGGTGAATTCGGACACATTAGAAGATTTTGCAAGGACGCAATTGAGTATGATCAAAGGAAGAAGGAGCGGCAAAACCCAATGGCCAACATGGTGCAAATTACACCGGTAGAAACGCAAACTGCTACAGTCCAGACCCGATCAGGTAAACAGTTGCAATCAGCAGCAGAAATATTCGAACCAGGGATACGAGAACAACATAGGATGTATAACAAGGCTAGCCACTGGACCGCAACAGAACCACCAGTGTTCCCAGAACCTATTCCGGTGACTCAGACCTCATCGAGAAAGGAAGGAACACAACAAAAGGAAGCAGCAGCGGAGCCATCATCAGCAGTAGACATAACAGCAGATACTTCTGCATCAGCAGAGACCTTAAGTTCAAAAGAGCATGATAACCAATCTCAGCAGGCCTGGGAAATTTTATCCAAGGCATCTATCACTCTGCCTCTCGGCCAACTACTGGCATTAGTACCTCGGGTTCGACAACAGTTCCAGAAACAGTTCAATCCGGTACCTTCTTGTATTCCGGCGACATCAGCAGTTCAACCGGAACCTGATTCTACGGTTGATCATTCAGTTCCCTTGATTACAGTATGGTATAAGAATCATAAAATTACACAGGTATTGATTGATGGAGGCTCTGGTGTTAACATTGCAACTACAGCCTTATGCAATAGGTTAGGATGGACCGAAATTGAACCAGTTCAATTTTTTGTCAGAATGGCAGACCAATCTAGAGTCCATCCTGTAGGACTTGTGCGAAATGTACCCATTACTTTACAAGGTACGACCTTCAAAATGAATTTTGTTATACTAGATCTGCCGGAATCCACTTTGGATTACAACCTTCTTTTTGGTCGACCTTGGCTGAAGCATGCGAAGGTAATACAGGACTCGTCTGCACAAGAGCTTACGTTCAAAGATGCCAACCGTAGATATGTGGTAAAATTAGATGCTATACAACCTTGCGAACTTCACGCCAGACCATATTTTGCTGAACCAGTCCACATGTTAGATGGACTATCAGATGATGAAGAAGAGGAATTTCTGAAGAATAACGCTGACTTAATGACCTTAGGGACTGTTGATCTACAGTCCGTAATAGATAACTGGAGTACTTCAGTATGTATAGTTGTACCAATCACCCAAAAAACTAAGCAGGAAGATATTGTGCCAACACATGACAATGAATTACAATCACTATTCCGGTCGACAGACCATACAGAGAAACCGCAACAGTTTTATGTCTCCGAAGACCAGTTGACCTCGTACAATCTAGGAGACAAAGATCATCCACGACCTGTAAAGATAAGGCAAAACTTACCGGAAATATTTAAGGCTGATTTGATTCGACTACTTCGCAAATTCTCAGACGTCTTTGCATGGGATTACAAAGATATGAAAGGATTAGATCCGATCTATCAACACAGAGTCATGCTGAAGCCTGAAGCTAAACCGAATAAGCAGCCCAGCTATCGGATGAATCCCAATTATGCATCACAGGTAAAAGCCGAACTTGATAGATTATTAAAAGTTGGGTTCATCGTACCAGTAGAACATGCTGAATGGATTTCACCAATTGTCATCGTGCCAAAGAAAAATAAGCAACTACGAATCTGTGTAGACTACCGAAAATTAAAGGCAGCAACAGTACCGGATCCTTTCCCGATTCCCTTTCTGGATACCATGCTTGATAGGGTAGCAGGCCACGAAATGTATTCATTCTTAGACGGATACAGCGGTTACAATCAGGTTAGAATGGTTGAAGCAGATATCCCAAAAACTGCCTTCATTACCAATTGGGGTGTCTTTGCTTGTACGGTAATGTGGTTTGGATTGAGAAACGCACCAAGCACCTTTCAGCGATGTATGCAGGGGATTTTCTCTCCTTATCTCAATTCGTTTATGCAAGTATATCTCGATGACTTCTCAATTTTTGGAAAGATGATGGCACATTTGCTTCATCTACGATGTTGTTTCCAAAAGTGTCGAGACTACAGACTCTGCCTTAACCCAAGCAAATCGGTGTTTGCCGTTTCATGTGGCAAACTACTTGGTCATATTGTATCTGCCCAAGGTATCCGAGTAGACCCAAATAAGATTTCGGCAATTTTAGAAGCCCCAGTACCCGCTACTCCGAAAGAAGTAATGTGTTTTATGGGTCAAGTACGGTGGCACGGCAGACACTTACGATGGCTTGCTCATCTGGCTATACCACTGAACAGACTAATCACCAAAACTCCCCGACAGTTCGAATGGACTCAAGAATGCCAAACTACATTTGAACGACTCAAGTATCTATTGACGCAGGCCCCAATCTTACAACCACCGGACTGGGACAATCCGTTCCATGTTTTTGTCGACGCTTCAGATGTTGCGATCGGCAGTTGTAGCTCAGTGATGAGTAGCACCTCCTTTAATGTCAATCCGGGAAGACGTGAGGATGGTATGAAGACCTCGAGCAAGTGGAGGCACAAGTGCGTGAGTGAGAAGCACACAAGCATGCACACACATACACACACACGTGCACACACGGCAAGACAAAGAGTGAGAAGCAATGGAGTTCTTAGATTACTTTCAAAAAGCTCTTACAAGTTCATTTCAATTACAAGCTAACCTCAAAAATGAGCTCTCTAGCTCTTTTTATAGTTTTTGACTAGGTTTTGGCCCTGTCCAGACCTAGTGTCCGGCCTAGTTAAAAATTAGGTTCCAGGGCCAATTTGAGGGCTTAAACGGAGTCTAAAAAAGACGAAAATTGATATGTAGGTACTTCTAAGGCTCCTCAAGCTCAAGGACTCCTTGGCTTGCACAAAATGGAGCTACAAAAATATGAAATGGTATTTACAATGATTGTTAGTGATAAGAATCACTGTTATAAAGATGTTGATTTGGAAAAATTTGAAGGGCCTATCTACCAGATTTGTGTCGACTGCTTTGTCTACTTACTCCTTCACCTCGCTCTGACTCGCTCTGCTGGCTTCCTTGTCTAGTCAGTCCTTGGGTGCCCATACTGCTCTCAACACCCCCCCCTCTCTCGCGTCTGTCGTCCCTGACAGACCCTTGTTGCTGGGAGTGTTGGATGTAATATTCCACAACCTGAGTGGCAAGCTGATGTTCTTGTAGGCGTAGTCCTCTGGCCAAGTCTGTCATCATACGATCCCAATCAATTGGTCCTGGAATGTCCGGATGTGGCAGACGTAACTGATCTGCATGGATCGCTTGTTCTACTGCGAATAGATGTAGCAAATGTGTGGGTCTGGGAATGAAAATTTCTGAATGATATTCCCAGAATCCCGTAGAGAACATTTCCTCAAATGTCTGCTTGAAGCATGCGGGTAAGTACTTTATTCGTGCATGCCAGGCAAAGATTATAGTAACCGAGGGAGTCTGGCTCATGTCGTAGACTAAATCCTTGTTACCTTGAGAGAATCCAAGGGCAGAGATGTATGGAGCTTGTACATTCCGAAAGGTTTTGAAGACAATGGTCATGAGCTCGAATATCTTCATACACATTTTCGCTGCTATGTCGGGTATTATTGAGACGTGTAGACCAGTGCCGAATTGTTGATATCATGTAGGCTACGGTTGGGGTCCCTCGAGGTGGAGCAAAATATGGATAGTTAACCCAAGCCGAGCATTCTTTATTGTTGCGTACTTTGATTGCAAATGCTTGCCAGGATCTGCGACGTACCACTGGGCAATAGCATGGATTATACTTGATATATAGTGGCATGGTTGCCCAAGTGCTCATCATCTCTGGGTAATCGGTTAGTAGACGTGCACGCCAATTAGGTTGGAAGATCGAGCCAGCACGTGCATCTGTCGGTAAATCCCCTAGCTCAAATTGAGTGGCGAATGTGGGATCCTTCCCTGTATGTCTCTTGACTTCTGCATTATAATCATGTAGCAAGACAAAATACGGCATGTATTGCGACTCTGATGTTGTGATTAACCGTTGATGGGATAGATTTTGAAAGTAAGAAGACCGAAGGACAGTTTCTTCCAGATTTGTGAGAGATTGCATTTGCACGGCCACACGATCATCATGTGTCTTACCCACTTTCTCGACCCTTTTGACCCAATCTGGAACTTGAATTTCTAAAGTGTCTTGTCCTTCCTCTGTAGTTCGACCACCGGGTGTCGGCATCGGCTCATATGGCTCTTCATAGCTGTCATCGACGGGGATTTCCACCACTGTTTCCGGTTCTCGTTCTTCAGTTGGCGAGGGTGGCCTTTCATGTGGTAAGAGACGCGCTTGGAGTTCGGTCACCTGTTTCCGGAGGGTCTCTAATTCTTCTTGAGAGTGTTGCAAGACTACCGGCTCCTGTTGAGCTGTGGGGGCACTGGCTATCTGTTTCTTTAGGTCTGCACATTCAGTCTCTAACTTTTCATATGACTCCAAGAAATTTGCATGCTCCTCAAGTAAGATGCGAATGTCTTCCGATGGTACAGCTCTATACTTGGTAGGGCTAATGGTTGCTCCTGTAGTTCCTTCCATAGCCGCTTCAAAGTTGTCTTGGTTTTGTTGTTGAAGCCTCTTGTTCTCTTCTAGTGCTGCTGCCATATGCTTCCTTAATAGCCCAAGGTTGCGTCTGAGTGTAGCATTAGATATCATTTGCGCTTGGAGCACTGTTTCTAATTCCTTGACTGCTTGGTCATCTACTGTTGATGTCTTTGATTCCAATTCGGAGTGAGCCTGCTGTAAGGTTGTATGCTCGGTTAGGAGCGTTTGGTAATCTGCTTCAAGAGTGGTGACTCTAGCTTGCAGACGATGAGATTCTGCCTGGAGGGCAGTAGTGCGTTCTTCCAATTGATGGTATTCTTGTTGTAGTTGATGTGCACACTGAAGTAATGTGTTGAACGTGCTATTTACATTATGAGATGCAAGGGGGAAAGTTTGAAATGTAGGGGAGGTGGGATTGGGTAGGGGGGTAGTGAATGTTGTGTGTGCCAATGATGTGAGTGGTGAGGTGGGGGGTAAGGGAGGGGGAGATGGAGGAATCGTGGGGAGAGGTGCTGTGGTTGGTGAAATGTCCATTGGGTCAGACAAGGAGGTGTGTACAGGGGCTACCATGTAGGTGGGTATGGTAGGTGAAGTGAGTGTGGTGTTCGTGTAAATTGATGTCGTTGCTAACATCGGGGAAATGTGCCTCTGAAACATTGGAGAGCGGATGAACTGCTCCACAAAGGACGGGTATTGGGGTGGTGAGGTCAGGTTGAAAGAGGTGTAGGGGCCAGATGGGAAGTGAGGGTCATGGAATGGAGGTACCCGTAGTGGGGAATAGGCTGGAAAACACAGGGTGCCTTTAGTGGGTGCCGGGTTTCCCACCACACTTGGAATTATGGGATGGCCAGTTATGGGTTCGGAGGATAGAAGGGTTGAAGTGTACAAGGGATTGGTGGCGAAGGAGAAGAGGGTGTCTTGTGAGGTGGGTTCTCGAAATGAGAATGATGTGAATGAGGATGGGTTATAAGTGAAGGTAGAGGTGATTACTGTCGTTTCTTCCATGGTGGGAGGTGGTGGTGGGGGTGGAGAAGGTGGTGATGGAGGATGCTGGGGTGAGATGGGTGATGTCTGAACGAATGTTTCAGTAGAGAGGTCAGTGGTGGTTGTGGGCGTAGCTGTGGTTTCAATGGGTACTTCTTGTTCTGTGACTGGTATCCTGATAGTCTTACCTGCTCGTGGTAATGTGTCAACTCTGCGTTTGTCATACCTCGCGGACTGGCGGACTGCAGTGTGGACAGCCTCCGGAACTCCTAAAGATTCTGACACTAATTTGAGGGTGTCAATGAAATGTTGGTCCACCCCCTCATCTGATAGCATTTCTTGCATCAAAGCTTGACCTGATACAAGAGAGAGTTGATGCCTTTCTTGTACTGCTTTGATTGTGTCGTATAACCTTTGTAGTTGAGCTGTATATGCTGGTGCACCTACAAGTTCTGGCACTTCTTGTTGCTCCTCTTGATGCTCTTGATCATAATCCTCCTCATCTTCCTCCTGTTCTTCATCTCCATCATCCTCTTCATCCACTTCAACTATGGTGACATGTGCTTGGGAGGTTGTGGCCTGCGTTTGCACGTTCTCCACTTGTTGTGCCTCTTCTGCCTCCAGCTCTACATCTTGTAATAATTGTTCGAAATCTTCATTCGTGAGTTCTTCCAAAGGTGCACCACTAGGAAATTCAAGATCGGTTGGGATGGGAGGGAATATCAAGGTAGAACCATCGATGCTGCGTCTTGGAAGTCGGAGTGTGAATGGTCGGACTCTTCGGGGTGGAGGGGTGACGTCTGGTGTTAGGGTGGCTCCACGTGGTTGAGCACATGGGACTTGGACAGTGCCTCTCATCTTCTTAGAAGGGGCTCCAGTGGATGTCCTGCCTCTAAACTGCTCTACACGATTCCACATTAGGGCCCGTTGAATAGGGATGTCATAAGCCAAACACCTATAAATGATTCTCGTCAGAGCACAACAACCATATAAAACCTGTTTCCGCGGCCATCGTTTGTGAGCTAGGTGTATCTGATCAATTATCCAGTGGGGTAAGTTGATGGTGAGGCTCTGTGTCTCTGCCAGATACAAACTAAACCAAATCTTTTTGGGTGGCATGGTGAATCTATCTTGTGCCGGGAAAGCAAAGTGTTGCATGCACATGCGAAGGTGTATTGCAATATTAGGCGTCATGGACACCATGTCCTTGAGTTTGGTGAGACTTTGATTCTTCATGTAATCCGGTACTAGGGTTTCCTTCTCTGTAGGAATATGCATTCCACGCATATCTAGAGCCTCTCTCACCAAGTTGTTTGATAGCCTAAACCTCTTGAGCTCATTCCCCTTTGTTAGAGATGGAATCACAAATGAGCTTGCACCTTTTGGGTTCTGGTTTGGAGTCAAGGTGTTGATGAGATAGTAGCATCGCATGAAGTCAGGCTTTGGGAGCCGTGCGCTGAAATATGCATCCAATCCTGCCTTTGCCCATATCGAACGTAGACCTTCTGCATTTTGTAATTTCTCGAATTCTCTTGTAAAGAAATGGTATCTGCCTTGGTTCCCATTGAAGTCCAACTCTGATTCCCATAAGTACCTTCCCTCACCCAAGGGTCCTGCCACTTCAATAAACCAGTGGGAAGTCTTTCCTACGGGCATGGTGTGGCCACGCGGAGGGTCCGCAATAGGTATGATTTTGATTGCCCGCAATTCTTCTGGTCTTTCATTTGTCTCAGGCAAAACGGGTAAACTGTCTAAGTCCACCACTTGCGGGCTTGTTTCTGTGTGAGAGCTAGTTCCTGCTGCCTCAGCCATGTTGAAAACTTCGCAGCTGGTTCTATGAGAATATATGAATAAATGTTAACATTGCAATGGACACAAAAATGACACGGTGTCCCCTGTTACAACATTAACCTAAAGTTCGGGAGAGGTTAGGGGTTAATAAGTGCTCGGTGCTAGTGTGTGTAGTTAGAAATTGGGTAGACCTACGAGCTAAGCGGAATGATGTGATGTGAGAGTGAAGTAGTTAGTAGGTGGACATGGATTTACAATTGGGGTCCGGGGGTTTATTACAAGTTTTAGGTTGCCAAATGCAACGGATAGGTTTTGAGTTTGACTTTGTGGAGGCTCTGGAGAGTGTGATAGGGTATTTACTTGAAAAAGGGGGCTGTTTAGGGACCCATCTATGAGTGAGTCTGTGCGTGCTTCTAGGTGGCAGTGTGTTCGAGTGTATCAGACAAGAGTGGGTGGTGGCTGCTTGAGCGAGTGAACCCTGTCGTGTATGATGTGAATTGTGTGGGGTTATTTGAG
Source organism: Ceratopteris richardii (assembly GCA_020310875.1). Lineage (NCBI taxonomy): Eukaryota > Viridiplantae > Streptophyta > Polypodiopsida > Polypodiales > Pteridaceae > Ceratopteris > Ceratopteris richardii. Next base: position 111,728,498 of record CM035414.1, read on the forward strand.
CCCGCAAGCAAGCCTTAGGCACCCAAATTTGTCTTGATTGTGGGCTGGCCTTCATCGACTTCTTGGGCACCCAAATAGACTTCACGTTAGCAGAAGAACTTCTGAAAGACATCTTATTAGTGTCGTGTTGTTGGTTACTAATAAGAGGCTTTGCCCGTGTGGTTGGCTTGAGTGCAACCGGGTGTTCGCCTTTCCGCACCCACACTTGTTTCAATAGCTCAAACGTTTTGCTGCGCAGGTACTTTTGATCTCCGACATAGGTAGTACTCTGCTTCTTCTGCTTTTGATCCACCTTTGGTTGTTGCCTCCCTCTGGCCTTTGGAAAAGAAGGGAATTCCGTTGCATCCCTGACTCCTTTTTTGCAACCATCATTCCTCTGCAACACATAGTTTTGGACAAGAACAGCATGGTCATCTTCATGTGTACTCCTGGAAGGACCAGGAGTGTGTGCCTTTCCTAGTTCCTTGAGTGCTCCATTATCTAACTCTACTGTAATTCGACTATGATTGACCCATACCTGAAGAAGTCCACTTCTTAGGTTCAAGTTGACTGCTTGGTCATAGATCCAGTCTTGACCCAAGACAAGGGGTTCAGTGAGGTCCTCATCTTGACACACTAGTACTTTAACTGTCATTGCCTCATCATGAATATAGAGCGGAAGTTCCACCTCGCCCATGCAAGGGGTTTCCACGCCTCCCAATCCTATGAGATATGCTTCGACAGGATTGACAGTTAATTGCAACTCTTGACAGTGAGACAATTTAACAGCACTAGTGGCTGCACCTGAGTCAATCAAGGCTCTTACAGTCCTTGCACTCTTTCCTTGCCCTATATCTAAGTTTATGAAAGGACGTCGATCAGTTATCCTATGTGAGCTAACACCGGAAACTTCACACATAGCCACGTCGTATCCTTGATCTGCATATGTATCTTGCCTAGGGTGCTCTCTACCTTGTCTTCTTAATTTCATTCTCCGTATGCGCTCTAGGGCTTCTGCTTGAGCTTCTTCTCGAATTCGTTTTTCCTCCTCTTTACGTTGCTTAGCAGTATTGAGTCGACTTAGCATTTCCTCCGTGAGGGGTTCCTGATACAACTTGACTCTGCATCCGCTAATATAGTTTGGGAGAACATCACCCTCTAAAGTGGCTAGTTGTAGTGCTCCACTCGTGGAGATCCTATTGATTATCATAGGTCCGTAGCCTCTCTTTTCTAGCTTCCTTGCGTGTTGTTTCAGTTTGTAGACTAAAACTAGATCTCCTGCTTTCAAGCCCTTATCCTTCACATGGGCATCAAAGTATGCCTTCTATCGTTTCTTAGCTGCATATATCCCTACAGCCGCCCTCAATCTTGTTTCTCCTAATCGTTCAAGGTCAAATAGTCTAGAGGAGAGTTCATGACCCGTCCATTTATGCTCTTGTGCTACTTTCAGTGTTGGTATTAAGAAGTCTAATGGTAGCACTGCATTTTGGCCAAACACCATCTGAAAGGGGGTGGCTTGGAGTACCGTTTTGTAGGCAACTCGGTATGCCCAAACAGCATGGTGTAGCTGTTTGTCCCAATCAGAGCGTTTATTGTTCACTAATTTCGTCAACACATTGCACATAATCTTGTTGGTGCTCTCAGCCTGGCCATTTGCTTGAGGGTGATAGGGGGCAGACTTCTTATGAACTACCAAGAATTCTTGGAGCAGATTTTCAATAACTTCATTCAAGAAGTGAGTGCCTCTATCACTGACTAGCTCTATAGGTAGCCCGTATCTAGTGAACACATTCTCAAATAAAAACTTAGCTGTTGTTTGAGCATGGTTCTTCGTTGTGGCTTTTACCTCTACCCACTTTGTTAGATAGTCTGTCGCAACAATGATATATTATGCATGGGAACCCTTAGCTGGGGGATTAATAGGACCTACGAAGTCTATTCCCCACTTAGAGATTGCACGTCCACCCATCATAGGTTTCAGTGGCATCTCATCTTTACGTATAGGATACTGAGTTCTCTGACAGACATCACATCGTTTCACATAGGTATGTGCATCCATGTGAAGGGTCGGCCACCAGAAGCCTGCAAATAGTATTGCCTTGATCACCCGATCTGATCCAAAGTGTCCTCCTGCTACACCTTGGTGAGCAGTTTCCAAGATCTTAAGATATTCACTTTCATGGACACATAGTCTCAAGTAACCATCTTTACCACGTTTGTATAGATTGTCGCCAATGAGAGAGTAATCCTGGGCTTCTTGTTCTAAACTCCTTTTCCTAGCCAGAGTCATGTCTGGAGGGAATGTTTTCGTCCTCAGGAAGGATACTAGTGGTTCACTCCAATCTGGCACTATGGACACTTGATAAAGAGTGGCATGTTCGACAGGTGGTTTAGTGCTACAGATTGGGCATTCTTTGCACAACCTTTGGACATCCGCTTCCATAGTTGGCCAGTGCACTCCGAGTCTCCTTAGTGTCTGTAGGGTTCGTTGTTTTGAGTAGTGTTGCTCTAATGCACCTACATGTGCTAATTGCAACCACTTCGCATACTCATCCTCTTCTACACAACAAGCCAAGATTCCTTGATCTGTGTGCTTGTACATACTTCCTGCCATGATGTGATACTTTTGGGCTTTTACTACCTCTCTATCCTGCGTGTTTATTACTGGATGGTTAGGTCCGTATGTCAACACTGGTACCAATGGCTTAGCCCACTGCGGCACCACTTCCAAATTAAACAAGTAAGCATCAGGAAGGTCATCTGACACTCCTCGTGGGGCTTCTCCCGATGTGAGCCTAGAAAGGTGATCTGCTCTCAAATGAGTCCTCCCTTTTCTCACCACTACCTCAAAGTCATATTCCATTAATAATAGAAACCATCTTACTAATCTACCTGTATTGCATGGCTTGTTTACGAGATATAACAATGCTTGGTGGTCAGTAAAAAATTTAAACTTATTTGCAAGCAAATAATGTCTAAACTTTTTAGCCGCATACACCATGCCTAAGCCTTCTCTCTCAGTAGTGGTGTAATTTCGTTCAGCTGCATTCAATTGTCTACTAGCGTAGGCAATTGTAAGATCCATATTACCTTCACCACTAGGTTGTGCAAGCACACATCCAATAGCATAATTGGATGCATCCACGTGAACATGGAATGGCTTGTTCCAATCTGGTGTGGTCAAGATTGGTGCTGAGCATAATCTTCGTTTAAGCTCATTGAAGGAATTCTCACATTCCTCAGTCCACTCAAAGTTTGTCAGAAGTCCGTACATGGGCTTTGCAATGACAGCATACATGTGAATGAACTGGCGGTAGTAACCACAATGTCCCATGAAAGCTTGTACTTCCTTGACATTCCTTGGTCTTGGAAGCTCGGCTATGGCTCTCACTTTCTCTTCATCAGTGGATATGCCATTCTTTGACACTATGTGTCCTAGAATCTTGCCTTGCCTGACCATAAAAATGCACTTTTCTGGGTTCAGGCAGACTTGATATTCTCTACATTTGTCAAATATTTGTTTGAGTTCAGGAATATGAGTTTGTCTAATGTTGGAATGAGCACAAAGATCATCAACATAGACTTCCAAGTTCTTCCTCAGGAACTCTTTAAATACATGGCACATCAGCCTCTGGAAGGTAGCTGGTGCGTTGGTAAGCCCAAATGGCATTACACGAAAGGCAAATATACCCCACTCTGTGGCAAAAGCTGTCTTATGCTGATCTTCTGGAGCTATGGCTACTTGATTGTAGCCCGAAAATCCATCGAGGAAGCTGTACACTTCCTTGCCTGCTACTCTTTCCAAGAGATGCTCTGTGATAGGAAGCGGATAGTTATCTCGAATTGTGGCTGCATTAACCTTCTTCAAGTTAATGCATACACGCAGCTTGCCATTCTTCTTGGGCACCACTACGATGGGGGATACTCACTCAGTGTGCTCAATTTCATAGATAAATCCAGTTTCAACCAGTCTATCTATCTCCTCTTTGATCTTGGCAGCATAATTATCGTTATATGTATAGGGCTTTTGCTTAGAGGGTTTAGCATCTGAGGTCATGGGGATAGTGTGTGAGCATATGTCAGGGTCAACACCTTTCAAATCCTTGTAACTCCAAGCAAATACATCTCTGTATTCTCTTAGCAAGGCAATTAACGCATGCTCTTCTTCCTCTGTTAGGTCATGGCCTATGTACGTGCATCTCTCCTCTCCTTCTTCTAGGGCCACTACTATTTTCTTGGTGGTTTCTTTGTTATCATAGGCCTCTCCTACTTGTGCCTCTCGTTTAGGCATTCTTATCATGACTCTCCTGTCGTCTATCTCATACTTCTTAAAATTTTCTGAGACCTCAAACAAAGATTCTTCCTCTTCTGGTGAGACTTCTCTCTTCTTTCGTTTCTTTCCTTCTTCCTTCGGGGTCACATGTGTTGCTAATCTTACATCATTTGTAAGCTCTCCATGCCTCTGGGGTTGAAAGTCTACTTCATGGAAGTATTCTTCATCTGATGCAAATGGTGGGTCCATAATGATTGACTCTAGATCGGAGTCGCTTGCATCCTCAAATGCACCAGGGCTAGGTTCGCATTCTTCTAGAACTGCCTCTCCCATGATTGGCTCTATGGAGAAGACTGAAATGTCATAGCCATCCTCATCACAGTGAGGTGTCCATTGTTCCTCATTGATGGCTACATCCATTGTTGCTAGGATTTCTGCCCAGCCATGGGGTTCAAGTTCCTCATCAGGAAAGACTACAGGTGCATAGGCTGGGTCTTGAATTGATCTATGGTTTTCTTTTGCACCTACCTCTCTGGCTTTCTCTCTCTTCTCTTCTTCTACTGCTACCTTACACATCCATAACTGAGTGTCTTCATGCATCCATGAGGATCCTGACCCTATGGAATGCACCGATTCTGTATCATCTTTGGCTCTATGGATGGGATTCCATTGGATGGGAGGTACATCTCTATGAGAGTAATCTTTGAGATTTACTTTGGTTGTAACACCTAAGTGTTGCAAATACAAGGAGTTGGTTCCCCAGTCCTGTACCACTTGCAACTGTCGCATAAATGGTCTTCCCAAAATCATCTCATAGGCATGATTTTTGCTGAAGTCACATATAGCAAATGTATGCTCAAACTCGACACCACAGGTGGTGAGAGTTATTCCTTCTAGAAATCCTAAGGGTCTCTCAATATGACCATCGGCCATCTGCAATTTCATTCTCGTTGGCCTGAGTGCTGGCTTGCCCCAACGCTTCCATAGGGAAGTGGTGGCAATTGTAACTCCTGCACCTGAGTCCAAAATTGCCTTGGTGGTGTACTCCTGGTAGGTAATGGGAAGATAGGTGTTCCCTTCTTCACCTTCACACATATCTCCTATCTTATCCAAGGGTATTTCTGGCACTGTCCTTTGGGATCGTACCTGGGAACGAGGTTTTGCTATCTCTGGTACTTGTTTGGCGACATGTTTCCATAATTCAGGTCTAACCTTGAGTAGCTCTTCTAACTTGAGATTGCACTGCACTTTAGTGTTTTTCACTACCTCTGTGTTCCTAGGTAAGACTGAGTCCTCATTTCGTACCATGACCGTGGGTGCTCTCATACAAGTAGATTTAGCTTCCCATGGGCCTGTGAAGTGGGGTAATTCTTGTAGAGAGTTAGACTCAAAGTCTAGTCTGTCCTGAGAGTGGGTGCTCTCCTGCTCCTCATAAATGGATGGGATGTCTTGTGGGAATTGGTCGCGTGCATCATCCACAAGTTCAATAGGAGGAGGGACTTCACTCTCTTTAGCCCATTTATCTTCTTGAATCTCGCGTAGGAATTCTGGTGTGAACCGATTCATAGAAGATGATGTGTCTGGCTCCGTAGAGTTAGGCACATAGGCTTCAGGCACATAGGCTTCCTGAGCAGGAATGCTTAATCTTTCACTTGCCTTGTCCTTGTGTTGAGAGGCAGGTTCCTTTTCTGATTGTGCAATCAGTTTCTCTATTCTTTCTAACAGTCCATCAAAGTGCAATTGTGTCTTTGCTAAACTAGAGATGTTAAATAGGCGACTGGCCTCAAACATGGTCTGAGCCAATTCCACCATCTTAGCACAAATTTTGGTTCGTTCTAACTCTAGTTCTACTCTTGGGCAACACTTTTCATGATCAGTTACGTTTGGCCCTTCTTGGATTCTGGCCTGATATGCTTTAAGCATCATATTAAGGTCTTCGGGAGTGGGATCTGCTAGGACCGATCCTACTCTAGGGGGTGGTGGAATTAGTTGAGGCGGGTCGGAAGGTGGCGGGTCGGATGGAGTTGGGAATGGTGGAGGTGGAGTAGTGTGAGAGGGAGTTTGAGATGTGAGTTCAGTTATCCTGGCCTTTGTTTCTCTGAGGCTTTCCTCGAGTTCACTCATCTTTTTTGCCCATTGCCTTTTCATTCTTTCACGGCTATCTCTCCAAGCTCTAGTCCTCTTCTTTGTCATGCTCTCTGTTTCACTAGCCTCTGGGTTCTTTTCCTGGTTTACCCCTGGGTTTTGCTGCAATGCTTGAGCTCTAGTGATCACTTGCACGGGTGTAGTGGAAGTGACACTTCCTGTGGAATCTACCACTAACCCAATAACGTTAATAGGAGTAATTTTTGGCATATTATTAGGATTCTTGGGGCAGTCTCGTAAGAGATGATCCTTTCCACACTCTTGGCAAAAACCCTGAATCGTCACTGACTGGGGTTGTGTAGGTTGGACCTAGGTCCGCTTCTGAAATTACATTTCCAAATTCATCTGTCCTATCTGGATGACTGGTGACTACGTATATGGTTCCTTCCTTGTCCAGGTATGCACCGTTTTCAAACTTGACAGCTAGGTGCTCTAGTCCTAAGGATTGGTCAGGGTTTTTAATCTGGACCACGGTTCTTCCTAGGCCGTCCTCATAGATGCTAGCACCTAATCGGTTGGTCCTAAGGTATTCCAACTGTGTTTTGTAAGGGCCTTCTACCCTGTACAAGTAAGGCACACCTGAACTTCCCGTAGGTCTGTCCAGGCCTTGAGACATCTCTGACTCACTGGTATCAGAGCTAGGGTAATGAGAGTGGCGACTCAACTGCTGGGCCCAAGACCTTGCAGTGTGGTTGACACTAGCCTCTGAAGACCTAAGGCTTTGTCTCTCTCTTACTAGGTGTCGTCCTGATCTAAGGTTCATATGCCCAACGGATTAGCCCAAACTTTTTTTTCAGAGTACAACCTCGTTGCCGATCAATTGGTACCAGTCACTTGATTCTTTTTAGTTATTCCTCGTGTTTAAAGTCTTATCTGCTATTACGTCGTCCGGAATACTTGAATGTTCTTCGTACTTTCAGGTTGATCGTTCCACGTTAGGTTCTTTCCTTTATGTTGTCGACAGTACAGAGATTAAGTTTTTAGCTTGAACTTGAGTTTTTAGGTAGTCTTCAACTTGATAGTGGCCTATCGTCGCCCTGACTTACTCCTACTTCTAATCGTTCTTAGCCTAAGCTAGGAATTGACGAAGAGGAGTTGAGAATATTCCGACCTTTCTTGCCGAACCTTGCTCTTTAGTGCTCGAGAAGTTGATTCTCAAGCGTGCGCCACACCCTTGCTTGGATACTCTCACTTGCTTCTCAATAGGCCTGCATAAATCCCAAGATTAGCTCCAAGTAGACCTTTCAATTGACAGACAATTTATTTCAGACACTTTTTTAATGACCCTTGTTCCCCTTTTTTTATTGCTAAAAATTTACTCTAGAGCTCCCTTGGTGTTCCTACCCCTCAGTGTGTCAACTTCCAAATATCCTATCTGAAAATCAACGTGTTATTCTTATAAAAAACAGTTGAGGGCGTGTAGTATATGTCACGAGCTTTCCGACAAGCCCTAGAGCTCAGGAAATGGATTTCGTATGAAAAAGTTATGACCGTTCAGGGTTTAGGGGGTTAACTAGACAAACAGATCCTTTCGGGGGTTTTAATGCATTTTCTAAGGCCTTCGTAAGTATATGAGTACATGAAAGTGCAAATATGCCCAAAATTTAGCCTAAATTTCCAAAAATTCACTCCTTAATTTTTTGCCGAAAATGCCTGTCTATCGCGATAGACGGTGTCTGTCGCGATAGACACAATCTATCGTGGGGGCTGTCTGTCGCGATAGACGGTGTCTATCGTGAAATTCTGTCTGTCGCGATAGACGGTGTCTGTCGCGATAGACGCTATCTGTCGTGAAATTCTGTCTGTCGCGATAGACGGTGTCTGTCGCGATAGACGGTATCTGTCGCGGATTCTGTCTGTCGCGATAGACGGTGTCTGTCGCGATAGACGCTATCTGTCGTGGATCTCTGTCTGTCGCGATAGACGGTGTCTGTCGCGATAGACAGTGTCTGTCGCGATAGACGGTGTCTGTCGCGATAGACTGAAAAAATGCAAATTTTTGAAAAACTTCTAGTGATCTAGAGTGCCCTCAAGGTGTAGGTTACAGTGATAAACATGCATTCACAAAATGTTAAGATTTTCTGTCTGTCGCGATAGACAGAGGCTGTCGTCCCGGGACCTGTGCAGAGCCTGTCGTACCTGCGCACACTGCTGGGGATGATGGTACAGCAAAAACCTGCAAAATAGCTCAGAAAACAAGCAAAAACAGCACATGCAAATTCGCTCTCTCGCTCTCTCTCACAAGTGGAATGGAGGAAATGAGGTGGAGATGGTGATATGATCAAAACTGAAAATTTTCGCGATGATGGAGATGGTGATGATGATGATGGTGATGAAGGTGGTGAAGAAAGTAAAAGAAAATCGATGAGAGTGAAGAAAATACCTATAACTCCAACGCGTCAACTCTACGTCTTACCATCACACGCTCGTCCTCAAGGCTCGATCCCCGGCAACGGCGCCAAAATTTGGTGTAGCTCAGTGATGAGTAGCACCTCCTTTAATGTCAATCCGGGAAGACGTGAGGATGGTATGAAGACCTCGAGCAAGTGGCGGCACAAGTGCGTGAGTGAGAAGAACACAAGCATGCACACACATACACACACACGCGCACACAAGGCAAGACAAAGAGTGAGAATCAATGGAGCTTTTAGATTACTTTCAAAATGCGCTTACAAGTTTGTTTCAATTACAATCTAACCTCAAAAATGAGCTCTCTAGCTCCTTTTATAGTTTTTGACTAGCTTTGGCCCTGTCCAGACCTAGTGTCCGGCCTAGTTAAAAATTAGGTTCCAGGGCTTATTTGAGGGCTCAAACGAAGTCTAAAAATTATGAAAATTGGTACGATGGTACTTCTAATACTCCTCAAGCTCGAGGACTCCTCGGCTTGCACAAAATGGAGTCTATTCTACCAAAAACGGGATTTACAATGTTTGTGTAGTGATTAAAATCACTTGAGTTGTACATAACCCATGGGGAAAAATGATCTGGCCTTGTTGCCGTACTGTGCATGATTCCTCTGTTGCTTTGTGTGCCAACACAAGCTAACCTCAAAAATGAGCTCTCTAGCTCTTTTTATAGTTTTTGACTAGGTTTTGGCCCTGTCCAGACCTAGTGTCCGGCCTAGTTAAAAATTAGGTTCCATGGCCAATTTGAGGGCTTAAACGGAGTCTAAAAAAGATGAAAATTGATATGTAGGTACTTCTAAGGCTCCTCAAGCTCAAGGACTCCTTGGCTTGCACAAAATGGAGCTATAAAAATATGAAATGGTATTTACAATGATTGTTAGTGATAAGAATCACTGTTATAAAGATGTTGATTTGGAAAAATTTGAAGGGCCTATCTACCAGATTTGCGTCGACTGCTTTGTCTACTTACTCCTTCACCTCGCTCTGACTCTCTCCGCTGGCTTCATTGTCTAGTCAGTCCTTGGGTGCCCATACTGCTCTCAACACCTCCCCGGCAACGGCGCGAAAATTTGGTGTAGGTCAGTGATGAGTAGAACCTCCTTTAATGTCAATCCGGGAAGACGTGAGGATGGTATGAAGACCTCGAGCAAGTGGAGGCACAAGTGCGTGAGTGAGAAGCACACAAGCATGCACACACATACACACACACGTGCACACACGGCAATCCAAAGAGTGAGAAGCAATGGAGTTCTTAGATTACTTTCAAAAAGCTCTTACAAGTTCATTTCAATTACAATCTAACCTCAAAAATGAGCTCTCTAGCTCTTTTTATAGTTTTTGACTAGGTTTTGGCCCTGTCCAGACCTAGTGTGCGGCCTAGTTAAAAATTAGGTTCCAGGGCCAATTTGAGGGCTTAAACGGAGTCCAAAAAAGACGAAAATTGACATGTAGGTACTTCTAAGGCTCCTCAAGCTCAAGGACTCCTTGGCTTGCACAAAATGGGGCTACAAAAATATGAAATGGTATTTACAATGATTGTTAGTGATAAGAATCACTGTTATAAAGATGTTGATTTGGAAAAATTTGAAGGGCCTATCTACCAGATTTGCGTCGACTGCTTTGTCTACTTACTCCATCACCTCGCTCTGACTCTCTCCGCTGGCTTCCTTGTCTAGTCAGTCCTTGGGTGCCCATACAGCTCTCCACACCTCCCCGGCAACAGCGCCAAAATTTGGTGTAGGTCAGTGATAAGTAGCACCTCCTTTAATGTCAATCCGGGAAGACGTGAGGATGGTATGAAGACCTCGAGCAAGTGGAGGCACAAGTGCGTGAGTGAGAAGCACACAAGCATGCACAAACATACACACACACGTGCACACACGGCAAGACAAAGAGTGAGAAGCAATGGAGTTCTTAGATTACTTTCAAAAAGCTCTTACAAGTTCATTTCAATTACAAGCTAACCTCAAAAATGAGCTCTCTAGCTCTTTTTATAGTTTCTGACTAGGTTTTGGCCCTGTCGAGACCTAGTCTCCGGCTTAGTTAAAAATTAGGTTCCAGGGCCAATTTGAGGGCTTAAACGGAGTCTAAAAAAGACGAAAATTGATATGTAGGTACTTCTAAGGCTCCTCAAGCTCAAGGACTCCTTGGCTTGCACAAAATGGAGCTACAAAAATATGAAATGGTATTTACAATGATTGTTAGTGATAAGAATCACTGTTATAAAGATGTTGATTTGGAAAAATTTGAAGGGCCTATCTACCAAACTTGCGTCGACTGCTTTGTCTACTTACTCCTTCACCTCGCTCTGACTCTCTCCGCTGGCTTCCTTGTCTAGTCAGTCCTTGGGTGCCCATACTGCTCTCAACACCTCCCCGGCAACGGCGCCAAAATTTGGTGTAGCTCAGTGATGAGTAGCACCTCCTTTAATGTCAATCCGGGAAGACGTGAGGATGGTATGAAGACCTCGAGCAAGTGGAGGCACAAGTGCGTGAGTGAGAAGCACACAAGCATGCACACACATACACACACACGGGCACACACGGCAAGACAAAGAGTGAGAAGCAATGGAGTTCTTAGATTACTTTCAAAAAGCTCTTACAAGTTCATTTCAATTACAAGCTAACCTCAAAAATGAGCTCTCTAGCTCTTTTTATAGTTTTTGACTAGGTTTTGGCCCTGTCCAGACCAAGTGTCCGGCATAGTTAAAAATTAGGTTCCAGGGCCAATTTGAGGGCTTAAACGGAGTCTAAAAAAGACGAAAATTGATATGTAGGTACTTCTAAGGCTCCTCAAGCTCAAGGACTCCTTGGCTTGCACAAAATGGGGCTACAAAAATATGAAATGGTATTTACAATGATTGTTAGTGATAAGAATCACTGTTATAAAGATGTTGATTTGGAAAAATTTGAAGGGCCTATCTACCAGATTTGCGTTGACTGCTTTGTCTACTTACTCCATCACCTCGCTCTGACTCTCTCCGCTGGCTTCCTTGTCTAGTCAGTCCTTGGGTGCCCATACAGCTCTCAACACCTCCCCGGCAACAGCGCCAAAATTTGGTGTAGGTCAGTGATGAGTAGCACCTCCTTTAATGTCAATCCGGGAAGACGTGAGGATGGTATGAAGACCTCGAGCAAGTGGAGGCACAAGTGCGTGAGTGAGAAGCACACAAGCATGCACACACATACACACACACGCGCACACACGGCAAGACAAAGAGTGAGAAGCAATGGAGTTCTTAGATTACTTTCAAAAATCTCTTACAAGTTCATTTCAATTACAAGCTAACCTCAAAAATGAGCTCTCTAGCTCTTTTTATAGTTTTTGACTAGGTTTTGGCCCTCTCCAGACCTATAGCCCGGCGTAGTTAAAAATTAGGTTCCAGGGCCAATTTGAGGGCTTAAAGGGAGTCTAAAAAAGACGAAAATTGAGATGTTGGTACTTCTAAGGCTCCTCAAGCTCAAGGACTCCTTGGCTTGCACAAAATGGAGCTACAAAAATATGAATTGGTATTTACAATGATTGTTAGTGATAAGAATCACTATTATAGAGATGTTGATTTGGAAAAATTTGAAGGGCCTATCTACCAGATTTGCGTCGACTGCTTTGTCTACTTACTCCTTCACCTCGCTCCGCTGGCTTCCTTGTCTAGTCAGTCCTTGGGTGCCCATACTGCTCTCAACACCTCCCCGGCAACGGCTCCAAAATTTGGTGTAGCTCAGTGATGAGTAGCACCTCCTTTAATGTCAATCCGGGAAGACGTGAAGATGGTATGAAGACCTCGAGCAAGTGGAGGCACAAGTGCGTGAGTGAGAAGCACACAAGCATGCACACACATACACACACACGCGCACACACGGCAAGACAAAGAGTGAGAAGCAATGGAGTTCTTAGATTACTTTTAAAAAGCTCTTACAAGTTCATTTCAATTTCAAGCTAACCTCAAAAATGAGCTCTCTAGCTCTTTTTATAGTTTTTGACTAGGTTTTGGCCCTGTCCAGACCTAGTGTCCGGCCTAGTTAAAAATTAGGTTCCAAGGCCAATTTGAGGGCTTAAACGGAGTCTAAAAAATACGAAAATTGATATGTAGGTACTTCTAAGGCTCCTCAAGCTCAAGGACTCCTTGGCTTGCACAAAATGGAGCTACAAAAATATGAATTGGTATTTACAATGATTGTTAGTGATAACAATCACTGTTATAAAGATGTTGATTTGGAAAAATTTGAAGGGCCTATCTACCAGATTTGCGTCGACTGCTTTTTCTACTTACTCCTTCACCTCGCTCTGACTCTCTCCGCTGGCTTCCTTGTCTAGTGAGTCCTTGGGTGCCCATACTGCTCTCAACACCTCCCCGCCAACGGCGCCAAAATTTGGTGTAGCTTAGTGATGAGTAGCACCTCCTTTAATGTCAATCCGGGAAGACGTGAGGATCGTATGAAGACCTCAAGCAAGTGGAGGCACAAGTGCGTGAGTGAGAAGCACACAAGCATGCACACACATACACACGCACGCGCACACACGGCAAGACAAAGAGTGAGAAGCAATGGAGTTCTTATTTTACTTTCAAAAAGCTCTTACAAGTTCATTTCAATTACAAGCTAACCTCAAAAATGAGCTCTCTAGCTCTTTTTATAGTTTTTGACTAGGTTTTGGCCCTGTCCAGACCTAGTGTCTGGCCTAGTTAAAAATTAGGTTCCAGGGCCAATTTGAGGGCTTAAACGGAGTCTAAAAAAGACAAAAATTGATATGTAGGTACTTCTAAGGCTCCTCAAGCTCAAGGACTCCTTGGCTTGCACAAAATGGAGCTATAAAAATATGAAATGGTATTTACAATGATTGTTAGTGATAAGAATCACTGTTATAAAGATGTTGATTTGGAAAAATTTGAAGGGCCTATCTACCAGATTTGCGTCGACTGCTTTGTCTACTTACTCCTTCACCTCGCTCTGACTCTCTCCGCTGGCTTCCTTGTCTAGTCAGTCCTTGGGTGCCCATACTGCTCTCAACACCTCCCCGGCAACGGCGCCAAAATTTGGTGTAGCTCAGTGATGAGTAGCACCTCCTTTAATGTCAATCCGGGAAGACGTGAGGATGGTATGAAGACCTCGAGCAAATGGAGGCACAAGTGCGTGAGTGAGAAGCACACAAGCATGCACACACATACACACACACGCGCACACACGGCAAGACAAAGAGTGAGAAGCAATGGAGTTCTTAGATTACTTTCAAAAAGCTCTTACAAGTTCATTTCAATTACAATCTAACCTCAAAAATGAGCTCTCTAGCTCTTTTTATAGTTTTTGACTTGGTTTTGGCCCTGTCCAGACCTAGTGTCCGGCCTAGTTAAAAATTATGTTCCAGGGCCAATTTGAGGGCTTAAACGGAGTCTAAAAAATACGAAAATTGAGATGTTGGTACTTCTAAGGCTCCTCAAGCTCAAGGACTCCTTGGCTTGCACAAAATGGAGCTACAAAAATATGAACTGGTATTTACAATGATTGTTAGTGATAAGAATCACTGTTATAAAGATGTTGATTTGGAAAAATTTGAAGGGCCTATCTACCAGATTTGCGTCGACTGCTTTGTCTACTTACTCCTTCACCTCGCTCTGACTCTCTCCGCTGGCTTCCTTGTCTAGTCAGTCCTTGGGTGCCCATACTGCTCTCAACACCTCCCCGGCAACGGCGCCAAAATTTGGTGTAGCTCAGTGATGAGTAGCACCTCCTTTAATGTCAATCCGGGAAGACGTGAAGATGGTATGAAGACCTCGAGCAAGTGGAGGCACAAGTGCGTGAGTGAGAATCATACAAGCATGCACACACATACACACACACGCGCACACACGGCAAGACAAAGAGTGAGAAGCAATGGAGTTCTTAGATTACTTTCAAAAAGCTCTTACAAGTTCATTTCAATTTCAAGCTAACCTCAAAAATGAGCTCTCTAGCTCTTTTTATAGTTTTTTACTAGGTTTTGGCCCTGTCCAGACCTAGTGTTCGGCCTAGTTAAAAATTAGGTTCCAAGGCCAATTTGAGGGCTTAAACGGAGTCTAAAAAAGACGAAAATTGATATGTAGGTACTTCTAAGGCTCCTCAAGCTCAAGGACTCCTTGGCTTGCACAAAATGGAGCTACAAAAATATGAATTGGTATTTACAATGATTGTTAGTGATAAGAATCACTGTTATAAAGATGTTGATTTGGAAAAATTTGAAGGGCCTATCTACCAGATTTGCGTCGACTGCTTTGTCTACTTACTCCTTCACCTCGCTCTGACTCTCTCCGATGGCTTCCTTGTCTAGTCAGTCCTTGGGTGCCCATACTGCTCTCAACACCTCCCCGGCAACGGCGCCAAAATTTGGTGTAGCTTAGTGATGAGTAGCACCTCCTTTAATGTCGATCCGGGAAGACGTGAGGATGGTATGAAGACCTCGAGCAAGTGGAGGCACAAGTGCGTGAGTGAGAAGCACACAAGCATGCACACACATACACACACACGCGCACACACGGCAAGACAAAGAGTGAGAAGCAATGGAGTTCTTAGATTACTTTCAAAAAGCTCTTACAAGTTCATTTCAATTACAAGCTAACCTCAAAAATGAGCTCTCTAGCTCTTTTTATAGTTTTTGACTAGGTTTTGGCCCTGTCCAGACCTAGTGTCCGGCCTAGTTAAAAATTAGGTTCCAGGGCCAATTTGAGGGCTTAAACGGAGTCTAAAAAAGACGAAAATTGATATGTAGGTACTTCTAAGGCTCCTCAAGATCAAGGACTCCTTGGCGTGTACAAAATGGAGCTACAAAAATATGAAATGGTATTTACAATGATTGTTAGTGATAAGAATCATTGTTATAAAGATGTTGATTTGGAAAAATTTGAAGGGCCTATCTACCAGATTTGCGTCGACTGCTTTGTCTACTTACTCCTTCACCTCGCTCTGACTCTCTCCGCTGGCTTCCTTGTCTAGTCAGTCCTTGGGTGCCCATACTGCTCTCAACACCTCCCCGGCAACGGCGCCAAAATTTGGTGTAGCTCAGTGATGAGTAGCACCTCCTTTAATGTCAATCCGGGAAGATGTGAGGATGGTATGAAGACCTCGAGCAAGTGGAGGCACAAGTGCATGAGTGAGAAGCACACAAGCATGCACACACATACACACACACGCGCACACACGGCAAGACAAAGAGTGAGAAGCAATGGAGTTCTTAGATTACTTTCAAAAAGCTCTTACAAGTTCATTTCAATTACAAGCTGTTGACAGTATACGGGAAGAAGGAAGTATGGACACACATGCAGATCTAGCACTAAGGCAACCCTTCATTTTTTTTCAAAACCCTTACATCATTTTTAAGTGATTCTCATCACTAAAAACCCTTGTAAATCTCATTTCACCTTTTTGTAGCTCCATTTTCTACAAGCCGAGGAGTCCTCGAGCTTGGGGAGCCTTAGAAGTAGTTTCCTGCCAATTTTCATAATTTTTAGATCTCGTTTGAGCCCTCAAATAAGCCCTGGAACCTAATTTTTAACTAGGCCGGACACTAGGTCTGGACAAGGCCAAAGCTAGTCAAAAACTATAAATAGAGCTAGAGAGCTCATTTTTGAGCTAGCTTCTTGTAGTTTGAGCTTGTATGAGAACTTGGTTGCAATAGAAGTGATTCCATTGTCTTACTCTCTTTGTTCTTGCCGTGTGTGCGCGTGTGCGTGTATGTGTGTGCATGCTTGTGTGCTTCTCACTCACGCACTTGTGCTTCCACTTGCTCGTGGTCTTCATACCATCCTCACGTCTCCCCGGATTGACATTAAAGGAGGTGCTACTCATCGCTGAGCTACACCAAATTTTGGCGCCGTTGCCGGGGATCGAGCTTTGAGGACGAGCGTGTGATGGTAAGACGTGGAGAGGACGCGTTGGAATGGTAAGTAGTAGGTAAATTTCTTATTTTTCTCCATCTCCATCTTCATCTCCATCTCCTTCTCCATCTCCACCTCCACCTCCTTCTCCTCTACATATTCCCTCTTCCTTATCATTCCCTCATTTGTTGTGTGCGAGTTTGAGAGAGAGCGAGTGTGTGTGCTTGTCTTTGTGTGTTTTTTGCATGTTTCTTGCAGGTGGCAGCTCCATCATCATCTCCAGCAAGCTCAGCAGGTACAGAATTTGTCTGCACAGTCCCCGAGGCGTTGAGCTCGAGCTATCGCGACACTCCGAAAATTTCACCCAATCACGATTCTGAGTGCACCACGACACTACGCAGGCCTAGAGCTCCCAGGATCACTAGACAGAACAGAAAAATTCACCATATCCCGAGCTATCGCGACACCTCGAGGTATCGCGACACCTCACGACCTATCGCGACACCTCACGACCTATCGCGACACCTCACGAGCTATCGCGACACCCCGACCTATCGCGACACTTCACGAGCTATCGCGACACCCCGACCTATCGCGACACTTCACGAGCTATCGCGACACTCCGACCTATCACGACACCTCACGACCTATCGCGACACCCCGACCTATCGCGACACCCCGACCTATCGCGACACTTCACGAGCTATCGCGACACCCCGACCTATCGCGACACTTCACGAGCTATCGCGACACCCCGACCTATCGCGACACTTCACGAGCTATCGCGACACCTCGACCTATCGCAACACTTCACGAGCTATCGCGACACCCCGACCTATCGCGACACTTCACGAGCTATCGCGACACCCCGACCTATCGCGACACTTCACGAGCTATCGCGACACCTCGACCCGACCTATCGCGATACACGGCCTTTAACGCATGAAAAGTTAGGGTTAATTTTGAGTGAATTGAAGGGTAGTTGAGCTTAATTTTAGGCACCTTGGTATAACTTTAGAACCTTGGAAGTGGGCAAAAGACCTAGAAACCAGAGAGGGATCTCCTGAACCCTGAGAGCCTGTTTTGACCCTATAGTGCCTGAATGGTCATAACTTGACCATACGAACTCCGATTGATGAGATTTTGGTCTCGTTGGAAAGCTCGTTGAGAATCCTACGTGGACCTCGACTGGTTTTTGTAAGAATCATACGCGGAGTTTTAGAACATGCATTTTTAAGTTGACCTTTAGGTGGAACTAAGTTGTTCTCAGATTCAGGGGGTACAGTGAGTTACTCCAGGGGGACTAAAAATATTGATGTGTGTCTTCCAATTACTTGTGGTAATAAAGCTATACTAACTGGTGAGTTTTTGCCGGAACTTTGTGTGCACTCAAGGCAATCCAAAGCAAGCTAGCAAGGGTGAGTACCAAGCTTGGGAGAAGGCTTCCTGGGCTTGTGTAGCAGTCTGGTCAACCAGCTAATTGAGGTTGGAAGATCTCTCAACCCTCCTTTGTCAATTCCTAGCCTAGGCTAAGTACGACTTAGGTGTGGTAATTAATTAGGGCAACGTTAGGCACGAATCAAGTCCAAGAGTATTAATCAACAAAGTGCAAGAAGTAAATAGGTCTTAAGTGCGAAAACCCTAAGGGACAAAAGGTAAACTGGAGTCGATCACTTATCAAGTGCGGAAATTCACTTAAGTACTCCTGACGACGCGATTTCAGACAAGACCATAAACATAATATTCAACTCAAAAGAACAAAGTGATTGGTGCAAAATTAACATGCAACGAGAGTGTGCTTGGGTCCCAGGGGGTAGATAAATCAGGCATATGAACCTTAGATCAGGTAGACACTTAGGCAGAGGGCGGATAAAGCCTCAGATCTTCTGAAGCTAGTGTCAATCACACTGCCAGGTCTTGGGCCCAACAGTTGAGTGATTACCCATACACTCCCAGATCAGAAACAAGTGATTCTGAGATGTCCTATCATATGGAGAGACCAGTAGGTAGTTCAGGGTTGGCTTATGTAGAAAAGCCAGAGGGACCTTACAAGACTCAGCTGGAATACATCAAGACGAATCGTCTAGGTGCTCGCATCTACGAAGACGGACTGAGAAGATCGGTGGTCCAGATTAAGAACCCCGATCAACCCCATGGATTAGACCACCCGGTAGTCAAGTTTGAGAATGGAGCATACCTAGATAAAGAGGGGACTATATATGTAGTCACCACTCTTCCTGATAGAACTGATGAGTTTGGAAATGTGATTGCGGAGACCGACATGGGTGATATAGAGCAAGGGAACTTAGAGAGAGAGCCAAGAACTCCCCGTGGTAAATCTGTCTTGACCAGAATCATGACTCCAGAGTGGATTCCACAGGATAATAAAAGCATAGATCTGCTTTTAAACCGAGAAACCGATGAGGCTTTTTGGAGATATAAATCTTCTCAACCTCAGGAAGTGAGTGCCCTCACAATCTATGAGTTTAAAGACCCTGATAGCCCAGGCCAAGTAACCTACCTAGACAATGCATCAGAGAGAATCTTCGTGGTCACTGAGCATGGCAGACATGCTTACACATGGAAGGGTGAATTTGTTTTTCCCCAACCAAGGTCTAATGTGTCCTTTGGTCACCAAGGAGCTGGGACCTCCCAAGCTCATGGAGCTCAAAGAGATAGAAGTAGAGACAAACCTGAGGTAAGCTTTGCCAACTCCCTGGGAAGAGAAAGGACGGGAGCAGAAAGGAATAGAGTGGAACCTGAGAGACATAGAACCCCATGGAATCAAAGGAATATTGATGATTTTCCTTTGCCAAGGCCGAGAGAACACACTAGGACCCTGCGACCAACTCAACTGGTGAAGTCCATGAAGAATTACTTCGATGGCACGGGAGACCCTTATGACCATGTGGCAGAATTTCGGCAAGTATTGAAAGCTGAACAGGTAGAGGACCTATTCACACAATATAATGCTTTCGGTCTAACTCTTAGGAACACTGCCCTTACGTGGTTTCAACCACTAAATGAGAGGCATTTCAGAAACATAGACCAGCTCTTAGAGGCATTTATTGTTGAGTTTTCCAAGAGTGGAATCAGGCATAACACCTCCTCACTAATTCACAGCTTCAAACAAACACCTCAAGAGACGGTCAGACTAGCTGGAAGAAGATTTAGACAGTACCTGGAGAGATGCCCGATGCCGGAGTTACCCACACCAGCCAAACAAGTGGCCTTGTTCCTAGATGGATTGTTGAGCACTAAGCTCAGGTCATATGTGTACCTGAAGGACCCCAGAACGATAGAAGAGTGTGTGCGCATGTGCATAGACATTGAGGACAATCTAGGTGATGAATTAGAACTATCAAAAATCTATAAGGATTCTGATAACTCTAGTAACTTGACATCTGGTCAATCCACATCCATCGAGGAACTTGCAGAGAAGGTAGCCCAAAAACTAGGTGTCTCTAGCAAGCAAATTCCGAGATTTGCCCCAGTTAAGCGGTGTTACAATTGTGGCGGTGAACATATGGCAAGTGTATGTCCCATTATGGCCCAACCCCAGGCGAATCCTAGTAGCCAGTACTGCACCATAGAGCGCAGGTACACCAACCACACTGCACAAGACTGCCCATATAACAAACAAACTGTTAGGCAAAATTATCCTCAGCCATATCCACAACATGGTAGATACCAGAATCAGTACCCATCACCACAATACAACAGACCACAGCAAACTTATCAGCCACCTTATCAAGGGCAGCAGAGACCTCAACCAATCCTAGTGCAGCAACCCCCTGCCCCAACCAATGTGATCCCAGTGAAATATGCATCTACTGAAGAAAATCCGAATAGAGCCATAGTTCCAGTCACCCCATTGCTATCAGACAGTGATCCAAGTGACCATAGTTTGGACTCCACACATATTGATAGCCCACAGGCTTACTACATGCAGTCACCCGAGCATAACGAGTCATACTATTATGAGGACCCAAGTGAAAATAGTGGGGAACCTGAGTATTCTAATGTCATGTACACAAACCCCAACTCTAGACCTCAACCTAGGCAGGTACGACCCCCATTTCCTAGAGGACCATGCTTCAGATGTCAGGGAGATCACCTTATACGTGATTGTCCACTACCTGCCCCGACACAACCTCAACTAGTAACCATTCAGGGTTTCTGTCAAGACTGCGGGAAAGAACATCTCCTACGAGATTGCCCAAAGAACCCTAATAACATGCCTAAAATCACTCCTATCAATGTCGTTGGGTTAGTTATAGACTCCACAGGGAGTGTGACTTCCACTGCACCTGTGCAGGTGATCACAAGAGCCCAGGCACTTCAACAACACCAAGGTGTTGGTCAGGAAAAGAGCCCCGAGGTGAGTGAAACGGAGAGCATAACCAAAAAGAGGACTAGAGCCTGGAAGGATAGTCGTGAAAGAATGAAGAGGCAATGGGCAAAAAAGATAAACGAACTTGAAGAAAGCTTGAGAGAAACCAAGGCAAAAATCATAGAGATCACATCTCAACCGCACTCCCACACACTTCCACCACTACCGTCCCCATCACCCTCCATTCCTCCACCCTCTAATACACCCCACGTAACCCACCCACCACCCCGAGTAGGATCAGTATTAGCTGACCCCACTCCTGAAGTCTTGGACATGATGTTCAAGGCCTATCAGGCTCGACTTCAAGAAGGGCCAACAGTTGCAAACCTAGACAAGAGTTACCCTAGAGCAGATTTAGAGATTGAACGGATGAAAATGTGCATGAAAATGGTAGAGCAAGCTCAAGCTATACTTGAGACTAGTCAAAAGTTCAATCAGACAAACTCTGTCAAGCCGGATTTGCATTTCCAAGGCTTACTAGAAAGATTAGAGCAGTTGGTAAACAAATCACAAGTTTCTTTACCTCCACAGGCTCAACCAGTTGTTGAAAGAGGAAGCTCACCACCAATGGGAGCTTATGTTCCTAATTCCACAGATGCTGGAATACCTCCTTCAATTCAACAGTACTCTCAAGAGTTCTTGCGGGAAATACAAGAAGAGAAATGGGCCAAGGAGAAGGGTGATTCCCCTCCTATTCCTGAGATTGATGATCTTCATGATCAATTTCCCCAAGACATTCCGTCTATCTATGGAGATCAAACAGAGCAACAAGAGGATGAGAGATTAGATTTTGAATCTAATTCTTTACAAGAGTTGCCTCATTTCACAGGCCCATGGGAATCTGAATCTCTCCAGATCAGAGCTCCCACAATATTGGTGAGAAATGAAGACTCAGTGATTCCAAGAAACACTGATGTTGTGAAGAACACTAAGGTTCAATGTCATCTCACTGTAGAGGAGCTGCTCAAGGCAAAACCGGAGCTCTGGAATCATGTGAAGGATCAGGTTCCAGAACTTGATTCCAATATGCCAAAAGTAGGCCCTAAGCAAAAAGTACCAGAGATACCTCTCGACAAGATAGGAGACATGAGCGAAGGTGAAGAAGGTAACACTTATCTTCCGATCACCTATCAAGGTTACACAACCAAAGCAATTGTGGATTCGGGTGCTGGTGTTGCTATTGCGACCACCTCCTTGTGGAAGCGATGGGGCAAACCCACCTTAAGACCAACGAGAATGAAACTTCAAATGGCAGATGGTCATTTTGAAAGACCTCTCGGATTGCTTGAAGGGATAACTCTAACCACGTGTGGTGTAGAGTTTGAACATACATTTGCTATATGTGACTTTGAGAAGAATAATGTTTACGAGATGATCCTAGGAAGACCTTTCCTACGACAATTGCAAATAGTACAGGATTGGGGAACCAACTCCTTGTACTTACAGCACTTAGGGGTCACCACCAAGGTCAATCTGAAGGATTACACCTTCAGAGATGTACCACCCCTACAGTGGAATCCTATCCACAAAGCGAAAGAAGATTCTATCTCCGTGCATTCTGGAAGTTCCCCCGAACCATCCTGGCTGCATGAAGATACTCACTTGTGGATGTGCAAGGTCGCGGAGGAAGAGGAAAAGCGCCTAAAAGCGAGAGAAGAAGGAACTCCCCCAGGAGATAGACCAATAAAAGACCCAGCCTATACACCGATGATATTCCCAGATGAGGAATTTGAGCCTCATGGTTGGGCAGAAATCTTAGCTACCATGGACATTGCAGTCAATGAGGAACAATGGACACCCCATTGTGATGAGGAGGGTTATGATATTTCAGTGTTCATGTGTCAGCCCTTGTTGGAAGAGTGTGATCCTAGTGAGTTCATAGAAGAAGAAGAGAATGACGATGATCTAGAATCCATTGTGATGGATACGTACTTTGACTCAGAGGAACACTACTTAGAAGACATAGGAGTGTTAACCCAAAAAGAAGAAGAACCCCTTGCGAGTATTAAAACGATAAATTCAAAGAAAGGAAGTGAAGGAGGTCAAAAGAAAAAGAAAAGGAAAACAGTGAAACAAGAAGAGGAAGAATCATTGTTTGAAGTACCAGAAAATTTCAAGAAATATGAAGTGGAAGACCGAAAAATTTTGGTACGAATGCCTAAGAGAGAGGCCATTATAGGAGAAGCATATGACAATAAAGAAAAGACCAAAAAAATTGTAGTGACCATTGAAGGGAACGAAGAGCGATGTACGTACATAGGAGAAGACCTAAGTGCAGAAGAAGAAGTAGAGCTTGTAGCTCTATTAAGGGAATATAGGGATGTGTTCGCATGGCACTATAGAGACTTGAAAGGAGTAGATCCAGAGATTTGCTCTCATACGATTCCGATGACCGCTGATGCCAAGCCCACCAAACAAAAGCCCTACACATATAATGACAATTATGCAGCCAAAATAAAAGAGGAAATTGACAGGCTGATTGAAGCCGGATTCATCTATGAGATTGAGCACACTGAATGGGTGTCCCCCATTGTAGTGGTGCCCAAGAAGAATGGGAAATTGCGAGTGTGCATTAACCTTAAAAAAGTCAATGCCGCTACGATCCGAGATAGTTATCCACTTCCAATCACCGAACATCTATTGGAGCGTGTTGCAGGCAAGGAAGTTTACAGCTTCCTTGATGGATTTTCAGGTTACAACCAAGTAGCCATTGCCCTCGAAGATCAACACAAAACGGCCTTTGCCACAGAATGGGGAATCTTTGCATTTCGTGTGATGCCATTTGGGCTCACCAATGCACCGGCAACATTCCAAAGACTCATGTGTCATGTCTTCAAAGAGTTCTTGCGAAAGAGCTTAGAAGTATATGTGGATGATTTGTGCGCTCATTCCCAAGAGAGAAGTTACCACATCCCTGAGCTCAGGCAAATCTTCAACAAGTGTAGAGATTATCGAGTGTGTCTAAATCCAGAGAAGTGTGTGTTTATGGTTCGGCAAGGTAAGATCTTAGGTCACATTGTTTCTAAGAATGGAATATCAACAAATGAAGACAAGGTAAGAGCAATAGCAGAATTGCCCAGACCAAGGAATGTTAAAGAGGTACAAGCCTTTATGGGCCATTGTGGATATTACCGTAGGTTTATCCACATGTATGCCATCATAGCTAAACCTCTTTATGGGTTGTTAACAAATTTTGAGTGGAGTGAGGAATGCGAGACTTCCTTCAACGAGCTGAAGAGACGTTTGTGCACAGCACCAATATTGACTACTCCGGATTGGAGCAAACCCTTTCATGTCCATGTAGATGCCTCAAATCATGCAATAGGATGTGTGCTAGCGCAACCCACAGGTGAAGGAAACCTAGATTTGCCAATAGCATATGCTAGTAGGCAATTAAACGCAGCTAAACGAAATTATACCACAACGGAGAAGGAAGGCCTAGGTATGGTGTATGCTGTGAAGAAGTTTAGACACTATCTATTGGCCAATAAGTTCAAGTTTTTCACTGATCATCAAGCTTTACTATATTTGGTCAATAAACCTTGCAATACAGGCCGCTTAGTAAGATGGTTCCTCTTACTAATGGAATACGACTTTGAAGTTGTTCTCAGGAAAGGTAGAACCCATCTTAGGGCTGACCATCTTTCTCGCATCACTTCAAGAGAGCCACCGCAAGGAGTGTCGGATGAATTGCCCGATGCTTATCTATTCAATTTAGAAGTTGTTCCTAAATGGGCAAATAAGTTGGTACCAGTCCTAACCTTCGGGCCTGCAAGTAAAAATGTTAAAACAAGCAAAGAGGAAATTGTAAAATCGCTAAAGTATCAAATATTGGCCGGAAGTATGTACAAGCAAGATACCGAGGGCGTATTAGCTTGTTGTGTCGAGGATGATGAACATGCTAGTTGGTTGCAACAAGCCCATGAGGGACTGCTAGGAAATCACTACCCTAAACAACGAACATTGCAGAATCTAAAACGTTTAGGGGTGTATTGGCCTAGCATGGACAAAGAAATACAAGAGTGGATCCACAATTGTCCAGTGTGCCAGAAGAGACCCCCAGTGGAGCATGCCACTCTTTATCATGTGTCATTAATCCCAGATTGGAGTGCTCCATTGGTTGAGTTCATGAGATCGGGAACATTTCCCAATCAGGCTAGTCTTGCAAGAAAACGGAGCATGGAGCAAGAGGCTCAAGACTATGCCTTAGTAGGAGACAACCTATATCGAAGAGGCAAGGATGGTTACCTAAGACTGTGCGTTCATGAATCAGACTATTTGAAAGTCTTAGAAACTGCACACAGCGGTGCTGCAGGTGGACACTTTGGGCCGGACAGAGTAATTAAGACCATTCTATTCTCGGGACTTTGGTGGCCCACTCTTCATATGGATGCACACTCTTATGTGAAGAGTTGCGACACATGCCAACGTGCCCAATATCCGATAAGAAAAGATGAAATGCCCTTAAGGCCAATGATGGGAGGACGTGCATTTTCAAAGTGGGGTATAGACTTTGTAGGTCCCATCAACCCCCCAGCTAGAAACTCCCATGCAGAATACATTATTGTAGCCACAGATTACCTTACAAAGTGGGTGGAAGTAAAAGCCACGACGAAGAATGATGCTCAAACGACAGCTAAATTCCTATTCGAAAATGTGTTCACTAGATATGGGTTACCAATAGAGTTGGTTAGTGATAGAGGTACGCACTTCTTGAATGAGGTCATTGAAAATCTCCTTCAAGAATTCATGGTGATACATAAGAAGTCTGCCCCTTATCACCCACAAGCTAACGGACAAGCCGAGAGCACGAATAAGATCCTGTGTAACGTATTGACGAAACTTGTAAATAATAAACGCTCTGATTGGGACAAACAACTTCATCATGTTGTTTGGGCATACCGAGTTGCCTACAAAACGGTACTCAATGCCACCCCATTTCAGATGGTCTTCGGACAGAATGCGGTGCTACCATTAGATTTCCTAATTCCAGCTTTAAGAGTAGCACAAGAGCATGAGTGGAATGGACATGAGTTGTCCTCTAGGATCTTTGATCTAGAACGTTTAGGTGAGACGAGGCTACGAGCAGCAGCAAGCATCTATGCTGCAAAGAAACGGCAAAAGGCATACTTTGATGCCCATGTAAAGGATAAGGGCTTGAAAGCAGGAGATCTAGTTTTAATCTACACATTGAAACAACACGCAAGAAAGCTAGAAAAGAGAGGCTACGGACCTATGATCATTAATAGGATCTCCACGAGTGGAGCAGTACAACTAGCCACTTTAGAGGGGAATGTCCTCCCAAACTATATTAGCGGATGCAGAGTCAAGCTGTATCAGGAACCCCTCACGGAGGAAATGCTAAGCCGACTCAATACTGCTAAGCAACGTAAAGAGGAGGAAAAACGAATTCGAGAAGAAGCACAGGCAGAGGCCTTAGAGCGTATCAAACGAATGAAGTTGAGGAGACAAGGGAGGGATCAGCCTATGACTGACACTCAAGAGTGTCCAGGCTATCACATGGCCATGTGTGAGACTGTAGGTGAACGTACCCATAAGATAGTGGACCGACGACCTTTTGTGACCCTAGAAATAGGACAAAGAGACCGCAGCACAAGCGTGAGAGCATTAATTGATTCAAGAGCAGCCACAAGTGCAGTTCGGCTTTCTTATTGCCAGCAGCTGCAATTGGAGGTAAAACCCCTAGAAGCATATCTGATAGGATTAGGAGGTGTTGAAACCCCTTGCCTGGGAGAGGTGGATCTTCCCCTCTGCATACAAGAGGTCCTCATGCCAGCAAAAGTGCTAGTGTGTGAAGACGAGGATCTGACCGAACCTCTTGTCTTAGGCCAAGACTGGATCTATGATCACGCAGTCAACCTCAACCTAAGAAGTGGACTTCTTCAGGCTTGGGTAGGCCAAAGCCGTCTCACGATTGAATTAGAAAATCAAGCACTCAAACCAATAGAACAGGCACCAACTCCTGGTCCCTCCAGGAATTCACATGAAGATAACAATGTTGTGCTTGTCCAAACTTCTATGGTGCAGAGGAATGTCAATCTTACTGAAGGTTCAGGAGCCAATAAGGAGTTCCTAACTGATCCAAAGAAGATTCTAAACGAGCAGACCGAACATCACTCTACACGAAGGAGGCTGCTGATCAAGAGGCACGAGCGCCAACCCGTGCAACACAGAGCACCTCGGGGCGCGAAGCAGATCTGGATATGCAAGGATGGAAAACCCACAACTCTAATAGCAGACTCTCAAGAAGACAAGAAATGAGCCTCACCGTCAAGGAACGAAGTGAAGAAGCCCCCTAGGATAACCTCTAGGCATACCATTTCAATTTGGGTCCCTAAGCGGTCAATGAAGGCTACCCCTAATGCTAGACAGATATGGGTGCCCAAGGCTTGCTTACAAGCCCAAATTACTTCACCTTCAGGCACTAGGATGAAGCAACTTTCACAAGCACTCGTGGCCAACAACTCAGAAAATGAAAAGATACCTACACCTCTCACTATCCCCACTCCCATCAACCCTAGGAATGTCTGGAAATGGGTACCCAAAAGGTCCCAAATACATCACACTCTCATACAGAAATCTTCACCTGTCTTTAGCTCTAAGAGCTACTACTCCTCTATCAAAGTATGGAGAATTAAACTGTGTACTAAACCCCCTGACCCTATTCTGTAAATCCGTCCACACTAACACAGGAGCATTCCGAGCCCATTGCATAACCAAAGTATGCATCTAGGATGACACTGACCTTTAATCACCACTCACACCTATCACAAACACTTCACCACTAACCACTGGCCTCCGGGATTGTCATGTTAGTATTGTGAAGGGAACACCATTACATCTTGTTTCCTATGCAACACTAATGTGCCTTTCGTCTTCCAGCAGATAAGCAACCTACTCTCATGGCAACCGCGGCAGGCACAAGCTCTCAGGCAGGATCTGGTGCTCCAATCAATTGGGATGCCATGCCGGTGGAGGCCCCACCAACAGCCCGGCCTGAGGAGTTCGTGAATGTGCGGAGGATTCCTATTCCAGACCCACCAAATGGCCTAACCGAAAGAGTAAAGGGGCATTCTCACTGGTTCAATGAGATGCCAGGAGATTTGGGAGACGCGGATCACATCTGGGAATCCAAGATGGAATGTGGAGGAGTGTGGTGGACCTTCCAATTCTTCTCACGAGAATTCGAAGCATTGCAAAATGCAGCTCCACTTCAAGATATTTGGCAAAAAGCAGGATTACAAACTTATTTCAGTGCAGCTCTGCCTAAACCAGACTTCCTCAGGTGCTACTACTTAATTGCTACGCTGAAGCCGACAGGGGATAAGGATCATGCCGGCACATTCTGGGTACCCTCTTTGTTCAATCTAGAGGAAATGAGGAAGTTCGAATTGAATGTGACTTTAATCAGGGAAGCACTTCAGATGTATGGCATGCATGTACCTTCTGACCGCGACCCCTTGATACCGGAGTCGATGAAAAGCAATAGAATCAAGAAACTAAAAGAAATGTGTGCCCTCACCCCCAACATCGCCATACCTCTGTGGATGTGACTCCAGCACTTCGCATTTCCCGCTCAGGACCGTTTCACTCAGCCCCACAAGAAGATATGGTACGGGCTATATTTAGAAGAGACCGGAAGCTTGCCCATTAAGATGCCGGTATGGATCTTGGACCAAGTGTATGAGGCAGGCAAGCGGGGTGTGAGGAAGCCTACTCTATATGGCTGTTGTGCACTCACAAGAATTATCTACCGATGTCTGGCATATGACGTGCCGGTTGCCAGAGCCCTAAAATATGCACAGCTGGAATTTTTCAAGGGGCGAAAGTCAGGGAATCAACCGGCAAAAAGAATGCGTGGATCCCTTTCACAGGTCCTGATCCCTCCAGAAGCCACCGCCGAAGTCTCCACTAGAGAGGAAACCCAAGTGGCACCTTTCACGATCCATCTCCAAGAGTCTCAACCAAGAGAGGTGGTACAGCCCACTCCTTCTGCTCCTCCACTACCTACCGATGCAGAGTTTGCAGCTATGGCCACCTTCACTGAGGACCCAAACTTTGATTTTGAAACATTCCTGCAGACGGCCCATCTATCAGACAGTGAAGGTTGCCCTGACAATGTCGATCCGGGGACATCAGCCCAAAGAGAACATGCACGAGGCGAGACAAGCAGTGTACAGGAGATAGGAGTGGCACAACTTCCTCAGAGACTAAGCACACAAGCTCAGGAGAAGGCACCAAGAAATGACCCAGAAGAGAGTGAAGACGAAGCCCCTGCATATACGGCACAGCTCAAACGACTATACCGAACAATCAAGCAGGTGCAACGATGACATAAAATGTCAGAAGAAGCAAATAGGGCCCTAGTAAACCAGATGCTGCAGTCGGAGAATATCGACCCCCATTTTGTAGAATCGTTAAATCTTTTGGCGGACACCTGTGGCATCGGGGAAGCAATGAGAACCTTGGTCTATCAAGAGAACCCTACTTATGATCAAAGAAGGATTGATACACGGCCTCGACAAGGAAAGATGATTCAGATGGAGGTATCTACCGCGTTAGCTACGTCCACGTCAGAAGATGTTCACATGATTAGCCCTAGGCCCAATGATGAACCGGAGGTAATTACACATGCACCATCCCCCCCATCATCTCCTATCCCACCCTCAGAACCTCTCTCCACGCGTCTTTCTATACAACCAATATCCTCCTATAGTGAGACCATTGTACACACCCCCGTTTCCACTTTCTGTCCTTTACCCTCATCCATCTCTGTCACCCAAATTTTTGAACCCCAACTAGGTCACCCTTCCTTCCTCCCTGCCTTTGGACAACCATCTGTCACTAGTCAGACTTTTTCCCATCCTTTACCCTCCACCCCTACATTTCCTCCCTCCCAAACTCTACCTACCCCGTCCCTTGTAACTGCCTCGGGCACCACACAAATCACCCAACCCTCCTTCTGGACCCAACTTGTAAACATACTTCAACAGGTTGATAAACATAATAAAAAGTCCCTTCCCCAAATCCACTCCCCCACATTCACGGCCACCACTATCACACCACCCACCATCCCGGTGTTCACAGTTCACGACTCACACTCTCTCACATCCAATCCCATGGACATCTCACCATCCACAGGATCACCCACCACCACTGCTATTCCAACATCACCACGTATCATTTCACTCACGTCGCCATTTCCAAGCATTGTAGGCACAACATCCACTTTTCCCTTTCCCATCCCCCGACCCCTTGCATCTTCCACCTTTACCCCTGCACCCACTTCATTTAGTCATGGACTCAACACCATGCTCGAAGTTGCTGCCCAACTTAAACAGGAATACAGGTTACTAGAAGAAAACAATAAAGAACTCTGTACTTTGTCAGCCCATCTCCAGGCACGAGTCACGGCCCTGGAATTATCTAATACAGAACTACAGCAGGAGGTGACTACCCTTCAACAACATCAGGTGGAGCAGAGGTCTGTCAGAGGCGACAGACACTAGGGGGGGGAGAGTGTTGACAGTATACGGGAAGAAGCAAGTACGGACACACATGCAGATCTAGCACTAAGGCAACCCTTCATTTTTTTTCAAAACCCTTACATCATTTTTAAGTGATTCTCATCACTAAAAACCCTTGTAAATCTCATTTCACCTTTTTGTAGCTCCATTTTGTACAAGCCGAGGAGTCCTCGAGCTTGGGGAGCCTTAGAAGTAGTTGCCTGCCAATTTTCATAATTTTTAGATCTCGTTTGAGCCCTCAAATAAGCCCTGGAACCTAATTTTTAACTAGGCCGGACACTAGGTCTGGACAGGGCCAAAGCTAGTCAAAAACTATAAATAGAGCTAGAGAGCTCATTTTTGAGCTAGCTTCTTGTAGTTTGAGCTTGTATGAGAACTTGGTTGCAATAGAAGTGATTCCATTGTCTTACTCTCTTTGTTCTTGCCGTGTGTGCGCGTGTGCGTGTATGTGTGTGCATGCTTGTGTGCTTCTCACTCACGCACTTGTGCTTCCACTTGCTCGTGGTCTTCATACCATCCTCATGTCTCCCCGGATTGACAGTAAAGGAGGTGCTACTCATCGCTGAGCTACACAAGCTAACCTCAAAAATGAGCTCTCTAGCTCTTTTTATAGTTTTTGACTAGGTTTTGGCCCTGTCCAGACCTAGTGTCCGGCCTAGTTAAAAATTAGGTTCCAGGGCCAATTTGAGGGCTTAAACGGAGTCTAAAAAAGACGAAAATTGAGATGTTGGTACTTCTAAGGCTCCTCAAGCTCAAGGACTCCTTGGCTTGCACAAAATGGAGCTAGAAAGATATGAATTGGTATTTACAATGATTGTTAGTGATAAGAATCACTGTTATAAAGATGTTGATTTGGAAAAATTTGAAGGGCCTATCTACCAGATTTGCGTCGACTTCTTTGTCTACTTACTCCTTCACCTCGCTCTGACTCCCTCCGCTGGCTTCTTGTCTAGTCAGTCCTTGGGTGCCCATACTGCTCTCAACACCTCCCCGGCAACGGCGCCAAAATTTGGTGTAGCTCAGTGATGAGTAGCACCTCCTTTAATGTCAATCTGGGAAGACGTGAAGATGGTATGAAGACCTCGAGCAAGTGGAGGCACAAGTGCCTGAGTGAGAAGCACAAAAGCATGCACACACATACACACACACGCGCACATACGGCAAGACAAAGAGTGAGAAGCAATGGAGTTCTTAGATTACTTTCAAAAAGCTCTTACAAGTTCATTTCAATTACAAGCTAACCTCAAAAATGAGCTCTCTAGCTCTTTTTATAGTTTTTGACTAGGTTTTGGCCCTCTCCAGACCTAGTGTCCGGCCTAGTTAAAAATTAGGTTCCAGGGCCAATTTGAGGGCTTAAACGAAGTTTAAAAAAGACGAAAATTGATATGTAGGTACTTCTAAGGCTCCTCAAGCTCAAGGACTCCTTGGCTTGCACAAAATGGAGCTACAAAAATATGAATTGGTATTTACAATAATTGTTAGTGATAAGAATCACTGTTATAAAGATGTTGATTTGGAAAAATTTGAAGGGCCTATCTACCAAATTTGCGTCGACTGCTTTGTCTACTTACTCCTTCACCTCGCTCTGACTCTCTCCGCTGGCTTCCTTGTCTAGTCAGTCCTTGGGTGCCCATACTGCTCTCAACACCTCCCCGGCAACGGCACCAAAATTTGGTGTAGCTCAGTGATGAGTAGAACCTCCTTTAATGTCAATCCGGGAAGACGTGAGGATGGTATGAAGACCTCGAGCAAGTGGAGGCACAAGTGCGTGAGTGAGAAGCACACAAGCATGCACACACATACACACACATGCGCACACACGGCAAGACAAAGAGTGAGAAGCAATGGAGTTCTTAGATTACTTTCAAAAAGCTCTTACAAGATCATTTCAATTACAAGCTAACCTCAAAAATGAGCTCTCTAGCTCTTTTTATAGTTTTTGACTAGGTTTTGGCACTGTCCAGACCTAGTGTCCGGCCTAGTTAAAAATTAGGTTCCAGGGCCAATTTGAGGGCTTAAACGGAGTCTAAAAAAGACGAAAATTGATATGTAGGTACTTATAAGGCTCCTCAAGCTCAAGGACTCCTTGGCTTGCACAAAATGGAGCTACAAAAATATGAAATGGTATTTACAATGATTGTTAGTGATAAGAATCAATGTTATAAAGATGTTGATTTGGAAAAATTTGAAGGGCCTATCTACCAGATTTGCGTCGACTGCTTTGTCTACTTACTCCTTCACCTCGCTCTGACTCTCTCCGCTGGCTTCCTTGTCTAGTCAGTCCTTGGGTGCCCATACTGCTCTCAACACCTCCCCGGCAACGGCGCCAAAATTTGGTGTAGCTCAGTGATGAGTAGCACCTCCTTTAATGTCAATCCGGGAAGACGTGAGGATGGTATTAAGACCTCGAGCAAGTGGAGGCACAAGTGCGTGAGTGAGAAGCACACAAGCATGCACACACATACACACACACGCGCACACACGGCAAGACAAAGAGTGAGAAGCAATGGAGTTCTTAGATTACTTTCAAAAAGCTCTTACAAGTTCATTTCAATTACAAGCTAACCTCAAAAATGAGCTCTCTAGCTCTTTTTATAGTTTTTGACTAGGTTTTGGCCCTGTCCAGACCTAGTGTTCGGCCTAGTTAAAAATTAGGTTCCAGGGCCAATTTGACGGCTTAAGCGGAGTCTAAAAAAGACGAAAATTGAGATGTTGGTACTTCTAAGGCTCCTCAAGCTCAAGGACTCCTTGGCTTGCACAAAATGGAGCTACAAAGATATGAATAGGTATTTACAATGATTGTTAGTGATAAGAATCACTCTTATAAAGATGTTGATTTGGAAAAATTTGAAGGGCCTATCTACTAGATTTGCGTCGACTTCTTTGTCTACTTACTCCTTCACCTCGCTCTGACTCTCTCCGCTGGCTTCCTTGTCTAGTCAGTCCTTGGGTGCCCATACTGCTCTCAACACCTCCCCGGCAACGGCGCCAAAACTTGGTGTAGCTCAGTGATGAGTAGCACCTCCTTTAATGTCAATCCGGGAACACGTGAAGATGGTATGAAGACCTCGAGCAAGTGGAGGCACAAGTGCGTGAGTGAGAAGCACACAAGCATGCACACGCATACACACACACGCGCACACACGGCAAGACAAAGAGTGAGAAGCAATGGAGTTCTTAGATTACTTTCAAAAAAGCTCTTACAAGTTCATTTCAATTACAAGCTAACCTCAAAAATGAGCTCTCTAGCGCTTTTTATAGTTTTTGACTAGGTTTTGGCCCTGTCCATACCTAGTGTCCGGCCTAGTTAAAAATTAGGTTCCAGGGCCAATTTGAGGGCTTAAACGGAGTCTAAAAAAGATGAAAATTGATATCTAGGTACTTCTAAGGCTCCTCAAGCTCAAGGACTCCTTGGCTTGCACAAAATGGAGCTACAAAAATATGAAATGGTATTTACAATGATTGTTAGTGATAAGAATCACTGTTACAAAGATGTTGATTTGGAAAAATTTGAAGGGCCTATCTACCAGATTTGCGTCGACTGCTTTGTCTACTTACTCCTTCACCTCGCTCTGACTCTCTCCGCTAGCTTCCTTGTCTAGTCAGTCCTTGGGTGCCCATACTGCTCTCAACACCTCCCCGGCAGCGGTGCCAAAATTTGGTGTAGCTCAGTGATGAGTAGCACCTCCTTTAATGTCCATCCGGAAAGACGTGAGGATGGTATGAAGACCTCGAGCAAGTGGAGGCACAAGTGCGTGAGTGAGAAGCACACAAGCATGCACACACATACACACACACGCGCACACACGGCAAGAGAAAGAGTGAGAAGCAATGGAGTTCTTAGATTACTTTCAAAAAGCTCTTACAATTTCATTTCAATTACAAGCTAACCTCAAAAATGAGCTCTCTAGCTCTTTTTATAGTTTTTGACTAGGTTTTGGCCCTGTCCAGACCTAGTGTTCGGCCTAGTTAAAAATTAGGTTCCAGGGCCAATTTGAGGGCTTAAACGGAGTCTAAAAAAGACGAAAATTGATATGTAGGTACTTCTAAGGCTCCTCAAGCTCAAGGAACTCCTTGGCTTGCACCAAATGGAGCTACAGAAATATGAAATGGTATTTACAATGATTGTTAGTGATAAGAATCACTGTTATAAAGATGTTGATTTGGAAAAATTTGAAGGGCCTATCTACCAGATTTGCATCGACTGCTTTGTCTACTTACTCCTTCACCTCGCTCTGACTCTCTCCGCTGGCTTCCTTGTCTAGTCGGTCCTTGGGTGCCCATACTGCTCTCAACACCTCCCCGGCAACGGCGCCAAAATTTGGTGTAGCTCAGTGATGAGTAGAACCTCCTTTAATGTCAATCCGGGAAGACGTGAGGATGGTATGAAGACCTCGAGCAAGTGGAGGCACAAGTGCGTGAGTGAGAAGCACACAAGCATGCACACACATACACACACACGCGTACACACGGCAAGACAAAGAGTGAGAAACAATGGAGTTCTTAGATTACTTTCAAAAAGCTCTTACAAGTTCATTTCAATTACAAGCTAACCTCAAAAATGAGCTCTCTAGCTCTTTTTATAGTTTTTGACTAGGTTTTGGCCCTGTCCACACCTAGTGTCCGGCCTAGTTAAAAATTAGGTTCCAGGGCCAATTTGAGGGCTTAAGCGGAGTCTAAAAAAGACGAAAATTGAGATGTTGGTACTTCTAAGGCTCCTCAAGCTCAAGGACTCCTTGGCTTGCACAAAATGGAGCTACAAAGATATGAATTGGTATTTAAAATGATTGTTAGTGATAAGAATCACTGTTATAAAGATGTTGATTTGGAAAAATTTGAAGGGCCTATCTAGCAGATTTGCGTCGACTTCTTTGTCTACTTACTCCTTCACCTCGCTCTGACTCTCTCCGCTGGCTTCCTTGTCTAGTCAGTCCTTGGGTGCCCATACTGCTCTCAACACCTCCCCGGCAACGACGCCAAAATTTGGTGTAGCTCAGTGATGAGTAGCACCTCCTTTAATGTCAATCCGGGAAGACGTGAAGATGGTATGAAGACCTCGAGCAAGTGGAGGCACCAGTGCGTGAGTGAGAAGCACACAAGCATGCACACACATACACACACACGCGCACACACGGCAAGACAAAGAGTGAGAAGCAATGGAGTTCTTAGATTACTTTCAAAAAAGCTCTTACAAGTTCATTTCAATTACAAGGTAACCTCAAAAATGAGCTCTCTAGCTCTTTTTATAGTTTTTGACTAGGTTTTGGCCCTGTCCAGACATAGTGTCCGGCCTAGTTAAAAATTAGGTTCCAGGGCCAATTTGAGGGCTTAAACGGAGTCTAAAAAAGACGAAAATTGATATGTAGGTACTTCTAAGGCTCCTCAAGCTCAAGGACTCCTTGGCTTGCACAAAATGGAGCTACAAAAATATGAATTGGTATTTACAATGATTGTTAGTGATAAGAATCACTGTTATAAAGATGTTGATTTGGAAAAATTTGAAGGGCCTATCTACCAGATTTGCGTCGACTGCTTTGTCTACTTACTCCTTCACCTCGCTCTGACTCTCTCCGCTGGCTTCCTTGTCTAGTCAGTCCTTGGGTGCCCATACTGCTCTCAACACCTCCCCGGCAACGGCGCCAAAATTTGGTGTAGCTCAGTGATGAGTAGCACCTCCTTTAATGTCAATCCGGGAAGACGTGAGGATGGTATGAAGACCTCGAGCAAGTGGAGGCACAAGTGCGTGAGTGAGAAGCGCACAAGCATGAACACACATACACACACACGCGCACACACGGCAAGACAAAGAGTGAGAAGCAATGGATTACTTTCAAAAAGCTCTTACAAGTTCATTTCAATTACAAGCTAACCTCAAAAATGAGCTCTCTAGCTCTTTTTATAGTTTTTGACTAGGTTTTGGCCGTGTCCAGACCTAGTGTCCGGCCTAGTTAAAAATTAGGTTCTAGGGCCAATTTGAGGGCTTAAACGGAGTCTAAAAAAGATGAAAATTGATATGTAGGTACTTCTAAGGCTCCTCAAGCTCAAGGACTCCTTGGCTTGCACAAAATGGAGCTACAAAAATATGAAATGGTATTTACAATGATTGTTAGTGATAAGAATCACTGTTATAAAGATGTTGATTTGGAAAAATTTGAAGGGCCTATCTACCAGATTTGCGTCGACTGCTTTGTCTACTTACTCCTTCACCTCGCTCTGACTCTCTCCGCTGGCTTCCTTGTCTAATCAGTCTTTGGGTGCCCATACTGCTCTCAACACCTCCCCGGCAACGGCGCCAAAATTTGGTGTAGCTCAGTGATGAGTAGCACCTCCTTTAATGTCAATCCGGGAAGACGTGAGGATGGTATGAAGACCTCGAGCAAGTGGAGGCACAAGTGCGTGAGTGAGAAGCACACAAGCATGCACACACATACACACACACGCGCACACATGGCAAGACAAAGAGTGAGAAGCAATGGAGTTCTTAGATTACTTTCAAAAATCTCTTACAAGTTCATTTCAATTACAAGCTAACCTCAAAAATGAGCTCTCTAGCTCTTTTTATAGTTTTTGACTAGGTTTTGGACCTGTCCAGACCTAGTGTCTGGCCTAGTTAAAAATTAGGTTCCAGGGCCAATTTGAGGGCTTAAACGGAGTCTAAAAAAGACGAAAATTGATATGTAGGTACTTCTAAGGCTCCTCAAGCTCAATGACTCCTTGGCTTGCACAAAATGGAGCTATAAAAATATGAAATGGTATTTACAATGATTGTTAGTGATAAGAATCACTGTTATAAAGATGTTGATTTGGAAGAATTTGAAGGGCCTATCTACCAGATTTGCGTCGTCTGCTTTGTCTACTTACTCCTTCACCTCGCTCTGACTCTCTCCGCTCGCTTCCTTATCTATTCAGTCCTTGGGTGCCCATACTGCTCTCAACACCTCCCCGGCAACGGCGCCAAAATTTTGTGTAGCTCAGTGATGAGTAGCACCTCCTTTAATGTCAATCCGAGAAGACGTGAGGATGGTATGAAGACCTCGAGCAAGTGGAGGCACAAGTGGGTGAGTGAGAAGCACATAAGCATGCACACACATACACACACGCGCACACACGGCAAGACAAAGAGTGAGAACCAATGGAGTTCTTAGATTACTTTCAAAAAGCTCTTACAAGTTCATTTCAATTACAAGCTAACCTCAAAAATGAGCTCTCTAGCTCTTTTTATAGTTTTTGACTAGGTTTTGGCCCTGTCCAGACCTAGTGTCCGGCCTTATTAAAATTAGGTTCCAGGGCCAATTTGAGGGCTTAAACGGAGTCTAAAAAAGACGAAAATTGATATGTAGGTACTTCTAAGGCTCCTCAAGCTCAAGGACTCCTTGGCTTGCACAAAATGGAGCTACAAAAATATGAAGCGGTATTTACAATGATTGTTAGTGATAAGAATCACTGTTATAAAGATGTTGATTTGGAAAAATTTGAAGGGCCTATTTACCAGATTTGCGTCGACTGCTTTGTCTTCTTACTCCTTCACCTCGCTCTGACTCTCTGCGCTGGCTTCCTTGTCTAGTCAGTCCTTGGGTGCCCATACTGCTCTCAACACCTCACCGGCAACGGCGCCAAAATTTGGTGTAGCTCAGTGATGAGTAGCACCTCCTTTAATGTCAATCCGGGAAGACGTGAGGATGGTATGAAGACCTCGAGCAAGTGGAGGCACAAGTGCGTGAGTGAGAAGCACACAAGCATGCACACACATACACACACACGCGCACACACGGCAAGACAAAGAGTGAGAAGCAAAGGAGTTCTTAGATTACTTTCAAAAAGCTCTTACAAGTTCATTTCAATTACAAGCTAACCTCAAAAATGAGCTCTCTAGCTCTTTTTATAGTTTTGGACTAGGTTTTGGCCCTATCCAGACCTAGTGTCCGGCCTAGTTAAAAATTAGGTTCCAGGGCCAATTTGAGGCTTAAACGGAGTCTAAAAAAGATGAAAATTGATATGTAGGTACTTCTAAGGCTCCTCAAGCTCAAGGACTCCTTGGCTTGCACAAAATGGAGCTACAAAATTATGAAATGGTATTTACAATGATTGTTAGTGATAAGAATCACTGTTATAAAGATGTTGATTTGGAAAAATTTGAAGGTCCTATCTACCAGATTTGCGTCGACTGCTTTGTCTACTTACTCCTTCACCTCGCTCTGACTCTCTCCGCTGGCTTCCTTGTCTAGTCAGTCCTTGGGTGCCCATACTGCTCTCAACACCTCCCCCGCAACGGTGCCAAAATTTGGTGTAGCTCAGTGATGAGTAGCACCTCCTTTAATGTCCATCCGGGAAGACGTGAGGATGGTATGAAAACCTCGAGCAAGTGGAGGCACAAGTGCGTGAGTGAGAAGCACACAAGCATGCACACACATACACACACAGGCGCACACACGGCAAGACAAAGAGTGAGAAGCACTGGAGTTCTTAGATTACTTTCAAAAAGCTCTTACAAGTTCATTTCAATTACAAGCTAACCTCAAAAATGAGCTCTCTAGCTCCTTTTATAGTTTTTGACTAGGTTTTGGCCCTATTCAGACCTAGTGTCCGGCCTAGTTAAAAATTAGGTTCCAGGTCCAATTTGAGGGCTTAAACGGAGTCTAAAAAAGACGAAAATTGATATGTAGGTACTTCTAAGGCTCCTCAAGCTCAAGGACTCCTTGGGTTGCACAAAATGGAGCTACAAAAATATGAAATGGTATTTACAATGATTGTTAGTGATAAGAATCACTGTTATAAAGATGTTGATTTGGAAAAATTTGAAGGGCCTATCTACCAGATTTGCATCGACTGCTTTGTCTACTTACTCCTTCACCTCGCTCTGACTCTCTCCGCTGGCTTCCTTGTCTAGTCAGTCCTTGGGTGCCCATACTGTTCTCAACACCTCCCCGGCAACGGCGCCAAAATTTGGTGTAGCTGAGTGATGAGTAGCACCTCCTTTAATGTCAATTCGGGAAGACGTGAGTATGGTATGAAGACCTCGAGCAAGTGGAGGCACAAGTGCGTGAGTGAGAAGCGCACAAGCATGCACACACATACACACACACGCGCACACACGACAAGACAAAGAGTGAGAAGCAATGGAGTTCTTAGATTACTTTCAAAAAGCTCTTACAAGTTCATTTCAATTACAAGCTAACCTCAAAAATGAGCTCTCTAGCTCTTTTTATAGTTTTTGACTAGGTTTTGGCCTTGTCCAGACCTAGTGTCCGGCCTAGTTAAAAATTAGGTTCCAGGGCCAATTTGAGGGCTTAAACGGAGTCTAAAAAAGAAGAAAATTGATATGTAGGTACTTCTAAGGCTCCTCAAGCTCAAGGACTCCTTGGCTTGCACAGAATGGAGCTACAAAAATATGAAATGGTATTTACAATGATTGTTAGTGATAAGAATCACTGTTATAAAGATGTTGATTTGGAAAAATTTGAAGGGCCTATCTACCAGATTTGCGTCGACTGCTTTGTCTACTTACTCCTTCACCTCGCTCTGACTCTCTCCACTGGCTTCCTTGTCTAGTCAGTCTTTGGGTGCCCATAGTGCTCTCAACACCTCCCCGGCAATGGCGCCAAAATTTGGTGTAGCTTAGTGATGAGTAGCACCTCCTTTAATGTCAATCCGGCAAGACGTGAGGATGGTATGAAGACGTCAAACAAGTGGAGGCACAAGTGCGTGAGTGAGAAGCACACAAGCATGCACACACATACACACACACGCGCACACACGGCAAGACAAAGAGTGATAAGCAGTGGAGTTCTTAGATTACTTTCAAAAAGCTCTTACAAGTTCATTTCAATTACAAGCTAACCTCAAAAATGAGCTCTCTAGCTCTTTTTATAATTTTTGACTACGTTTTGGCCCTGTCGAGACCTAGTGTCCGGCCTAGTTAAAAATTAGGTTCCAGGGCCAATTTGAGGGCTTAAACGGAGTCTAAAAAAGACGAAAATTGATATGTAGGTACTTCTAAGGCTCCTCAAGCTCAAGGACTCCTTGGCTTGCACAAAATGGAGCTACAAAAATATGAAATGGTATTTACAATGATTGTTAGTGATAAGAATCACTCTTATAAAGATGTTGATTTGGAAAAATTTGAAGGGCCTATCTACCAGATTTGCGTCGACTGCTTTGTCTACTTACTCCTTCACCTCGCTCTGACTCTCTGCGCTGGCTTCCTTGTCTAGTCAGTCCTTGGGTGCCCATACTGCTCTCAACACCTCCCCGGCAACGGCGCCAAAATTTGGTGTAGCTCAGTGATGAGTAGCATCTCCTTTAATGTCAATCCGGGAAGACGTGAGGATGGTATGAAGACCTCAAGCAAGTGGAGGCACAAGTGTGTGAGTGAGAAGCGCACAAGCATGCACACACATACACACACACGCGCACACATGGAAAGACAAAGAGTGAGAAGCAATGGAGTTCTTAGATTACTTTCAAAAAGCTCTTACAAGTTCATTTCAATTACAAGCTAACCTCAAAAATGAGCTCTCTAGCTCTTTTTATAGTTTTTGACTAGGTTTTGGCCTTGTCCAGACCTAGTGTCCGGCCTAGTTATAAATTAGGTTCCAGGGCCAATTTGAGGGCTTACACGGAGTCTAAAAAAGACGAAAATCGATATGTAGGTACTTCTAAGGCTCCTCAAGCTCAAGGACTCCTTGGCTTGCACAAAATGGAGCTACAAAAATATGAAATGGTATTTACAATGATTGTTAGTGATAAGAATCACTGTTATAAAGATGTTGATTTGGAAAAACTTGAAGGGCCTATCTACCAGATTTGCGTCGACTGCTTTGTCTACTTACTCGTTCACCTCGCTCTGACTCTCTCCGCTGGCTTCCTTGTCTAGTCAGTCCTTGGGTGCCCATACTGCTCTCAACACCTCCCCGGCAACGGCACCAAAATTTGG
The DNA here is from genome assembly GCA_020310875.1 of Ceratopteris richardii. NCBI lineage: Eukaryota > Viridiplantae > Streptophyta > Polypodiopsida > Polypodiales > Pteridaceae > Ceratopteris > Ceratopteris richardii. The sequence continues at coordinate 111,770,017 of CM035414.1, forward strand.
TGTAGCTCAGTGATGAGTAGCACCTCCTTTAATGTCAATCCGGGAAGACGTGAGGATGGTATGAAGACCTCGAGCAAGTGGAGGCACAAGTGCGTGAGTGAGAAGCACACAAGCATGCACACACATACACACACACGCGCACACACGGCAAGACAAAGAGTGAGAAGCAATGGAGTTCTTAGATTACTTTCAAAAAGCTCTTACAAGTTCATTTCAATTACAAGCTAACCTCAAAAATGAGCTCTCTAGCTCTTTTTATAGTTTTTGACTAGGTTTTGGCCCTGTCAAGACCTAGTGTCCGGCATAGTTAAAAATTAGGTTCCAGGGCCAATTTAAGGGCTTAAACGGAATCTAAAAAAGACGAAAATTGATATGTAGGTACTTCTAAGGCTCCTCAATCTCAAGGAGTCCTTGGCTTGCACAAAATGGAGCTACAAAAATATGAAATGGTATTTACAATGATTGTTAGTGATAAGAATCACTGTTATAAAGATGTTGATTTGGAAAAATTTGAAGTGGCTATCTACCAGATTTGTGTCGACTGCTTTGTCTACTTACTCCTTCACCTCGCTCTGACTCTCTCCGCTGGCTTCCTTGTCTAGTTAGTCCTTGGGTGCCCATACTGCTCTCAACACCTCCCCGGCAACGGCGCCAAAATTTGGTGTAGCTCAGTGATGAGTAGCACCTCCTTTAATGGCAATCCGGGAAGACGTGAGGATGGTATGAAGACCTCGAGCAAGTGGAGGCACAAGTGCGTGAGTGAGAAGCACACAAGCATGCACACACATACACACACATGCGCACACACGGCAAGACAAAGAGTGAGAAGCAATGGAGTTCTTAGATTACTTTCAAAAAGCTCTTACAAGTTCATTTCAATTACAAGCTAACCTCAAAAATGAGCTCTCTAGCTCTTTTTATAGTTTTTGACTAGGTTTTGGCCCTGTCCAGACCTAGTGTCCGGCCTAGTTAAAAATTAGGTTCCAGGGCCAATTTGAGGGCTTAAACGGAGTCTAAAAAAGACGAAAATTGATATGTAGGTACTTCTAAGGCTCCTCAAGCTCAATGACACCTTGGCTTGCACAGAATGGAGCTACAAAATAATGAAATGGTATTTACAATGATTGTTAGTGATAAGAATCACTGTTATAAAGATGTTGATTTGGAAAAATTTGAAGGGCCTATCTACCAGATTTGCGTCGACTGCTTTGTCTACTTACTCCTTCACCTCGCTCTGACTCTCTCCGCTGGCTTCCTTGTCTAGTCAGTCCTTGGGTGCCCATACTGCTCTCAACACCTCCCCGGCAACGGCGCCAAAATTTGGTGTAGCTCAGTGATGAGTAGCACCTCCTTTAATGTCAATCCGGGAAGACATGAGGATGGTATGAAGACCTCCAACAAGTGGAGGCACAAGTGCGTGAGTGAGAAGCACACAAGCATGCACACACATACACACACACGCGCACACACGGCAAGACAAAGGGTGAGAAGCAATGGAGTTCTTAGATTACTTTCAAAAAGTTCTTACAAGTTCATTTCAATTACAAGCTAACCTCAAAAATGAGCTCTCTAGCTCTTTTTATAGTTTTTGACTAGGTTTTGGCCTTGTCCAGACCTAGTGTCTGGCCTAGTTAAAAATTAGGTTCCAGTGCCAATTTGAGGGCTTAAACGGAGTCTAAAAAAGACGAAAATTGATATGTAGGTACTTCTAAGGCTCCTCAATCTCAAGGACTCCTTGGCTTGCACAAAATGGAGCTACAAAAATATGAAATGGTATTTACAATGATTGTTAGTGATAAGAATCACTGTTATAAAGATGTTGATTTGGAAAAATTTGAAGGGCCTATCTACCAGATTTGCGTCGACTGCTTTGTCTACTTACTCCTTCACCTCGCTCTGACTCTCTACGCTGGCTTCCTTGTCTATTCAGTCCTTGGGTGCCCATACTGCTCTCAACACCTCCCCGGCAACGGCGCCAAAATTTGGTGTAGCTCAGTGATGAGTAGCACCTCCTTTAATGTCAATCCGGGAAGACGTGAGGATGGTATGAAGACCTCGAGCAAGTGGAGGCACAAGTGTGTGAGTGAGAAGCACACAAGCATGCACACACATACACACACACGCGCACACACGGCAAAACAAAGAGTGAGAAGCAATGGAGTTCTTAGATTACTTTCAAAAAGCTCTTACAAGTTCATTTCAATTACAAGCTAACCTCAAAAATGAGCTCTATAGCTCTTTTTATAGTTTTTGACTAAGTTTTGGCGCTGTCCAGACCTAGTGTCCGGCCTAGTTAAAGTATAGGTTCAAGGGCCAATTTGAGGGCTTAAACGGAGTCTAAAAAAGACGAAAATTGATATGTAGGTACTTCTAAGGCTCCTCAATCTCAAGGACTCCTTGGCTTGCACCAAATGGAGCTACAAAAATATGAAATGGTATTTACAATGATTGTTAGTGATAAGAATCATTGTTATAAAGATGTTGATTTGGAAAAATTTGAAGCGCCTATCTACCAGATTTGCGTCGACTGCTTTGTCTACTTACTCCTTCACCTCGCTCTGACTCTCTCCGCTGGCTTCCTTGTCTAGTCAGTCCTTGGGTGCCCATACTGCTCTCAACACCTCCCCGGCAACGGCGCCAAAATTTGGTGTAGCTCAGTGATGAGTAGCACCTCCTTTAATGTCAATCCGGGAAGACGTGAGGATGGTATGAAGACCTCGAGCAAGTGGAGGCACAAGTGCGTGAGTGAGAAGCACACAAGCATGCACACACATACACACACACGCGCACACACGGCAAGACAAAGAGTGAGAAGCAATGGAGTTCTTAGAATACTTTCAAAAAGCTCTTACAAGTTCATTTCAATTACAAGCTAACCTCAGAAATGAGCTCTCTAGCTCTTTTTATAGTTTTTGACTAGGTTTTGGCCCTGTCCAGACCTAGTGTCCGGCCTAGTTAAAAATTAGGTTCCAGGGCCAATTTGAGGGCTTAAACGGAGTCTAAAAAAGACGAAAATTGATATGTAGGTACTTCTAAGGCTCCTCAATCTCAAGGACTCCTTGGCTTGCACAAAATGGAGCTACAAAAATATGAAATGGTATTTACAATGATTGTTAGTGATAAGAATCACTATTATAAAGATGTTGATTTGGAAAAATTTGAAGGGCCTATCTACCAGATTTGCGTCGACTGCTTTGTCTACTTACTCCTTCACCTCTCTCTGACTCTCGCCGCTGGCTTCCTTGTCTAAAAAGTCCTTGGGTGCCCATACTGCTCTCAACACCTCCCCGGCAACGGTGCCAAAATTTGGTGTAGCTCAGTGATGAGTAGCACCTCCTTTAATGTCAATCCGGGAAGACGTGAGGATGGTATGAAGACCTCGAGCAAGTGGAGGCACAAGTGCGTGAGTGAGAAGCACACAAGCATGCACACACATACACACACACGCGCACACACGGCAAGACAAAGAGTGAGAAGCAATGGAGTTCTTAGATTACTTCCAAAAAGCTCTTACAAGTTCATTTCAATTACAAGCTAACCTCAAAAATGAGCTCTCTAGCTCTTTTTATAGTTTTTGATTAGGTTTTGGCACTGTCCAGACCTAGTGTCCGGCCTAGTTAAAAATAAGGTTCCAGGGCCAATTTGAGGGCTTAAACGGAGTCTAAAAAAGACGAAAATTGATATGTAGGTACTTCTAAGGCTCCTCAAGCTCAAGGACTCCTTGGCTTGCACAAAATGGAGCTACAAAAATATGAAATGGTATTTACAATGATTGTTAGTGATAAGAATCACTGTTATAAAGATGTTGATTTGGAAAAATTTGAAGGCCTATCTACCAGATTTGCGTTGACTAGTCAGTCCTTGGGTGCCCAGACTGCTCTCAACACCTCCCCGGCAACGGCGCCAAAATTTGGTGTAGCTCAGTGATTAGTAGCACCTCCTTTAATGTCAATTCGGGAAGACGTGAGGATGGTATGAAGACCTCGAGCAAGTGGAGGCACAAGTGCGTGAGTGAGAAGCGCACAAGCATGCACACACATACACACACACGCGCACACACGACAAGACAAAGAGTGAGAAGCAATGGAGTTCTTAGATTACTTTCAAAAAGCTCTTACAAGTTCATTTCAATTACAAGCTAACCTCAAAAATGAGCTCTCTAGCTCTTTTTATAGTTTTTGACTAGGTTTTGGCCCTGTCCAGACCTAGTGTCCGGCCTAGTTAAAAATTAGGTTCCAGGGCCAATTTGAGGGCTTAAACGGAGTCTAAAAAGGAAGAAAATTGATATGTAGGTACTTCTAAAGCTCCTCAAGCTCAAGGACTCCTTGGCTTGCACAAAATGGAGCTACAAAAATATGAAATGGTATTTACAATGATTGTTAGTGATAAAAATCACTGTTATAAAGATGTTGATTTGGAAAAATTTGAAGGGCCTATCTACCAGATTTGCGTCGACTCCTTTGTCTACTTACTCCTTCACCTCGCTCTGACTCTCTCCGTTGGCTTCCTTGTCTAGTCAGTCTTTGGGTGCCCATACTGCTCTCAACACCTAGCCGGCAATGGCGCCAAAATTTGGTGTAGCTCAGTGATGAGTAGCACCTCCTTTAATGTCAATCCGGGAAGACGTGAGGATGGGATGAAGACCTCGAGCAAGTGGAGGCACAAGTGCGTGAGTGAGAAGCACACAAGCATGCACACACATACACACACACGCGCACACACGGCAAGACAAAGAGTGAGAAGCAATGGAGTTCTTAGATTACTTTCAGAAAGCTCTTACAAGTTCATTTCAATTACAAGCTAACCTCAAAAATGAGCTCTCTAGATCTTTTTATAATTTTTGACTACGTTTTGGCCCTGTCCAGACCTAGTGTCCGTCCTAGTTAAAAGATAGGTTCCAGGGCCAATTTGAGGGCTTAAACGGAGTCTAAAGAAGACGAAAATTGATATGTAGGTACTTCTAAGGCTGCTCAAGCTCAAGGACTCCTTGGCTTGCACAAAATGGAGCTACAAAATTATGAAATGGTATTTACAATGATTGTTAGTGATAAGAATCACTGTTATAAAGATGTTGATTTGGAAAAATTTGAAGGGCCTATCTACCAGATTTGCGTCGACTGCTTTGTCTACTTACTCCTTCACCTCGCTCTGACTCTCTGCGCTGCCTTCCTTGTCTAGTCAGTCCTTGGGTGCCCATACTGCTCTCAACACCTCCCCGGCAACGGCGCCAAAATTTGGTGTAGCTCAGTCATGAGTAGCATCTCCTTTAATGTCAATCCGGGAAGACGTGAGGATGGTATGAAGACCTCGAGCAAGTGGAGGCACAAGTGTGTGAGTGAGAAGCGCACAAGCATGCACACACATACACACACACGCGCACACACGGAAAGACAAAGAGTGAGAAGCAATGGAGTTCTTAGATTACTTTCAAAAAGCTCTTACAAGTTCATTTCAATTACAAGCTAACCTCAAAAATGAGCTCTCTAGCTCTTTTTATAGTTTTTGACTAGGTTTTGGCCTTGTCCAGACCTAGTGTCCGGCCTAGTTAAAAATTAGGTTCCAGGGCCAATTTGAGGGCTTAAACGGAGTCTAAAAAAGACGAAAATCGATATGTAGGTACTTCTAAGGCTCCTCAAGCTCAAGGACTCCTTGGCTTGCACAAAATGGAGCTACAAAAATATGAAATGGTATTTACAATGATTGTTAGTGATAAGAATCACTGTTATAAAGATGTTGATTTGGAAAAACTTGAAGGGCCTATCTACCAGATTTGCGTCGACTGCTTTGTCTACTTACTCGTTCACCTCGCTCTGACTCTCTCCGCTGGCTTCCTTGTCTAGTCAGTCCTTGGGTGCCCATACTGCTCTCAACACCTCCCCGGCAACGGCGCCAAAATTTGGTGTAGCTAAGTGATGAGTAGCACCTCCTTTAATGTCAATCCGGGAAGACGTGAGGATGGTATGAAGACCTCGAGCAAGTGGAGGCACAAGTGCGTGAGTGAGAAGCACACAAGCATGCACACACATACACACACACGTGCACACACGGCAAGACAAAGAGTGAAAAGCAATGGACTTCTTAGATTACTTTCAAAAAGCTCTTACAAGTTCATTTCAATTACAAGCTAACCTCAAAAATGAGCTCTCTAGCTCTTTTTATAGTTTTTGACTAGGTTTTGGCCCTGTCCAGACCTAGTGTCCGGCCTATTTAAAAATTAGGTTCCAGGGCCAATTTTAGGGCTTAAACAGAGTCTAAGAAAGACGAAAATTGATATGTAGGTACTTCTAAGGCTCCTCAATCTCAAGGACTCCTTGGCTTGCACAAAATGGAGCTACAAAAATATGAAATGGTATTTACAATGATTGTTAGTGATAAGAATCACTGTTATAAAGATGTTGATTTGGAAAAATTTGAAGGGCCTATGTACCAGATTTGTGTCGACTGCTTTGTCTACTTACTCCTTCACCTCGCTCTGACTCTCTACGCTGGCTTCCTTGTCTAGTCAGTCCTTGGGTGCCCATACTGCTCTCAACACCTCCCCGGCAACGGCGCCAAAATTTGGTGTAGCTCAGTGATGAGTAGCACCTCCTTTAATGGCAATCCGGGAAGACGTGAGGATGGTATGAAGACCTCGAGCAAGTGGAGGCACAAGTGCGTGAGTGAGAAGCACACAAGCATGCACACACATACAACACACGCGCACACACGGCAAGACAAAGAGTGAGAAGCAATGGAGTTCTTAGATTACTTTCAAAAAGCTCTTACAAGTTCATTTCAATTACAAGCTAACCTCAAAAATGAGCTCTCTAGCTCTTTTTATAGTTTTTGACTAGGTTTTGGCCCTGTCCAGACCTAGTGTCCGACCTAGTTAAAAATTAGGTTCCAGGGCCAATTTGAGGGCTTAAACGGAGTCTAAAAAAGACGAAAATGGATATATAGGTACTTCTAAGGCTCCTCAAGCTCAAGGACTCCTTGGCTTGCACAGAATGGAGCTACAAAATAATGAAATGGTATTTACAATGATTGTTAGTGATAAGAATCACTCTTATAAAGATGTTGATTTGGAAAAATTTGAAGGGCCTATCTACCAGATTTGCGTCGACTGCTTTGTCTACTTACTCCTTCACCTCGCTCTGACTCTCTCCGCTGGCTTCCTTGTCTAGTCAGTCCTTGGGTGCCCATACTGCTCTCAACACCTCCCCGGCAACGGCGCCAAAATTTGGTGTAGCTCAGTGATGAGTAGCACCTCCTTTAATGTGAATCCGGGAAGACGTGAGGATGGTATGAAGACCTCCAGCAAGTGGAGGCACAAGTGCGTGAGTGAGAAGCACACAAGCATGCACACACATACACACACACGCGCACACACGGCAAGACAAAGGGTGAGAAGCAATGGAGTTCTTAGATTACTTTCAAAAAGCTCTTACAAGTTCATTTCAATTACAAGCTAACCTCAAAAATGAGCTCTCTAGCTCTTTTTATAGTTTTTGACTAGGTTTTGGCCCTGTCCAGACATAGTGTCTGGCCTAGTTAAAAATTAGGTTCCAGTGCCAATTTGAGGGCTTAAACGGAGTCTAAAAAAGACGAAAATTGATATGTAGGTACTTCTAAGGCTCCTCAATCTCAAGGACTTCTTGGCTTGCACAAAATGGAGCTACAAAAATATGAAATGGTATTTACAATGATTGTTAGTGATAAGAATCACTGTTATAAAGATGTTGATTTGGAAAAATTTGAAGGGCCTATCTACCAGATTTGCGTCGACTGCTTTGTCTACTTACTCCTTCACCTCGCTCTGACCCTCTCCGTTGGCTTCCTTGTCTATTCAGTCCTTGGGTGCCCATACTGCTCTCAACACCTCCCCGGCAACGGCGCCAAAATTTGGTGTAGCTCAGTGATGAGTAGCACCTCCTTTAATGTCAATCCGGGAAGACGTGAGGATGGTATGAAGACCTCGAGCAAGTGGAGGCACAAGTGTGTGAGTCAGAAGCACACAAGCATGCACACACATACACACACACGCGCACACACGGCAAAACAAAGAGTGAGAAGCAATGGAGTTCTTAGATTACTTTCAGAAAGCTCTTACAAGTTCATTTCAATTACAAGCTAACCTCAAAAATGAGCTCTCTAGCTCTTTTTATAGTTTTTGACTAAGTTTTGGCCCTGTCCAGACCTAGTGTCCGGCCTAGTAAAAAATTAGGTTCCAGGGCCAATTTGAGGGCTTAAACGGAGTCTAAAAAAGACGAAAATTGATATGTAGGTACTTCTAAGGCTCCTCAATCTCAAGGACTCCTTGGCTTGCACAAAATGGAGCTACAAAAATATGAAATGGTATTTACAATGATTGTTAGTGATAAGAATCATTGTTATAAAGATGTTGATTTGGAAAAATTTGAAGGGCCTATCTACCAGATTTGAGTCGATTGCTTTGTCTACTTACTCCTTCACCTCGCTCTGACTCTCTCCGCTGGCTTCCTTGTCTAGTCAGTCCTTTGGTGCCCATACTGCTCTCAACACCTCCCCGGCAACGGCGCCAAAATTTGGTGTAGCTCAGTGATGAGTAGCACCTCCTTTAATGTCAATCCGGGAAGACGTGAGGATGGTATGAAGACCTCGAGCAAGTGGAGGCACAAGTGCGTGAGTGAGAAGCACACAAGCATGCACACACATACACACACACGTGCACACACGGCAAGACAAAGGGTGAGAAGCAATGGAGTTCTTAGATTACTTTCAAAAAGCTCTTACAAGTTCATTTCAATTACAAGCTAACCTCAAAAATGAGCTCTCTAGCTCTTTTTATAGTTTTTGACTAGGTTTTGGCCCTGTCCAGACCTAGTGTCTGGCCTAGTTAAAAATTAGGTTCCAAGGCCAATTTGAGGGCTTAAACGGAGTCTAAAAAAGACGAAAATTGATATGTAGATACTTCTAAGGCTCCTCAAGCTCAAGGACTCCTTGGCTTGCACAAAATGGAGCTACAAAAATATGAAATGGTATTTACAATGATTGTTAGTGATAAGAATCACTGTTATAAAGATGTTGATTTGGAAAAATTTGAAGGGCCTATCTACCAGATTTGCGGTGACTAGTCAGTCCTTGGGTGCCCAGACTGCTCTCAACACCTCCCCGGCAACGGCGCCAAAATTTGGTGTAGCTCAGTGATGAGTAGCACCTCCTTTAATGTCAATCTCGGAAGACGTGAGGATGGTATGAAGACCTCGAGCAAGTGGAGGCACAAGTGCGTGAGTGAGAAGCACACAAGCATGCACACACATACACACACACGCGCACACACGGCAAGACAAAGAGTGAGAAGCAATGGAGTTCTTAGATTACTTTCAAAAAGCTCTTACAAGTTCATTTCAATTACAAGCTAACTTCAAAAATGAGCTCTCTAGCTCTTTTTATAGCTTTTGACTAGGTTTTGGCCCTGTCCACACCTAGTGTCCGGCGTAGTTAAAAATTAGGTTCCAGGGCCAATTTGAGGGCTTAAACGGAGTCTAAAAAAGACGAAAATTGATATGTAGGTACTTCTAAGGCTCCTCAAGCTCAAGGACTCCTTGGCTTGCACAAAATGGAGCTACAAAAATATGAAATGGTATTTACAATGATTGTTAGTGATAAGAATCACTGTTATAAAGATGTTGATTTGGAAAAATTTGAAGGGCCTATCTACCAGATTTGCATCGACTGCTTTGTCTACTTACTCCTTCACCTTGCTCTGACTCTCTCCGCTGGCTTCCTTGTCTAGTCACTCCTTGGGTGCCCATACTGCTCTCAACACCTCCCCGGCAACGGCGCCAAAATTTGGTGTAGCTCAGTGATGAGTAGCACCTCCGTTAATGTCAATCCGGGAAGACGTGAGGATGGTATGAAGACCTCGAGCAAGTGGAGGCACAAGTGCGTGAGTTAGAAGCACACAAGCATGCACACACATACACACACGCGCGCACACACGGCAAGACAAAGAGTGAGAAGCAATGGAGTTCTTAGATTACTTTCAAAAAGCTCTTACAAGTTCATTTCAATTACAAGCTAACCTCAAAAATGAGCTCTCTAGCTCTTTTTATAGTTTTTGAATAGGTTTTGGCACTGTCCAGACCTAGAGTCCGGCCTAGTTAAAAATTAGGTTCTAGGGCCAATTGAGGGCTTAAACGGAGTCTAAAAAGACAAAAATTGATATGTAGGTACTTCTAAGGCTCCTCAAGCTCAAGGACTCCTTGGCTTGCACAAAATGGAGCTACAAAAATATGAAATGGTCTTTACAATGATTGTTAGTGATAAGAATCACTGTTATAAAGATGTTGATTTGGAAAATTTGAAGGGCCTATCTACCAGATTTGCGTCGACTGCTTTGTCTACTTACTCCTTAACCTCGCTCTGACTCTCTCCGCTGGCTTCCTTGTCTAGTCAGTCCTTGGGTGCCCATATTGCTCTCAACACCTCCACGGCAACGGCGCCAAAATTTGGTGTAGCTCAGTGATGAGTAGCACCTCCTTTAATGTCAATCCGGGAAGACGTGAGGATGGTATGAAGACCTCGAGCAAGTGGAGGCACAAGTGCGTGAGTGAGAAGCACAGAAGCATGCACACACATACACACACACGCGCACACACGGCAAGACAAAGAGTGAGAAGCAATGGAGCTCTTAGATTACTTTCAAAAAGCTCTTACAAGTTCATTTCAATTACAAGCTAACCTCAAAAATGAGCTCTCTAGCTCTTTTTATAGTTTTTGACTAGATTTTGGCCCTGTCCAGACCTAGTCTCCGGCCTAGTTAAAAATTAGGTTCCAGGGCCAATTTGAGGGCTTAAACGGAGTCTAAAAAAGACGAAAATTGATATGTAGGTACTTCTAAGGCTCCTCAAGCTCAAGGACTCCTTGCCTTGCACAAAATGGTGCTACAAAAATATGAAATGGTATTTACAATGATTGTTAGTGATAAGAATCACTGTTATAAAGATGTTGATTTGGAAAAATCTGAAGGGCCTATCTACCAGATTTGCGTCGACTGCTTTGTCTACTTACTCCTTCACCTCGCTCTGACTCTCTCCGCTGGCTTCCTTGTCTAGTCAGTCCTTGGGTGCCCATACTGCTCTCAACACCTCCCCGGCAACGGCGCCAAAATTTGGTGTAGCTCAGTGATGAGTAGCACCTCCTTTAATGGCAATCCAGGAAGACGTGAGGATGGTATGAAGACATCGAGCAAGTGGAGGCACAAGTGCGTGAACGAGAAGCACACAAGCATGCACACACATACACACACACGCGCACACACGGCAAGACAAAGAGTGAGAAGCAATGGAGTTCTTAGATTACTTTCAAAAAGCTCTTACAAGTTCATTTCAATTACAAGCTAACCTCAAAAATGAGCTCTCTAGCTCTTTTTATAGTTTTTGACTAGGTTTTGGCCCTGTCCAGACCTAGTGTCCGGCCTAGTTAAAAATTAGGTTCCAGGGCCAATTTGAGGGCTTAAACGGAGTCTAAAAAAGACGAAAATTGATATGTAGGTACTTCTAAGGCTCCTCAAGCTCAAGGACCCTTGGCTTGCACAAAATGGAGCTACAAAAATATGAAATGGTATTGACAATGATTGTTAGTGATAAGAATCACTGCTATAAAGATGTTGATTTGGAAAAATTTGAAGGGCCTATCTACCAGATTTGCGTCGAATGCTTTGTCTACTTACTCCTTCCCCTCGCTCTGACTCTCTCCGCTGGCTTCCCTTTCTAGTCAGTCCTTGGGTGCCCATACTGCTCTCAACACCTCCCCGGCAACGGCGCGAAAATTTGGTGTAGCTCAGTGATGAGTAGCACCTCCTTTAATGTCAATCCGGGAATACGTGAGGATGGTATGAAGACCTCGAGCAAGTGGAGGCACAAGTGCGTGAGTGAGAAGCACACAAGCATGCACACACATACACACACGCGCGCACACATGGCAAGACAAAGAGTGAGAAGCAATGGAGTTCTTAGATTACTTTCAAAAAGCTCTTACAAGTTCATTTCAATTACAAGCTAACCTCAAAAACGAGCTCTCTAGCTCTTTTTATAGTTTTTGACTAGGTTTTGGCCCTGTCCAGACCTAGTGTCCGGCCTAGTTAAAAATTAGGTTCCAGGGCCAATTTTAGGGCTTAAACGGAGTCTAAAAAAGACGAAAATTGATATATAGGTACTTCTAAGGCTCCTCAAGCTCAAAGACTCCTTGGCTTGCACAAAATGGAGCTACAAAAATATGAAATGGTATTTACAATGATTGTTAGTGATAAGAATCACTGTTATAAAGATGTTGATTTGGAAAAATTTGAAGGGCCTATCTACCAGACTTGCGTCAACTCCTTTGTCTACTTACTCCTTCACCTCGCTCTGACTCTCTCCGCTGGCTTCCTTGTCTAGTCAGTCCTTGGGTGCCCATACTGCTCTCAACACCTCCCCGGCAACGGCGCCAAAATTTGGTGTAGCTCAGTGATGAGTAGCACCTCCTTTAATGTCAATCCGGGAAGACATGAGGATGGTATGAACACCTCAAGCAAGTGGAGGCACAAGTGCGTGAGTGAGAAGCACACAAGCATGCACACACATACACACACACGCGCACACACGGCAAGACAAAGAGTGAGAAGCAATGGAGTTCTTAGATTACTTTCAAAAAGCTCTTACAAGTTCATTTCAATTACAAGCTAACCTCGAAAATGAGCTCTCTAGCTCTTTTTATAGTTTTCTACTAGGTTTTGGCCCTGTCCAGACCTAGTGTCCGGCCTAGTTAAAAATTAGGTTCCAGGGCCAATTTGAGGGCTTAAACGGAACCTAAAAAAGACAAAAATTGATATGTGGGTACTTCTAAGGCTCTTCAAGCTCAGGGACTCCTTGGCTTGCACAAAATGGAGCTACAAAAATATGAAATGGTATTTACAATGATTGTTAGTGATAACAATCACTGCTATAAAGATGTTGATTTGGAAAAATTTGAAGGGCCTATCTACCAGATTTGCGTCGACTGCTTTGTCTACTTACTCCTTCACCTCGCTCTGACTCTCTCCGCTCGCTTCCTTGTCTAGTCAGTCCTTGGGTGCCCATACTGCTCTCAACACCTCCCCGGCAACGGCGCCAAAATTTGGTGTAGCTCAGTGATGAGTAGTACCTCCTTTAATGTCAATCCTGGAAGACGTGAGGATGGTATGAAGACCTCGAGCAAGTGGAGGCACAAGTGCGTGAGTGAGAAGCACACAAGCATGCACACACATACACACACACGCGCACACACGGCAAGACAAAGAGTGAGAAGCAATGGAGTTCTTAGATTACTTTCAAAAAGCTCTTACAAGTTCATTTCAATTACAAGCTTACCTCAAAAATGAGCTCTCTAGCTCTTTTTATAGGTCTTGACTAGGTTTTGGCCCTGTCCAGACCTAGTGTCCGGCCTAGTTAAAAATTAGGTTCCAGGGCCAATTTGAGGGCTTAAACGGAGTCTAAAAAGACGAAAATTGATATGTAGGTACTTTTAAGGCTCCTCAAGCTCAAGGACTCCTTGGCTTGCACAAAATGGAGCTACAAAAATATGAAATGCTATTTACCATGATTGTTAGTGATAAGAATCACTATTATAAAGATGTTGATTTGGAAAAATTTGAAGGGCCTATCTACCAGATTTGCGTCGACTGCTTTGTTTACTTACTCCTTCACCTCGCTCTAACTCTCTCCGCTGGCTTCCTTGTCTAGTCAGTCGTTTGGTGCCCATACTGCTCTCAACACCTCCTCGGCAACGGCGCCAAAATTCTGTGTAGCTCGAGATGAGTAGCACCTCCTTTAATGTCAATCTGGGAAGACGTGAGGATGGTATGAAGACCTCGAGCAAGTGGAGGCACAAGTGCGTGAGTGAGAAGCACACAAGCATGCACACACATACACACACACACGCACACACGGCAAGACAAAGAGTGAGAAGCAATGGAGTTCTTAGATTACTTTCAAAAAGCTCTTACAAGTTCATTTCAATTACAAGCTAACCTCAAAAATGAGCTCTCTAGCTCTTTTTATAGTTTTTTACTAGGTTTTGGCCCTGTCCAGACCTAGTGTCCGGCCTAGTTAAAAATTAGGTTCCAGGGCCAATTTGAGGGCTTAAACGGAGTCTAAAAAAGACAAAAATGGTATGTAGGTACTTCTAAGGCTCCTCAAGCTCAAGGACTCCTTGGCTTGCACAAAATGGAGCTACAAAAATATGAAATGGTATTTACAATGATTGTTAGTGATAAGAATCACTGCTATAAAGATGTTGATTTGGAAAAATTTGAAGGGCCTATCTACCAGATTTGCGTCGACTGCTTTGTCTACTTACTCCTTCACCTCGCTCTGACTCTCTTCGCTCGCTTCCTTGTCTAGTCAGTCCTTGGGTGCCCATACTGCTCTCAACACCTCCCCGGCAACGGCGCCAAAATTTGGTGTAACTCAGTGATGAGTAGCACCTACTTTAATGTCAATCCGGGAAGACGTGAGGATGGTATGAAGACCTCGAGCAAGTGGAGGCACAAGTGCGTGAGTGAGAAGCACACAAGCATGCACACACATACACACACACGCGCACACACGGCAAGACAAATAGTGTGAAGCAATGGAGTTCTTAGATTACTTTCAAAAAGCTCTTACAAGTTCATTTCAATTACAAGCTAACCTCAAAAATGAGCTCTCTAGCTCTTTTTATAGTGTTTGACTAGGTTTTGGCCCTGTCCAGACCTAGTGTCCGGCATAGTTAAAAATTAGGTTCCAGGGCCAATTTGAGGGCTTAAACGAAGTCTAAAAAACACGAAAATTGATATGTAGGTACTTCTAAGGCTCCTCAAGCTCAAGGACTCCTTGGCTTGCACAAAATGGAGCTACAAAAATATGAAATGGTATTTACAATGATTGTTAGTGATAAGAATCACTGTTATAACGATGTTGATTTGGAAAAATTTGAAGGGCCTATCTACCAGATTTGCGTCGACTGCTTTGTCTACTTACTCCTTCACCTGGCTCTGACTCTCTCCGCTGGCTTCCTTGTCTGGTTAGTCCTTGGGTGCCCATACTGCTCTCAACACCTCCCCGGCAACGGCGCCAAAATTTGGTGTAGGTCAGTGATGAGTAGCACCTCCTTTAATGTCAATCCGGGAAGACGTGAGGATGGTATGAAGACCTCGAGCAAGTGGAGGCACAAGTGCGTGAGTGAGAAGCACACAAGCATGCACACACATACACACACACGCGCACACACGGCAAGACAAAGAGTGAGAAGCAATGGAGTTCTTAGATTACTTTCAAAAAGCTCTTACAAGTTCATTTCAATTACAAGCTAACCTCAAAAATGAGCTCTCTAGCTCTTTTTGTAGTTTTTTACTAGGTTTTGGCCCTGTGCAGCCTAGTGTCCGGCCTAGTTAAAAATTAGGTTCCAGGGCCAATTTGAGGGCTTAAACGGAGTCTAAAAAAGACGAAAATTGATATGTAGGTACTTCTAAGGCTCCTCAAGTTCAAGGACTCCTTGGCTTGCACAAAATGGAGCTACAAAAATATGAAATGGTATTTACAATGATTGTTAGTGACAAGAATCACTGTTATAAAGATGTTGATTTGGAAAAATTTGAAGGGCCTATCTACCAGATTTGCGTCGACTGCTTTGTCTACTTACTCCTTCACCTCGCTCTGACTCTCTCCGCTGGCTTCCTTGTCTAGTCAGTCCTTGGGTGCCCATACTGCTCTCAACACCTCCCCGGCAACGGCACCAAAATTTGGTGTAGCTCAGTGATGAGTAGCACCTCCTTTAATGTCAATCCGGGAAGACGTGAGGATGGTATGAAGACCTCGAGCAAGTGGAGGCACAAGTGCGTGAGTGAGAAGCACACAAGCATGCACACACATACACACACACGCACACACACGGCAAGACAAAGAGTGAGAAGCAATGGAGTTCTTAGATTACTTTCAAAAAGCTCTTACAAGTTCATTTCAATTACAAGCTAACCTCAAAAATGAGCTCTCTAGCTCTTTTTATAGTTTTTGACTATGTTTTGGCTCTGTCCAGACCTAGTGTCCGGCCTAGTTAAAAATTAGGTTCGAGGGCCAATTTGAGGGCTTAAACGGAGTCTAAAAAAGACGAAAATTGATATGTAGGTACTTCTAAGGCTCCTCAAGCTCAAGGACTCCTTGGCTTGCACAAAATGGAGCTACAAAAATATGAAATGGTATTTACAATGATTGTTAGTGATAAGAATCACTGTTATAAAGATGTTGATTTGGAAAAATTTGAAGGGCCTATCTACCAGATTTGCGTCGACTGCTTTGTCTACTTACTCCTTCACCTCGCTCTGACTCTCTCAGCTGGCTTCCTTGTCTAGTCAGTCCTTGGGTGCCCATACTGCTCTCAACACCTCCCCGGCAACGGTGCCAAAATTTGGTGTAGCTCAGTGATGAGTAGCACCTCCTTTAATGTCAATCCGGGAAGACGTGAGGATGGTATGAAGACCTCGAGCAAGTGGAGGCACAAGTGCGTGAGTGAGAAGCACACAAGCATGCACACACATACACACACGCGCACATACGGCAAGACAAAGAGTGAGAAGCAATGGAGTTCTTAGATTACTTTCAAAAAGCTCTTACAAGTTCATTTCAATTACAAGCTAACCTCAAAAATGAGCTCTCTAGCTCTTTTTATAGTTTTTGACTAGGTTTTGGCCTTGTCTAGACCTAGTGTCCGGCCTAGTTAAAAATTAGGTTCCAGGGCCAATTTGAGGGCTTAAACGGAGTCTAAAAAACACGAAAATTGATATGTAGGTACTTCTAAGGCTCCTCAAGCTCAAGGACTCCTTGGCTTGCACAAAATGGAGCTACAAAAATATGAAATGGTATTTACAATGATTGTTAGTGATAAGAACCACTGCTATAAAGATGTTGATTTGGAAAAATTTGAAGGGCCTATCTACCAGATTTGCGTCGACTGCTTTGTCTACTTACTCCTTCACCTCGCTCTGACTCTCTCCGCTGGCTTCCTTGTCTAGTCAGTCCTTGGGTGCCCATACTGCTCTCAACACCTCCCCGGCAACGGTGCCAAAATTTGGTGTAGCTCAGTGATGAGTAGCACCTCCTTTAATCTCAATCGAGGAAGACGTGAGGATGGTATGAAGACCTCGAGCAAGTGGAGGCACAAGTGCGTGAGTGAGAAGCACACAAGCATGCACACAAGCATGCACACACATACACACACACGCGCACACACGGCAAAACAAAGAGTGAGAAGCAATGGAGTTCTTAGATTACTTTCAAAAAGCTCTTACAAGTTCATTTCAATTACAAGCTAACTTCAAAAATGAGCTCTCTAGCTCTTTTTATAGTTTTTTACTAGGTTTTGGCCCTGTGCAGACCTAGTGTCCGGCCTAGTTAAAAATTAGGTTCCAGGGCCAATTTGAGGGCTTAAACGGAGTCTAAAAAAGACGAAAATTGATATGTAGGTACTTCTAAGGCTCCTCAAGTTCAAGGACTCCTTGGCTTGCACAAAATGGAGCTACAAAAATATGAAATGGTATTTACAATGATTGTTAGTGACAAGAATCACTGTTATAAAGATGTTGATTTGGAAAAATTTGAAGGGCCTATCTACCAGATTTGCGTCGACTGCTTTGTCTACTTACTCCTTCACCTCGCTCTGACTCTCTCCGCTGGCTTCCTTGTCTAGTCAGTCCTTGGGTGCCCATACTGCTCTCAACACCTCCCCGGCAACGGCGCCAAAATTTGGTGTAGCTCAGTGATGAGTAGCACCTCCTTTAATGTTAATCCGGGAAGACGTGAGGATGGTATGAAGACCTCGAGCAAGTGGAGGCACAAGTGCGTGAGTGAGAAGCACACAAGCATGCACACACATACACACACACGCGCACACACGGCAAGACAAAGAGTGAGAAGCAATGCAGTTCTTAGATTACTTTCAAAAAGCTCTTACAAGTTCATTTCAATTACAAGCTAACCTCAAAAATGAGCTCTCTAGCTCTTTTTATAGTTTTTGACTATGTTTTGGCTCTGTCCAGACCTAGTGTCCGGCCTAGTTAAAAATTAGGTTCGAGGGCCAATTTGAGGGCTTAAACGGAGTCTAAAAAAGACGAAAATTGATATGTAGGTACTTCTAAGGCTCCTCAATCTCAAGGACTCCTTGGCTTGCACAAAATGGAGCTATAAAAATATGAAATGGTATTTACAATGATTGTTAGTGATAAGAATCACTGTTATAAAGATGTTGATTTGGAAAAATTTGAAGGGCCTATCTACCAGATTTGCGTCGACTGCTTTGTCTACTTACTCCTTCACCTCGCTCTGACTCTCTCCGCTGGCTTCCTTGTCTAGTCAGTCCTTGGGTGCCCATACTGCTCTCAACACCTCCCCGGCAACGGCGCCAAAATTTGGTGTAGCTCAGTGATGAGTAGCACCTCCTTTAATGTCAATCCGGGAAGACGTGAGGATGGTATGAAGACCTCGAGCAAGTGGAGGCACAAGTGCGTGAGTGAGAAGCACACAAGCATGCACACACATACACACACACGTGCACACACGGCAAGACAAAGAGTGAGAAGCAATGGAGTTCTTAGATTACTTTCAAAAATCTCTTACAAGTTCATTTCAATTACAAGCTAACCTCAAAAATGAGCTCTCTAGCTCTTTTTATAGTTTTTGACTAGGTTTTGGCCCTGTCCAGACCTAGTGTCCGGCCTAGTTAAAAATTAGGTTCCAGGGCCAATTTGAGGGCTTAAACGGAGTCTAAAAAAGACGAAAATTGATATGTAGGTACTTCTAAGGCTCCTCAAGCTCAAGGACTCCTTGGCTTGCACAAAATGGAGCTACAAAAATATGAAATGGTATTTACAATGGTTGTTAGTGATAAGAATCACTGTTATAAAGATGTTGATTTGGAAAAATTTGAAGGGCCTATCTACCAGATTTGCGTCGACTGCTTTGTCTACTTACTCCTTCACCTCGCTCTGACTCTCTCCGCTGGCTTCCTTGTCTAGTCAGTCCTTGGGTGCCCATACTGCTCTCAACACCTCCCCGGCAACGGCGCCAAAATTTGGTGTAGCTCAGTGATGAGTAGCACCTCCTTTAATCTCAATCGAGGAAGACGTGAGGATGGTATGAAGACCTCGAGCAAGTGGAGGCACAAGTGCGTGAGTGAGAAGCACACAAGCATGCACACACATACACACACACGCGCACACACGGCAAGACAAAGAGTGAGAAGCAATGGAGTTCTTAGATTACTTTCAAAAAGCTCTTACAAGTTCATTTCAATTACAAGCTAACCTCAAAAATGAGCTCTCTAGCTCTTTTTATAGTTTTTTACTAGGTTTTGGCCCTGTGCAGACCTAGTGTCCGGCCTAGTTAAAAATTAGGTTCCAGGGCCAATTTGAGTGCTTAAACGGAGTCTAAAAAAGACGAAAATTGATATGTAGGTACTTCTAAGGCTCCTCAAGCTCAAGGACTCCTTGGCTTGCACAAAATGGAGCTACAAAAATATGAAATGGTATTTACAATGATTGTTAGTGATAAGAATCACTGTTATAAAGATGTTGATTTCGAAAAATTTGAAGGGCCTATCTACCAGATTTGCGTCGACTGCTTTGTCTACTTACTCCTTCACCTCGCTCTGACTCTCTCCGCTGGCTTCCTTGTCTAGTCCGTCCTTGGGTGCCCATACTGCTCTCAACACCTCCCCGGCAACGGCGCCAAAATTTGGTGTAGCTCAGTGATGAGTAGCACCTCCTTTAATGTCAATCCGGGAAGACGTGAGGATGGTATGAAGACCTCGAGCAAGTGGAGGCACAAGTGCGTGAGTGAGAAGCACACAAGCATGCACACACATACACACACACGCACACACACGGCAAGACAAAGAGTGAGAAGCAATGGAGTTCTTAGATTACTTTCAAAAAGCTCTTACAAGTTCATTTCAATTACAAGCTAACCTCAAAAATGAGCTCTCTAGCTCTTTTTATAGTTTTTTACTAGGTTTTGGCCCTGTCCAGACCTAGTGTCCGGCATAGTTAAAAATTAGGTTCCAGGGCCAATTTGAGGGCTTAAACGGAGTCTAAAAAAGACGAAACTTGATATGTAGGTACTTATAAAGCTCCTCAAGCTCAAGGACTCCTAGGCTTGCACAAAATGGAGCTACAAAAATATGAAATGGTATTTACAATGATTGTTAGTGATAAGAATCACTGTTATAAAGATGTTGATTTGGAAAAATTTGAAGGGCCTATCTACCAGATTTGCGTCGACTGCTTTGTTTACTTACTCCTTCACCTCGCTCTGACTCTCTCCGCTGGCTTCCTTGTCTAGTCAGTCGTTTGGTGCCCATACTGCTCTCAACACCTCCTCGGCAACGGCGCCAAAATTCTGTGTAGCTCGAGATGAGTAGCACCTCCTTTAATGTCAATCTGGGAAGACGTGAGGATGGTATGAAGACCTCGAGCAAGTGGAGGCACAAGTGCGTGAGTGAGAAGCACACAAGCATGCACACACATACACACACACGCACACACGGCAAGACAAAGAGTGAGAAGCAATGGAGTTCTTAGATTACTTTCAAAAAGCTCTTACAAGTTCATTTCAATTACAAGCTAACCTCAAAAATGAGCTCTCTAGCTCTTTTTATAGTTTTTTACTAGGTTTTGGCCCTGTCCAGACCTAGTGTCCGGCCTAGTTAAAAATTAGGTTCCAGGGCCAATTTGAGGGCTTAAACGGAGTCTAAAAAAGACAAAAATGGTATGTAGGTACTTCTAAGGCTCCTCAAGCTCAAGGACTCCTTGGCTTGCACAAAATGGAGCTACAAAAATATGAAATGGTATTTACAATGATTGTTAGTGATAAGAATCACTGCTATAAAGATGTTGATTTGGAAAAATTTGAAGGGCCTATCTACCAGATTTGCGTCGACTGCTTTGTCTACTTACTCCTTCACCTCGCTCTGACTCTCTTCGCTCGCTTCCTTGTCTAGTCAGTCCTTGGGTGCCCATACTGCTCTCAACACCTCCCCGGCAACGGCGCCAAAATTTGGTGTAACTCAGTGATGAGTAGCACCTCCTTTAATGTCAATCCGGGAAGACGTGAGGATGGTATGAAGACCTCGAGCAAGTGGAGGCACAAGTGCGTGAGTGAGAAGCACACAAGCATGCACACACATACACACACACGCGCACACACGGCAAGACAAATAGTGTGAAGCAATGGAGTTCTTAGATTACTTTCAAAAAGCTCTTACAAGTTCATTTCAATTACAAGCTAACCTCAAAAATGAGCTCTCTAGCTCTTTTTATAGTGTTTGACTAGGTTTTGGCCCTGTCCAGACCTAGTGTCCGGCATAGTTAAAAATTAGGTTCCAGGGCCAATTTGAGGGCTTAAACGAAGTCTAAAAAACACGAAAATTGATATGTAGGTACTTCTAAGGCTCCTCAAGCTCAAGGACTCCTTGGCTTGCACAAAATGGAGCTACAAAAATATGAAATGGTATTTACAATGATTGTTAGTGATAAGAATCACTGTTATAACGATGTTGATTTGGAAAAATTTGAAGGGCCTATCTACCAGATTTGCGTCGACTGCTTTGTCTACTTACTCCTTCACCTGGCTCTGACTCTCTCCGCTGGCTTCCTTGTCTGGTTAGTCCTTGGGTGCCCATACTGCTCTCAACACCTCCCCGGCAACGGCGCCAAAATTTGGTGTAGGTCAGTGATGAGTAGCACCTCCTTTAATGTCAATCCGGGAAGACGTGAGGATGGTATGAAGACCTCGAGCAAGTGGAGGCACAAGTGCGTGAGTGAGAAGCACACAAGCATGCACACACATACACACACACGCGCACACACGGCAAGACAAAGAGTGAGAAGCAATGGAGTTCTTAGATTACTTTCAAAAAGCTCTTACAAGTTCATTTCAATTACAAGCTAACCTCAAAAATGAGCTCTCTAGCTCTTTTTGTAGTTTTTTACTAGGTTTTGGCCCTGTGCAGCCTAGTGTCCGGCCTAGTTAAAAATTAGGTTCCAGGGCCAATTTGAGGGCTTAAACGGAGTCTAAAAAAGACGAAAATTGATATGTAGGTACTTCTAAGGCTCCTCAAGTTCAAGGACTCCTTGGCTTGCACAAAATGGAGCTACAAAAATATGAAATGGTATTTACAATGATTGTTAGTGACAAGAATCACTGTTATAAAGATGTTGATTTGGAAAAATTTGAAGGGCCTATCTACCAGATTTGCGTCGACTGCTTTGTCTACTTACTCCTTCACCTCGCTCTGACTCTCTCCGCTGGCTTCCTTGTCTAGTCAGTCCTTGGGTGCCCATACTGCTCTCAACACCTCCCCGGCAACGGCACCAAAATTTGGTGTAGCTCAGTGATGAGTAGCACCTCCTTTAATGTCAATCCGGGAAGACGTGAGGATGGTATGAAGACCTCGAGCAAGTGGAGGCACAAGTGCGTGAGTGAGAAGCACACAAGCATGCACACACATACACACACACGCACACACACGGCAAGACAAAGAGTGAGAAGCAATGGAGTTCTTAGATTACTTTCAAAAAGCTCTTACAAGTTCATTTCAATTACAAGCTAACCTCAAAAATGAGCTCTCTAGCTCTTTTTATAGTTTTTGACTATGTTTTGGCTCTGTCCAGACCTAGTGTCCGGCCTAGTTAAAAATTAGGTTCGAGGGCCAATTTGAGGGCTTAAACGGAGTCTAAAAAAGACGAAAATTGATATGTAGGTACTTCTAAGGCTCCTCAAGCTCAAGGACTCCTTGGCTTGCACAAAATGGAGCTACAAAAATATGAAATGGTATTTACAATGATTGTTAGTGATAAGAATCACTGTTATAAAGATGTTGATTTGGAAAAATTTGAAGGGCCTATCTACCAGATTTGCGTCGACTGCTTTGTCTACTTACTCCTTCACCTCGCTCTGACTCTCTCAGCTGGCTTCCTTGTCTAGTCAGTCCTTGGGTGCCCATACTGCTCTCAACACCTCCCCGGCAACGGTGCCAAAATTTGGTGTAGCTCAGTGATGAGTAGCACCTCCTTTAATGTCAATCCGGGAAGACGTGAGGATGGTATGAAGACCTCGAGCAAGTGGAGGCACAAGTGCGTGAGTGAGAAGCACACAAGCATGCACACACATACACACACGCGCACATACGGCAAGACAAAGAGTGAGAAGCAATGGAGTTCTTAGATTACTTTCAAAAAGCTCTTACAAGTTCATTTCAATTACAAGCTAACCTCAAAAATGAGCTCTCTAGCTCTTTTTATAGTTTTTGACTAGGTTTTGGCCTTGTCTAGACCTAGTGTCCGGCCTAGTTAAAAATTAGGTTCCAGGGCCAATTTGAGGGCTTAAACGGAGTCTAAAAAACACGAAAATTGATATGTAGGTACTTCTAAGGCTCCTCAAGCTCAAGGACTCCTTGGCTTGCACAAAATGGAGCTACAAAAATATGAAATGGTATTTACAATGATTGTTAGTGATAAGAATCACTGCTATAAAGATGTTGATTTGGAAAAATTTGAAGGGCCTATCTACCAGATTTGCGTCGACTGCTTTGTCTACTTACTCCTTCACCTCGCTCTGACTCTCTCCGCTGGCTTCCTTGTCTAGTCAGTCCTTGGGTGCCCATACTGCTCTCAACACCTCCCCGGCAACGGTGCCAAAATTTGGTGTAGCTCAGTGATGAGTAGCACCTCCTTTAATCTCAATCGAGGAAGACGTGAGGATGGTATGAAGACCTCGAGCAAGTGGAGGCACAAGTGCGTGAGTGAGAAGCACACAAGCATGCACACAAGCATGCACACACATACACACACACGCGCACACACGGCAAAACAAAGAGTGAGAAGCAATGGAGTTCTTAGATTACTTTCAAAAAGCTCTTACAAGTTCATTTCAATTACAAGCTAACTTCAAAAATGAGCTCTCTAGCTCTTTTTATAGTTTTTTACTAGGTTTTGGCCCTGTGCAGACCTAGTGTCCGGCCTAGTTAAAAATTAGGTTCCAGGGCCAATTTGAGGGCTTAAACGGAGTCTAAAAAAGACGAAAATTGATATGTAGGTACTTCTAAGGCTCCTCAAGTTCAAGGACTCCTTGGCTTGCACAAAATGGAGCTACAAAAATATGAAATGGTATTTACAATGATTGTTAGTGACAAGAATCACTGTTATAAAGATGTTGATTTGGAAAAATTTGAAGGGCCTATCTACCAGATTTGCGTCGACTGCTTTGTCTACTTACTCCTTCACCTCGCTCTGACTCTCTCCGCTGGCTTCCTTGTCTAGTCAGTCCTTGGGTGCCCATACTGCTCTCAACACCTCCCCGGCAACGGCGCCAAAATTTGGTGTAGCTAAGTGATGAGTAGCACCTCCTTTAATGTTAATCCGGGAAGACGTGAGGATGGTATGAAGACCTCGAGCAAGTGGA
Source organism: Ceratopteris richardii (assembly GCA_020310875.1). Classification (NCBI taxonomy): domain Eukaryota; kingdom Viridiplantae; phylum Streptophyta; class Polypodiopsida; order Polypodiales; family Pteridaceae; genus Ceratopteris; species Ceratopteris richardii. The sequence goes on from CM035414.1 coordinate 111,794,484, forward strand.
GGCACAAGTGCGTGAGTGAGAAGCACACAAGCATGCACACACATACACACACACGCGCACACACGGCAAGACAAAGAGTGAGAAGCAATGCAGTTCTTAGATTACTTTCAAAAAGCTCTTACAAGTTCATTTCAATTACAAGCTAACCTCAAAAATGAGCTCTCTAGCTCTTTTTATAGTTTTTGACTATGTTTTGGCTCTGTCCAGACCTAGTGTCCGGCCTAGTTAAAAATTAGGTTCGAGGGCCAATTTGAGGGCTTAAACGGAGTCTAAAAAAGACGAAAATTGATATGTAGGTACTTCTAAGGCTCCTCAATCTCAAGGACTCCTTGGCTTGCACAAAATGGAGCTATAAAAATATGAAATGGTATTTACAATGATTGTTAGTGATAAGAATCACTGTTATAAAGATGTTGATTTGGAAAAATTTGAAGGGCCTATCTACCAGATTTGCGTCGACTGCTTTGTCTACTTACTCCTTCACCTCGCTCTGACTCTCTCCGCTGGCTTCCTTGTCTAGTCAGTCCTTGGGTGCCCATACTGCTCTCAACACCTCCCCGGCAACGGCGCCAAAATTTGGTGTAGCTCAGTGATGAGTAGCACCTCCTTTAATGTCAATCCGGGAAGACGTGAGGATGGTATGAAGACCTCGAGCAAGTGGAGGCACAAGTGCGTGAGTGAGAAGCACACAAGCATGCACACACATACACACACACGTGCACACACGGCAAGACAAAGAGTGAGAAGCAATGGAGTTCTTAGATTACTTTCAAAAATCTCTTACAAGTTCATTTCAATTACAAGCTAACCTCAAAAATGAGCTCTCTAGCTCTTTTTATAGTTTTTGACTAGGTTTTGGCCCTGTCCAGACCTAGTGTCCGGCCTAGTTAAAAATTAGGTTCCAGGGCCAATTTGAGGGCTTAAACGGAGTCTAAAAAAGACGAAAATTGATATGTAGGTACTTCTAAGGCTCCTCAAGCTCAAGGACTCCTTGGCTTGCACAAAATGGAGCTACAAAAATATGAAATGGTATTTACAATGGTTGTTAGTGATAAGAATCACTGTTATAAAGATGTTGATTTGGAAAAATTTGAAGGGCCTATCTACCAGATTTGCGTCGACTGCTTTGTCTACTTACTCCTTCACCTCGCTCTGACTCTCTCCGCTGGCTTCCTTGTCTAGTCAGTCCTTGGGTGCCCATACTGCTCTCAACACCTCCCCGGCAACGGCGCCAAAATTTGGTGTAGCTCAGTGATGAGTAGCACCTCCTTTAATCTCAATCGAGGAAGACGTGAGGATGGTATGAAGACCTCGAGCAAGTGGAGGCACAAGTGCGTGAGTGAGAAGCACACAAGCATGCACACACATACACACACACGCGCACACACGGCAAGACAAAGAGTGAGAAGCAATGGAGTTCTTAGATTACTTTCAAAAAGCTCTTACAAGTTCATTTCAATTACAAGCTAACCTCAAAAATGAGCTCTCTAGCTCTTTTTATAGTTTTTTACTAGGTTTTGGCCCTGTGCAGACCTAGTGTCCGGCCTAGTTAAAAATTAGGTTCCAGGGCCAATTTGAGTGCTTAAACGGAGTCTAAAAAAGACGAAAATTGATATGTAGGTACTTCTAAGGCTCCTCAAGCTCAAGGACTCCTTGGCTTGCACAAAATGGAGCTACAAAAATATGAAATGGTATTTACAATGATTGTTAGTGATAAGAATCACTGTTATAAAGATGTTGATTTCGAAAAATTTGAAGGGCCTATCTACCAGATTTGCGTCGACTGCTTTGTCTACTTACTCCTTCACCTCGCTCTGACTCTCTCCGCTGGCTTCCTTGTCTAGTCCGTCCTTGGGTGCCCATACTGCTCTCAACACCTCCCCGGCAACGGCGCCAAAATTTGGTGTAGCTCAGTGATGAGTAGCACCTCCTTTAATGTCAATCCGGGAAGACGTGAGGATGGTATGAAGACCTCGAGCAAGTGGAGGCACAAGTGCGTGAGTGAGAAGCACACAAGCATGCACACACATACACACACACGCACACACACGGCAAGACAAAGAGTGAGAAGCAATGGAGTTCTTAGATTACTTTCAAAAAGCTCTTACAAGTTCATTTCAATTACAAGCTAACCTCAAAAATGAGCTCTCTAGCTCTTTTTATAGTTTTTTACTAGGTTTTGGCCCTGTCCAGACCTAGTGTCCGGCATAGTTAAAAATTAGGTTCCAGGGCCAATTTGAGGGCTTAAACGGAGTCTAAAAAAGACGAAACTTGATATGTAGGTACTTATAAAGCTCCTCAAGCTCAAGGACTCCTAGGCTTGCACAAAATGGAGCTACAAAAATATGAAATGGTATTTACAATGATTGTTAGTGATAAGAATCACTGTTATAAAGATGTTGATTTGGAAAAATTTGAAGGGCCTATCTACCAGATTTGCGTCCACTGCTTTGTCTACTTTCTCCTTCACCTCGCTCTGACTCTCTCAGCTGGCTTCCTTGTCTAGTCAGTCCTTGGGTGCCCATACTGCTCTCAACACCTCCCCGGCAACGGCGCCAAAATTTGGTGTAGCTCAGTGATGAGTAGCACCTCCTTTAATGTCAATCCGGGAAGACGTGAGGATGGTATGAAGACCTCGAGCAAGTGGAGGCACAAGTGCGTGAGTGAGAAGCACACAAGCATGCACACACATACACACACACGCGCACACACGGCAAGACAAAGAGTGAGAAGCAATGGAGTTCTTAGATTACTTTCAAAAAGCTCTTACAAGTTCATTTCAATTACAAGCTAACCTCAAAAATGAGCTCTCTAGCTCTTTTTATAGTTTTTGACTTGGTTTTGCCTTTGTCCAGACCTAGTGTCCGGCCTAGTTAAAAATTAGGTTTCAGGGCCAATTTGAGGGCTTAAACGGAGTCTAAAAAACACGAAAATTGATATGTAGGTACTTCTAAGGCTCCTCAAGCTCAAGGACTCCTTGGCTTGCACAAAATGGAGCTACAAAAATATGAAATGGTATTTACAATGATTGTTAGTGATAAGAATCACTGCTATAAAGATGTTGATTTGGAAAAATTTGAAGGGCCTATCTACCAGATTTGCGTCGACTGCTTTGTCTACTTACTCCTTCACCTCGCTCTGACTCTCTCCGCTGGCTTCCTTGTCTAGTCAGTCCTTGGGTGCCCATACTGCTCTCAACACCTCCCCGGCAACGGCGCCAAAATTTGGTGTGGCTCAGCAATGAGTAGCACCTCCTTTAATCTCAATCAAGGAAGACGTGAGGATGGTATGAAGACCTCGAGCAAGTGGAGGCACAAGTGCGTGAGTGAGAAGCACACAAGCATGCACACACATACACACACACGGGCACACACGGCAAGACAAAGAGTGAGAAGCAATGGAGTTCTTAGCTTACTTTCAAAAAGCTCTTACAAGTTCATTTCAATTACAAGCTAACCTCAAAAATGAGCTCTCTAGCTCTTTCTATAGTTTTTTACTAGGTTTTGGCCCTGTGCAGAACTAGTGTCCGGCCTAGTTAAAAATTAGGTTCCAGGGCCAATATCAGGGCTTAAACGGAGTCTAAAAAAGACGAAAATTGATATGTAGGTACTTCTAAGGCTCCTCAAGCTCAAGGACTCCTTGGCTTGCACAAAATGGAGCTACAAAAATATGAAATGGTATTTACAATGATTGTTAGTGATAAGAATCACTGTTATAAAGATGTTGATTTCGAAAAATTTGAAGGGCCTATCTACCAGATTTGCGTCGACTGCTTTGTCTACTTACTCCTTCACCTCGCTCTGACTCTCTCCGCTGGCTTCCTTGTCTAGTCAATCCTTGGGTGCCCATATTGCTCTCAACACCTCCCCGGCAACGGCGCCAAAATTTGGTGTAGCTCAGTGATGAGTAGCACCTCCTTTAATGTCAATCCGGGAAGACGTGAGGATGGTATGAAGACCTCGAGCAAGTGGAGGCACAAGTGCGTGAGTGAGAAGCACACAAGCATGCACACACATACACACACACGCGCACACACGGCAAGACAAAGAGTGAGAAGCAATGGAGTTCTTAGATTACTTTCAAAAAGCTCTTACAAGTTCATTTCAATTACAAGCTAACCTCAAAAATGAGCTCTCTAGCTCTTTTTATAGTTTTTGACTAGGTTTTGGCCCTGTCCAGACCTAGTGTCCGGCCTAGTTAAAAATTAGGTTCGAGGGCCAATTTGAGGGCTTAAACGGAGTCTAAAAAAGACGAAAATTGATATGTAGGTACTTCTAAAGCTCCTCAATCTCAAGGACTCCTTGGCTTGCACAAAATGGAGCTACAAAAATATGAAATGGTATTTACAATGATTGTTAGTGATAAGAATCACTGTTATAAAGATGTTGATTTGGAAAAATTTGAAGGGCCTATCTACCAGATTTGCGTCGACTGCTTTGTCTACTTACTCCTTCACCTCGCTCTGACTCTCTCCGTTGGCTTCCTTGTCTAGTCAGTCCTTGGGTGCCCATACTGCTCTCAACACCTCCCCGGCAACGGCGCCAAAATTTGGTGTAGCTCAGTGATGAGTAGCACCTCCTTTAATGTCAATCCGGGAAGACGTGAGGATGGTATGAAGACCTCGAGCAAGTGGAGGCACAAGTGCGTGAGTGAGAAGCACACAAGCATGCACACACATACACACACACGTGCACACACGGCAAGACAAAGAGTGAGAAGCAATGGAGTTTTTAGATTACTTTCAAAAAGCTCTTACAAGTTCATTTCAATTACAATCTAACCTCAAAAATGAGCTCTTTAGCTCTTTTTATAGTTTTTGACTAGGTTTTGGCCCTGTCCAGACCTAGTGTCCGGCCTAGTTAAAAATTAGGTTCCAGGGCCAATTTGAGGGCTTAAACGGAGTCTAAAAAAGACGAAAATTGATATGTAGGTACTTCTAAGGCTCCTCAAGCTCAAGGACTCCTTGGCTTGCACAAAATGGAGCTACAAAAATATGAAATGGTATTTACAATGGTTGTTAGTGATAAGAATCACTGTTATAAAGATGTTGATTTGGAAAAATTTGAAGGGCCTATCTACCAGATTTGCGTCGACTGCTTTGTCTACTTACTCCTTCACCTCGCTCTGACTCTCTCCGCTGGCTTCCTTGTCTAGTCAGTACTTGGGTGCCCATACTGCTCTCAACACCTCCCCGGCAACGGCGCCAAAATTTGGTGTAGCTCAGTGATGAGTAGCACCTCCTTTAATGTCAATCCGGGAAGACGTGAGGATGGTATGAAGACCTCGAGCAAGTGGAGGCACAAGTGCGTGAGTGAGAAGCACACAAGCATGCACACACATAAACACACACGCGCACACACGGCAAGACAAAGAGTGAGAAGCAATGGAGTTCTTATATTACTTTCAAAAAGCTCTTACAAGTTCATTTCAATTACAAGCTAACCTCAAAAATGAGCTCTCTAGCTCTTTTTATAGTTTTTGACTAGGTTTTGGCCCTGTCCAGACCTAGTGTCTAGCCTAGTTAAAAATTAGGTTCCAAGGCCAATTTGAGGGCTTAAACGGAGCCTAAAAACGACGAAAATTGATATGTAGGTACTTCTAAGGCTCCTCAAGCTGAAGGACTCCTTGGCTTGCACAAAATGGAGCTACAAAAATATGAAATGGTATTTACAATGATTGTTAGTGATAAGAATCACTGTTATAAAGATGTTGATTTGGAAAAATTTGAAGGGCCTATCTACCAGATTTACGTCGACTGCTTTGTCTACTTACGCCTTCACCTCGCTCTGTCTCTCTCCGCTGGCTTCCTTGTCTAGTCAGTCCTTGGGTGCCCATACTGCTCTCAACACCTCCCCGGCAACGGCGCCAAAATTTGGTGTAGCTCAGTGATGAGTAGCATCTCCTTTAATGTCAATCCGGGAAGACGTGAGGATGGTATGAAGACCTCGAGCAAGTGGAGGCACAAGTGCGTGATTGAGAAGCACACAAGCATGCACACACATACACACACACGCGCACACACGGCAAGACAAAGAGTGAGAAGCAATGGAGTTCTTAGATTACTTTCAAAAAGCTCTTACAAGTTCATTTCAATTACAAGCTAACCTCAAAAATGAGCTCTCTAGCTCTTTTTATAGTTTTTGACTAGGTTTTGGCCCTGTCCAGACCTAGTGTCCGGCCTAGTTAAAAATTAGGTTCCAGGGCCAATTTGAGGGCTTAAACGAAGTCTAAAAAACACGAAAATTGATATGTAGGTACTTCTAAGGCTCCTCAAGCTCAAGGACTCCTTGGCTTGCACAAAATGGAGCTCCAAAAATATGAAATGGTATTTACAATGATTGTTAGTGATAAGAATCACTGTTATGAAGATGTTGATTTGGGAAAATTTGAAGGGCCTATCTACCAGATTTGCGTCGACTGCTTTGTCTACTTACTCCTTCACCTCGCTCTGACTCTCTCCGCTGGCTTCCTTGTCTACTCAGTCCTTGGGTGCCCATACTGCTCTCAACACCTCTCCGGCAACGGCGCTAAAATTTGGTGTAGCTCAGTGATGAGTAGCACCTCCTTTAATGTCAATCCGGGAAGACGTGAGGATGGTATGAAGACCTCGAGCAAGTGGAGGCACAAGTGCATGAGTGAGAAGCACACAAGCATGCACACACATACACACACACGCGCACACACAGCAAGACAAAGAGTGAGAAGCAATGGAATTCTTAGATTACTTTCAAAAAGCTATTACAAGTTCATTTCAATTACAAACTAACCTCAAAAATGAGCTCTCTAGCTCTTTTTATAGTTTTTTACTAGGTTTTGGCCCTGTCCAGACCTAGTGTCCGGCCTAGTTAAAAATTAGGTTCCAGGGTCAATTTGAGGGCTTAAACGGAGTCTAAAAAAGACGAAAATTGATATGTAGGTACTTCTAAGGCTCCTCAAGCTAAAGGACTCCTTGGCTTGCACAAAATGGAGCTACAAAAATATGAAATGGTATTTACAATGATTGTTAGTGATAAGAATCACTGTTATAAAGATGTTGATTTGGAAAAATTTGAAGGGCCTATCTACCAGATTTGCGTCGAATGCTTTGTCTACTTACTCCTTCACCTCGCTCTGACTCTCTCCGCTGGCTTCCTTGTCTAGTCAGTCCTTGGGTGCCCATACTGCTCTCAACACCTCCCCGGCAACGGCGCCAAAATTTGGTGTAGCTCAGTGATGAGTAGCACCTCCTTTAATGTCAATCCGGGAAGACGTGAGGATGGTATGAAGACCTCGAGCAAGTGGAGGCACAAGTGCGTGAGTGAGAAGCACACAAGCATGCACACACATACACACACAGGCACACACACGGCAAGACAAAGAGTGAGAAGCAATGGAGTTCTTAGATTACTTTCAAAAAGCTCTTACAAGTTCATTTCAATTACAAGCTAACCTCAAAAATGAGCTCTCTAGCTCTTTTTATAGTTTTTGACTAGGTTTTGGCGCTGTCCAGACCTAGTGTCCGGCCTAGTTAAAAATTAGGTTCGAGGGCCAATTTGAGGGCTTAAACGGAGTCTAAAAAATACGAAAATTGATATGTAGGTACTTCTAAGGCTCCTCAAGATCAAGGACTCCTTGGCTTGCACAGAATGGAGCTACAAAAATATCAAATGGTATTTACAATGATTGTTAGTGATAAGAATCACTGTTATAAAGATGTTGATTTGGAAAAATTTGAAGGGCCTATCTACCAGATTTGCGTCGACTGCTTTGTCTACTTACTCCTTCACCTCGCTCTGACTCTCTCCGCTGGCTTCCTTGTCTAGTCAGTCCTTGGGTGCCCATACTGCTCTCAACACCTCCCCGGCAACGGCGCCAAAATTTGGTGTAGCTTAGTGATGAGTAGCACCTTATTTAATCTCAATCGGTGAAGACGTGAGGATGTTATGAAGACCTCGAGCAAGTGGAGGCACAAGTGCGTGAATGAGAAGCACACAAGCATGCACACACATACACACACACGCGCACACACGGCAAGACAAAGAGTTAGAAGCAATGGAGTTCTTAGATTACTTTTAAAAAGCTCTTACAAGTTCATTTCAATTACAAGCTAACCTCAAAAATGAGCTCTCTAGCTCTTTTTATAGTTTTTGACTAAGTTTTGGCCCTGTCCAGACCTAGTGTCCAGCCTAGTTAAAAATTAGGTTCCAGGGCCAATTTGAGGGCTTAAACGGAGTCTAAAAAACACGAAAATTGATATGTAGGTACTTCTAAGGCTCCTCAAGCTCAAGGACTCCTTGGCTTGCACAAAATGGAGCTACAAAAATATGAAATGGTATTTACAATGATTGTTAGTGATAAGAATCACTGTTATAAAGATGTTGATTTGGAAAAATTTGAAGGGCCTATCTACCAGATTTGCGTCGACTGCTTTGTCTACTTACTCCTTCACCTCGCTCTGACTCTCTCCGCTGGCTTCCTTGTCTAGTCAGTCCTTGGGTGCCCATACTGCTCTCAACACCTCCCCGGCAACGGCGCCAAAATTTGGTGTAGCTCAGTGATGAGTAGCACCTCCTTTAATGTCAATCGGGGAAGACGTGAGGATGGTATGAAGACCTCGAGCAAGTGGAGGCACAAGTGCGTGAGTGAGAAGCACACAAGCATGCACACACATACACACACACGCACACACACGGCAAGAAAAAGAGTGAGAAGCAATGGAGTTCTTAGATTACTTTCAAAAAGCTCTTACAAGTTCATTTCAATTACAAGCTAACCTCAAAAATGAGCTCTCTAGCTCTTTTTATAGTGTTTTACTAGGTTTTGGCCCTGTCCAGACCTAGTGTCTGGCCTAGTTAAAAATTAGGTTCCAGGGCCAATTTGAGGGCTTAAACGGAGTCTAAAAAAGACGAAAATTGATATGTAGGTACTTCTAAGGCTCCTCAAGCTCAAGGACTCCTTGGCTTGCACAAAATGGAGCTACAAAAATATGAAATGGTATTTACAATGATTGTTAGTGATAAGAATCACTGTTATAAAGATGTTGATTTGGAAAAATTTGAAGGGCCTATCTACCAGATTTGCGTCGAGTGCTTTGTCTACTTACTCCTTCACCTCGCTCTGACTCTCTCCACTGGCTTCGTTGTCTAGTCAGTCCTTGGGTGCCCATACTGCTCTCAACACCTCCCCGGCAACGGCGCCAAAATTTGGTGTAGCTCAGTGATGAGTAGCACCTCCTTTAATGTCAATCCGGGAAGACGTGAGGATGGTATGAAGACCTCGAGCAAGTGGAGGCACAAGTGCGTGAGTGAGAAGCACACAAGCATGCACACACATACACACACACGCGCACACACGGCAAGACAAAGAGTGAGAAGCAATGGAGTTCTTAGATTACTTTCAAAAAGCTCTTACAAGTTCATTTCAATTACAAGCTAACCTCAAAAATGAGCTCTCTAGCTCTTTTTATAGTTTTTGACTAGGTTTTGGCCCTGTCCAGACCTAGTGTCCGGCCTAGTTAAAAATTAGGTTCCAGGGCCAATTTGAGGGCTTAAACGGAGTCTAAAAAACACGAAAATTGATATGTAGGTACTTCTAAGGCTCCTCAATCTCAAGGACTCCTTGGCTTGCACAAAATGGAGCTATAAAAATATGAAATGGTATTTACAATGATTGTTAGTGATAAGAATCACTGTTATAAAGATGTTGATTTGGAAAAATTTGAAGGGCCTATCTACCAGATTTGCGTCGACTGCTTTGTCTACTTACTCCTTCACCTCGCTCTGACTCTCTCCGCTGGCTTCCTTGTCTAGTCAGTCCTTGGGTGCCCATACTGCTCTCAACACCTCCCCGGCAACGGCGCCAAAATTTGGTGTAGCTCAGTGATGAGTAGCACCTCCTTTAATGTCAATCCGGGAAGACGTGAGGATGGTATGAAGACCTCGAGCAAGTGGAGGCACAAGTGCGTGAGTGAGAAGCACACAAGCATGCACACACGTACACACACACGCGCACACACGGCAAGACAAAGAGTGAGAAGCAATGGAGTTCTTAGATTACTTTCAAAAAGCTCTTACAAGTTCATTTCAATTACAAGCTAACCTCAAAAATGAGCTCTCTAGCTCTTTTTATAGTTTTTGACTAGGTTTTGGCCCTGTCCAGACCTAGTGTCCGGCCTAGTTAAAAATTAAGTTCCAAGGCCAATTTGAGGGCTTAAACGGAGTCTAAAAAAGACGAAAATTGATATGTAGGTACTTCTAAGGCTCCTCAATCTCAAGGACTCCTTGGCTTGCACAAAATGGAGCTACAAAAATATGAAATGGTATTTACAATGATTGTTAGTGATAAGAATCACTGTTATAAAGATGTTGATTTGGAAAAATTTGAAGGGCCTATCTACCAGATTTGCGTCGACTGCTTTGTCTACTTACTCCTTCACCTCGCTCTGACTCTCTCCGCTGGCTTCCTTGTCTAGTCAGTCCTTGGGTGCCCATACTGCTCTCAACAGCAGTATTCTGATGAAGCAAACACATAAGTGGTTTCGCCCTGTCTATTACGCCAGCAGAAGGCTTGCACCGGCAGAAAAGAACTATTCTACCACCGAAAGAGAGTGTCTAGGATTAATTTACTCCATCAAAAAGTTCAGACATTATCTATTAGGCCGGAAATTTACCTTTCATGTGGATCATGCTGCCCTTGTCTATCTAGTAAGACAACAACATTTAGGCGGACGATTAGCACGATGGGTGCTACTCTTGCAGGAATTTGATTATGAAGTCATTCACCGACCCGGAAATGCACATGCCTTAGCAGATTTCTTGTCTCGCCTAGATTCTGGTGAAGCTCCGATAGGCATAGATGACACGACTCCAGCAATTTATTGTTCTGAACCACTGATCGATGAGACTGCCGAATTACAAGCAACACCTACATATTATGATCAGATTCTAACTTTTCTCACCGAAGGATGCTTTCCATCTGCGACTGCCAGGGAAGTTCGAAGGAAAATGGCAGTCTTTAGCCGCCGATTCCGGTTAATTGCAGGAGAACTATATTATGTAGATCACACCGGAATCTTACTTCGATGTGTTCCTCCGCACGAAATTAACTCGGTCATCACAATGGCTCATTCAACCCCTACTGGTGGTCACTTTGCCACAGATCTAACTCACCAGAAAATTATGCAAGGAGGTCTTTGGTGGCCTACTATGTACCGAGATGTGGCCCAATTCGTCAAAAACTGCGATAACTGTCAAAGGTCTGGACAACCACTGCAACGACACTTCTTTCCCTTGCAGCCTATTATGCCACTCGAACCATTTCAAAAATGGGGATTAGATTTTATTGGTCCAATCACACCTCCAGCAGTCTTCAGTAACAACAGATTCATACTAACCTGTACAGACTATGCAACGAGATGGGTAGAAGCTTGGGCTTTACGGTCTGCTACAGCAGTTGTAGTAGCAAAATGTCTGTTAAATGATGTCTTCCCACGATTTGGCTTACCACTCGAATTGGTGACAGATCAAGGTACTCACTTCGTAAATCAATTAATGAAGGTACTCACCCAATCATTCCAGGTGACACATAAACTAAGCTCTCCATATTACCCTCGCGCCAATGGTTTGGCCGAAAGTACAAACAAATCACTATTGAATATCCTCCGGAAACTGATTATGGAAGCACCGGAAAGATGGGATCAACTACTACCTGCAGTATTATGGGCATACCAAACTACATATAAGGTAACAACAGGTTTGACACCTTTCAAACTAGCTTATGGTTTAGAAGCAATAGCACCCATGGAAATAGTTATCCCAAGTCTGCGTGTAGCAATCACCCAGAAAATGCTACCGGAAGAGTCGCTGACAGCACGAATGGACGCACTCAGGGAACTTGATGAGCACCGATGGCTCAGCTTTTTAACCATGCGCGAAGTACAACTAAGGCAAGCCAAGACACACGATCGATATTTGAAGACCCCAATCTTTTCGGTAGATCAGCTTGTACTCTTCTATAACGCAAAATCCCATAGAGCAGCAGGAAAGTTCAAATTACGCTGGTTCGGCCCTTTTAAGATCTCAGAACAAGTCGGTCCGGCAACTTTTTGGTTGACTACGTTGACTGGAAATCCACTCCCAAAGGTAATTAATGGGTCGAAGTTGCAGCCATATCATCACACCACTAGCCCGCATTAAGTTTTTCAACGATGAACCGCGTTTTGTTTAATCTTTTCTTTTTCTCTTCTTCTTTCTGCTTTTTATAAATAGCTATATTTTGTACAATCTTGATGTGACCAGCCGCCCCCCTTAACAGTCACTCGAGTACGCACGCTTGCATGAAAACCAGCATTATTACCGCACTGCACAATGATATCCAACCCCCTTTTTCCTCCCCACTGTATTGTTTCTACTTAAACTCTGTCGACAATGCCGAAATAAGCTATTGTGTTTTATGTTAGTATTCCGAGCCTTCGTGCATTCTGCATCCGTGTTCATTGTCTGTCTCAATAACCGCCATGGAAGCGATAGCCAACTATGCTGCCTTCCGCGATGGTATCCCTACCGAGGTAGGTGAATACCTGCGTTGCAGAGGGTTGGCCAACTTCGCTGAGTTGCCTTGGCACTCGGTGGAAGCCCATCCTTTCTTCACGCAAATCATCACCGCCATTGCTCAGTCCCCCGCCACCGAACGCCAATGGATCTTCCTCTCGCTCCCTTCGCGAACAGTCATCACCTTCCAAGCCTTCGCTGAAGCCTATCGCCTCAACCCGCAAGGCCGAGAAAATGGCCCGAGTATTCCCATCGCCCGCATGAATGAACTATTCCCCCGCTCCTCGTCCAACGAATACGCCATTCTCTGCCGCCCCGAACCCGAACGATCCGCCCTACAATTCTTAGTCGCCATACTCAACCTGTAGAAGCGCACCTACGGCATCTCACGACCATTTTATTCCGCTTTAGAATTAGCTGCCCAAGAACCCGTGAACTTCGCATCATACTTTTTCCTTAGAATCCATAAAGAATGTGTAGCTATCGTGAAGCAACTCCAAAAGGGTACCACCCCGCGCTCTTGCCTTCCCCATATCATCTCATTCCTTTTCCCAGCCATCCTTGCCGCACAACCACCACCCCAAGGTCCCATACTTAGGCACGAAGAATCAGTTCAACCACTCGACGAAGAAGAAGAAGAAGATGAGGAGATCAACCAACTTTTCCGCAATAAGAGAATTCGGATCAGCTCCTCAGAAAGCGAAGCACAAGGATCCGCCGGAAAGAATCAGGACACCAGAAACGCCGACCAAGAAGAGACCTTCCACGACACAGCCACTTCCATACACAACGAATCATCGGCCGACCACCACGACCAGCAGAATCACACAGAAACAGAACCAGTCTCAACCGAAGAAGCATCAGCACGACGAGAAGATGAACAGCAAGTGATCGACAGCGCACTCAACAACTTACTAAAGGCCGTAGAATCTACCATCGCCCACATTACAGGTGAACACCAACCCATCCATCAGGTAACCCACTCTACATCCCCTGATCCTCAATCCCCACCAGTCAACCCTTTCCCGCCGCCAATTTCTGAATCTTCTTCATCCTCCCCCAATTATTCACCCCCGACATCCCCCCAAATCCATACCCAAACCTCTACACCACCACAACACCCACTCCTCCTTTCCTCTGTTCCGATCTTTTCTGAACTGGCTAACATGGGCAAACTACTCATTACCCTCTCACAACAACTTCCGGTACAGATGAGTGAGGTCGCAAATACCATTCGGCACGACCTACAGCACAAAGTCGACCTCCTGGAAGAAGACATCACCCCACTCCAAGAAGAAGTCGACGCCGTAAAAGCGGACAATCATCAATTACAGACACAATTAGCCGACCTCCAAGCACAGTTTTTGGAACAACAGGCCTTGATACAGCAAAGAGATGCAGCACTAGAGCAGCTTGCCGCCAAAGACCAGCTATTACATGAAGCAAACGAAGAAATCCGGGAATTAAAGACCGCACTCCAAGAAAAAGAAGACATCAGCTCATCCCTCGAAGAATTGGTTGAAGAAACGAAGGCACAGTTGCAGGAAACCATCCAGAAGAATCGAGACCAACAGCGAGAAGCAGCACAAGTCCAAGACGAGCTACGAAGAGCCCAGGAATGTTTGGATGAGGTAAACAGAATGCTGAGACGCCAATTAACCAGGGAAGCAAAATACCAAAAAGATCTGGCAGATGCTCGAAGAGAACGAGATGCATATTCCAAAACGATTGAATTTCAGAACCAGCAATTCGAGCGACTGGATAACCAACTGCGAAATCAGAAGGATCGAGTCACGGATATGCAGCAGAAAGTCACCGAAATGAAGACATCCCGGGACGCTGCATTATCCAATGATTTTTATTTACAGGAGCCCTTTTTGCAAACCCAGGCCGAAATCTTTCTTACTGAAGCAATCGCACTTAGTTCCGTCAGAATAGATGCGCAGATTTTAGAACCCGACACTCTGAAGCAATTATTAGAAACCCTTAAGAAAAAAATAGCTCGTACATTTAGATTAGCCAGGAATATGTACCTCGAAGGCCTCATAGAAGAATAGTAAAATTTGACCATGTGAATTCATAATGTAACGATGAGTTCGAAATGAGCATGATACCAAGGTTTTGTTTCATGATATTTTTCGCACATGTAAAGACTTGCTAAGTCCAGCATCGATCTACGGAATAACACGCAGAATGATGATTTTTACTCATGCTACAATTTTGATAAGGGGAATGAAGTGTCATGTCCGAATGAAATATACTCATCCCAGCGAATGGCAGTTCAAGCTCTGGTGCTTATAAAATGCGTATGCCTAGCATAGTATTCTTCAGTATAGTATTCTTCGAGCTTCGGCGCTAGTTACCAAACTTCCAGCATATTTTCGGCGACTATTACAATCATGTCTGAATCCGATATACTAAGATGGCGACTCAGGAAGCGCGCAAATGCACAGAACCGTGTTGTGACTACAATAGACACTACATTACAGGATGATGAAGATGACTCAATGACTTCTGAAACATTAAAAGTTCAGCCTAACAACATATTATTTTCCACAGAATTTAAAATAGAGCTCGACATCCATTCTAGGAGGAATG
This sequence comes from Ceratopteris richardii, assembly GCA_020310875.1. NCBI lineage: Eukaryota > Viridiplantae > Streptophyta > Polypodiopsida > Polypodiales > Pteridaceae > Ceratopteris > Ceratopteris richardii. The sequence continues at coordinate 111,809,609 of CM035414.1, forward strand.
AGAACTGGCTACGGAGGATCGGTCTCCTCCAGTTTGCTCAGTCACCATGGGAGCAGTGGACAGGTAATGAAGATGCAGAGAATCAGTTACACAGCATACGACGAACAAAAGGCCTCATTTTAAACCAGGTACAATTTTCACCACAGTTAGTTTCAGCCATATTTAAACTGCCGTTGTATGATGATGCACGTTTTCCTAAATGTTCGAATGATGATCTGAGAAAAGAATTTGGAAACTGCGAAGGCCCCAGAAGATATTACATGATGAAAAATGCCACATATCAGCGCCGTGAACAATTCAAGTGGTATTTAGAGAAACTCTGTTTCCTAGTTAAATTTGATTTGATGTCTAGAGAAAATTTCTCACCATTAGTACATGCCGAAGGAGGTGGTAGAGTTAGCTGGACACACTGGCTATATAACCATCTCTATACACAAATCTTTGTCGGGGATAAGCAAAGATCCCAAACCAATAGCAGACTAGCAGTATATTTAGCTGCTATATTCGAACTTGTGCAGTCAGTGAACGAGCAGAAACTGAATTTGTCCCAACATATTAATTCATGTGATCATAACATGATAGACACAGGACACCCACACAGTGCAGAGCAAGCAGAAGCAGAACAAATTTCCACATCGTCTGTAAATTTATTTCACACAGGTAATAGCGAACAGAACAAGACAGTAGGAACACCGTTTAGGCTGTCGATTAAACGAAGGATGGAAGACCACTTACCCACTGTCAGTCCAGGGCAATTACCGGATGACAATCTCCAACTAGATTATGTGACAGGGATGCAAAATAAATTACAGGAAGTTTCTCAATATTTGCGTCAACAAGAACAATTGCTTCAGTAGAAAAAAGAATTATTATTCGCTAATATGAATAATTCGAATTCATTATTAGAAAAAATGACACAGATGCAAAAGGAACTGGACGACAAAGAAGGCTTACTGAAGGAGTTACAGAGTAACCAACGGCAATTAATGGCGGAATTGATTAACGCAGAAAAGTTTTTCAAGAATTTCACCAGTGGCAGCAAAATATACAACAACAGATCCAAGACGAAATGATGAGCTTTTCTACCATGAATGCCAACCTCCAAGCAGACAATGAAATTTTGCATTCAAGAATACAGGTTTTGTAGGAATTGGAAAGGAAGATATTAAAAGATGAAGGAGTAGAACTGAATGCCACATTAATGACGAATGTGGATATAGATTTATTAAAACAACAATTGGATAGTCGTGTTCAAAGTATTTGGACACTTTTTTGTAGAAGATGGCTTGCTATACTTGTTCCTCCACTTGAACAAGTGCGGTCATGTTTTGTATCGGTCCATGAAAGTCATCTGATTACTGTAATTCAGAAGCAAGAAAAGCAGCTTGAAGAATACAAGCAGAATATTAAAGGATTGCAAGAGGAGCTATTACAAAAGAATATACAGGAAAAGCCAGAAATGATTCGGGAGCAGAACTCTGGAATAGGCCTTCAGGCAAAGCAAAAGAATGTCGAAGACGATAATGTACTTGCGGGTTCATGTCCACCATGCGTGCCAGTGTTAGAGGGCCGCCGAACAAGGACAAATGAACTAGGACAGGTGTCTTAAATGTAAAAGTGTTAGACGGCCACCGAACAAGGACAAAAGTACTAAGATAGGTATCTTAAATGAAAAAGAATCTTTCAGGAAACGCGCAGGTAACTGAAGAATTACGCATTCTTGTTAAAAAATCCTCTATATAAGGCAATGAGAAAAGAGTGGCAAGAGCGCCCCATTTGTGGGAATTGCAGTGTAACGTTTGAGTGAGCCTCGTTTTGGAGAGTGTTGTAAACGTATTGTGTGATTGTGTATGTTGTTGAGAGATAAGCCCTGCTTTGTTCTGTTCTATTTTGTACTCCGGCTAGTCGATTATTCTCACCTTATTACAGAGTTACGAATCAGTTGTATTGTGTTACGAATCTGTTCGGTAATGATTGAGTGTGTCTCTGAGTGTTATCAAGTGCAGTATGTTGTTTGTCAGTTCTTTGGCGGAGCAGGGAACGTGAAAAGTAGTCCCGAACTAATTGTCTATTAGCGTTTCTGTAAATGACTGAATTCGATACCGTAGTCTACATTTGCTGTTGATTCCGATCACAGGAAGACTAGTAGCTGTAATGGTCTGGATGTGAGTAGGACATCATTAGTTTATGGTTAGCCATTTGTTATTAGGAGATTGGTTGTTCGAGTTTAGCATACGATGAGTCCTCATAACCTTAAGGTATAATGCCTGGTTGGTATACCTATCTGCTCTGAAGAAGTACGTATTAGGTGACCTTGTTACTGAAGTATATTTTGCTCATAAAATAAGTAACCGGATTGCTGCCCTCAGTCCTAAAGTTCTAATTCCAGTACACTGAACAGTCTTCCGTTGTTCAGAGATGGACACTGAGCTAAGAACGGGATAACATTTAGGATTGTGTGATGATTTGGGAAAATAGTACAGCGCCTCTGTCTAACAGACCCCTACCACTCCCAAGGACCCACGTGGCTAAGATAAAATTTACGGTTAGGAAAGATTTGAAATCGGCTGAACTTGAAGTACTTTGAGTCTGAAAGTGGGAGTAACAATTAACGTTTAACACATGTATTGGTTGCAAAAGGACTGTGGAACATTGTGCAGGGTGTTGAAAAATATCCTATCACACCTGCAACTGTTACAACAGCAGGTATTGAAGCTGATGCAGAAGGTGTCAAAGATGATGATATTCTGCATATTCCTATTCGTGCTACGGTTTTTGCTGCACCTACTACAAAGCAGATTCATTGGGATGGCAGAGATGCTCAGGCACATGCATTGATAGCTTTGTCTGTCAAACGTGCCATTATTCCTCACATTCGCTCTTGCAAAACAGCTAAGCATGCTTGGGATACACTTACCACATTGTACCAAGCTAGGAATGAGGCTCGTGTTGCTTACCTCCGAAAACAGTTGGAGAGTGAGCACATGAATGAAGGTGATTCTATGGACAGTTTCCTAACAAAGATCAAAGACTTGAAGGAACAAATGATTTCTATGGATGAGGTTATACCAGATAGCTCACTTGTGCAAACCGTTCTGAATGGTCTTCCTGATTCATATCAGAGTTTTGCTTCTACTCTTTGGTTGATGATGAAAGGCAATCCAAATGCCTTGTCATTTGAGGAGTTAGTCTTTGTTCTGTTGCAGGAAGATCAGTCCACGCAGAACAGGTCCATTATGCGAGTTGCAGATCAAGCTTTCCAGGCTAGTCAGAAGGGAAAAGGAAAATGGAGCTCTTCAAGTAGTAAGCAAAAATCTGCTAATTTTGCACAATCAAAGAGGGAAGACAAAGATTAAAAAAAAAATCAAAAAAGCAAAAATTGTTTTGCAAGTATTGTAAAGGAAACGATCATATCATAAAGAACTGTCCTAAACTGGCTGCGAAAGAGGCAAAGAAAAAAGAGGCAAGAATGGTTATTGTAGAGGCCTCTACTCCAAAAATAGAGTCTGCTAATCTTGTGCAAGAAGAAGAATGGTGTTTACTACTGTTTGCAGTTTTGACCCATCTTCTCATGAGCAATGCATGTCTGCAGTAGACTCAGATGTTTTGTACTTTGACAGTGGGGCGACCAAACATATTACCTCCCAGCGCAATTTTTTCTCTTCACTCGAGTCTGCCCCTACAGGGAATACTGTTACATGCGCCAACAACTCCTCTTATCCTATTATGGGAGTTGGTAAGAGCATTTTGACTACTCTTGATGGTAGTTCTTTCACTTTGTCAGATGCTTTGTTTGTTCCAGGGATCAAGAAAAATCTGGTATTAGTTTCTACATTAGCCAAGATTGGCTTGGTTGTGAAATTTGTTGATGACAGATGTACACTTCATGATCTATCAAATGGTGACGTGATTCTTGCTTCTGGCATTTTATGTCATGGGATGTATAAGCTCATAGACTATGAAATATCTGTAAATGATTTGGCATGTGCAGTACATGATTCTCAGGCTATATCAGATGCAAAGCTTTGGCATGGATGCTTTGGTCATTTGAATTTTGCTAGTTTGTTATGCCTGCAGAAATCTGAAATGGTGTCCTCTTTGCCCAAACTTGAGGCACCCAAAATACATGTTTGTGAAGGCTGTATTTTGGGCAAAATGCAGCGTTCCTCCTTTCCAAAAGATGGTTCAGTTTGGGCTACTCAGAAATTGCAGCTTGTACGTAGTGATGTTTGTGGTCCTATGCAAACACCTTCTTTTGGAAATTATCTTTACTTCATGACTTTCATCGATGATTTTTCCAGGCATGCATGGGTATATCCATTGAAGGAAAAGTCCGAAGTGTTCATGTGCTTCAAACAGTTTTTGGTTTTGGCTGAAAATCTATCAGCATGTAAAATGGGCACCCTCTGTTCTGATCGAGGGGGGGAATATATGTCTTCTGATTTTAATGCATTTCTGGCTGAACGTCGGATACCACACCAGTGTATAGTGCCATATACACCTCAACAGAATGGAGTTGCTAAACAAAAGAAAAGTCACTCATGGAGATGGCGAGGTGTACGGTCAAGAGTCAAGCTTTACCACATAGTTTCTGGCTTAAGGCTGTCATGTGTGCAACATATGTACTTAACAGGTATCCCGCTAAAGTGTTGCAGTCTATCACTCCATATGAGGCTTGGCATGATTGCAAGCCATTTGTTGCACATCTGCGTGTTTTTGGTTGTTTGGCATATGCATTAGTGCCTGAACAACATCACAGAAAATCGGATGATAAAGCAATAAAATATATTTTTGTTGGATACAGTTTTGAAAGAAAAGGCTATCATATGTATCATCCACAGACTAAACGTATTTTGGTTAGTCGTGATGTTGTTTTTGTGGAAGATGCTATTCAGCCATTGCTTTCATGTACTAAGGAGACATCTGTTAGCTCCAAAGACATGTATGATACGTTGCTACAAGTGGATAGTCTAATGTTGGTCCTAATGAGGCAACTTCTCAGCCTTTGTAGGTTTCATATGATGATGCAGATCATTCCATTTCTGATGTAGATTTACATGATGCACTTGTTGATGAGAGAACGGGTATTGAGTAGGAAAAAACTATGCCAAAATGGCTGATGCAAACTTTGTGTGATAGCAAATTAGATGCACCTCTGTCATATCGTACTCGTTCAGGCTCTCGTAGTGCCTCGTTTGCATCAGGTTGCTATGCTATGGATGCATCTAGTTTTTGTGATGAGAATGAGTCTGTTTCGTTTCATGAAGCACAAAATTCAAAAAATTGGATGGATGCTATGCAATCTGAATATGATGCTATAATGAAGAATGGTACTTGGTTTTTGTGTGACTTGCCTCCTGGCAAGAAGGCCATTGGCACTAAGTGGGTTTACAAGCTGAAGCGTAAGCCTGATAGAACAATTGACAGGTAAAAGGCTAGGCTTGTTGCAAAGGGTTATGTGCAGGAGAGAGGCATTGATTTTGATGAGACCTTTGCACCTACATGTTGTATGACTACTGTTCGGAGCATTTGTGCACTTGTAGCCCATCATGGTTGGAATGTTCATCAGCTAGACATTAAAATAGCATTTCTGAATGGTGAGTTACATGAAGAAGTGTATGTTTTTCAGCCCCATGGCTTTGTGGAGAAAGGGCATGAAAACCAAGTGTGCAGGTTAAAGAAGGCATTATATGGTTTAAAGCAAGCACCACGTGCTTGCTGTGAGAAGATACATGCCTATTTGGTTGCACATGGTTTTGAGAACAGTCCAACTAAAAGCACCTTATATGTTAAGGGTGCTAATGATGTGCTTCTGATCATTGTTGTCTATGTTGATGACATGCTGCTCATTGGTCCTATTTAGAAGCATATTGTTGATTTTAAGGCTGATTTGCATGCCTCATTTGAGATTTCTGATTTGGGGCATTTGCATCATTATTTGGGCATTCCGTTTATGCACGTTAATGGTGGAATGGCTTTGTGTCAAACAAAATATATTGACACATTATTGTAATGATTTGGCCTTGGAGACTCTAAACCTATTGCCACTCCTATGGAAATAGGTTTACAACTTAGTCTTCATGATGCTAGAGATGCATTTGATGTTGTTCTCTATCAATAGGCTATTGGATGCTTGATTTACTTATGCATTACTCGGCTAGATATTTAGTTTGTTGTCTCACAGATGAGCAGGTTTATGCATTGCCCAGGAGTCAAGCATTGGTAGGCGGTTACGCATCTTTTGCTACTTGAGTGGTACACGGCTACTTGGTTTGTCTTATCCCAAGGGGGGATCACTACTGCCAGATTTGCATGCTTTTTCTGACTCCGATTGGGTTGGTTTCTATGACACTCGTGTGTCCACTAGTGGCTTTTGCTTCATGCTTGGTAGCTCATGTATATCTTGGTTGAGCAAGAAGCAGTCTACTGTGGCCACTTCCAGTTGTGAGGTTGATTATAGGATAGCTTTCATAGTGAATGTTGAGTGTGTGTGGCTCAGACGCCTTATGGTTGATTTGGGTGTTGGCCAGTCTTCTGCCACCACCATCTTCATTGACAGTCAGAGCGCATTGGGAGTTGTGAGGAACCCTATGTTCCATGCTAGCACTAAGCTGGGGAGATCAGCTTGGCATATGTGCCCACACAGGAGAACATTGCAAACCTTTTCACAAAGGCTCTACCTAGGGAGAAGTTTGAAGCTTTCCGCAAAGCTTTGGGCTTACTTCCTTTTGTGGATTGATTCCACATAACTTGGCACTTCCTTATACATGAGTGCCAGCTCCTTGTTCACAGCATCACTCCCAGGGGGGATTTGTTGATATATTTAGAGTCTTGGTAAGTGTAGCTACATCTAGAAATTAGAATATGTATCAACTAGATGTGAAAAATGCTTTTCTCAATGGTTGAATTTCAGAGGAGGTTTACATGGCTCAACCTCCTTGCTATGAAGACCCAAAAAAGGTAAATCATATATGCAAATTGAACAAAGCTCTTTATGGTTTGAAGCAAGCACCTAGGGTAGGGAACCATAGGTTAACCACCTATCTTCAAGACCAAGGACTCATGATGAGCAAGGAAGATTCTTCTCTGTTTGTCAAGAGGAGTAATTCAGAAATGATATATTTATGTGTGTATGTTGATGACATCATTCTTACAGGTAGTGATGCCAATGGCATCAAAAAAATTAAAAACCAGATGATGCAAGAGATCAAAATCAGTGACCTAGGGTTTTTGAAGTATTTTCTTGTACTTGAGTTAGTCTACACTAACTCTGGAATCTACATCACTCAAAGGAAATATGTGCATGACATGTTGAATAAGTTCCACTTGGAAAATGCAAAGGTAACTAGCACCCCTATGGAGGTAAATCATAAATTGAGTGCTCATGAAGGTGATTTGGTTGAAGACATTGTAGGTTATCAAAGCATAGTTGGAATTCTAAACTATGCAGCATTAACAAGGATTGATATATGTTATGGAGTAAGTGTTCTGCACCAATTCATGCATAAACCTAGAGCACCTCACTTGGAAGCTGCCAAAAGAATTTCGAAGTATCTCAAAGGTACTCAAAACCAAGGACTTTACTTCCCATACACATCAGATTTGGATATTAAGTTATACTCATATGCAGATTGGGCAGGTTGTAAGGATGACAGAAGAAGTACTTCTAGATATTTATCCTTTGCATGTGATAAGCCCATTTCATGGTCTTCTAAGAAGCAACCAACTGTTGCTCTATCTTCAACAGAGGTTGAATACAGGGGATTAGCAAATGCTACACAAGAAGCTATTTGGATTAGATTACTCTACTCAGATTTGGGACTTCACACTCATTCAGCTATGATCCTTGGTGATAACACTAGTTCCTTGCATCTTGCAGCCAATCCCATTTACCATGCAAGAACCAAGCATATAGAAGCATTATCACTATGTTAGAGAGAAGCTATTAAGCAAAGAGGTTCAACTTGCATATGTACCCACAAACATGCAATGTGCAGATTTGTTAACCAAAGCACTTGATGGTACTAAGCTTTGCAAGTTCAAAACCATGATTGGATTGCATGATATTCAAGAAGTTTCATGAAGAAGTGCAAGCCAAGATGTTTGGCTTGAGGAGGAGCTGTTGGTGCAAATATACAAGCCTCTACATTTGGCTTAGCATAGGAAGACTATATGTGGAATCAATTGATAACTCATATGAACCATAGCTTATAATCATTTTAGCATTTACCATTTGTAAAAGGTTGAAATATTGAGAGAAACTTGTAAAGCAAAATCTCGTGGAGTTAGGAAGAACAAATTGCTATGAGATTCAATGAGGGAATAACTCCTCAATCATAGGGATCACTTGTAGTTGGATCCAAGTTTGAATTTCAAATTCAAACTTAGGAGAAACTCCTTATATAAAGACCTTTGTAAAACTCCGAGTGGAGTGTGGCCTCATTAACAGTACTTTTCTGATCATTTGTAGTAGCTAAGTGACTTAAACCATAGCTCACTTAGACTACCATCATTGAGCACTATCATAATGCCAATGATCTTGTAAAATCATGTTTTATAATAGATATACATCATTGATCATCTCTGTCTACTTCTCTACTATGACTACTTAGAATAGTGAACTTTGTCTGGTCATATCTCAGTGAGTTCTCAATCATTTTGCGTGATCCATAGCTTGTTGGAACCAGCTTGAAGCCTAATTTATGCTACCAAAGCTTCAAAGAATTTGTTTCAACCATTTGGGAGAAATCGCCATCAAATTTCTCACTGGTCATCTATTGTTCAGTCCCTAAAAAGTTGGGAGTAAGCTTTGGATTGCTAAATTAATTTATCAGAGTATGATTCATCTTTTTAGATGATTCCACTTGTAATCATTAGCTATCTAAGTTATTTAAATTCCATCAAAAGGAATTGTATCAGGTGTTATTGTACTGTGAGCCCTGAGCAAAAGAACCAGCAGGTGTGAGGACCAAAATAGCAAGTTTTGTGACACTAGCTATTTGTGAAGTAATTTGTTTTGATTCAATTGTTTCAAGCTACTCCAAAGTACACAGGTACTTTCTTGGTGTAATTTCCAAGCTAAAAGGGCCTACTATCAAACTATGAAGTGATTTAGGGTAGGTACAAAGCAAGTTTTAGCAGTACCACCTCACTTCTTTGAGGTATCCATCCATCTCTTCCAACAACTTTAATGTCCAATTGATGTACATTCCAGCCATGACTAGTTGCAAGTGCAGAGATGCTACGAACAGTAGTCATTCGGCATGTAGGTGCAAAGGTCTCATCAAAATCAATGCCTCTTTCGTGTACATAACCCTTTGCAACAAGCCTAGCCTTATACCTGTCAAGTATTCCATCATGCTTATGCTTTAGCTTGTATACCCACTTAGTGCCAATGGCCTTCTTGCCAAGAGGCAAGTCACATAAAGACCAGCTATCATTCTTCATTATAGCATCATATTCAAATGGCATAGCAGTCATCCAATTTTCTTAATTTTGTATTTCATCAAACAAAACAGGCTCATTCTCATCATAGAGACTAGATGCAATCATAGCATAGCAATCTGATGCAAAAGAGGCACTCTAAGAACCTAAACAAGTACGATATGACAGAGGTGCATCTAATTTACTGTCAAGCAAAGTCTACACTAGCCATTTTGGCATAGTTTTTTCCTGCTGAATATCAACTCTCTCATCAAGAAGTGCGTCATGTAAATCTGCATCAAAAATGGAATGATCTGCATTATCACATGAAACCTATAAAGGCTAAGAAGTTGTCTCATTAAGACCAGCACTAGATTGTCCACTTGTAAAAAGAGGCAACAAAGTATCATACATGTCTTTGGAGCTAACAGATGTCTCCTTCGTACATGAAAGTAAGGGTTGAATAGCATCTTCCTCAAAAACAACATCATGGCTAACCAGAATGTGTTTAGTCTATGGATGATATAGATGATAGCCTTTGCTTTCAGAACTGTACCCAACAAAAATACATTTTACTACTTTATCATCCAATTTTATGTGATGTTGTGCAGGCACTAATGCATATGCAAGATAACCAAAAACATGCAAATGAGCAACAGATGGCTTGCAATGATGCCAACCCTCATATGGAGCGATAGACTGTAATGCTTTAGTGGGACACCTCTTAAGTACATATGTTGCACACATGACAACCTCAAGCCAGAAATTATGTGGTAAAGCCTAACTCTTGACCATACACCTCCCCATTTCCATGAGTGATCTGTTCTTCTATTCAGCAAGTTCATTATGTTGAGGTGTATATGGCACTATTGATTGATGTTTTATCCCATGTTCAGCCAAAAATCTGTTAAAGTCACAAGACATATATCCCCCTCCCCCCATCAAAACGGAGGGTGCCCATTTTACATGCTGATAGATTTTCAGTCAAAACCAAAAACTATTTGAAGCACATAAATGCTTGAGACTTTGCTTTGAGTAGATATACCCATGCATGCCTAGAAAATTCATCAATGAAAGTCACGAAGTAAAGATAGTTTCCAAAAGAAGGTGTCTGCATAGGACCACAGACATCACTATGTACAAGCTGAAATTTTGGAGTAGCCTGAACTGAACCATCTTTTGGAAAGGAGGAATGCTGGATTTTTTCCAAAATACAGCTTCACAGACACGTTTTTTGGGTGCCTCAAGTTTGGGCAAAAAGGACACCATTTCTGATTTCTGCAAGTATAGCAAACTAGCAAAATTCAGACGACCAAAGTGTGCATATCAAAGCTTTGCATCTGACATAGCTTGAGAATCATGTATTACACCTGCTAAATCATTCACAGATCTTTGATAGTCTATGAGCTTATAGATCCCATGACATAAAATGCCGGAGGCAATAATCATATCGCCATTTGACACATCATGAACTGTACATATGTCATTAATAAATTTTACAACCAAGCCAATCTTGGCTAATGTTGAAACTGATAACAATTTTTTCTTGATCCCTGGCACAAATAAAGCATCTGACAAGGTGAAAGAACTACCATCAGCAGTAGCCAGAATGATTTTACCAACTCTCATGACAAGATAAGAGGAGTTGTTAGCACATGTGACAATATTCTCTGTAGGGGAAGGCTCAAGTGAAGTGAAGAAACTACGCTCCGAGGTAATATATTTGGTTGCTCTACTATCAAAATACCAAACATCTAAGTCTACTGCAGACATACACTGCTCATGAGAAGATGGGTCAAAACTGCAAACAATAGTTAATGCCCATTCTTCATTATGCACTAGATTAGCATACTCTGTTTCGATGTAGAGGCCTCTCCAACAACCATTCCAACCTCTTTCTTCTTTTCCTCTTTAGTAGCCAGTTTTGGACAACTCTTAATGACATGATCATTTGCTTTATAGTATTTGCAAAAAAAAAAATTGCTTTTTTTATTTTTTCTCATCTTTGTCTTCTTACTTCGAATATGCAACATTTGCAGATTTCTGCTTACTCGTAGAAGAGCTCCATTTTTCTTTGCCCTTTTGACTAGCCATGAAAGCTTGATTTGCAACATGCATAATGGACCTATTCTGCCTAGACTGATCTTCCTGCAACAGAACAGAAACTAACTCTTCAAATGATAGGACATTTGGATTGCCTTTCATCATCAAACAAAGATTAGAAGCAAAAATCTGATATGAGTCAGGAAGACCATTCACTTCATCAGCAGAAATCAGTTGTTCCTTCAAATCCTTAATTCTTGTCAGAAATTTATCAGTAGAATGACATTCATTCATATGCTCACTCTCCCACTATTTTCGGAGGTAACTAATACAAGCCTCATTCCTAGCTTGGTACAATGTGGTAAGTGTATCCCAAGCATCCTTAGTTGTCTTGCAAGAGCGAATGCGAGGAATAATGGCACGTTTGACAGACAAGGCTATCAATGCATGTGCTTGAGCATCTCTGCCATCCCAACAGATTTGTTCTACAGTAGGTCTACCAGAAACTGAAGCGCGAACCGGAATCTGAAGAATATCAATATAACATTTTTCAACACCCTGCACAATGTTCCACATTCCTTTTGCAACCAATACATGTCGCGTCATATAAGCCCATAATGGGTAATTGGTACCATCCAACTTATCCTCAACAGCCAACATACGCAATACATCACTGCTTTCAGCCATGGCCGCTGACTAAAATACATTAAAGCAAAAAAATGACTATATCTGAAAAAGTTGAACAGAACTACCCAGATGAGTTCTCCAAGACTTGTCGCAAAATTTGAGATGCTTATACTGGCAAACCAAAACTGGTATATAGGCATATATACAAGTTGGTGGAAAAGAACCTCCTAAAGAGGCAAAAAAGTACCCTGGCAGTCCTAGTGTGTTCACACACATCACTACCTAAACATATCAACAATTTATACATACAGAAACAAGTATATGGATGTTGCAAAGGCAATATGCCTTCAGTATGCTACAAAAGTATGGTATGGCTAATTGTAAGCCAATTTCTATGCCATTAGATCAAAATTTGAAGTTGGATACTACATCAAGTGAAGCATTGGAAAATGCTACTATGTACAGGAAAATTGTGGGAAGTCTGATATATCTCACAATTACAAGACTTGATCTAAGCTACACAGTTGGACTTGAAAGTCAATTTATGCAGGTTCCCAAGAAGCCACATTTAGATGCTCTAAGACGCACTCTATTTTATGTGAGTGCTACTTTGGATTATGCATTGTTTTATGAAGTTGGTATAGATTTCCAGGTTCATGGATACACCGATGCAGATTGGGCTGGTAGCATTCCAGATAGAAGATCTACTAGTGGCTTTCTATTCTCATTTGGGAGTATAGCAATTAGATGGAGCAGTAAGAAGCAACCCACTATTGCTTTGTCGAGTACAGAGGCTAATTATAGAGGTGCTGCAATGGCACAATGTGAGGCATCATGGTTAGAGATGCTACTTGTAGATTTAGTTGTGGAAGTGCAAAAGCCTATCAACATCTATTGTGATAATCTTAGCAACTACATTTAGCACAAAACCCTATTTTTCATGCTAGAAAAAAACATATTGAGGTACATTATCACTTCATCATAGAGAAGGTATTACGAGGTGATATTGATCTTGTTCATGTGAGAATAGATGAGCAAGTTACTGATATTTTCACTAAAGCACTTGGAGCAGAGAAGCTGAATAAGTTTCGAGAGATGCTTGGATTACAAGACATGAGGTTGAGCTTGAGGGGGAGTGTCGAGATATCAAGCTCAACATGTGATGCTCCAGGATGACACGTATCACTTTTTCATTTCTCTGACATGTATAATGCTCACGCTGGTATATGTCAGGGATACTTCATTGAGCTTTACTAGGTTTATCTACCGAGAGTGATGGCACATTTGTTTCTTGTCAGCTCACTCATTGGTGGACATTAGGATTTTCCTTATGTACTTTTCTTTATATATTGCAGTTGTTGTATTGTTGTTTTAGGTCATTCATGTACATTCCTTTAATAGAAGAAGAAGAAGATCATTCTTCCTTGCCTCAATCTGTGTGTCTGCTCCTCTTTGAGTGTGAGAGTGTGTGTGAGAGCTCTCTTCCTTATCTCCTTCCTCGTGATAGATGACACACCTTCTTAAGTAAGGAAACTAGCACCTTATTTGTGCTCTCTGCCTGACCATTCGGTTTAGGATAATATGTGCAGGATACCTTGTGGAAGATTTTATACTTCATGAATATGGTTATCAAAGTTTTGTTGACAAAGTTTGTACCTTGTTCCGTAAGGATTTCAACCGGACATCCATACCTGTAGAAAATGTGTTCATATAGGAATGTTGCAATTGTGTTTAAGGTGCAGTCTATTGATGCAATGACTTTTACCCATTTAGTCGCATAATCCATTGCCACCAATATGTATTTTGCCTTCGATGGATAAGCCATGGGATATATGGGACCTACAAAGTCTATCCCCCATATTTCAAAGGGTTTCCATGCTGTAGAAATAGTCAGAGCTCTATTGTTCAGCTTAAATGGTTTAGGACCACATCTTTGGTAGCTGTCAGATAATTTGACCATGCTACATGCATCTCTAAAAAGGTAGGGCCATCAAAGTCCACTCTGTAGTACTCTATGGCTAGTGATGTGTCTAGGATAATGACATGAAGATGGTCCATTGTGGGCAAACTTTAAGATGGCCTAAACTTGTTTAGGATATACACATCTTCTAATAACTCCATCAGGTTCAGTTTTGAAGAGGTGCCCGCCAATGAGAGTGAAGTTTCTACTTCTTATCAAGAGTCTCCTTTTCTCTAGTGTTGTCATTTGTGTAGAGAAAGTACTAGTAGATAACAAGTGGACCATTTCATTGTACCATGATGGATAAGTGCTTACCTAGAAGAGATGATGGTTTGGGAGATCATCATCCACTCCCTTATCTTCATCATTTACTCCTATCCTAGATAGATGATCTGCCATCACATGTTGTTTGTCTAGTCTTTGCATTACGTCAAAATCAAATTCTTGGAAAAGTAGTAACCACCTCCAAATGCGACCTACAATGTTAGGCTTATTGATCAAGTATTTGATTGCTTGATGGTTTGTAATTACCACAAAGTGAACACCCAAGAGGTAGTGTCTAAACATTTTTAGAGCAAACACAATGGCCAATGCTTCCCTTTCTGTCGTGTTGTAGTTGCATTCAACCTTGGTGAGAATCCTACTTGCATAATGAATTGGCCTATCTAATTTATATTCCTTGCTTGGTTGTGCAAGAAATGCACCTACAACGGTGGAACTTGCATCCACATGCACATGAAAAGGTACATCCCAATCTAGAGTTATAAGAATGGGAGTGCTCGCCAGTTACTTTTTGAGGAGTTCAAATGCTAATTCCTCTTCCTAAGTCCACATAAATTGGACTAATTTTCCTATTAGTCTAGACAGTGGCCTTACTATATCTGCATACATTTTGATGAACTTCCTATGATATCCAGTGTGACCTAAGAAGCTTTGTACTTGTTTTGCATTAATAAGATGTGGCATTGGCATAATGGCAAGTACCTTATCAGGGTCGAAACCCATTCCTTTTGAAGAAACCACATGCCCAACAAGTGTGCCCTCAACGACTAAAAAGTGACATTTGTTTGGGTTGAGCTTTAGTCTTGCTTCACTACATAGCTCAAACACTTCTTGCAATTGAGAAAGGTATTCTCAAAAATATTCAAGAAAAGAGGAACATCCTGCACCTGAGAAAGTGGAAAAATCATCCATAAAAACTCTTAAGAATTTTAGAAGTAGTGAAAAATGTTGCAGACCACCCTGTTGAAGGATGTAGGAGCATTCCTTAGACCAAAGGCCATCTTAGTGTACACATATGTACCCCATGGAGTGACAAAGGCTATTTTGGATTGATTTGCAGGATGAATCGGTACTTGGTTGTACCCATTCAAACTGTCCATAAAGTTGTAGAGAGAGTGTCCAGCTACACCTTCTGCCATGTTCAAAAAATGGATTAGGGAAGCCAGCAACTTATTGAGATCCTTGAAATCAACACAAATTTTGATTTTATTTGACGCTTCTTTGGTGCTATAACCATGGATGACAGCCACTGTGAATGTTCCACTGGTACAATTATTTTCACCTCTTCCATTTTCTCAATCTCCTTTTTCACAGCTTCGGCATATTTTGGATTGAGTCTATAGATCCTTCCTCTGATTGGCTTTGCATTTTCCACGAGAGGTATTGTGTGCTCTCCTAAGTGTGGAGCTATCCCAGTCCATGCAAAGATGCTTTTAAATTTTTTTCATGAAATTAATTACCTCTATGAGTAGAGTAGGATACTCCCACAACCAAAATGTGAGAAGAATTGGTTGAGGTTTCTCTTCAATTCCCAAGTTGACCTGCTTCACTAAGCTGGAAGTTAAAATGGATTTTGTAGACTTGTGTGAAAAGGTCATTTGAAAAGCAAGGAGATCCATCCAAGAGGATATTAGTCTCCTTCTTTTGAACCCATCCTCTTGCTAGCTCCTCCTTTGGTGCAAACTCCTCTTTAGCCTCCTTTTCAAGATTTTCATAGTCTGGTGATGATTTGTTTCTATCGAGAGAATTTTCTTGGTAGTACCTGCACATTTTATCCTTTCCCCCCCTATAGTCGAGGATAGATTCCCCTAGTCCAATAGTTTTATTTCCTTGTCATTTTTTGTTATATTAATCCCATAGCAGGGAAATGAGTCTATTGTTTCTATCCATTGCAGCAGGTCTTTATCATATTCTACCTATAATTCTTTTTTCTTATGTGTGTCATTGCTCCAATCATGGATTGCCTGATGAGGTCTTTGCCAAGGTCATCCAATCAGTAACAGATATCCCCCCTCCATGAATGGAACATCAACCACAACAAAATTCAAGAAAAATTGGACCTTCAAAATGAGCACAGGCACTTGTTCCACTATTCCCAAGGGCTTGACCCTACTTTGATCTGCAGGAGTCACTCTGAAAGAGGCTTTCTTTGTCATTTCTAGGCCTAACAAGAGCATAGTGTAGTGGGGCATTAGATTAATGCCCAATCCTCCATCGATAATTACTCTTGTAAAAGTCTTGCCTCTGATGGTCAAGGTCACTGTTGGGCTACTAGAGTCAATAATCGACATCTTGTTTGCCACAATCATATTGGTCTAAACGTCCCTGCCACTAATTTTGATCTCAGGGGTTGGACGATAGAATGTTTCAATTATTCCTAGAACATCACTCCTAAACCCTTCATCCATCCTTAAAAGATCATGTTTTTTAGGAGACTCTCCATGTCAAAATAGTAGAATCCGGGTCCGGCTCTTCTAATGACCCATACAATTCCTTGACTATGTCCTTGTAAGTTTTATCTACCTCTTGGCCTCCTCCTTCAAGGTAAGGCATCTTTAGACTAGATCTTGCCTCATCTGAGCAATTGGTCTTGAGTTTGTTTTGCTCTTGTAATTTCTTCTTTCGGGCCCATGTAAGTACTCGAGCATGAACTTCTTCAACGTCAAAGTTGATTTCTTGTAGTGATACCACATTTGTTGCAAGATATTCTAAACTATCTTGTTCTGGTGGATTCCCAACATATATTAGTTTGGGTCCAACTTCAAGAATTGGTCCCTTCAAAGTGGATCCATTTTTTGAAATTGGTCTTATATGTGAAACTGGTTTCATCAATCCGTCTGATATTGGTCCCATTTTGGTAGTTGACCCAACTTCAAAAATTGGTATATTTTTTGGAATTAGTCCTAGCTCTGAATTCTGAATTTTTGAATTCTACCTTATCCTTGGGATTAGTCCATTTTATGAGATTGGACTAATTTTTTAAATTGGACTCATTATTGAAATTGGTCTCTCTGCAATTCGTCTCATACTTGGACTTGGTCCAACTACAAGAATTGGCTTAATTTTTTAAATTGGCCCTTTCTCTGAAGCTCGTATATTCAGGTTACTTGGACATTCCATGTCGGCTAGGTCTCCCCACTTCGGAATGCTTTCTCATTTTACAGAAATCACGTTCACCTAGTAGGAGGAACTCCCATGTTGTTGTCAGCCTAGTCCTCCTTGACTGGTGCTTGATCGCAACTTTGGATAATCTTTTGAGTAGTGATCAGTGACGTCCGGGTTGAGTTTGCATGGGGGAAGACTAATTCTAAGGATGAATTCTAAAAGACTAATTTTGAAGGCTAATTTTGAGGACTAATTCTAGGGACGAATTCTAAAAGACTAATTTTAAAGACTAATTTTGAGGACTAATTTTAGGGACGAATTCTAATAGACTAATTTTGAAGGCTACTTTTGCGGACTAATTCTAGGGATGAATTCTAAAAGACTAATTTTGAAGACTAACTTTGATTTTAGGGATGAATTTTGAAAGACTAATTTTGAAGAATAAATTTGACTAATTTTAGGGGCAAATTCTAAAATACTAATTTTGAAGACTAATTTTGAAGAGTAATTTTGAGGACTAATTTTGAAGACTAATTTTAAAGGAATAATTTAGGGGACTAATTTTGAAGGACTAATTTTTGAGGATTAATTTGGGGGACTAATTTTGAAGGACTAATTTGGGGGACTAAGGCACTCTTTCCCTCTTTAGGAGGTTTTTTCCCCCCGACTTGTATATATGCCTATAACCCTAACGGGTCACTTATCTTTGTACATTCTCTTGGTAATACATTCAGTATTGTGTGTTATGCTCCAAGCTTCTTCTTCTTCCTTGTGGTGTTCACGTGCTTCCGCAAACCTCAAACTCCAGCATGTGTATGCATGTATGTGTGTATGTATGCATGTATGCATGCATGCAAGCATGTGTATGTGTATGTGCATGTGTGTATGTATGCATGTATGTATTTATGTATGTATGTATGTACATGCATGCAAGCATGTGTATGCATGCAAGCATGTGTATGCATGCAAGCATGTGTATGCATGCAAGCATGTGTATGCATGCAAGCATGATTGTAGGTATGCAAGCATGATTGTAGGTATGCATGCATGATTGTAGGTATGCATGCATGATTGTAGGTATGCATGCATGATTGTAGGTATGCATGCATGATTGTAGGTATGCATGCATGCACATGGTATTCATGCATGGTGATGCAATATGCATCCACACAATATGCATACATGTGTGTTTGCATGCATGCATGCATGCATGTGTTTGCATGCATGTGTTTGCATGCATGCATGTGTTTGCATGCATGCATGTGTTTGCATGCATGCATGCACTCAAGTGCACATGCATGCATGAATATACGCATGCATGCATGCATGGCTCCCCATGTATGTATGCATGTATGGTTGCCTCTATGTATGCATGTATAGCTCTTAGATTTGTGCACAACTTACCACAAATTTTTACAATTCCCTACATTTCATGCACCAATTTCCTTCTTATTATAGCATGTATGAATAGAAAACTCTACAAATAAATGCACAAATTTGATTTAGGGAAAATAGCAATCAAATTAAAGCATTATTGACATTCATTGGCCATTTAGAAAAAATTTTATTAGAATGAGACTAAAATGTATTTAGAAAATGAACCTTAATAAACATTATCAAATGCAGAGATTTCAAAACCAATACATTAAGTTCCAAGTGCCATAGTGAATGACTAAGTATATCCTTCCCAAACTAGACAAGGCTTGATGGTGGGATGGAAAATAGTAAAAATAGTTAAAGACCCATAAAACTATCTTATTGCAAAAGAACAATTCTCATATATGAATTCATTTCTAAGAATCTCGTCATGGAACATTTCTTTTGCTCCAGATAAGAGAATTTCGAATGGAAACATCCTTGCCCCAATATTGTTGAGTAGGTGTACTTCTTACATTTTGTGCACCCAACAAAGAGTAAGGAACCCAAATTTTAGCAATGACCTCAATTCGTTATGCAAAGAGAATAAACACTTTTTGACTTGTTATTGTTACTTACAAGGATCTTCTTTAATCATAATATTCATGTGTTCATGCCGCCTCACAATCCTCCTTTCTCAAGATCCTAAAAATCACAAATACAAAAGACTTTTCTACAATTGCATTCAATAGAAGCAAAAAGATTACAACGTTCTCTAATTATTCCCTACATTTCATGCACAAAATGTTCCCACATCATGACATCAAAGTACTTGAGAAATCACAATCCAATAATATCCCTATTAACATTAGTTATCCATTGAAGACATCTTCCAATAGACAAACTAGGTTATACTTAAAAAATGAAACAACACATGATCGAATGCAACGATATTGGCCAACATACAAGAATAAAATGAAAGTCATAGCTACGTACATTCATGCTCACACACATACATATAAATACATATACACACATATATACACATACATACATCATACATACATGCATGCATGCATGCATACCTGCATACACACACACATACATACGTACAAGCATATACAAACATACATACACACATACATATACACAATACATGCATGCATGTATGCAAACATTCATACATGTATACATCCATGAGACATAGATACATACATACATACATACATACATACATACATACATACATACATACATACATGCATGCATGCATGCATGCATACATACACACACACACATACATACATACATACATACATACATACATAGTCATACATAATGATACATATACACACAATACATGCATCGAGTCATACATACATACATACATACATACACACACACACATACATGCATACATACAAAAATACATGCAAAAGTACATACATACATACATACATACATACATACATGCATGCATGCATGCAATAGATACACAAGATACAACCAGACATGCATGCATAGATACATAGGATAGAAACATACATATATGCATGCATGCATTCATACGGGCATAAACATACATACATTACATACATACATACGTACGTACGTACGTACCCACATGCATACATACATACATACATACATACATACATACATATAGCAGCCACACATACATACATACATACATACATACATACATACATACATACATACATACATACATACATACATACATACATACATACATACATACATACATGCATGCATACATACATACATAGACAGACACACACACACATACATACATGCATACATACATTCATTCATGCATACATACATACATACATACATACATACATACATACATACATACATACACACACACACATATACATACATACATACATACATACATACATACATACATACATATATGCATATACATATACATACATATACATACATATACATGCATGCACGCATACATACATAAATGTATGCATGCGCATATACATACATTCATCCTTCCATCCATCCATCCATATATCCATCCATCCGTCTGTCCGTCCGTCCATCCATACATACATACATAAATACATACATGCATGCATACACACACACACACATACATACATACATACATACATACATACATACATACATACATACATACATACATACATACATACATACATACATACATACATACATAAATACATACATACATACATGCATACGTACATACATCTATCCATACATAAACACAGACATGCATGCATGCATACATACAGATAGACAGACACGTACATACATGCATGCAGACAGACATACATACATACATACACGTACGTACGTACATACATACATACATACATGCATACATGCATGCATGCATGCATGCATGCATGCATACATACATACATACATACATACATACATACATACATACATACATACATACATACATACATGCATGCATACATACATACATGCATACATACATACATGCATACATACAGACATGCATACATACATACATACATACATACATACAGACATACAGACATGCATACATACATACATACATACATACATACATACATACATATATACATACATACATACATACATACATACATACATACATACATACATACATGTGTATGTACGTACGTACGTACATGCGTGCGACATGCATACATTATACATATGCAAGTACATAGACATGCATGCATCCCTGCACAGATACATGCCTATGTTCAGAGATATGCACATAAGTACATATGCATACATTTTACATGCATGCATTGCTTATATTAATATGTATGTATGTACATACATACCGATGCATGCATGCAGAAATACATATGTACGTGCGTACGTACATATGTACATACATGCACACACACACACACATACATACATACATACATACATACACATACACAAATACACAAATACACAATAGATCTCATCAACTTCACACACAGATCTCAATAAATCATTAAAATTCCTCCACATCAGGCCTTAAGACCAATATCGCTCTCACAAAACCTAGATCTCAAGTGAAACCAACTCTCATGACGCGAAGTTCATCAGAGATCAAATCTATCTCTATGACAGTCCTCCCTAGCCATTTGGCAACTTGAATCTGACGTGTGACATCTTATAGCATGCGAAGATCATGTCTAAATAAAGAGCATGAGATCTGATATTTGTAAGGTATGATAGCTGGGATATGAGAAAAATTTAAAACTGGCATGAACCCAGAACCACCATACATACCACCATGATGGCTCCCCAAGAATGAACAGATATATTCATATCATCATAGACATGAATCATGATAACCCCACAGAAAGTACATTTCATTCTTAAACCAAAACCAGCAAAAGAATATCATTATATCAGAATGGGAATCGTCAGTACTAATCTTAGCTCCCTTGTTACAATGAGACAGCACATTCAATAACATGCTCCAACAGTACGCTGCAAGAGAAGAGTTCCGGGACCAATTTTCTATGATTATTTCAGCTTCTCCATCAAAATTCACTTCGATGCTGATACCATGAGCAAGTCTTATAGGATTGTGTAGCACATTCATCTGTATGGCCTCCTTAAATTCTAAAGAGAGCACCTGCAAGACTTTGTACAAAGGAATTTATGCCATTCTTCAGGTTAGAAAAGCATGAACTGTACATATAAATAGTAATTTCATTCACGAACCTTTATACCTACAGCGCTGAGGAAAAAGCATTTTCCACTGTCTCATTTTATCTACCTGCTTAAAAGCACACAACAAGAAAGGAAAAACAAACCTCCACAGCTAGATTTCTGATGCATCACTATAAATTTATTGCACAAATGGGATTCTAGAAATTACATGTAGAATTTCTTAAAAATACACAGCAACCAAGAGAGCATTCCTGCATCTCAATTTAATAAGATGGAGACCGCAATGGCCTTCAACACTCAAAATTGAAGATAACTCTGCACTCAGCTCCAGGCCATCATCCACAAAGGACATTCAACTTAGACAGACAAAGCCATTCAATAAAATCTACTTCATTTCTCTGCTGTATTTGAAAAGTTTTCTTCAATCCTGTCAACAGATAACGCCTTGATAAGTAGAGACATGCCTAAATTACAAGATATTCATCATTTTAGGCAAATAGACTAAGATCACCTCTACAGCTGAAAAATCGGAATACCTTTCATTTGAACTAGCCACACTACTGTTGGATCGCCCTTCATTTCTTCCAACAGCTAATGCCATGATCTCAGGTGTTATCTCCCAATTTCCACTCTTCCGGCCCCAGCTTGACCTCCTAGGATGGCTCTTAAAATCAGATGCCCGATCTGTTGGAAGAGGCTGACCCATTGCATTTTTCAAGGCTTCATCAAAGGCATCCTTTCCTTCAGTATCAGACTCATCAACCCCACTGGTTCGCCCCTGCCCATCAGCTTCCAACTCCAAATTTCCACCTGCCTGGGCTGATGGTTGTGGATTTGGAATTACATGACCGGCGGCATCAACTTGTACCTTTGCACGAAAGTTGTTTTTGGACTTCTCAATTGGAGTGCAAAAAATGGAAAAGAAATTCTGTAAGATTCCAAGGTTGTACGGATTCACCCTGCTCTCATAACGATATCTGAAGTTCTCATATGTTGTCTGCAAACGGAAAATAACAGTTATATGGAAGCCAGAGTAATGGATTTTGAATCAAACATATGCTGACTTCTAAGTTCTCATGGACAAGTCCATGGGAGCTAGCCTCATGCCATTGCATCCAGACCTTCTATACATTGGCAGAAATGTTATTTAAGATAGAATGCTCACTCCTCATTAACAATTCAGGTATATACTCTCTCTCTCTCTCTCTCTCTCTCTCTCTCTCTCTCTCTCTCTCTCTCTCTCTCTCTCTCTCTCTCTCTCTCTCTCTCTCTCTCTCTCTCTCTCTCTCTCTCTCTCTCTCTCTCTCTCTCTATCTATCTATCTCTATCTATCTATCTATCTATTTATCTATCTCTCTCTCTCCCCCCCAAACTCCGGAGAGTCCGTCCACACCAGAGAGAGATTCAGGCGATTCACGCACGCCATGACATGGAGATACAGAGACGTCAGCAGCGCACCCCTGTCGATATGGACATTCAGAGCATTTTGAGGATCGCCATGATGCCTTACCCACCGATGCATTATATCCTACACCCACTCCAGGCATTTAGAGGGTTGTGATACCATCGAGCCTCCCCTCCCTATGCATATCATATTTGTATCACACCCATTGAGCATATAGAGTGCATACCCATAGCACCCCACACCCTTGATGCCAGTTATTGTCCACTCCTTTTATACCCGTTTTTTGTACTCACACTTTATTTTCCTTTTGGGATCACAGTGGATTGGATCATACTGATGTATATGTTTTGTCTCATAGGCCGATTTTGGCCTCTAATAGACGTTAAAAAGTCTTTCTTTCTCTCTCTCTATTTGCCTAGACTCTGATGTCATATGAGATGCTTTGAAGTTTGATTCTTGAAAATAATGCAATTGCCTGGTGCCAAGTTCCAACATGAACATTGCTAAGTAGTAAGTACTAAGTAGTATGTACTAAGTAGTTAGTAGTTACTAGTAAGTTGCTTGAATGTGCATTGTGAATTTGAATTTTAGAATGAGTCATTGAGTCATGATAATGATTATTTGTATATTCTGACATCATACATGTGCAATGTGCATCTCGATTCTGCCATCACTCCATTGAACAGGGATTTGGGAATTTGGAATGAATCATAAATATTAAATATTCAATACATATTACATAAATTGACATAATACATAATACATATTATATATGTAAATACTATGATATACATCTAGGTTACTATATTTGCAAAAAAAAATGAAAAAAAAGAAGAAATGGTTCGCAATGTTTTCGCAACGTCCAAGCCTAAACGTTGCGATGTTGCTAACGCGTTAGCAACACGTTGCCTTGCACGTTGCGAAAACGTTGCTAACAACCTTGCTATGGTGGGATGCGCTATTGCCTGTCTACAGCATGGCAGGGCCCATGACCATTTCGGTTTATAGGCAGAGCACCTCATCTACGAAGGCACGACCCTCGCACCGCTCATTACCCACCTCTTCAACCGTGCATTGGTTGAAGGGTTCCCTGACTCATGGACTCAGCACACCATAGTGCCCATTCATAAGTCAGGAGATACTATGGATCCAGCTACATACCGGACGATCATGATTGGCCCTATATTGGCCAAGTTATGTGGGGTGGTACTAGAGACAAAGTTGAGTACTCTCGCTGAGAGGAAGGGTATCAGGGCTCCAAGACAGGCAGGTTTCAGACGCGATTACTCTACCATTGACCACATCTTCACTCTGAGATGCCTGATCGACCAAGCAAGGATGAGGAAGAGGAGATTATATTGTTGCTTTGTGGACTTCCGCAAAGCATTTGACACTGTTCCCAGGGAACGACTCTTCAGATGACTACTTGATATCGGAGCTCCGGAGGAGATGATATGGGGGATCTACGCCTTACACAAGAGAGTATCTGGTAGAGTCAGATGTCCAGGGAGCATTATCGGGGTGAAGCAAGGATGCCCTCTTTCACCCACCCTCTTTGGTCTCTACATTGATGAGATAGTGGACTTCATACAGCAGCAGGGGGTGATGGCATTGAGGTACGCGGGTCCACTGTCCATATTCTTTTATATGCTGATGATATTGTATTGGTTTCAGAGTCTCCAGAAGGTCTACAGCATCATCTACATGGCCTAGATGACTTTTGCAGACAGAGAGGGTTATCTGTGAACCTTAGTAAAACCAAGGTCATGATCTTTCATACATCAGCACAGGTACGCAGACATAGTTTGTTCAGAACAGCAGATGGACTGATCGAGGTGGCCGGATCATATGTTTACTTGGGAGTGACATTTACAGCAGCATCAAGGGTCTTCTCTATGTCTCAGGCAGCCCGTGACCGCATCACATGTGGGTACGCAGTGCTAGCTTTGATGGAGGGACAATGCCACCAGGCATATTTTCACGAGCCCCGCACAAAAGAGTGCCTCTTCGACACTTTGGTTATGCCAGCGCTCATGTATGGGGCAGCCATATGGGGATCGGGATTAGCTACATCAGTATGGACAGCATTAGAGAGGCCACAGATCCTCATGATTGCCAGGCTTATCCGCAGCAAGCCTCGAGTACCACACGATATCATTAGAGCAGAGCTTGCTGCACCACCGATGCTAGTTGAGGCACTATTCCAAACAGTATGCCTATTACACAGACTTCGGAGCATGGATACAAAGCGCATTGCTTATCGTGCTTTCCAGGCATCACGTGTGACGTGATATGGCATTAGCAGGCAACACCTCCTCATGGTATGCACAGACACGAGACTGGCTGACCCACCATGGCTTTGACATAGACACGCTACCACCACTACAGTACGACTCACATGCACCCACCTACTCGCTCTCTCATCAAGAGAGGAATAGGGTCATTCGTCAGGAGATATGGCATACATACATACAGAGGGCATGGGTGAGCCCTAGGGATACATTGCCACCGAAAATGCTTTGACCCACCATGGCTTTGACATAGACACGCCACCACCACTACAGTACGACTCACATGCACCCACCTACTCGCTCTCTCATCAAGAGAGGAATAGGGTCATTCGTCAGGAGATATGGCATACATACATACAGAGGGCATGGGTGAGCCCTAGGGATACATTGCCACTACAGTACGACTCACATGCACCCACCTACTCGCTCTCTCATCAAGAGAGGAATAGGGTCATTCGTCAGGAGATATGGCATACATACATACAGAGGGCATGGGTGAGCCCTAGGGATACATTGCCACCGATACATAGACACGCTACCACCACTACAGTACGACTCACATGCACCCACCTACTCGCTCTCTCATCAAGAGAGGAATAGGGTCATTCGTCAGGAGATATGGCATACATACATACAGAGGGCATGGGTGAGCCCTAGGGATACATTGCCACCGCAGCAAGCCTCGAGTACCACACGATATCATTAGAGCAGAGCTTGCTGCACCACCGATGCTAGTTGAGGCACTATTCCAAACAGTATGCCTATTACACAGACTTCGGAGCATGGATACAAAGCGCATTGCTTATCGTGCTTTCCAGGCATCACGTGATATGGCATTAGCAGGCAACACCTCCTCATGGTATGCACAGACACGAGACTGGCTGACCCACCATGGCTTTGACATAGACACGCTACCACCACTACAGTACGACT
Source organism: Ceratopteris richardii (assembly GCA_020310875.1). Lineage (NCBI taxonomy): Eukaryota > Viridiplantae > Streptophyta > Polypodiopsida > Polypodiales > Pteridaceae > Ceratopteris > Ceratopteris richardii. The sequence continues at coordinate 111,836,715 of CM035414.1, forward strand.
CACATGCACCCACCTACTCGCTCTCTCATCAAGAGAGGAATAGGGTCATTCGTCAGGAGATATGGCATACATACATACAGAGGGCATGGGTGAGCCCTAGGGATACATTGCCACCGAAAATGCTTTATTACTGTGAGCATTTTCTACATATATCGGACGAGGGCTTCATCGAGATTCCGAGATACACGCAAAGATTCCTACCCCACCACCTTCGAGTCGTCATTGGGCAGCTCCGGGTTTCATCACATCAGCTCGAGATTGAGAGGGGTCGGTCCAGGGGAGTCCCCCGTGAGGAGAGGTGGTGCCCAGTATGCGAAACAGAGGTAGAGAGTGAGCATTTTGTTATGAGATGCCCAGCATACCTAGACCTACCAGCACAGTTCCAGATAGAGGAGTCACTCTAGTTGTGCATGACTATGGGAGACTAGCGGTGCTTGGGACGCTTCCTCACAGCAGCATACGAGAGGTGAGAGCGGTCACTACAGCCCACACATCAGCCACATGTGAGTACCCAGCAGACCATTACCCAGTTCTTTCAGCGAGCTGAGCTACATCAGAGAGGTCCATCTATAGGGCTCACGCTCCACCAGGAAGCAGCACAGAGAGCACGACGCCAACAACGCATGGTCGGATATCGTCGACCACGACTATATCAGGAGATATCTCACGCATCAGGACAGCCTACGACCACATGACGGAGCAAAGGCGTACCATCACCCCCTAGGTTGTCTTCCTTCAGGAGGCACTCAGACCACCACCGATGTACCACATACTACACCCACCTCCACCCATCACCAATAGCTAGGGTGTTTTACTCACTCACATTATGGATCCCCCATGTATTAGGTGGCCACTATCTGCAAAGTCAGAGCAACGTCTCCCCAGCCTTTTCCAGCCCTATATAGCTTTGTGTAGCGATATACTTTTTATTTCATTTCATCTTCTACACAGGGCTACTACACTTGTACATGGTTTTTGTCTCATATGCCAAGTTTGGCCTCTAGAAGACGTTAATATGACTCTCTCTCTCTCTCTCTCTCTCTCTCTCTCTCTCTCTCTCTCTCTCTCTCTCTCTCTCTCTCTCTCTCTCTCTCTCTCTCTCTCTCTCTCTCTCTCTCTCTCTCTCTCTCTCTCTCTCTCTCTCTCTCTCTCTCTCTCTCTCTCTCTCTCTCTCTCTCTCTCTCTCTCTCTCTCTCACACACACACACACACACACACATTTTCAAGATGTTTTTGAAAAGAAGAATGCAGATATCCTCCTAGAGCACAAACCTTACGATTACTCCATAGAACTTCAAGAGGGAGTGCAACCACCTTTTGGACCAATCTACATACTATCCCTAGAGGAACTTGGAGAATTACGCAAGAATATTGATGAGAATCTAGCCAAGGGTTTTATCAGATACTTAAATCTCTTCCAAGAGCCCCTAATCTATTTGTAAAGAAGAAGGATGGGACTCTTCGAATGTGTGTAGACTATCATGAACCGAATAAAGTCACTATAAAAAATAGATATCCGCTACCACTTATATCAGAGCTCTTGGAATGCCTTCGAAAAGCAACATTCTTCACAAAGATTGACCTTCGAGGCGCTTACAATCTTGTCAGGATCAGAGACAAAAAAATGGAAACGATTTCCAGCAGATATCACGAAATTGTGATTTTTGGCTTTTTTGATAGTTGTTTCGCCTAGCTTTTCAAGGCAGCAAGAAAACCATAAACGAACCACCTCATTTTATCTTCCATAAGAGTATTTGAAGTATTTTGTAAGTATATTTTTACAACTTATAGTTATATTTTGGAGCTGATTTTCGCTCCTTTGCCATATCTGGTCTAGTCTCTATTGTCTCTATTGTGTCTCTCTTTCTCTCTCTACATTCTCTCTCTATATTGATTGTGGGCTTCAAAAACCAAAGTAAGACAAAGTAACAAGGTGTAACTTCTAACTACAATTTACATACCTCTAATTAATCTCTACAATCTAAAAAATTACTTAATACTAATACATTTAGAACTTACATAAATTTTAACTATATTCTACTAGCTGCAATTTCCAAAGGTCTATCGTCTAAGTTCTGAGTTACAACTTAATATTCTAAGTTACAACCACCTTTTGGACCAATCTACAGACTATCCCTAGAGGAACTTATAGAATTATGCAAGAATATTAATGAGAATCTAGCAAAGGGTTTTATCAGACACTTAAAGTCTCTTCTAGGAGCCCTAATCTATTTGTAAAGAAGAAGGATGGGACTCTTTGAATGTGTGTAGACTATCATGAATCGAATAAAGTCACTACACAAAATACATGTCCTCTACCACTTATATCAAAGCTCTTGGAACGCCTTGGAAAAGCAAAGTTCTTCACGAAGATTGACCTTCGCGGAGCTTATAATCTTGTCAGGAGGAGGAGGAAAATGGAAACAATTTCCGGCAGAAATCACGAAACTGCGATTTTTGGCTTTTTTGATAGTTGTTTCACCTAGCTTTTCAAGGCAGCAAGAAAACCATCAAAGAAGCACCTCGCTAGCATACTTTCTTATCTTGTATCATAGCACTTCTTGGCTCTATCTTCCATTAAGAGTATTTGAAGTATTTTGTAAGTATATTTTTATAGTTTACAGTTAAGTTTTGAAGCTGATTTTTGCTCCTTTGCCATATCTTGTCTAGCCTCCATTGTCTTTATTGTGTCATAGCAGCTCTAGCACCGGCTCCACCTATGTATCATATCCTCCACCTCTCCATTACCACTAGATGGAGCTAGTAGACACATGCATTTTCATGATTGTATTGCCCTCAGCATATAGACATTCATATACCCCCACAAATAGGGCTCCATCACCCTTAGTATTTTACCACCCATGTTCGAGATGACAACTTTTTACCCTCGTGACAACTGGATGACACCCGCATCATGTATCTTATGTTTTGTCTCATAGGCTGACTTTGGCCTGTCATAGACATTAAAAAAAAAATCTTTCTTTCTCTCTACATTCTCTCTCTATATTGATTGTGGGCTTCAAAAACCAACATAAGACTTAAAGTAACAAGATGTAACTACTAACTACAATTTACAAACATCTAATTAATCTCTACAATCTAACAAATTACTTAATATTGATACATTTAGAACTTACATAAATTTTAACTACATTCTACTAGCTGCAATTTACAAAGGCCTATCTTCTAAGTCCCAACTTCCAAGTTACAACTTAATATTCACAAACTTACTTGGGTGTCAGCTTATTAGTGGTTACTCAAGTCTTAGCCTAAAAGCTAAGAATTAAGTAACTACAAAGCAACAAGTTACTTAAAATTCACTACTAACTACTAATTTTTAGAATTCCAAGTATAAGTACATTTAGAGTCTAATTGTCTACGGTCTAAGTATAACTAAAGTCTAAAGTCTAACTTCTAAGTTTAAACTTAGTGACTAAGGTCTAAGTTCTAATGTGTAAGACTTGAGTTGTAAGTTCTTCAATCTTTAAGCTCTACCTACATTCTAGAGTGATCCACCATAGTGACTTACCATTATTATTTGGTCAAATGGGAAGCTATTGGACTATCTCTCCACACTAAATGCATATTGCTTGTTCATGTGATCAAGCCAGATGATTTTAGGCATGCCTTTTTACAAAGGGGTTTACTCTATTGATTGAGACCATGGTCTAGGAGTCGACTTAGATCATTCTAGCTTATTAGTTAATAGTTATCGTGCAATGCCTAGTGTCTTAATGATGAGTCTTGACCAACTAGGACCCGAGATTCTACATGTAACCACAGCCTACACGCTACACGTAAGACTACTGCGTACCAAAGCCCAAAGGTTTACTAGGTTCCTAAATAGTAAAGGGTTACCTCAAGGGCAATAATCATTGAAGGCTAGATATCGAAGGTTGAAACTTGAAAAATATGTTGCTTAGTACTCTGTCCACAAGTTCGCAAGGACTCGGGAGGGGTAGTCAGCAAACTATAGCTCAAGCTTGAGGCCTCTAACTTCTATAGACTCTAGTCAAAGATTGAAGTTCGCAAGGGTCAAGCTCCAATGCACAATTGCATGTCCACATAGAGATGATTTTGCACATGTCAGGAGTTCTAACTTCTAAAGACTAGCTTATAAGCTTTAAGGTCACCGGTCAACTAAGGAAGACCTGCAAATATGCACGCAAACACTCTATAGTGTAGAGTGTACATTGTATTAGACATCCATATAAATCTTGACTCAAGGAGTCCAAAGTCATTGGTCAAGATCAAGAGAAGTCACAAGGTCACTAAACATAATGTCTTATTACTACAGTGTCAATACTTGTTACTATATACATTGTATACCTTGTTATTAATAATGTCAATGTCTTCATGACTAAAGTGTTAAGTGGATTGTGGTTCAGCCTACAATTGTCAAGACTCGATAAAAATCTCAAATGTGAATCATAAATATATTCTAAGTCTCACATCATTTGGTCACAATGTAGTATGCAATCACACATCAATAACAATAGAAATCAAGAAACGATAGCACATGACTCAATGTCCAGTGTACTTTATTGTACTGTGTACTTACTGTCGACAAGGTCTATGAGTCGAGGTGAGGATAATAGTCAAATGAAAATGGTCCTAAAGCTTAGTGATCAGTGAAGTTGAAGCGCGAGGATTGATTTCCAACCTAGTAATTGCCACCTTCGGAAATCGAGTCATGACAAAGGGGCCTAAGATGTGTTCTTGAGTCTTTGCTAAGCACTGAGGCTGGGGAGTCTTCATAATTGTGAGCCTTGAGGCTCTAAAGGCAGGGTTGCTTGTGTGGGGCACCACTAATTAGCACGTCGAGTAACCGATCCTTCTGCAACATGTGAAACAGAGAATATAAACCGGAAACGAACCCGAAAATGGGCCCAAAAAACCCCAAATCTGATTTGTGCACATACCCATCAGTATCACGTTTCTGATGTGTGGGTTACTAACCCCATACCTGATGTAAGGAAAAAGTTTCATGACACATCAAGTTACAACAATGGCTTCTTTAGAAGCCTCCGTGGTTGAGATATATTCAGCTTTTGTAGTGAATAGTGCAACTTAAGAGCATTATCAAAGAGCATTGTGTCCAAGTGTATATACATCGCCACTTGTGGATTTACATGCACCCACATCATGTGCTATGTCTAAATCATAGAATCTTTTCAATTCCAATGGATCCTTCCTATAACAAGATCCTTATTTTTTGTCCCTTCCGAACATCCCAAAAATAGGCTTAGTTGCATCCCAACTTGCCCTACCCACATTAGCCACATATCAGCTCATAACTCCCATTGTATGGCTATGCCAAGACTTGTAGCAACCATCGCATACATACACCACAAGCTTAAGCATATGGAAAGCTTTTAATATAATTGTCTCAGTCATCATTGTTTGAGCAATCTCCCTTAAAAAGCTTCACATGTGATTGCAATGGCACTCCAATTCTTGAATTCATGCTCGTATATATATGTTATCATTGTGATAGCCTAGTTCCAATATCAATGGACACATAGCATCTATCTAGCATGGCCTTTGAGGGTTTCGGCATGCACCTAAGATATCACCATTTCAAGGTCAAATCCTAAGGCACCAAATACCCCAAGAAATCTTCAAGGAGTCCCCACTATCTTTTTCTGTTCCTGGTGGAAAACTACAAATCTTGAGCTAAGTAGTGATTATTATCTCATATATAACATTTTTGCTCGTTGATAAGATAGGTTACATGTCAAATACTCCATATAAATTATGCAAAGAATTGCATAATATACTTCACCCCAAGAAACTTCGAACTTGAACATTCCAGAAATATAAAAATAATAGAGATTCGAACATGAGGTTATGACAAAGGCCATGTGAACTTGGTATAGATATACAAAGTACTTTTATAAATGTCCAAGACTCACAAGGTGCTCAATCCTCAAAGTTATGCTCAATCCTTACCACTCAATGTGCCAAATCTTCATTTGATGGCAACCTTGGACTATGCACCTAAACCACTTAATATCAATTAGCACCACTTAGTTGTCTTCTCGAAATACTAATCAAGTCATTCAAGGAACCAAATACATGCACTACACTTGTTTTGCATATCAAACCAAAGAGAATCCTTTTGTCAAGCAACATGTAAGTACCACCACATTTCCGTTTGTAAACAATGTGATGTTAATAAGAACATTAATAGATTCTTGTTCATACTAACATTGCAATAACATTCAAAAATCATATTGCAAGTTTGCAAAAAAGTAGATCATTTCCCCTACTCTTCATATCTTATAACAAATCACTTGATAGTGACCTAAATATCATGTACTGTGCATTGGAATCTAAAAGATTTCTTTCTGAAGGGAAGCTAAGGGAGGATATAAGCCAAAATTATTCGAAATGGAGTAAATTTTTGTGCATTTATTCCCCATAAACTTCATGTTATGACCATATTGAGAGTATAAGAAAGAAAATTGAGAGGACATATAAATGGACCGGTTACTGACCTATGCTTCTTGATATAAATTTCCTTATACATAGTAGGTTATGCTATAAAATGTGTCGTTCTTTAAGTTTTCTTGCTAAAATGCACCCATGTGCAGCTATAACGACATATACCTATCATAGGAAGCCAATGTAGGTATCTATTGGAAAGGGTTTCTTATACCATTGCTTTTATCATGTTCAAGATTGTGTTTGGAAAGAGGCTATTGGATATTTGGACAATGAATCATGGACTTTTTCTTCATTGGATATTGCACATGGCATAAGATGAACTGCCAACGTTACCTCTAGGTCATTTTGGGAAGCCTATGTTGTTTACCTGATTCATCATGTTGCATAACTCTACATTCATTTTCGTTATCTCTGTTCTTCATGTTAAACATATAGAGCTTTCCCACAATCCCTTTGTCCAATGTAGACAATTTTTTTGCAAAATCTCCAAAAACCACCTCAAATGTCCTCTTTTGGTGCCAAACTAGTGTATAAATCCTTGAAAGATGATGACATGCCTTGAATGGAAAACATCAACACAATTTAGGACCTATATCCATGAAGAAGAACATGCTTCATAAAAATGAAGAGCTATTGAAGCATATATTACATAAGTTTTAGCCCTCTCTCTCCATACTAAGCATGCAATGACTTTCTCAGATTCATGTTCAAAAGTAATTTTAAATTTTGCAAAGGATTAAAGAAAATTTTCCCATGTTTCTTTATTTGAATGGCTTTTCTCATAGGGTGCCACTAGCTATATTGGCTTGAAACCAGAGATGGTTGAAGTAGACTCCCTCATTCTCTTATCCCGCCTTTTTCTTATGCATCGGCTCTCATTATCCATTGCATGAATTGATCAAATTAAAATCATTTTCATAAGAGCACCTCAAAGCAAGTTCAATTACTTGATACAGATAACAAATTACATAATCAGAGAAAACTCAGCCTTTTCTAGTGCTGATTATATGGAAGACAATGACCATGCTGGTGTCACTACAAGCATTGCCCATCACAATGGCACCATACATTGATAGAGTAAAACCAAATAAACCCTCTTCATCCAAATAAAAACAGCCCACAGTACGATTACTTTCTACCCCACGGAGTTACAAGTATGGAAGATACATAAAAGAGCTTTCCAGCTCTTGGTGTCCTGGAAGGACATCCTTTCTCAGAATTACTTT